>NW_026847438.1:7499541-7533812 GCF_025583915.1 Anolis sagrei ordinatus
AGGATGGGCCAAAACTAACAAAATGAAGTTCAACAGTGACAAATGCAAGATACTCCACTTTGGCAGAAAAAAATGAAATGCAAAGATACAGAATGGGGGACGCCTGGCTCGAGAGCAGTACGTGTGAAAAAGATCTTGGAGTCCTCGTGGACAACAAGTTAAACATGAGCCAACAATGTGATGTGGCGGCAAAAAAAGCCAATGGGATTTTGGCCTGCATCAATAGGAGGATAGTGTCTAGATCTAGGGAAGTAATGCTACCCCTCTATTCTGCTTTGGTTAGACCACACCTGGAATATTGTGTCCAATTCTGGGCACCACAATTCAAGAGAGATATTGACAAGCTGGAATGTGTCCAGAGGAGGGCGACTAAAATGATCAAGGGTCTGGAGAACAAGCCCTATGAGGAGCGGCTTGGAACGGGGCATGTTTAGCCTGAAGAAGAGAAGGCTGAGAGGAGATATGATAGCCATGTATAAATATGTGAGGAGGAAGCCACAGGGAGGAGGGAGCAAGCTTGTTTTCTGCTTCCATGGAGACTAGGACGCAAGGGAACAATGGCTTCAAACTACAAGAGAGGAGATTCCATCTGAACATGAGGAAGAACTTCCTGACTGTGAGAGCCGTTCAGCAGTGGAACTCTCTGCCCCGGAGTGTGGTGGAGGCTCCTTCTTTGGAAGCTTTTAAACAGAGGCTGGATGGCCATCTGTCAGGGGGGATTTGAATGCAATATTCCTGCTTCTTGGCAGGGGGTTGGACTGGATGGCCCATGAGGTCTCTTCCAACTCTTTGATTCTATGATTCTATGATCTCCATAGCCTTTTGGAAATGGGACCCTTTTAGAGATTACTTGGCATTCACACTATTTGGAATAATCATAACCCTTTTGTAAAGTATGATAATTCTGATAAGAGCTAAATACTTGTTTGAGTATTAGTTATATAATTATAAGCCAAATATGATGTTATTAATTGTTAATTGTTGTATTTCATCATCCTACTTTCACTTGACTTAGCCAATGGTTTGTTGACCGAAATAAAGGCTACTGACTGACTGACTGACTGATTGTTTGAGTATTAGTGTTAAATATTCACTAGTATTCATGCATGGCAAATTAGGTTTCTCGGTTGTTAGACTGATATACCTGGTTATCTCTCTCAACTATTAGGAACAAAGATATGCCAATGCACAAAAAATATAGAGCAGGTCTTCAGAAATGTTATTTTAGTTTCCCAAAAAACATCTACTCTCCCATAAAACATATGACTTTTAAATCATGCTCTCAAGAGACCATAATAATAATAATAATAATAATAATAATAATATAAACTTTATTTGTGCCCCACTCCATCTCCCCCATGGGGACTCGGTGCGGCTTACATGAAGCCAAGCCCAAAACAACAATAACATAAAACAAAAACAAAAACGCAAATAATATACAATAATAACGCAATTACCTAAAACAAAAGACAATATAGCAATATAAAATTACAATACACACAATCACAATAACATGGGCGAGCTACATGTAATGGATAAAAGAAAACTGGGTAAAAACAGATTAAAAACTCAGGTGAGATAAACATGAGATAAACAAGGACAGATTATTTGCAGAGGAAATAGGTAGTCTTTGTTCAAAGTAACATAGTTGATTTACTTACAAACTTCATGTATTCAGCATACAGGTAGATTACTTAATGGTTGAGAGTTCAAGCAGTAAGTTCTCTCAACTTCAGAGGCAGAGGAACACATCTGTGCCGTGCGGAGGAAGCAGGGTCTAAGGAGGTGGTGGCACAACCCCCTGAAAACTGCCATCGACCCCGCTAGGGGTTGCGACCCCCAAGTTGAGAACTGCTGCTCTAAAGCATTCTTCTCTGTTGCATACAGACTAGCACTCTCTTCAGACTAATACATTACTGAACATTGACTCAGTACAGACTGACTACACACTGCAGCATACCGACACCGACTTTTCTTCTAAACTGTACTGTTCTGCTTCTGATGCAAACCGAAAACAAAAAAGGAGTCTCAGTCTGAATAGTCCCAGATTTGGTCATATAGTCTGTAGTCGCTCCCATAAGCTCAAACTTAACATAGAATTAAGGAAAAAACTGCATACCAATATATACATACAATATAGTAAGCAATGTCAATTATGTATTGTCGAAGGCTTTCATGGCCGGAATCATTGGGTAGTTGTAGGTTTTTTCGGGCTATATGGCCATGGTCTAGAGGCATTCTCTCTTGACGTTTTGCTTGCATCTATGGCAAGCATCCTCAGAGGTAGTGAGGTCTGTTGGAACTAGGAAAAGGGTTTATATATCTGTGGAATGACCAGGGTGAGACAAAGGACTATTGTCTGCTGGAGCTAGGTGTGAATGTTTCAACTGACCACCTTGATTAGCATATAATGGCCTGACAGTGCCTAGAGCAAACTTTTGTTGAGAGGTGATTAGATGTCCACAGAAATGCTGGACCACTCTCACAACCACCATGTCAGACTACACAGAGAAGCCATTGAAATCCAAAAGCATGTGGACAATTTCAACAGAAAGGAGGAAACCATGAAAATGAACAAAGTTTGGCTACCAGTATTAAAAAAAACTCTAAAATTACAACAGCACAACAACAGAGAGGAAACAAACAAGGACATCTAATCACCTCTCAACAAAAGTTTGCTCCAGGCTCTGTCAGGCCATTATATGCTAATCAAGGTGGTCATTTGAAACATTCACACCTAGCTCCAGCAGACAAGAGTCCTTTGTCCCACCATGGTCATTCCACAGATGGTTCTAACAGACCTAGTTCCAACAGACCTCACTACCTCTGAGGATGCTTGCCATAGATGCAGGAGAAATGTCAGGAGAGAATGCCTCTAGACCATGGCCATATAGCCCGAAAAAAATGACAACAACCCAATGTCAATTATATACATAACAAATAACTAGTATAGGAGGCTTGTACTAGGTTGCTCTTTCCAACAGATGGATGTGGTTCCATATGAAGAGAATCCCAGAACCGAAAATGATCCCGAAAGGGCCATCCAGTCCAACCCCCTTCTACCATTCAGAAGGACACAATCCAATGGACAGCCTTCTGTTTGAAAAGAAGGACCTCAATCACCCTCCTAGAAAGGAGTTTATCTTCCACTAGATTTGGAAGAGACCCCAAGGGCCATCCAGTCCAACCTCCTTCTACCATTCAGAAGGACACAATCCAAGCGCTCCTAACAGATAGCCTTCTGTTTGAAAAGGACCTCCAGCACCCTCCCAGAAGCTTCTCTTCCACTCAATTTGGAAGAGACCTCAAGGGCCATCCATTCCAATTCTGCCACAGAGCTACACACAACCCAAGCCCTCTCAACAGATGGCCATCCAACATGCTTGAAACCTCCAGAGAAGGAAACTCCATGGGACTACCTGGCAGCACATTCCACCATCAAAGAGCTCTCATCATTAGTAAATTGTATTGTCAGAGGCTTTCATTGTGCAATCACTGGGTTGCTGTGAGTTTTTTGGGCTGTTTGTAACATGACAATACAGCCTGAAAAACTCACAGCAATCCTTATTCGATTCTTCCTAATGTTTAGATCAGTGGTTCTCAACCTGGGGTCCCCAGATGTTTTTGGCCTTCAACTCCCAGAAATCCTAACAGCTGGTAAACTGGCTGAGATTTCTGGGAGTTGTAGCCCAAAAACATCTGGGGACCCCAGGTTGACAACCACTGGTTTAGATGGAAGCCCTTATTCTACGAGGGTTGAATGAAAAGTAATGCCTCCACCTTTGTTACTTGGGTTTGGATGGGAATATTTTAATAAATCAAACACAGAAATAATCCTTAGAATGTGCTCTTTGACGACCACTATTCACTTCCCCACATAATCACCAGACAATTGGATACATTTCTGCCAACGATGAACAAGTTTTCTGAAGCCGTCATGGAAGAAGTCAACACTCTGCAACCAGCATCTCACAGTTCTCTCAATGTCTTAATTAGAAGCATAATGATGTCCCCATAGATCTTCTTTCATTATCGGGAACAGATGGAAGTCAGATGGTGCTAAATCTGGACTGTATGGAGGATGTCGTACAGTGGTGAGATCCAGTCTCGGAAGTTCTGCTGTGTACCCATTGTTCACAGATCTTCCGATAGCCAAGCAAAACAATAATGTGACCCACATGTTCTTGTGAAATGCCCATTATGCTTGAAATTTTTCTCTGAGTGATACGACAATTGTCCTGAATCGATCTGTCAACCTTTTGCTTGTGAAACTCGGTGGTTGCTGTCACAGGACGTCCAACTCTTTGTTTGTCATGCAAGTCAGATGTTCCCATCTCAACATTGTTAAACTTTCTTGCAACGACGCACAGTACTCACATCAACACAATCACCATAAACAGCTTGCATTCTCTGATGTATACAGTGACAAATGCAAGATACTCCACTTAGGCAGAAAAAACGAAATGCAAAGATACAGAATGGGGGATGAGGTCTTGCTCGAGAGCAGTACGTGTGAAAAAGATCGTGGAGTCCTCGTGGACAACAAGTTAAACATGAGCCAACAATGTGATGTGGTGGCAAAAAAAGCCAATGGGATTTTGGCCTGCATCAATAGGAGCATAGTGTCTAGATCTAGGGAAGTCATGCTCCCCATGCTCTATTCCGCTTTGGTTAGACCACACCTGGAATATTGTGTCCAATTCTGGGCACCACAATTCAAGAGAGATATTGACAAGCTGGAATGTGTCCAGAGGAGGGCGACTAAAATGATCAAGGGTCTGGAGAACAAGCCCTATGAGGAGCGGCTTAAGGAGCTGGGCATGTTTAGCCTGAAGAAGAGAAGGCTGAGAGGAGACAAGATTGCCATGTATAAATATGTGAGAGGAAGCCACAGGGAGGAGGGAGCAAGCTTGTTTTCTGCTTCCCTGGAGACTAGGACGCGGAACAATGGCTTCAAACTACAAGAGAGGAGATTCCATCTGAACATGAGGAAGAACTTCCTGACTGTGAGAGCTGTTCAGCAGTGGAACTCTCTGCCCCGGAGTGTTGTGGAGGCTCCTTCTTTGGAAGCTTTTAAACAGAGGCTGGATGGCCATCTGTCAGGGGTGATTTGAATGCAATATTCCTGCTTCTTGGCAGAATAGGGTTGGACTGGATGGCCCATGAGGTCTCTTCCAACTCTTTGATTCTATGATTCTATGATCTGTCAACCTTTTGCTTGTGAAACTCGGTGGTTGCTGTCACGGGACGTCCAACTCTTTGTTTGTTATGCAAGTCAGATGTTCCCACCTCAACATTGTTAAAGTTTCTTGCCCAATGACGCACTGTACTCACATCAACACAATCCCCACAAACAGCTTGCATTCTCTGATGAATCTCCTTTGGGGTGACACCTTCTGCTGTCAAGAATTCAATGACTGCACATTGCTTAATTCGCATTGACTGATGATCTGCGAAGGGTTGTTAAAGTACTTTGCACTTTAACAATACAACCATTCAATGCTATGGTTTCCTGCCAAAATGGAACTGTAGAGGAGAGTCTACATAACAAGCTAGTACCTGCCGCACACCAGTACTGCCATCTGTTGAGAAGTTACGAAGATGGAGGCATTACATTTTCTGCTAAGGCTTCCTGCCAAAATGGAACTGTAGAGGAGAGTCTACTGAACAAGCCAGTACCTGCCGCATACCAGTACTGCCATCTGTTGAGGAGTTACGAAGGTGGAGGCATTACTTTTTCTGCTAAGGCTTCCTGCCAAAATGGAACTGTAGAGGAGAGTCTACTGAACAAGCCAGTACCTGCCGCATACCAGTACTGCCATCTGTTGAGGAGTTACGAAGGTGGAGGCATTACTTTTTCTGCTAAGGCTTCCTGCCAAAATGGAACTGTAGAGGAGAGTCTACTGAACAAGCCAGTACCTGCCGCATACCAGTACTGCCATCTGTTGAGGAGTTACGAAGGTGGAGGCATTACTTTTTCTGCTAAGGCTTCCTGCCAAAATGGAACTGTAGAGGAGAGTCTACTGAACAAGCCAGTACCTGCCGCATACCAGTACTGCCATCTGTTGAGGAGTTACGAAGGTGGAGGCATTACTTTTTCTGCTAAGGCTTCCTGCCAAAATGGAACTGTAGAGGAGAGTCTACTGAACAAGGCAGTACCTGCCGCATACCAGTACTGCCATCTGTTGAGGAGTTACGAAGGTGGAGGCATTACTTTTTCTGCTAAGGCTTCCTGCCAAATGGAACTGTAGAGGAGAGTCTACTGAACAAGCCAGTACCTGCCGCATACCAGTACTGCCATCTGTTGAGGAGTTACGAAGGTGGAGGCTTTACTTTTTCTGCTAAGGCTTCCTGCCAAAATGGAACTGTAGAGGAGAGTCTACTGAACAAGGCAGTACCTGCCGCATACCAGTACTGCCATCGGTTGAGGAGTTACGAAGGTGGAGGCATTACTTTTCATTCAACCCTCGTATTATTTGAATCCATTGTTCCATTGTGTCCTAGTCTCTGGAAGGCCATGTTCCCTTCTCTCAACCTTCTCCTTTCCAAGCTAAACATCTCCAGCTCCTTAATCCAGACGGATTCATTGTTTTCAGACCTTTGACCCTTTTGGTCATCCTTCCCCATCTTGTCCCTCTCCTTCTTGAACCGCTTTGCCCAGAACTGGACACAGTGTTTTCCCAGGTGCAAAATAAAGTGACGGTTCAAGTTCACTTGATCCATGTCCAGGTCTTCTTCTTTGGTGCCTTTTCCTGACCTTTGTCCATTTTGGTTTTTTTACTCTTTGAGTCTGCTTTTTTAGTCCATGGCCGTTCTGATATCTTTAGCTAGCAATCAGGCAGGATATAAATAATTTAATTAAATCAATAAACACATAAATAATGAAACAAGAGGGCTGTGTTATTCCTAGGAGCAGTTTGTGGTTCCTTTTTTGGATACAGAAAGGTTGATTATGGACTGGATTTGGATATAAGAGTCGTCACTTTTGTTTTGGACCAAAATTCCTAAGTTTGGGGAGAAAAAAAAATCATCAATTAAAAAGTAACTTTTCAACAATGCTGAAAAGTGTAATGATCGGATGTAAGTTTCTCTGTATTGTCGAAGGCTTTCATGGCTGGAATCACTGGTTTGTTGTGAGTTTTCCGGGCTGTATGGCCATGTTCCAGAAGCATTCTCTCCTGACGTTTCGCCTGCCATCTATGGCAGGCGTCCTCTGTTAGTGTGTTGAACTAGGAAAATGCTTCTTGGCAGGAGGTTGGACGGGATGGCCCATGAGGTTTCTTCCAACTCTATGATTCTATGAATATATCTGTGGAATGATGTCCAGGGTGGGAGAAAGAACTCTTGTCTGTTGGAGCTAGGTGTGAATGTTTCAATTGGCCACCTTGATTAACATTTAATGTTCCGGCAAAATCTAGTTATCAATATTAAAATCTGGGTTGTTGTAAGTTTTTCGGGCTGTATGGTCATGTTCCAGAAGCATTCTCTCCTGGCGTTTCGCCTGCATCTATGGCAGACATTCTCTGAGGATGAAAACGTCAGGAGAGAATGCCTCTGGAACATGGCCAGACAGCCCGGAATACACAGAAGATCCCAGTGATTCCGGCCAGGAAAGCCTTCGACAATACAAACTCTAAAATCATAACAGCAAATAAAGAGCAATAGTCAAAAGCAGGTGAACTCCAGACAAGAAACAATCAGGGCCAGCTAATCATAGAATCAAAAGCCATCCAGTCCAACAGACAAGCCAGCACATCGCACAAAGTAAAGAATCAGAAATGGCATGCAAAAAATCACAAAAAAACAAAAAAAAAGAACCATACTCTTTTATGTCACATTATTCCATCTGAAAAGGCATCTGATTGTTGATGTTCTTACCCTTGTCCCATTTGCACAAAGAATAATAGAATCATAGAATCAAAGAGTTGGAAGAGACCTCATGGGCCATCCAGTCCAACCCCCTGCCAAGAAGCAGGAATATTGCGTTCAAATCACCCCTGACAGATGGCCATCCAGCCTCTATTTAAAAGCTTCCAAAGAAGGAGCCTCCACCACACATGCTTTGAAATACTTGCAGGACTTTACAGTGTTCTATTTGTTGGACTGCACCTTCCAGCTGGCCAGGAACTAATGGGATTTGTAGTCCCCAGAATATTTTTTTTGCAAGGCTTTCTTTGTTGTTGGAAAGCTGAGTTTCCTTCAGATTTCAGGATGTTATTTTAGCCCAAACTGTACTTTACTAATGGGATTTGTAGTCTCTGCTATGGGATTTGTAGTCCCCAGGATATTTTTTGGCAAGGCTTTCTTTGTTCTTGGAAAGCTGAGTTTCCTTCAGATTTCAGGATGTTATTTTAGCCCAAACTGTACTTTACTAATGGGATTTGTAGTCTCTGCTATGGGATTTGTAGTCCCCAGGATATTTTTTGGCAAGGCTTTCTTTGTTCTTGGAAAGCTGAGTTTCCTTCAGATTTCAGGATGTTATTTTAGCCCAAACTGTACTTTACTAATGGGATTTGTAGTCTCTGCTATGGGATTTGTAGTCCCCAGGATATTTTTTGGCAAGGCTTTCTTTGTTCTTGGAAAGCTGAGTTTCCTTTAGATTTCAGGATGTTATTTTAGCCCAAACTGTACTTTACTAATAGGATTTGTAGTCTCTGCTATGGGATTTGTAGTCCCCAGGATATTTTTTGGCAAGGCTTTCTTTGTTCTTGGAAAGCTGAGTTTCCTTTAGATTTCAGGATGTTATTTTAGCCCAAACTGTACTTTACTAATAGGATTTGTAGTCCCTGCTATGGGATTTGTAGTCCCCAGGATATTTTTTTTGCCAAGGCTTTCTTTGTTCTTGGAAAGTTGAGTTTCTTTCAGATTTCAGGCTGTTATTTTAGCCCAAAATGTACTTTTTTAATATTGTAAGCCCTTTTGGACCCTTTCACACAACTATATAACCCAGAATATCAAACCATATGCATATATGTTATAAAATATATGTATTGTTTGAGACTCTTATCAAGGGTTGGTTATAAGGCTCTGGTTTCATCACCGTGGGACCGAGTAACCCAACGCCCGGCAGGCTTTTGCCAGTCTCTCCAAAACATGGTTAAAAATTCAGAAGGAAAGTTGTTTGCTGTGAAACACGCCATTGTCACGACCAGAGTGGCATTGAATTACACACAATGCGCACAACTGTGCCTATGAACAAAGCCCAGCTCTCTTTGCAACCGGGTCTGACCGAGTTGCATGTTGAACATGTGCAAAGCGCATTCCCCTGTTTGGAGAGGAAACCACACCGAATGCACCCTACAAGGCCAGACATTGATGCATCTTCTACACCAGGGATGGGCCAACTTGGGCCTCCCTCCAGGTGTTTTGGACTCCAACTCCCATCATTCCTAACAGCCTCAGGCCCCTTCCTATTCCCCCTCAGCCGCTTAAGCTAAGTTTGTGGGCTGGGTTCAGAGTGATCTTTGATTGTAGGTGAACTATAAACCCCAGCAACTATAACTCAAATGTCAAGGTCTATTTTCTCCAAATGCCACCAATGTTCACATTTGGACATATTGATTATTCATGCCAAGTTTGGTCCAGATCCATCATTGCTTGAGTCCACAGTGCTCTCTGGATGTAGGTGAACTACAACTCCACAACTCACGGCCAATCCCCACCAAACCCTTCCAGTGTTTTTTGTTGGTCATGGGAGTTCCGCGTGCTAAGTTTGACTCAATTCCATCATTGGTGGAGCTTAGAATGCTCTTTGATTGTAGGTGAACTATAAATCCCAGCAACTACAGCTCCCAAATGACAAAATCAATCCCCTCCACCTCCAACCCCACCAGTATTCAAATTTGGGCATATCGGGTATTTGTGCCAAATTTTGTCCAGTGAATGAAAATACATCCTGCATACCAGATATTTACATTATGATTCATAACAGTAGCAAATTTACAGTTGTCAAGTAGCAAGAAAAATAATTTTGTGGTTGAGGGTCACCACAACATGAGGAACTGGATTAAGGCACTGTGGCATTTGGAAGGTTGGAGTCCCCGGTGGCGCAGTGGGTTAAACCCTTGTGCCAGCAGGACTGAAGACCGACAGGTCGCAGGTTCGAATCCGGGGAGAGGCGGATGAGCTCCCTCTATCAGCTCCAGCTCCTCATGCGGGGACATGAGAGAAGCCTCCCACAAGGATGATAAAACATCAAATCATCCGGTCCCCTGGGCAACGTCCTTGCAGACGGCCAATTCTCTCACACCAGAAGCGACTTGCAGTTTCTCAAGTCGCTCCTGACACGACAAAAAAAATGGAAGGTTGAGAACCACTGACTAAGGATAATATTTTGGTGACATATCTGGGACCTTTAATAATAGTACTAATAATAATAATTTCATGTCCTTTTATATCTTTCAGCTTTGTAGAACAGCCACTAAGGATAATGTTTTGTTTACTAATCTGGGCCCAATAATAATAATAATAATAATAATAAGCGATCATGTTAAAACACAAAGTATGGATTTATTGTCGAAGGTTTTCATGGCTGGAATCACTAGGTTCTTGTGGGTTTTTTCGGGCTATAGAGCCATGTTCTAGAGGCATTTCTCCTGACGTTTCGCCTGCATCTATGGCACCTCTGAGGATGCTTGCCATAGATGCAGGCAAAACGTCAGGAGAGAATGCCCTAGACCTCACGATTGTGTTAAAAAAGTATGGATTGTCGATGTTGCAATCCTAGGTGACAGCAGGATTGAAGAAAAACAACTGGAAAAGCTGGCACAATATGAGGATTTAAAGATGGAACTGCAAAGACTCTGGCACAAGCCAGTCAAGGGGGTGCCAGTGGTGATCGGCACACTGGGTGCAGTGCCTAAAGACCTTGGCCTGCACTTAAACACAATCAGCACTGACAAGATTACCATCTGCCAGCTGCGAAAGGCCACCCTACTGGGATCTGCATGCATTATTTGGCGATACATCACACAGTCCTAGACACTTGGGAAGTGTCCGACATGTGATCCAATACAACAGCCAGCAGAGTGTCTGCTGTGGACTCATGTTGTTGTGTTTCAAATAATAATAATAATAATAATAATAATAATAATAATAATAATAATAATAATAATAATTTCATGTCTTATGGCAGAGTATTTCATCTTTGTAGGGGAGCCACTAAGGATAATGTTTTGGTTACTTACCTGGAACCTATAATAATAATAATAATAATAATAATAATAATAATAATAATAATAATAATAATAAATGGAGACTTTCAGCTTTGTAGAGGAGCCACTAAGAATAATATTTTGGCAACTTACCCTGGACATTTCCACAAGGCTGGAGGGAAAGTTCTGCTTCCCCACCACAATTCCCAACATCCCCCAGCCAGTGTAAACTAGGGGAGTGTACTAAAGAGAAGCCTGGGAACAGCTCTATTCTTCCCACTACATCTCCCAGCATCCCCAGTCAGTACAGCTTGGAATTGGCTTCCTAGGCTTCCCTGTGAACTTTTGGCAAAGCATTGCTTGACTGGGGGGAATGCTGGGAGTTCCAACCAAAAGTAGGGAGGAGAGTGGGGAAGAGTTCTATTTTTCTTCCCACTCTAGCACCCATCATCCCCATCCCTGGAGCAAGAGAAGGGAGAAGACTTAGGGAAAGGCTTTCCTGGTTGGGAGATGCAGGGAGTTGCAATCCGAAGCCAGAACTCATTCTGTGTGTGTGTCTTTCTCTTGCTTCTGGCTTTGTTTGCAAGGGAAGAAAGTGGGGGAAAGTTATTTTTCTTCCCACTCCAGCACCCATCATCCCCCTCACTGGAGGAAGAGAAGGGAGAAGACTTTGGGATTGGCTTTCCTGGGTGGAAGGTGCAGGGAGTTGCAATCCGAAGCCAGAACTCACTCTGTGTGTGTGTGTTTTTCTCTTGCTTCTGGCTTTGTTTGCAAGGGAAGAAAGTGGGGGAAAAGTTATTTTTCTTCCCACTCCAGCACCCATCATCCCCATCCCTGGAGCAAGAGAAGGGAGAAGACTTTGGGATTAGCTTTCCTGGTTGGGAGGTGCAGGGAGTTGCAATCCAAAGCCAGAACTCTCTCTGTGTGTGTCTGGCTTTGTCTGCAAGGGAAGACAGGGGAGAAGGGGTCCCTATAACACTCTGCACATGCTCAAGGGAGCTGGGCTACCTGGCTGCTCTCAGTGCTGCTTCTCCTTCTCCTCGGGCTCCATCCGACTTTGGCCGCATCCTCTGCTCCTCCCGTCCGGCTCCATCGCGCTCCAGCGGCGGGACAAAGCAGGCGTCCCGTTTAAATCCAGGGAAGGAGGAGGAAGAGGAGAAGGCAAGGCAGGGCTGGGCAGGGCTGGGGGGAGAGCAGAGCTATGGGACACTCCCCCTCCGCCGCCCTCCCTCCTTCTCTCCCTCCCTCCGCGCCTCTGAGCATGGGCAGAGGGCGCAGGGACCCGGAGTTCGCCTTCCTAGCATCCCAGAGTTGGAAGAGATCCCCAGGGGCCATCCAGCCTGACCCCCTTCTGCCTTCAGGCAGGGAAAGCACACTCAAAGCCATCCAAACTCTAGGAGAGTCCAGTAGAGAGCTCAATAGCTCTTCTCATGGTCAGCAAGCTCTTCCTACAGTTCTCCTTTCCTGTCACTTGAACCCATAGGCAAACTGAGATGATAACAGTCTTCAGGCCTCCTATACTAGTTCCTTGTTATGTATATCAGGTGTCAAACAGGGAAAACAAACAAACAAAACAAACAAAACAAACAAAACACAAAGTTTGCAAGCTTAGTAGTTGTTTAAATGTCCTTTGACCAGTATCTGGCCACTTGGAGTGCTTCTGGTGTTGCCGCAAGGAGGTCCTCCATGGTGCATGTGGCAGGGCTCAGGTTGCATTGCAGCAGGTGGTCAGTGGTTTGCTCTTCTCCGCACTCGCATGTCAAGGATTCCACCCTGTAGCCCCATTTCTGAAGGTTGGCTCTGCATCTCGTGTTGCCAGAGCGCAGTCTGTTCAGCACCTTCCAAGTCGCCCAGTCTTCTGTGTCCCAAGGGGGGAGTCTCTCATTTGGTATCAGCCATTGGTTGAGGTGCTGGGTTTGAGCCTGCCACTTTTGGACTCTCGCTTGCTGAGGTGTTCCAGCTAGTGTCCCTGTAGATCTTAGAAAATTGTTTCTTGATTTAAGGCATTGACGTGCTGGCTTATTCCCAAACAGGGGATGAGCTGGAGATGTCTCTACCTTGGTCCTTTCACTACTTCCCGGCGGATGTCAGGTGGTGCAATACCGGCTAAACAGTGTAATTTCTCCAGTGGTGTAGGGCGCAGACACCCCGTGATAATGCGGCGTGTCTCATTAAGAGCCACATCCACTGTTTTAGCGTAGTGAGATGTGTTCCACACTGGGCATGCGTACTCAGCAACAGAGTAGCCAAGCACAAGGGCAGATGTCTTCACTGTGTCTTGTGGGCTGATCAAATCGAACTATGCATGATTTTCATTTCGTCACATTATTGTTAATTATTAGATTTTATTTTGGCACAAAGGACTTTTCCCCGTGGAGTCTTGGCCAAACAGTAAGAATGTCTTAAGTATATGAAAATAGTGTTTTGTAGTGATTGGAGTGCTGGACTCGGACACCGAAGCTTTATTCCCAATCTTTGTTTGCACAATAAGCCAAGTTCTTCGAAATCCATTTCTCAGAGGGACAGAAAGGAAGATGAACAGGGGTGCAAAGAGCAAAACAGCTTTACATATGCTATCTAAAGCACACACATAGAATCATAGAATCATAGAATCAAAGAGTTGGAAGAGACCTCATGGGCCATTCAGTCGAACCCCATTCTGCCAAGAAGCAGGAATATTGCGTTCAAATCACCCCTGACAGATGGCCATCCAGCCTCTGTTTAAAAGCTTCCAAAGAAGGAGCCTCCACCACACTCCAGAGCAGAGAGTTCCACTGCTGAACGGCTCTCACAGTCAGGAAGTTCTTCCTCATGTTCAGATGGAATCTCCTCTCTTGTAGTTTGAAGCCATTGTTCCGCGTCCTAGTCTCCAGGGAAGCACCAAGCTTGCTCCCTCCTCCTCCCTGTGGCTTCCTCTCACATATTTATACATGGCTATCATATCTCCTCTCAGCCTTCTCTTCTTCAGGCTAAACATGCCCAGCTCCTTAAGCCGCTCCTCATAGGGCTTGTTCTCCAGACCCTTGAACATTTTAGCCGCCCTCCTCTGGACACATTCCAGGAGGGCGACTAAAATGATCAAGGGTCTGGAGAACAAGCCCTATGAGGAGCGGCTTAAGGAGCTGGGCATGTTTAGCCTGAAGAAGAGAAGGCTGAGAGGAGACATGATGAGAGCCATGTATCAATATGTGAGAGGAAGCCACAGGGAGGAGGGAGCAAGCTTGTAGTTAGAAATAACCTTTCAAAAGGACCTGTTCCAACTTACATACAGATTCAACTTAAGAACAAAACTACAGAACATATCTTGTTTGCAATTTGGGGACTGACAGGTTGCCTGACTTGAAAACTTTAGGAGGGCCTAAACAGGAGATGCTGTTTGGTTTGGTTTCACTGCAAAGGAAGTGGACAATCCTCCATATTAAATATGTATTGCACTTTTGATGGGCTTCAGAGCAAGAAAACCAAAGTAGAAACCTTCATCCTTCCAGGGGGAAAAAGGAGAGGGACAGTTGCCATCCAGTGGCAAACCGTGAGACTGCATCCGGGTGCATTCAATGATGCACAGTCAGCGGTCCAAATGTGTAAGCTTGACTTTTGTGGATCTAGTCATGACAGTTAAAGTGGTATCAATCTGGGTAGAACAGGCACGGACAAATTTTGTCTCTTTGTTTTGGAGGGCTAAAATTTGTCCATGTCTGATGTAGACCTTAAACCATAGAAGAGTTGGAAGAGACCCCATGTGTTGAAACATGTTAGTGTGTGTGTGTGTGTCTTTGTGTATCAACTGTAAAATAAGATGTATGAAGCTGATTGGTTGGGCTATTCCCAGGGAGATGGCTGAGCCTGGGACTTTTGGATACTGTTACATTTATCAGACTGCAGACTGCAGACTGCAAGCCAGGATAGAATCATAGAATCATAGAATCAAAGAGTTGGAAGAGACCTCATGGGCCATCCAGTCCAACCCCATTCTGCCAAGAAGCAGGAATATTGCATTCAAATCACCCCTGACAGATGGCCATCCAGCCTCTGTTTAAAAGCTTCCAAAGAAGGAGCCTCCACCACACTCTGGGGCAGAGAGTTCCACTGCTGAACGGCTCTCACAGTCAGGAAGTTCTTCCTCATGTGCAGATGGAATCTCCTCTCTTGTAGTTTGAAGCCATTGTTCCGTCCTAGTCTCCAAGGAAGCAGAAAACAAGCTTGCTCCCTCCTCCCTGTGGCTTCCTCTCACATATTTATACATGGCTATCATATCCCCTCTCAGCCTTCTCTTCTTCAGGCTAAACATGCCCAGCTCCTCTAGCCGCTCCTCATAGGGCTTGTTCTCCAGACCTTTTATCATTTTAGTCGCTCTCCTCTGGACACATTCCAGCTTGTCGATATCTCTCTTGAGCCAGATAGTAAGTGCTGTTTTAATTAAATTGTTTTATACAAACTGGGTTTTTGTTTGGTTCATCTCTGCCTCTCTAAAGGCAGAGCCCTGGCATTGTGGCATAGAATAACTGCTTTGGGAGAGGGTGATCAGGCATTCAGACAGCATGGCCAGTCCAGCGGAGTTGATGGCAGAGGAGCATCGCTTCAATGCTGGTGGTCTTTGCTTCTTCCAGCACACTGACATTTGTCCGCCTGTCTTCCCAAGAGATTTGCAGGATTTTTTGGAGGCAGCGCTGATGGAATCGTTCCAGGAGTTGCATGTGACGTCTGTAGACAGTCCACGTTTCGCAGGCATATAGCAGGGTTGGGAGGACAATGGCTTTATAAACAAGCACCTTGGTATCCCTACGGATGTCCCGGTCCTCAAACACTCTCTGCTTCATTTGCAAACTGGGTTTTTGTTTGGTTCATCTCTACCTCTCTAAAGGCAGAGCCCTGGCATCGTGACATAAAATAACTGCTTTGGGAGAGGGTGATTGGCATTCAGGCAACATGGCCAGTCCAGCGGAGTTGATGGCAGAGGAGCATGGCTTCAGTGCTGGTAGCTTCTTCCATCACGCTGACATTTGTCCGCCTGTCTTCCCAAGAGATTTGCTGGATTTTCCGGAGGCAGTGCTGATGGAATCGTTCCAGGAGTTGCATGTGACTTCTGTAGACAGTCCACGTTTCGCAGGCATATAGCAGGGTTGGGAGGACAATAGCTTTATAAACAAGCACCTTGGTCTCCCTACAGATGTCCCGGTCCTCAAACACTCTCTGCTTCATTTGGAAACTGGGTTTTTGTTTGGTTCATCTCTGCCTCTCTAAAGGCAGAGCCCTGGCATCGTGACATAGAATAACTGCATTGGGAGAGGGTGATCAGGCAACATGGCCAGTCCAGCAGAGTTGATGGCAGAGGAACATGGCTTCAGTGCTGGTGGTCTTTGCTTCGCCCGGCACACTGAGGTTTGTCCACCTGTCTTCCCAAGAGATTTGCAGGATTTTTTGGAGGTAATGCTGATGGAATCGTTCCAGGAGTTGCATGTGACACCTGTAGACAGTCCACGTTTCGCAGGCATATAGCAGGGTTGGGAGGACAATGGCTTTATAAACAAGCCCCTTGGTCTCCCTATGGATGTCCCAGTCCTCAAACACCTCTGTACTTTATTTGGAAAAATGCTGCACTCGCAGAGCTCAGGCGGTGTATTTCGGTGTCAATGTTGACTTTTGAAGAGAGGTGGCTGCCTGACAGTAACATTGCCTAGCCTATATTTGAGGACCCTATGTTATTTTTTTCAGAATCCTTTTGAGACACAATGGGTTGGAGGCAAGAATTATCTAAAAAAAGACTGGAGAGTAAAAGCCACAATTCACAATTATTGGCGGAACTGAGTGGCTTTAATCTGAGAAATCTGTCTTTAATAAAAATCTAATTCTGAAAGACGGCAGGGGGAGAGAAGCCATTCCAAAAGGGCTTCGTTGGCAGGCTTAAGGATTTCATCCTGGGTGTGAGGCATTTCCAGCACTGTTTGGCAAAGCAGGAAAGTCTCCGAAGTTGTGCCCATGTTTTCAAGGAACTTGACAACTAGAGGGGGAAATCCTCATCGGTGGGGATATCAAGAACAACATCCATGTCCGGCATGCACCTGGAAGGAAAAGGAAAAGAAGAAAGCAAAGCAACTTTTGAAAAGGACGTGTTGTAATTCAATCAGCTGATGATGAGGATGAGGGGTTTGGAGGTGCAGTGCCTGATGCTCCTGGAGGTGCTGAGACTGTTGGGATGTTGAAACATGATGGTGATTCCCCGGTTGGGAGAACGGAGGGGAATTTGGAATTAGATGTTGAGTCTCTGTGTGAAAACGAAACTGCTTTAGAAGCTGACAGGCAGAGAAGGGAGGAGGACATGAGCTCACCCGATGCAGGGGGGTTGGGCAGAGAATCCAGGCTGCTCCTGCGAAGGAGGAATTTCAGGTGCAAGCCAAGCCATGGGAAAGGGAAGCCTGGGAAAGAGAGCCAGAGACAGGCTCCTCAAGGCCAATGGAATGCCTTCATGCATTGCTATCTGTTCTGTCACGTGCTGGGCCTGTAAAGAATTGCCTTTAAAATAGGACGTGCAACTTGAGCCCAGCAGGAAGCCAGGGACCCCTGAAGAGAAGTTCTCAAGGATTTTCCACCACAAATGGTCTTTAGATGGCTTGTGAAGTATAACAAAGTATAACAAAGTCCTTTATTAATGAACAATCAAACAGAAACTTCTCTTGTCTTCAATAAAGTTAAACAAATGCTTCCAGGCCTTTATGCAACTGGTAGCTTCCTAATCTTGTCCATGAGGGACAGGCAATTGTCTTCAATAACTGTTTCTTTACTTTAAGGAAAATCCCTTTTTAACTTCTCCCAGGCTGACTGTAATCTAAGCCTTACTGATGTGGGCTCCGATACCAGGTCAAACTGCATCTCGAGCACTGAGTGGACCAACCAGTAAGGCCAGTAGATTCTCCAGCTGGAGTTCTTTGGTCTTCCAAACTGTTTACCCTCCGAAATTCCTCAAAGCTTTAGGGCTGCTTTCCTGGAAATCTTTGGAAATCTTTGGATGCTCTTAAGACTGTTCTCCCCGGAAAGTCTTAAGGGTTGAAGCTTTTGTACAGGAGAAGCTTGTACATGTCCTCTACATTAGCTTTCCTTGCTGAGACTAACTACAAATGGCTCCCTTCCCTTCCCAATTGCCCCGAACAAGGGGCGGAACCAAAACTTAACGATGGACAGGTGACTTGCCCTACGACTGCAACTAAAGGAAGCAACCTTTCTGCAGAATCCCTGAAACCTTGGACTACAAGCAAACATTTAATACAATGCAAATAAAGTTGGAGCTCCTGGTACAGCCGTACCAGCACACTGTCCTTAATTAGGAAAAGGAAGTTCTTAGGTTTCAGATCAAGCAATGTTGTGAATGGAGTAAGAAGCTTCTGCCTTGTTCCTGGTGATATCTTAGCTTCAAGCCAAGTTTCCTAGTCAAGTTTTGCTAACAGTCTTGGGGGTTTTACCATGGATGTTAGGAATTGTGGGAGTTGAAGTCCAAAACACCTGGAGGGCCCAAGTTGGCCCATGCCTCCTGTAGAGGAAAATTGAAGTACATGGGGTTGAATTGAGCATCCTTGGGTGCTTCTAAGGGCAAGCTGGAGGAAATTGCCACATTTTCAAGTGTTTGGAGAGATTTCTGCATGGTTGGTGGGCAAAATTATCTGGAAAACTACTTTAAAAAACATATTGGGACTCTGGCCACCCCAGTCTTATCCCATGAAGGCATAGCCCCAGTTTTCAAGCACAAGCCAGCCCTACTGTTTGAGACTCAGGCCCAGGAACAAACCTACTTGGGTTTGCGGAGGAGGACGTCGGCAAAGATCATGTTTCGCGGGTCCCCGGTGGAGTGGTGAAGCTTGATGATGCTCCGGTGCAATTCCTTGACTTCTTTCACCATCTCAGCAATTAACTGAAATAGGGAAAGAAAAGATATTAGCAAATGAGGAGTACCAAAACCTCTACCTGTGAATTCAGCCATGTCGAGATTATCTGCTTTGAACTGGATTATAGGAGTCTACATTGCCATATAATCCAGTTCGAAGCAGATAATTTAGATTTGATGTGGCGGTGTAGATTACTGCACTGTCATATCTTAAGTTAAATTACTACAGTAATATACTTTTGTGTGATCTATTCCCAAACAGTTCAAAGGCATACATACTGCAAAGAATTACACGGCTGCAAGGCCATTAAATGCTAATCAAGGCGGCCAATTGTAACTATCACAACTGCTTCAAACAGACAAGAGTTCTTTCTCCCACCCTGGACATTATTCCACAGAGATATAAACCTCACTTATCCTAATTTCCAACAGACTTCACAACCTCTGTGGATGGCTGCCATAGATGTGGGCGAAATGTCAGGAGAGAATGCTTCTGGAACATGGCCAGACAGGCCGGAAAACTCACAGCAGCCCAGTGATTCCGGCCATGAAAGCCTTCGACAACAACTTGAAAGCATGCGACAATAGCAATATGCCTTAAAGTTGCTTGTTGATTCAAGGCGACTCCAGATTTCATAGAATTTTTCAAGCAAAGGTGAAATAATAATAATAATATCCCTATGAAATAATAATTATAATAATAATACTTTATTTATACCCCACCACCATTTCCCAAGGGGACTCGGGGTGGCTTATATGAGGCCAACCCCAACAATTACAACAAAGCAAATATACAACATAAAAATACAGCAATAAAATAAAATGAAAACAATGCAAAAAATATATAAAGTAAACACACAATGCAGTAAAATGTGGGTGAAACGTCAGGAGAGAATGCTTCTGGAACATGGCCAGACAGCCCGGAAAACTTACAGCAACCCAGTGATTCTGGCCATGAAAGCCTTCGACAGTACATCCATACATACTTTGGATGGAAAGAGGAAGGACCATTGCCCATAAAAATATAGTTGTGTTAGTCTGGAATATCTGCATGTAGAGATCTTGTAGTGTCACTAGATCTCTTTACATGCTTCCTCTCTTCTATGAGGCATTTTCTAGGTTTAATCGTTGCCAAATTGGTACAATTTCTCGCTAAGTCTATTGATGAATTCCTTGCCTCCTTCTGTACTGCAATTTGTCTTTTCAGCTCCAGGTTGTTCCTGTTCATCTGAGTCAGACCTTCATGGTACTTCATCAGCTGCTTCTGCACAAAAGAGAGGAAAAGGCACCTAAGAAGGAAACCTGGACACTGATCAAGGGAACTTGAATCACCACTTCATTTTGCACCTGGAATAATACTGTGTCTGGTTCTGGGCACCATAATACAAGAAGTGTTATGGAGAAACTGGAAGGTGTCCAAAGAAGGGCCACCAAAACAATCAAAGGTCTGGAAGCCATAAATCCCTCTGAGGATCGGCTTAGGGAGCTGGGAATGTTCCGCTTGGAGAAGAGAAGGTGGATAGAAGGGGACACAAGAGCCATGTTTCAGTATCTGAAAGGAGGGAGGTCACTTTGAGGAGTGATGATCGTGCCATTACTGCTCAAGCAGGGAGCTTTGAGATGGTTCAACAGAAGGTCTCTGAAGCTCTAGGTCAGTGGTTCTCAACCTGGGGTCCCCAGATGTTTTTGGCCTACAACTCCCAGAAATCCTAGCCAGTTTATCAGCTGTTAGGATTTCTGGGAGTTGAAGGCCAAAAACATCTGGGGACCCCAAGTTCTCCAAAGCTCTAGGTGCTCTTACTGCCTATTACAGGGAAAACCAGCTGATCCCTAACCCATCTAAAACACAGACATGTGCCTTTCATCTCAAGAACAGAGAAGCATCCCGAGCTCTGAGGATCACCTGGGAAGGAATCCCACTGGAGCATTGCAGCGCACCCAAATACCTGGGAGTCACTTTGGACCGTGCTCTGACCTACAAGAAGCACTGCCTGAACATCAAGCAAAAAGTGGGTGCTAGAAACAATATCATACGAAAGCTGACTGGCACAACCTGGGGATCACAACCAGACACAGTGAAGACATCTGCCCTTGAGATTTAATACTCTGTAGCTGAGTATGCATGCCCAGTGTGGAACACATCTCACCACGCTAAAACAGTGGATGTGGCTCTTAATGAGACATGCCGCATTATCACGGGGTGTCTGCGCCCTACACCACTGGAGAAATTACACTGCTTAGCCGGTATTGCACCACCTGACATCCGCCGGGAAGTAGCAGCCAATAGTGAAAGGACCAAGGCAGACATCTCCAGCTCATCCCCTGTTTGGGTATCAGCCAGCACGTCAACAACTTAAATCTAGAAATAGTTTTCTAAGATCTACAGAGACACCTCAGCAAGCGAGAGTCCAAAAGTGGCAGGCTCAAACCCAGAACCTCAACCAATGGCTGATACCAAATGAGAGACTCCCCCCTGGGCACACAGAAGACTGGGCAATTTGGAAGGCGCTGAACAGACTGCTCTCTGGCACCACGAGATGCAGAGCCAATCATAAGAAATGGGGCCACAAAGTGGAATCCACGACATGCGAGTGTGGAGAAGAGCAAACCACTGACCACCTGCTGCAATGCAACCTGAGCCCTGCTACATGCACAAGGGAGGACCTTCTTGCAGCAACACCAGAGGCACTCCAAGTGGCCTGATACTGGTCAAAGGACATTTAGCCAACTACCAAACTCACAAGTTTTGTATTTTGTCTGATTGTTTGCTTTGCTGTTAGAAATGTAATATAATGGACTGGTTGATCTGACACGACAAATAAATACTTTGGAAACAGTTGTTCTACTCCAGAAACTTCATTTCTGTGGCTGTCACAAACTAAGTTGAATTGCTTGAGTCTCCATGATAAAATATTCATTTAAAAACTATTGCAAAATGTGTTTCAGGATACCCCGCAATTACTTTCTTTGCAATTTCATAAACTTTTCCCATATTTTTTATGATAGAACCAATTAGGAAACGGCATTTATATGCCCGGAACAAAAATTGTGTAACATAGTGCTATTAAAGCTATCAAAATAGAAATATTCGAAGGGGGGGAAAAGTCTCACTGACCTCTGCAATGTTCTGAAACACATGTTCCTCTTGCTCAAACGCTCTCCCTGACAAGTTCATAAGGGACTTTCGAGAATAATTC
Source organism: Anolis sagrei ordinatus (assembly GCF_025583915.1). NCBI lineage: Eukaryota > Metazoa > Chordata > Lepidosauria > Squamata > Anolidae > Anolis > Anolis sagrei. The sequence continues at coordinate 7,521,765 of NW_026847438.1, forward strand.
TGAAAACACTCCAATTCATCCTGAAAGAGACAGTGATACAAGGGAGCAAGAAGACATTAAAGCAGCCCAGACCTTTTTTTGTTTGGACTGCAGTATCTGGAATCTCTAGCGGGCTGGCCAGGGTTTATGTTGCCATGCAGATTATGGATACTGTAGTCCCAAAGGTAACTTTTGTTGGAAATAGCAACCACCAAGCCTCCACTAGTTATTTGTCATGTATATAATTCAGATTGCTTACTGTATTGTATATGTGTATATTGGTTTGCAGTTTTCCTTAACTCTATGTTATTGGAGGGACTGCAGACCATGTGATCAGATCTGGGACTGTTCAGGACTCAGACTCCGTTTTAGATACAGTATGTTTTCAAATGCTAGTAGAAACTATAGTTTGTATATGTGTGTATTGGTTTGCAGTTTTCCTTAACTCTGTGTTATGAGAGGGGCTGCAGACCATGTGATCAGATCTGGGACTGTTCAGGACTCAGACTCCATTTTAGATACAGTATGTTTTCAAACGCCAGTAGGAACAGTACCATTTGTATATGCATGTATTGGTTTGCAGTTTTCCTTAACTCTATGTTATGGGAGGGGCTGCAGACCATGTGATCAGATTTGGGACTGTTCAGGACTCAGACTCCATCAGGGAGATTCCTGATTTTCCCAAAATGGTGGTGAATGCCATTCCCCAAAAAGGTTATGGAGATTTCCATTTCCCAAAAGGTTATAGCATCATTTTTCAAAAATAAAAATAAAAATCCCAAGGCAAGTGAACGAAAGGTGGAAGAAGCCTCCTGTCCATACCTGTTGCTCTTCAATCAGGTTCCGGATGCTCCGCATCAGAGATGAAATCTGGACCGCTTTAACCGGATACTCCTTGTCCATATAGGACCGCAAGACATTGAGCTCATCCTGGAGGGACTGAACTTTCGTGTTCATGCGCCCCATCTCCGCATCTAGTTCTGGTTTTGGGAGGAAGGGGAAGATCAAGGCAAAGAAGATAAAACTGTGGAATTATTATTATTGTATTGTCGAAGGCTTTCATGGCCGGAAACACTGGTTTGTTGTAGGTTTTTCCAGGCTATATGGCCATGCTCTAGAGGCATTCTCTCCTGACGTTTCGCCTGCATCTATGGCAAGCATCCTCAGAGATAGCGAGGTCTGTTGGAACTAGGAAAAGGGGTTTATATATCTGTGGAATGACCAGGCTGGGACAAAGGACTCTTGTCTGTTGCAGCTACGTGTGAACGTTTCAACTGACCACCTTGATTAGCATTTGATGGCCTGGCAGTGCCTGGGGCAATCTTTTGTTGAGAGGTGATTAGATGTCCCTGATTGTTTCCTCTCCGTTGCTTTGCTGTTGTAATTTTAGAGGTTTTTTTTAATACTGGTAGCCAGATTTTGTTCATTTTCATGGTTTCCTCCTTTCTGTTGAAATTGTCCACATGCTTGTGGATTTCAGTGGCTTCTCTGTGTAGCCTGACATGGTGGTTGTGAGAGTGGTCCAGCCTTTCTGTGTTCTCCAATAATCTGCAGTGTCCAGGTTGGTTCATCAAGTGCTCTGCTATGGCTGACTTCTCTGGCTGAAGTAGTCTGCACTGCCTTTCGTGTTCCTTTAGAGGAAACAATCAGGGACATCTAATCACCTCTCAACAAAAGATTGCCCCAAGCACTGCCTGGCCATCAAATGCTAATCAAGGTGGTCAGTTTATTTATTTATTATTTATTTACTGTATTTGTATACCGCCTTTCTCAGCCATATCGGCAACTCAAGGCGGTTTCCAACAAAACAGTATACATAGTATCACAACACAATTAAAAACATTATAATTTCATAAACCACAACAGCAATAAAAATTGAAACATTGAAACAGTTGAAACATTCACACCTAGCTCCAACAGACAAGAGTTCTTTGTCCCACCCTGGTCTTTCCACAGATATATAAACCCTTTTTACTAGTTACAACAGACCTCACTACCTCTGAGGATGCTTGCCATAGATGCAGGCGAAACGTCGGGAGAGAATGCCTCTAGAACATGGCCATATAGCCCAAAAAAAACCTATATCAAACCTGTTGTTGTTGTTGTTGTTGTTGTTGTTGTCTCAAAATGCCTCCAAATGGTCTCAGGAAGGGCAAAAACACCTGCTTCCCCATCCCTTCCTTTCAGCCCCAGGTCTTGTGGGATGCTGCTTACTTCCCATGTTCTTCTCCACTATTTTCTCTTTCTCCATGAGTTCCCTTTTTGCGATGCCAACCTGGTTCTGGGTCGAGTCCCGGAGGGTCGTGATGACTGTCTGCAGAGAGAAAAGCCAAAGGCGATGGTGGATGCTCAGGTTACTGGGTGGTCCAACTGGGGGTCATATGCCACATGCAGCTTTTAGTCACTTCCCGGCCACTCAAATAAAAGACAACAGGAAGGAAAGGGAGGAAAGCACCTCCTTGGCTTCCTTTCTTGCCTTTTCATCATCTGAAGACCAGCTTGGGAGTGATCCTGGATTCATTGCTGAGCCTGGAACCCCAGGTCTTGGCGATGGTCAGGAATGCTTTTGCACAATTAAAACTTGTGTGCCAGCTGCATTCGTACCTTGGGAAGTCTGATCTGGCCACAGTGGTCCATGTACTCGTTACATCCTGAATAGATTACTGCAATGCGATGTATGTGGGGTTGCCCTTGAAGACTGTTTGGAAGCTTCAAATAGTCCAATGGGCGGTAGCCACATTACTTACTAGAGCGACATATAGGGCGCATACCACCCCCCTGTTATGTCAGCTCCACTGGCTACCTGTCCAGTTCTGAGCACAATTCAAAGTGCTGGTCTTGACCTTTAAAGCCCTATACGTTTCTGGTTCAACTTTCTTGTCCAAACGTATCTCCCCCTACATCCCACCTCAAAATTTATTATCTTCTGGGAAGGCCCTGCCCTTGATCCTACCTTCGTCGGAAATGCGCTTGGTGGGGATAAGGGACAGGGCCTTCTCGGCGGTGTCCCCCTGCCTGTGGAACTCGCTCCCCAGTGAAATTAGGTCAACGACTTCCCTCTTTTCCTTCAGGAAAAAGTTAAAGACATGGCTTACTTACTTACTTAGGTGATCCCTTGTAGTCCAAGGATAATGTTCCCCCAAGTGTAGTGTCCTGGCTGTGGGTCCGTAGGTGACTGTGGAGCCCTATTCTTGATCTGCATCTTCTCCCACAGCGAGGGCATCGGTTTCCAGGTGGAAGGCGGTCCCGGTTAGGTTTGGCTTGATGCACCTTCCTCTTGGCATGCTTCTCTCTTTCGCTCTCCATTCGTGTCTTTTAAAATTCTACAGCACTGCTGGTCACAGCTGACCTCCAACTGGAGCGCTTAAGGGCCAGGGCTTCCCAGTTCTCAGTGTCTATGCCAGAGTTTTAAAGGTTGGCTTTAAGCCTGTCTTTAAATCTCTTTTTGTGTCCTTCATCATTCCATTTTGCATTCCTGAGTTCAGAGTAGAGCAACTTTGGGAGACGGTGGTCGGGCATTCGGCCAACATGGCCGGTCCAGCGGAGTTGATAGCAGAGGAGCATCACTTCAATGCTTGTGGTCTTTGCTTCTTCCAGCACGCTGACGTTTGTCTGCCTGTCATCCTAAGAGATTTGCAGGATTTTTCGGATGGTGCTATAGAGGGACAGATTCTTTTCTGGCACTAAACACAACATGGACTGCTAAAAAAGACAAATAAATGGGTCCTAAAGCAAATAAAACCTGAACTCTCCCAAGAGGACTACAAGAAGCTTGGCCTCTCATTGAACATCGAGAAAACTAAAGTGCTCTTCCAGCAGTCACCGGCCAATCCCTCTCCAATGCCAGAAATACAGCTTAATGGTGTAACATTAGAATATGTTGATCATTTCCGCTACCTTGGCAGCCACCTCTCCACAAAAGTCAACATTGACACTGACATACAACACTCCCCGAGCTCTGCAAATGCAGCATTTTTCCGAATAAAGCGCAGAGTGTTTGAGGACTGGGACATCCGTAGGGATACCAAGGTGCTTGTTTATAAAACCATTGTCCTCCCAACCTTGCTATACGTCTGCGAGACGTGGACTGTCTACAGACGTCACATGCAACTCCTGGAGCGATTCCATCACAGCTGTCTCCGGAAAATCCTGCAAATCTCTTGGGAAGACAGGCAGACAAAACAGTCCAGATAGATGGACAGAGTCAAGGAAGCCAAGACCTGAGAAAGGGCTGTTGAAGGCAAAGTGATTTGGAGATTGGAGACAACACCACGAAGCCAGACAAAGGCTTGGGCAAACTTGGGCCCTCCAGGTGTTTTGGACTTCAACTTCCACAACTTCCGATAGGCTGTTAGGAATTGTGGAAGTTGAAGTCCAAACCACCTGGAGGGCCCAAGTTTGCCGATGCCTGCTCTAAACTGTAAAACTGAGCCTTACCCCAAACATTTCATACTGCTGGAGGAGATCCCTGGCGTCTTTGGCACTTTCATAATCCATTTCCTTGATCCACTCCATCAGCCCCAGGTTCTTCTTCAAGAGGACTTTGGAGTGGTGCTTCAGTTCATCCAAGCTGTGTCTCCGGCTCTTGGAAATCCGCTGGAAATATTTCCAAAAGGTTATTATAGTGGCTCATCTGTCCCTGCTCCATTCCTTCAGGTCTGCAAGAGGACATTGTCCCAGAATTGCTTGAACTCCATGGTTGATGCTCTCAGGGCCCTTCCACACAGCTGTATAACCCAGAATATCAAGGCAGAAAATCCCACAATATCTGCTTTGAACTGGGTTATCTGAGGGCCCTTTCACACAGCCCTATATCCCAGGATGCATCAGACATAGAATCATAGAATCAAAGAGTTGGAAGAGACCTCATGGGCCATCCAGTCCAACCCCATTCTGCCAAGAATCAGGAATATTGCATTCAAAGCACCCCTGACAGATGGCCATCCAGCCTCTGTTTAAAAGCTTCCAAAGAAGGAGCCTCCACCACACTCTGGGGCAGAGAGTTCCACTGCTGAACGGCTCTCACAGTCAGGAAGTTCTTCCTCATGTTCAGATGGAATCCCACATTATCTGAGTGTGGACTCAGATAACCTAGTTGAAAGCAGATATTGTGGGATTTCCTGCCTTGATATTCTGAGATATAGGGCTGCATGGAAGGGTCCTGAGTCCACACTACCCTATATTCCAGTTCAAAACGGAAAATAAGAAATACTACAAATCAAATTGGATTTTAAACCGGAACACTTTCTGCTGGGACTGAATGACCCAACCATGAACAAGAACGACGAAAAAATCATGTTCTACCTCACCACGGCAGCGAGAATCAGTGTGGCCCGCTTATGGAAGAACAAAGAAACAGCAGACTTTAGTCAGTGGATAAGCAAATCCATGGATATTATGAACATGGACTTACTAACTCAGAAATTAAGGAAAAATGAATTGACAAGAGAAAACACTGACTGGAACAAATTCATAACCTTTCTGAAGAAGTATAACAAGAAACGAGAATAGAATACGAAAGAAGGAGAAAACCCAAAGAATAGTAACCAAACAAAAGAGTAACCGGCCAACATAGACCTAAGATAATTACAAAAGATACAAGGAACGACACGCTTAGATACCCTGGAAGTCAAGAGATGTACATAGTTGTTATTCATGTTTGTAAGTCTATTATGTGTCGTTATGTTTGTTTGTCAAGGATGAAATACAATAGAGTAAGGGGGGGGGAGGGACCGGGAGGGGGGAAGGGACAACGAACAGTTGCCCCCTACAAAAGGTGAACCACGAGACGATAGAAGAAAGAAAACAATCAGACTAAGTGTCAGAGGGGAGCACGAGTGAGAGATCTGCAAACCCTAGTTTGTACAACATGAGGGTACTCTTATATGTTATATACGTTGCACTGTTACATTATATATGTTTGTATGTACTAGGTGGGAACAGCATTGCTCCATCTTTTTAAATTATAAATTAATAAAAACTATTTTCAAAAAAAAAAAAAGAAGCAAAGCACCAGTGCCCTCTAGTTTTGTAAGTACTTTAAAACTATTTAAAACCATGGATTGCCCATGCATAATACATATACATCTATCTATCTATCTATCTATCTATCTATCTATCTATCTATCTTCTATCTTATCTATATAAAATGTAATGTTTGTTGGTGTTGGGGTTCAGCCTGATCCTGATCTGTGTGAACAGGATTCTCTGATAGTTTTTCAAACTGAGCAAGCTCTCCCTGACTCTGACAGTGTGGAATCTGTTGTTGATGCAGAGGTCAGTGGGAATGAAAACGAAACCCAACAGTTAGAAGAGAATGTTTTGGAAGTTAGCCGTGATATCTCCCCACCTGGGCTTGATAATGAGGTCCGAAGAGAACAGATAGTCAGAGATAGATTTGTTTCCCAGTCTGTACGAAGGTCACAGCGCCTTCAGCAGAAAGAGGCCCAAACAGAAAAGTCAAGGGCGTTTCTAAGAATAGCTTCTTTGGTTTAAGAGCATCCCTGCCGGGTGCTTCTTTAGGTCAAGCAACGTTCGGGACTGTGGCTGGTCTTGGCAGAATTCCTGTGTTCCATGGCCAGTAATCCCAGAGGCTTATAGTTTCCAAGTTCATGGTTAGTAAAAGGCTAACAGACTCCTGGTTATTGTTTTTTGGCTTTTGAAGTTTTGCTCAAGTTCAGAGATCCTATTGACTACTGTGTTTTTCTGTGGCTTTTTTACTCTGCATTTACCTTTCTTTTGTAACCAATTTTTCATCAATAAACAAGGATTGCTTTTCCTACAGTCCAGAGTGGTGGATTTAATCTTATGGTCTTGTTTCTTGAACTGGGATGCAACAGTTGGTGGGATTAACATAACCCAAAAACCACTGGATGAATTGACACCAAATTTGGACACAAGACACCAAACAGGCCAACAAGTCACCATCACTCATAAAAACACTGGAAAACATAGTAGAAAAGGCTTAAAAAGCCAAAAAACAAAAATTATATTACAACGCACACGCAAAACCACATACACACACACACACATATATATACGCAAACACACATATACACAAATATATACACACACAAAATACATATACACAGAGTGGGCCACAGCAACATACGGCAGGGGACGGCTAGTAGATATTATATATATATAGATATAGATATAGATATAGATATAGATATAGATATATAGATATATAATCTACAAGACACCAAAATAAAACTAAAGGAGCACCCAATATCAAGAACAGTCCTGGTCCACCTTAAGCATGTAATCCAATAGGCTGCATTATTATATTATACATTTTATATTCTGAATTAAAATACAGGTTCAGATATAATATAAGTGTTCACTCTATGGATACTAAAATATCCTAGAAATTAATGTGCCTACACTAAAAAGGTCTGTACACAAACAAAAACATGCATGGATAGCAAGAGACCCATGTGGATACAATGATCCTCCCAAATAATATAGCTAACCATGTTGGAATAAATAATGTAAAGGAAATACCACCACCTGCTGTTCAATCTCTTATAATACATTTTCTAACCTGCCTGTGTTTGAGATACTTCTAAAAGTGTTGATGTTACACCACCTGTTTAACCAGTGCTGTGGTTGTCAAGCTAAAGGTCCAACTATACAAAAATTAGTGTAAACACTCCAGATAATTGCGGATTGGCTGACACTAATAAACAACCTTCGGTCTCGGAGATTTGTAAAAAGGTGTTTCCGTATCAATAGCATCAACACTGATGAATCCCAGAACAAAGCTTTGGTGCACCTGCAAAATTTTGATGTTCTCCAAGCTCTTTGCCAACTTCATTTCCTTTGCCATGGCCTGTGAGAAATGGACCCTCTGTTTCACGGGGAGTGGCATCTTCAAGCCAAAGACTGGGCTTCTTTCGCTCACTAGAAGAAAACAAACATTATGCCTTTGGGAAAAGCCCACTTTCCAGTTTGTGTGCAAAGTAACAGAGGAGAAAGCAAGGCATGGAAACAAAGCCCCCCTGCTCCCAGGCAAGAAAAGATGACGTATTACTAAATGACACCTATGAGAATGTGCAAAGGCTTACTGCAGACCCACACATGTAATGTGCAGAAGTGCCCCTTGCTGTTGGATGCTAGTATGTTAAGTGATTTATAGTTTCCAAATCATTATTTTCCTGAACTGCTGAACTCTGGATAGCAAGTGTTCCAGAAGCAAGCAAAATGCAGCAGAGTCCTTTCACAGCACGAACATGCTTCAGTCCATCTATCGAGACAATCCAGCTGCAAGCATCTGACCTTATCTACACACACGGTTTAGTAAACCTACGGATTCAGGTTTTCACCCAAAATATCAGGAAACTTTAATCTGCAGCATTGCAATATTTACAGAATGTATGAACAAGATAAGCAGATCAACTTTCAACTTGTTATTGCAAACAATCATAGAATCAAAGAGTTGGAAGAGACCTCATGGGCCATCCAGTCCAACCCCATTCTGCCAAGAAGCAGGAATATTGCATTCAAATCACCCCTGACAGATGGCCATCCAGTCTCTGTTTCAAAGCTTCCAAAGAAGGAGCCTCCACCACACTCCGGGGCAGAGAGTTCCACTGCTGAACGGCTCTCACAGTCAGGAAGTTCTTCCTCGTGTTCAGATGGAATCTCCTGTCTTGTAGTTTGAAGCCATTGTTCCTTGTCCTAATCTTCATGGAAGCAGAAAACAAGCTTGCTCCCTCCTCCCTGTGGCTTCCTCTCACATATTTATACATGGCTATCATATCTCCTCTCAGCCTTCTCTTCTTCAGGCTAAACATGTCCAGCTCTTTAAGCCGCTCCTCATAGGGCTTGTTCTCCAGACCCTTGATCATTTTAGTCGCCCTCCTCTGGACACATTCCAGCTTGTCAATATCTCTCTTGAATTGTGGTGCCCAGAATTGGACACAATATTCCAGGTGTGGTCTAACCAAAGCGGAATAGAGGGGTAGCATGACTTCCCTAGATCTAGACACTATGCTCCTATTGATGCAGGCAAAAATCCCATTGGCTTTTTTTGCCGCCACATCACATTGTTGGCTCATGTTTAACTTGTTGTCCACGAGGACTCCAAGATCTTTTTCACACGTACTGCTCTCGAGCCAGGCATTGTCCCCCATTCTGTATCTTTGCATTTCATTTTCTGCCTAAGTGGAGTATCTTGCATTTGTCCTGTTGAACTTCATTTTGTTAGTTTTGGCCCATCATCTCTAATCTGTCAAGATCGTTTTGAATCCTGCTCCTGTCCTCTGGAGTATTAGCTATCCCTCCCAATTTGGTGTCGTCTGCAAACTTGATGATCCTGCCTTCTAACCCTTCATCCAAGTCATTAATCAAGATCCTGAGCAGGACCGGGCCCAGGACGGGACTCTGCGGCACTCCACTAGTCACTTCTTTCTAGGATGAAGAGGAAGCCTTGGGGAGTATCACCCTCTGGGTTCATCCATTTAACCAATTCCTGATCCACCTCACCGTAGTTTTGCCTAGCCCACATTGGACTAGTTTCCTTGCCAGAAGGTCATGGGGGACCTTGTCGAAGGCCTTCCTGAAATCCAGGTACGCTACATCCACGGCATTCCCCGCATCTACCCAGCTTGTAACTCTATCGAAAAAAGAGATCAGATTAGTCTGGCATGACTTGTTTTTGATAAATCCATGTTGACTATTAGAAATGACCACATTTGTTTCTAAGTGTTTGCAGACCACTTCCTTAACAATCTTTTCCAGAATCTTGCCTGGTATCGACGTGAGGCTGACCGCATGGTAGTTGTTTGGGTCATCCTTTTTTCCCTTCTTGAAGATTGGGACCACATTGGCCCTCCTCCAATCTGCTGGAACTTCTCCCGTTCTCCAAGAACTCTCAAAGATGGTTGCCAATGGTTCCCAAATGACTTCCGCTAGTTCCTTCAATACTCTGGGGTGTAGTTGATCTGGCCCTGAAAGGGAACTTGAACTCATTAGAGTGGCCAGGTATTCCTGGATGACTTGTTTCCCAATTTGGGATTGGATGTCCTCTAATCCCTCATCCACTCTATCTTGCTGAGGTTGAAGATGACTTTCTTTTTGTGAGAAGATCGAGGCAAAGAAGGCATTAAGCATACTGTTCTCAAAGCATACTGGCGTTTGAAAACATACTGTATCTAAAACGGAGTCTGAGTCCTGAACAGTCCCAAGTCTGATCACATGGTCTGCAGCCCCTCCAATAACATAGAGTTAAGGAAAACTGAAAACCAATACACACATATACTGTTTCTACTGGCGTTAGAAAACATACTGTATCTAAAATGGAGTCTGAGTCCTGAACAGTCCCAGATCTGATCACATGGTCTGCAGCCCCTCCAATAACATAGAGTTAAGGAAAACTGAAAACCAATACACACATATACTGTTTCTACTGGCGTTAGAAAACATACTGTATCTAAAATGGAGTCTGAGTCCTGAACAGTCCCAGATCTGATCACATGGTCTGCAGCCCCTCCAATAACATAGAGTTAAGGAAAACTGAAAACCAATACACACATATACTGTTTCTACTGGCGTTTGAAAACATACTGTATCTAAAATGGAGTCTGAGTCCTGAACAGTCCCAGATCTGATCACATGGTCTGCAGCCCCTCCAATAACATAGAGTTAAGGAAAACTGAAAACCAATACACACATATACTGTTTCTACTGGCGTTAGAAAACATACTGTATCTAAAACGGAGTCTGAGTCCTGAACAGTCCCAAGTCTGATTACATGGTCTGCAGCCCCTCCCATAACATAGAGTTAAGGAAAGCTGCATACCAATACACACATATACAATACAGTAAGTAATCTGAATTGTATACATAACAAGTCACTTGTGGAGGCTTGAAGAAGGTTGCTATTTCCAAGACTATCAATCTCCCACATATTCATCAAATAGTATCTTCTCTATAGTGAGAAGCGGTGTGCCATTTCTAGCTAACACCCCTTACCTGATTTATTTCTTCCTTCCTTCTTCTCTTCTGATCTATTGAGTGGTGGTAAGTCTAGACGTGGCGTTTGCTTCCTAGCTTTTCTTTGCCACGGGCTATAATCCTAAATGCAGCAAAATTGGAATTAGTTTCCAGGAAAGAAGCAAGCAATCTTCCATGGATTCCTTAGTCTTGAGACACACCCAAAGGGGGAACCAAGAAAGCACCCCTGAGAACATGCAAAGTTAGAATGCTTTTCTGCTTACCTTTCTGATGACACTCCCAACCAAAGGATGTCACACTGGACTCCCCCATCTTAACCTTTCATAGGGAGGTAAAGCATTTTCGTAACATGGTGGCAATCCACCAAATATGGATGATCATACTCAGGGGAGTAAAAGGTAAAGGTTTCCCCCTGACATTAAGTCTAGTCGTGTCCAACTCGGGGTGGTGGTGCTCATTTCCATTTATAAGCTGAAGAGCTGGCATTGTCCATAGACACCTCTAAAGTCATGTGGCCAGCATGACTGCATGGAATGCCTTTACCTTCCCTACAACTCCCAAATTCAAGGTCAATGCCCACCAAACCCTTCCAGTATTTTCTGTTAGTCATGGGAGTTCTGTGTGGCAAGTTTGGTCCAACTCCATCGTTGGTGGGGTTCAGAATGCTCTTTCATTGTAGGTGAACTATAAATTCCAGCAACTACAACTCCCAAATGTCAAGGTCTATTACCTCCAAGCTCCACTAGCATTCACATTTGGGCATGTTGAGTATTCGTGCCAAGTTTGGCCCAGATCTATCTGAGTCCACAGTGCTCTCTGGATGTAGGTGAACTACAACTCCAAACTCAAGGTCAATGCCCACCAAACTCTTCCAGTATTTTCTGTTGGTCATGGGAGTTATGTGTGCCAAGTTTGGTTCAATTCCATCATTGGCGGAGTTCAGATTGCTCTTTGGTTGTAGGAGAACTATAAATCCCAGCAACTACAACTCCCAAATGTCAAGGTCTATTTCCCCCAAACTCCACTAGCGTTCATATTTGGACATATTGAGTATTGGAGCCAAGTTTAGTCCAGATCCATCATTGTTTGAGTCTACAGTGCTCTTGGATG
>NW_026847438.1:7533912-7565392 GCF_025583915.1 Anolis sagrei ordinatus
GACATCTAATCACCTCTCAACAAAAGTTTGCTCCAGGCTCTGTCAGGCCATTATATGCTAATCAAGGTGGTCCTTTGAAACATTCACACCTAGCTCCAGCAGGCAAGAGTCCTTTGTCCCACCATGGTCATTCCACAGATGGTTCTAACAGACCTAGTTCCAACAGACCTCACTACCTCTGAGGATGCTTGCCATAGATGCAGGAGAAATGTCAGGAGAGAATGCCTCTAGACCATGGCCATATAGCCCGAAAAAAATGACAACAACCCAATGTCAATTATATACATAACAAATAACTAGTATAGGAGGCTTGTACTAGGTTGCTCTTTCCAACAGATGGATGTGGTTCCATATGAAGAGAATCCCAGAACCGAAAATGATCCCGAAAGGGCCATCCAGTCCAACCCCCTTCTACCATTCAGAAGGACACAATCCAATGGACAGCCTTCTGTTTGAAAAGAAGGACCTCAATCACCCTCCTAGAAAGGAGTTTATCTTCCACTAGATTTGGAAGAGACCCCAAGGGCCATCCAGTCCAACCTCCTTCTACCATTCAGAAGGACACAATCCAAGCGCTCCTAACAGATAGCCTTCTGTTTGAAAAGGACCTCCAGCACCCTCCCAGAAGCTTCTCTTCCACTCAATTTGGAAGAGACCTCAAGGGCCATCCATTCCAATTCTGCCACAGAGCTACACACAACCCAAGCCCTCTCAACAGATGGCCATCCAACATGCTTGAAACCTCCAGAGAAGGAAACTCCATGGGACTACCTGGCAGCACATTCCACCATCAAAGAGCTCTCATCATTAGTAAATTGTATTGTCAGAGGCTTTCATTGTGCAATCACTGGGTTGCTGTGAGTTTTTTGGGCTGTTTGTAACATGACAATACAGCCTGAAAAACTCACAGCAATCCTTATTCGATTCTTCCTAATGTTTAGATCAGTGGTTCTCAACCTGGGGTCCCCAGATGTTTTTGGCCTTCAACTCCCAGAAATCCTAACAGCTGGTAAACTGGCTGAGATTTCTGGGAGTTGTAGCCCAAAAACATCTGGGGACCCCAGGTTGACAACCACTGGTTTAGATGGAAGCCCTTATTCTACGAGGGTTGAATGAAAAGTAATGCCTCCACCTTTGTTACTTGGGTTTGGATGGGAATATTTTAATAAATCAAACACAGAAATAATCCTTAGAATGTGCTCTTTGACGACCACTATTCACTTCCCCACATAATCACCAGACAATTGGATACATTTCTGCCAACGATGAACAAGTTTTCTGAAGCCGTCATGGAAGAAGTCAACACTCTGCAACCAGCATCTCACAGTTCTCTCAATGTCTTAATTAGAAGCATAATGATGTCCCCATAGATCTTCTTTCATTATCGGGAACAGATGGAAGTCAGATGGTGCTAAATCTGGACTGTATGGAGGATGTCGTACAGTGGTGAGATCCAGTCTCGGAAGTTCTACTGTGTACCCATTGTTCACAGATCTTCCGATAGCCAAGCAAAACAATAATGTGACCCACATGTTCTTGTGAAATGCCCATTATGCTTGAAATTTTTCTCTGAGTGATACGACAATTGTCCTGAATCGATCTGTCAACCTTTTGCTTGTGAAACTCGGTGGTTGCTGTCACAGGACGTCCAACTCTTTGTTTGTCATGCAAGTCAGATGTTCCCATCTCAACATTGTTAAACTTTCTTGCCCAACGACGCACAATACTCACATCAACACAATCACCATAAACAGCTTGCATTCTCTGATGTATACAGTGACAAATGCAAGATACTCCACTTAGGCAGAAAAAACGAAATGCAAAGATACAGAATGGGGGATGAGGTCTTGCTCGAGAGCAGACGTGTGAAAAAGATCGTGGAGTCCTCGTGGACAACAAGTTAAACATGAGCCAACAATGTGATGTGGTGGCAAAAAAAGCCAATGGGATTTTGGCCTGCATCAATAGGAGCATAGTGTCTAGCTCTAATGCTCCCCATGTTCTATTCCACTTTGGTTAGACCACACCTGGAATATTGTGTCCAATTCTGGGCACCACAATTCAAGTGAGATATTGACAAGCTGGAATGTGTCCAGAGGAGGGCGACTAAAATGATCAAGGGTCTGGAGAACAAGCCCTATGAGGAGCGGCTTAAGGAGCTGGGCATGTTTAGCCTGAAGAAGAGAAGGCTGAGAGGAGATATGATAGCCATGTATAAATATGTGAGAGGAAGCCACAGGGAGGAGGGAGCAAGCTTGTTTTCTGCTTCCCTGGAGACTAGGACGCGGAACAATGGCTTCAAACTACAAGAAAGGAGATTCCATGTGAACATGAGGAAGAACTTCCTGACTGTGAGAGCCGTTCAGCAGTGGAACTCTCTGCCCCGGAGTGTGGTGGAGGCTCCTTCTTTGGAAGCTTTTAAACAGAGGCTGGATGGCCATCTGTCAGGGGTGATTTGAATGCAATTCCTGCTTTTTGGCAGGGGGTTGGACTGGATGGCCCATGAGGTCTCTTCTAACTTTTTGATTCTATGATTCTATACCCACGAGGTCGTTTCCAACTCTAGATCGTTCTGATTCAATCTGTCAACCTTTTGCTTGTGAAACTCGGTGGTTGCTGTCACAGGACGTCCAACTCTTTGTTTGTCATGCAAGTCAGATGTTCCCACCTCAACATCTTTAAACTTACTTGCCCAATGACGCACAGTACTCACATCAACACAATCACCATAAACAGCTTGCATTCTCTGATGAATCTCCTTTGGGGTGACACCTTCTGCTGTCAAGAATTCAATGACTGCACATTGCTTAATTCGCATTGACTGATGATCTGCGAAGGGTTGTTAAAGTACTTTGCACTTTAACAATACAACCATTCAATGCTATGGTTTCCTGCCAAAATGGAACTGTAGAGGAGAGTCTACATAACAAGCTAGTACCTGCCGCACACCAGTACTGCCATCTGTTGAGAAGTTACGAAGATGGAGGCATTACATTTTCTGCTAAGGCTTCCTGCCAAAATGGAACTGTAGAGGAGAGTCTACTGAACAAGGCAGTACCTGCCGCATACCAGTACTGCCATCTGTTGAGGAGTTACGAAGGTGGAGGCATTACTTTTTCTGCTAAGGCTTCCTGCCAAAATGGAACTGTAGAGGAGAGTCTACTGAACAAGCCAGTACCTGCCGCATACCAGTACTGCCATCTGTTGAGGAGTTACGAAGGTGGAGGCATTACTTTTTCTGCTAAGGCTTCCTGCCAAAATGGAACTGTAGAGGAGAGTCTACCGAACAAGCCAGTACCTGCCGCATACCAGTACTGCCATCTGTTGAGGAGTTACAAAGATGGAGGCATTACTTTTTCTGCTAAGGCTTCCAAAATGGAACTGTAGAGGAGAGTCTACTGAACAAGCCAGTACCTGCCGCATACCAGTACTGCCATCTGTTGAGGAGTTACGAAGGTGGAGGCATTACATTTTCTGCTAAGGCTTCCTGCCAAAATGGAACTGTAGAGGAGAGTCTACTGAACAAGCCAGTACCTGCCGCATACCAGTACTGCCATCTGTTGAGGAGTTACGAAGGTGGAGGCTTTACTTTTTCTGCTAAGGCTTCCTGCCAAAATGGAACTGTAGAGGAGAGTCTACTGAACAAGCCAGTACCTGCCGCATACCAGTACTGCCATCTGTTGAGGAGTTACGAAGGTGGAGGCATTACTTTTTCTGCTAAGGCTTCCTGCCAAAATGGAACTGTAGAGGAGAGCCTACTGAACAAGCCAGTACCTGCCGCATACCAGTACTGCCATCTGTTGAGGAGTTACGAAGGTGGAGGCATTACTTTTCATTCAACCCTCGTATTATTTGAATCCATTGTTCCATTGTGTCCTAGTCTCTGGAAGGCCATGTTCCCTTCTCTCAACCTTCTCCTTTCCAAGCTAAACATCTCCAGCTCCTTAATCCAGACGGATTCATTGTTTTCAGACCTTTGACCCTTTTGGTCATCCTTCCCCATCTTGTCCCTCTCCTTCTTGAACCGCTTTGCCCAGAACTGGACACAGTGTTATCCCAGGTGCAAAATAAAGTGACGGTTCAAGTTCACTTGATCCATGTCCAGGTCTTCTTCTTTGGTGCCTTTTCCTGACCTTTGTCCATTTTGGTTTTTTTACTCTTTGAGTCTGCTTTTTTAGTCCATGGCCGTTCTGATATCTTTAGCTAGCAATCAGGCAGGATATAAATAATTTAATTAAATCAATAAACACATAAATAATGAAACAAGAGGGCTGTGTTATTCCTAGGAGCAGTTTGTGGTTCCTTTTTTGGATACAGAAAGGTTGATTATGGACTGGATTTGGATATAAGAGTCGTCACTTTTGTTTTGGACCAAAATTCCTAAGTTTGGGGAGAAAAAAAATCATCAATTAAAAAGTAACTTTTCAACAATGCTGAAAAGTGTAATGATCGGATGTAAGTTTCTCTGTATTGTCGAAGGCTTTCATGGCTGGAATCACTGGTTGTTTGTGAGTTTTCCGGGCTGTGTGGCCATGTTCCTGAAGCATTCTCTCCTGACGTTTCGCCTCCATCCATGGCAGGCATCCTCAGAGGTTGTGAGGTGTGTTGGAAACTAGGAAAATGCTTCTTGGCAGGAGGTTGGACGGGATGGCCCATGAGGTTTCTTCCAACTCTATGATTCTATGAATATATCTGTGGAATGATGTCCAGGGTGGGAGAAAGAACTCTTGTCTGTTGGAGCTAGGTGTGAATGTTTCAATTGGCCACCTTGATTAACATTTAATGTTCCGGCAAAATCTAGTTATCAATATTAAAATCTGGGTTGTTGTAAGTTTTTCGGGCTGTATGGTCATGTTCCAGAAGCATTCTCTCCTGGCGTTTCGCCTGCATCTATGGCAGACATTCTCTGAGGATGAAAACGTCAGGAGAGAATGCCTCTGGAACATGGCCAGACAGCCCGGAATACACAGAAGATCCCAGTGATTCCGGCCAGGAAAGCCTTCGACAATACAAACTCTAAAATCATAACAGCAAATAAAGAGCAATAGTCAAAAGCAGGTGAACTCCAGACAAGAAACAATCAGGGCCAGCTAATCATAGAATCAAAAGCCATCCAGTCCAACCCCCTGCCAAGAAGCAGGAATATTGCATTCAAATCACCCCTGACAGATGGCCATCCAGCCTCTATTTAAAAGCTTCCAAAGAAGGAGCCTCCACCACACATGCTTTGAAATACTTGCAGTGTTTACAGTTTACAGTGTTCTATTTGTTGGACTGCACCTTCCAGCTGGCCAGGAACTAATGGGATTTGTAGTCCCCAGAATATTTTTTTTGCAAGGCTTTCTTTGTTGTTGGAAAGCTGAGTTTCCTTCAGATTTCAGGATGTTATTTTAGCCCAAACTGTACTTTACTAATGGGATTTGTAGTCTCTGCTATGGGATTTGTAGTCCCCAGGATATTTTTTGGCAAGGCTTTCTTTGTTCTTGGAAAGCTGAGTTTCCTTCAGATTTCAGGATGTTATTTTAGCCCAAACTGTACTTTACTAATGGGATTTGTAGTCTCTGCTATGGGATTTGTAGTCCCCAGGATATTTTTTGGCAAGGCTTTCTTTGTTCTTGGAAAGCTGAGTTTCCTTCAGATTTCAGGATGTTATTTTAGCCCAAACTGTACTTTACTAATGGGATTTGTAGTCTCTGCTATGGGATTTGTAGTCCCCAGGATATTTTTTGGCAAGGCTTTCTTTGTTCTTGGAAAGCTGAGTTTCCTTCAGATTTCAGGATGTTATTTTAGCCCAAACTGTACTTTACTAATAGGATTTGTAGTCTCTGCTATGGGATTTGTAGTCCCCAGGATATTTTTTTGCAAGGCATTCTTTGTTCTTGGAAAGCTGAGTTTCCTTTAGATTTCAGGATGTTATTTTAGCCCAAACTGTACTTTACTAATAGGATTTGTAGTCCCTGCTATGGGATTTGTAGTCCCCAGGATATTTTTTTTGCCAAGGCTTTCTTTGTTCTTGGAAAGTTGAGTTTCTTTCAGATTTCAGGCTGTTATTTTAGCCCAAAATGTACTTTTTTAATATTGTAAGCCCTTTTGGACCCTTTCACACAACTATATAACCCAGAATATCAAACCATATGCATATATGTTATAAAATATATGTATTGTTTGAGACTCTTATCAAGGGTTGGTTATAAGGCTCTGGTTTCATCACCGTGGGACCGAGTAACCCAACGCCCGGCAGGCTTTTGCCAGTCTCTCCAAAACATGGTTAAAAATTCAGAAGGAAAGTTGTTTGCTGTGAAACACGCCATTGTCACGACCAGAGTGGCATTGAATTACACACAATGCGCACAACTGTGCCTATGAACAAAGCCCAGCTCTCTTTGCAACCGGGTCTGACCGAGTTGCATGTTGAACATGTGCAAAGCGCATTCCCCTGTTTGGAGAGGAAACCACACCGAATGCACCCTACAAGGCCAGACATTGATGCATCTTCTACACCAGGGATGGGCCAACTTGGGCCTCCCTCCAGGTGTTTTGGACTCCAACTCCCATCATTCCTAACAGCCTCAGGCCCCTTCCTATTCCCCCTCAGCCGCTTAAGCTAAGTTTGTGGGCTGGGTTCAGAGTGATCTTTGATTGTAGGTGAACTATAAACCCCAGCAACTATAACTCAAATGTCAAGGTCTATTTTCTCCAAATGCCACCAATGTTCACATTTGGACATATTGATTATTCATGCCAAGTTTGGTCCAGATCCATCATTGCTTGAGTCCACAGTGCTCTCTGGATGTAGGTGAACTACAACTCCACAACTCACGGCCAATCCCCACCAAACCCTTCCAGTGTTTTTTGTTGGTCATGGGAGTTCCGCGTGCTAAGTTTGACTCAATTCCATCATTGGTGGAGCTTAGAATGCTCTTTGATTGTAGGTGAACTATAAATCCCAGCAACTACAGCTCCCAAATGACAAAATCAATCCCCTCCACCTCCAACCCCACCAGTATTCAAATTTGGGCATATCGGGTATTTGTGCCAAATTTTGTCCAGTGAATGAAAATACATCCTGCATACCAGATATTTACATTATGATTCATAACAGTAGCAAATTTACAGTTGTCAAGTAGCAAGAAAAATAATTTTGTGGTTGAGGGTCACCACAACATGAGGAACTGGATTAAGGCACTGTGGCATTTGGAAGGTTGGAGTCCCCGGTGGCGCAGTGGGTTAAACCCTTGTGCCAGCAGGACTGAAGACCGACAGGTCGCAGGTTCAAATCTCGGGAGAGGCGGATGAGCTCCCTCTATCAGCTCCAGCTCCTCATGCGGGGACATGAGAGAAGCCTCCCACAAGGATGATAAAAACATCAAATCATCCGGGCGTCCCCTGGGCAACGTCCTTGCAGACGGCCAATTATCTCACACCAGAAGCGACTTGCAGTTTCTCAAGTCGCTCCTGACACGACAAAAAAAAATTGGAAGGTTGAGAACCACTGACTAAGGATAATATTTTGGTGACATATCTGGGACCTTTAATAATAGTACTAATAATAACAATTTCATGTCCTTTTATATCTTTCAGCTTTGTAGAACAGCCACTAAGGATAATGTTTTGTTTACTAATCTGGGCCCAATAATAATAATAATAATAATAATAAGCGATCATGTTAAAACACAAAGTATGGATTTATTGTCGAAGGTTTTCATGGCTGGAATCACTAGGTTCTTGTGGGATTTTTCGGGCTATAGAGCCATGTTCTAGAGGCATTTCTCCTGACGTTTCGCCTGCATCTACTTCTGATTTGAAGTAGTTTCTCTGTGCAGATTAGACAGTCAGACAGAGAGTTTTAGAGCACTCCTGACCTCACGATCGTGTTAAAAAACAAAGTATGGATTGTCGATGTTGCAATCCCAGGTGACAGCAGGATTGCAGAGAAACAACTGGAAAAGCTGACACAATATGAGGATTTAAAGATTGAACTGCAAAGACTCTGGCACAAGCCAGTCAAGGGGGTCCCAGTGGTGATCGGCACACTGGGTGCAGTGCCTAAAGACCTTGGCCTGCACTTAAACACAATCAGCACTGACAAGATTACCATCTGCCAGCTGCGAAAGGCCACCCTACTGGGATCTGCATGCATTATTTGGCGATACATCACACAGTCCTAGACACTTGGGAAGTGTCCGACATGTGATCCAATACAACAGCCAGCAGAGTGTCTGCTGTGGACTCATGTTGTTGTGTTTCAAATAATAATAATAATAATAATAATAATAATAATAATAATAATAATAATAATAATAATTTCATGTCTTATGGCAGAGTATTTCATCTTTGTAGGGGAGCCACTAAGGATAATGTTTTGGTTACTTACCTGGAACCTATAATAATAATAATAATAATAATAATAATAATAATAATAATAATAATAATAATAAATGGAGACTTTCAGCTTTGTAGAGGAGCCACTAAGAATAATATTTTGGCAACTTACCCTGGACATTTCCACAAGGCTGGAGGGAAAGTTCTGCTTCCCCACCACAATTCCCAACATCCCCCAGCCAGTGTAAACTAGGGGAGTGTACTAAAGAGAAGCCTGGGAACAGCTCTATTCTTCCCACTACATCTCCCAGCATCCCCAGTCAGTACAGCTTGGAATTGGCTTCCTAGGCTTCCCTGTGAACTTTTGGCAAAGCATTGCTTGACTGGGGGGAATGCTGGGAGTTCCAACCAAAAGTAGGGAGGAGAGTGGGGAAGAGTTCTATTTTTCTTCCCACTCTAGCACCCATCATCCCCATCCCTGGAGCAAGAGAAGGGAGAAGACTTAGGGAAAGGCTTTCCTGGTTGGGAGATGCAGGGAGTTGCAATCCGAAGCCAGAACTCATTCTGTGTGTGTGTCTTTCTCTTGCTTCTGGCTTTGTTTGCAAGGGAAGAAAGTGGGGGAAAGTTATTTTTCTTCCCACTCCAGCACCCATCATCCCCCTCACTGGAGGAAGAGAAGGGAGAAGACTTTGGGATTGGCTTTCCTGGGTGGAAGGTGCAGGGAGTTGCAATCCGAAGCCAGAACTCACTCTGTGTGTGTGTGTTTTTCTCTTGCTTCTGGCTTTGTTTGCAAGGGAAGAAAGTGGGGGAAAAGTTATTTTTCTTCCCACTCCAGCACCCATCATCCCCATCCCTGGAGCAAGAGAAGGGAGAAGACTTTGGGATTAGCTTTCCTGGTTGGGAGGTGCAGGGAGTTGCAATCCAAAGCCAGAACTCTCTCTGTGTGTGTCTGGCTTTGTCTGCAAGGGAAGACAGGGGAGAAGGGGTCCCTATAACACTCTGCACATGCTCAAGGGAGCTGGGCTACCTGGCTGCTCTCAGTGCTGCTTCTCCTTCTCCTCGGGCTCCATCCGACTTTGGCCGCATCCTCTGCTCCTCCCGTCCGGCTCCATCGCGCTCCAGCGGCGGGACAAAGCAGGCGTCCCGTTTAAATCCAGGGAAGGAGGAGGAAGAGGAGAAGGCAAGGCAGGGCTGGGCAGGGCTGGGGGGAGAGCAGAGCTATGGGACACTCCCCCTCCGCCGCCCTCCCTCCTTCTCTCCCTCCCTCCGCGCCTCTGAGCATGGGCAGAGGGCGCAGGGACCCGGAGTTCGCCTTCCTAGCATCCCAGAGTTGGAAGAGATCCCCAGGGGCCATCCAGCCTGACCCCCTTCTGCCTTCAGGCAGGGAAAGCACACTCAAAGCCATCCAAACTCTAGGAGAGTCCAGTAGAGAGCTCAATAGCTCTTCTCATGGTCAGCAAGCTCTTCCTACAGTTCTCCTTTCCTGTCACTTGAACCCATAGGCAAACTGAGATGATAACAGTCTTCAGGCCTCCTATACTAGTTCCTTGTTATGTATATCAGGTGTCAAACAGGGAAAACAAACAAACAAAACAAACAAAACAAACAAAACACAAAGTTTGCAAGCTTAGTAGTTGTTTAAATGTCCTTTGACCAGTATCTGGCCACTTGGAGTGCTTCTGGTGTTGCCGCAAGGAGGTCCTCCATGGTGCATGTGGCAGGGCTCAGGTTGCATTGCAGCAGGTGGTCAGTGGTTTGCTCTTCTCCGCACTCGCATGTCAAGGATTCCACCCTGTAGCCCCATTTCTGAAGGTTGGCTCTGCATCTCGTGTTGCCAGAGCGCAGTCTGTTCAGCACCTTCCAAGTCGCCCAGTCTTCTGTGTCCCAAGGGGGGAGTCTCTCATTTGGTATCAGCCATTGGTTGAGGTGCTGGGTTTGAGCCTGCCACTTTTGGACTCTCGCTTGCTGAGGTGTTCCAGCTAGTGTCCCTGTAGATCTTAGAAAATTGTTTCTTGATTTAAGGCATTGACGTGCTGGCTTATTCCCAAACAGGGGATGAGCTGGAGATGTCTCTACCTTGGTCCTTTCACTACTTCCCGGCGGATGTCAGGTGGTGCAATACCGGCTAAACAGTGTAATTTCTCCAGTGGTGTAGGGCGCAGACACCCCGTGATAATGCGGCGTGTCTCATTAAGAGCCACATCCACTGTTTTAGCGTAGTGAGATGTGTTCCACACTGGGCATGCGTACTCAGCAACAGAGTAGCCAAGCACAAGGGCAGATGTCTTCACTGTGTCTTGTGGGCTGATCAAATCGAACTATGCATGATTTTCATTTCGTCACATTATTGTTAATTATTAGATTTTATTTTGGCACAAAGGACTTTTCCCCGTGGAGTCTTGGCCAAACAGTAAGAATGTCTTAAGTATATGAAAATAGTGTTTTGTAGTGATTGGAGTGCTGGACTCGGACACCGAAGCTTTATTCCCAATCTTTGTTTGCACAATAAGCCAAGTTCTTCGAAATCCATTTCTCAGAGGGACAGAAAGGAAGATGAACAGGGGTGCAAAGAGCAAAACAGCTTTACATATGCTATCTAAAGCACACACATAGAATCATAGAATCATAGAATCAAAGAGTTGGAAGAGACCTCATGGGCCATCCAGTCCAACCCCCTGCCAAGAAGCAGGAATATTGCGTTCAAATCACCCCTGACAGATGGCCATCCAGCCTCTGTTTAAAAGCTTCCAAAGAAGGAGCCTCCACCACACTCCGGGGCAGAGAGTTCCACTGCTGAACGGCTCTCACAGTCAGGAAGTTCTTCCTCATGTTCAGTGGAATCTCCTTTCTTGTAGTTTGAAGCCATTGTTTCGTGGCCTAGTCTCCAGGGAAGCAGAAAACAAGCTTGCTCCCTCCTCCCTGTGGCTTCCTCTCACATATGTATACATGGATATCATATCTCCTCTCAGCCTTCTCTTCTTCAGGCTGCCCAGCTCCTTAAGCCGCTCCTCATAGGGCTTGTTCTCCAGACCCTTGAACATTTAAGCTGGAATGTGTCCAGAGGAGGGCAACTAAAATGATCAAGGGTCTGGAGAACAAGCCCCATGAGGAGCGGCTTAAGGAGCTGGGCATGTTTAGCCTGAAGAAGAGAAGGCTGAGAGGAGATATGATAGCCATGTATAAATATGTGAGAGGAAGCCACAGGGAGGAGGGAGCAAGCTTGTAGTTAGAAATAACCTTTCAAAAGGACCTGTTCCAACTTACATACAGATTCAACTTAAGAACAAAACTACAGAACATATCTTGTTTGCAATTTGGGGACTGACAGGTTGCCTGACTTGAAAACTTTAGGAGGGCCTAAACAGGAGATGCTGTTTGGTTTGGTTTCACTGCAAAGGAAGTGGACAATCCTCCATATTAAATATGTATTGCACTTTTGATGGGCTTCAGAGCAAGAAAACCAAAGTAGAAACCTTCATCCTTCCAGGGGGAAAAAGGAGAGGGACAGTTGCCATCCAGTGGCAAACCGTGAGACTGCATCCGGGTGCATTCAATGATGCACAGTCAGCGGTCCAAATGTGTAAGCTTGACTTTTGTGGATCTAGTCATGACAGTTAAAGTGGTATCAATCTGGGTAGAACAGGCACGGACAAATTTTGTCTCTTTGTTTTGGAGGGCTAAAATTTGTCCATGTCTGATGTAGACCTTAAACCATAGAAGAGTTGGAAGAGACCCCATGTGTTGAAACATGTTAGTGTGTGTGTGTGTGTCTTTGTGTATCAACTGTAAAATAAGATGTATGAAGCTGATTGGTTGGGCTATTCCCAGGGAGATGGCTGAGCCTGGGACTTTTGGATACTGTTACATTTATCAGACTGCAGACTGCAGACTGCAAGCCAGATCATAGAATCATAGAATCATAGAATCAAAGAGTTGGAAGAGACCTCATGGGCCATCCAGTCCAACCCCATTCTGCCAAGAAGCAGGAATATTGCATTCAAATCACCCCTGACAGATGGCCATCCAGCCTCTGTTTAAAAGCTTCCAAAGAAGGAGCCTCCACCACACTTCGGGGCAGAGAGTTCCACTGCTGAACGGCTCTCACAGTCAGGAAGTTCTTCCTCATGTTCAGATGGAATCTCCTTTCTTGTAGTTTGAAGCCATTGTTCCGCGTCCTAGTCTCCAGGGAAGCAGAAAACAAGCTTGCTCCCTCCTCCCTATGGCTTCCTCTCACATATTTATACATGGCTATCATATCTCCTCTCAGCCTTCTCTTCTTCAGGCTAAACATGCCCAGCTCTTTAAGCCGCTCCTCATAGGGCTTGTTCTCCTCCAGACCTTTTATCATTTTAGTCGCTCTCCTCTGGACACATTCCAGCTTGTCGATATCTCTCTTGAGCCAGATAGTAAGTGCTGTTTTAATTAAATTGTTTTATACAAACTGGGTTTTTGTTTGGTTCATCTCTGCCTCTCTAAAGGCAGAGCCCTGGCATTGTGGCATAGAATAACTGCTTTGGGAGAGGGTGATCAGGCATTCAGACAGCATGGCCAGTCCAGCGGAGTTGATGGCAGAGGAGCATGGCTTCAGTGCTGGTGGTCTTTGCTTCTTCCAGCACACTGACATTTGTCCACCTGTCTTCCCAAGAGATTTGCAGGATTTTTTGGAGGTAACGCTGATGGAATCGTTCCAGGAGTTGCATGTGACGTCTGTAGACAGTCCACGTTTCGCAGGCATACAGCAGGGTTGGGAGGACAATGGCTTTATAAACAAGCACCTTGGTATCCCTACGGATGTCCCGGTCCTCAAACACTCTCTGCTTCATTTGCAAACTGGGTTTTTGTTTGGTTCATCTCTACCTCTCTAAAGGCAGAGCCCTGGCATCGTGACATAAAATAACTGCTTTGGGAGAGGGTGATTGGCATTCAGGCAACATGGCCAGTCCAGCGGAGTTGATGGCAGAGGAGCATGGCTTCAGTGCTGGTAGTCTTTGCTTCTTCCAGCACACTGACGTTTGTCTACCTATCTTCCCAAGAGATTTGCAGATTTTTGGAGGTAACGCTGATGGAATAGTTCCAGGAGTTGCATGTGACATCTGTAGACAGTCCACGTTTCGCAGGCATATAGCAGGGTTGGGAGGACAATGGCTTTATAAACAAGCACCTTGGTCTCCCTACAGATGTCCCGGTCCTCAAACACTCTCTGCTTCATTTGGAAACTGGGTTTTTGTTTGGTTCATCTCTGCCTCTCTAAAGGCAGAGCCCTGGCATCGTGACATAGAATAACTGCATTGGGAGAGGGTGATCAGGCAACATGGCCAGTCCAGCAGAGTTGATGGCAGAGGAACATGGCTTCAGTGCTGGTGGTCTTTGCTTCGCCCGGCACACTGAGGTTTGTCCACCTGTCTTCCCAAGAGATTTGCAGGATTTTTTGGAGGTAATGCTGATGGAATCGTTCCAGGAGTTGCATGTGACACCTGTAGACAGTCCATGTTTCGCAGGCATATAGCAGGGTTGGGAGGACAATGGCTTTATAAACAAGCACCTTGGTCTCCCTATGGATGTCCCAGTCCTCAAACACTCTGTACTTTATTTGGAAAAATGCTGCACTCGCAGAGCTCAGGCGGTGTATTTCGGTGTCAATGTTGACTTTTGAAGAGAGGTGGCTGCCTGACAGTAACATTGCCTAGCCTATATTTGAGGACCCTATGTTATTTTTTTCAGAATCCTTTTGAGACACAATGGGTTGGAGGCAAGAATTATCTAAAAAAAGACTGGAGAGTAAAAGCCACAATTCACAATTATTGGCGGAACTGAGTGGCTTTAATCTGAGAAATCTGTCTTTAATAAAAATCTAATTCTGAAAGACGGCAGGGGGAGAGAAGCCATTCCAAAAGGGCTTCGTTGGCAGGCTTAAGGATTTCATCCTGGGTGTGAGGCATTTCCAGCACTGTTTGGCAAAGCAGGAAAGTCTCCGAAGTTGTGCCCATGTTTTCAAGGAACTTGACAACTAGAGGGGGAAATCCTCATCGGTGGGGATATCAAGAACAACATCCATGTCCGGCATGCACCTGGAAGGAAAAGGAAAAGAAGAAAGCAAAGCAACTTTTGAAAAGGACGTGTTGTAATTCAATCAGCTGATGATGAGGATGAGGGGTTTGGAGGTGCAGTGCCTGATGCTCCTGGAGGTGCTGAGACTGTTGGGATGTTGAAACATGATGGTGATTCCCCGGTTGGGAGAACGGAGGGGAATTTGGAATTAGATGTTGAGTCTCTGTGTGAAAACGAAACTGCTTTAGAAGCTGACAGGCAGAGAAGGGAGGAGGACATGAGCTCACCCGATGCAGGGGGGTTGGGCAGAGAATCCAGGCTGCTCCTGCGAAGGAGGAATTTCAGGTGCAAGCCAAGCCATGGGAAAGGGAAGCCTGGGAAAGAGAGCCAGAGACAGGCTCCTCAAGGCCAATGGAATGCCTTCATGCATTGCTATCTGTTCTGTCACGTGCTGGGCCTGTAAAGAATTGCCTTTAAAATAGGACGTGCAACTTGAGCCCAGCAGGAAGCCAGGGACCCCTGAAGAGAAGTTCTCAAGGATTTTCCACCACAAATGGTCTTTAGATGGCTTGTGAAGTATAACAAAGTATAACAAAGTCCTTTATTAATGAACAATCAAACAGAAACTTCTCTTGTCTTCAATAAAGTTAAACAAATGCTTCCAGGCCTTTATGCAACTGGTAGCTTCCTAATCTTGTCCATGAGGGACAGGCAATTGTCTTCAATAACTGTTTCTTTACTTTAAGGAAAATCCCTTTTTAACTTCTCCCAGGCTGACTGTAATCTAAGCCTTACTGATGTGGGCTCCGATACCAGGTCAAACTGCATCTCGAGCACTGAGTGGACCAACCAGTAAGGCCAGTAGATTCTCCAGCTGGAGTTCTTTGGTCTTCCAAACTGTTTACCCTCCGAAATTCCTCAAAGCTTTAGGGCTGCTTTCCTGGAAATCTTTGGAAATCTTTGGATGCTCTTAAGACTGTTCTCCCCGGAAAGTCTTAAGGGTTGAAGCTTTTGTACAGGAGAAGCTTGTACATGTCCTCTACATTAGCTTTCCTTGCTGAGACTAACTACAAATGGCTCCCTTCCCTTCCCAATTGCCCCGAACAAGGGGCGGAACCAAAACTTAACGATGGACAGGTGACTTGCCCTACGACTGCAACTAAAGGAAGCAACCTTTCTGCAGAATCCCTGAAACCTTGGACTACAAGCAAACATTTAATACAATGCAAATAAAGTTGGAGCTCCTGGTACAGCCGTACCAGCACACTGTCCTTAATTAGGAAAAGGAAGTTCTTAGGTTTCAGATCAAGCAATGTTGTGAATGGAGTAAGAAGCTTCTGCCTTGTTCCTGGTGATATCTTAGCTTCAAGCCAAGTTTCCTAGTCAAGTTTTGCTAACAGTCTTGGGGGTTTTACCATGGATGTTAGGAATTGTGGGAGTTGAAGTCCAAAACACCTGGAGGGCCCAAGTTGGCCCATGCCTCCTGTAGAGGAAAATTGAAGTACATGGGGTTGAATTGAGCATCCTTGGGTGCTTCTAAGGGCAAGCTGGAGGAAATTGCCACATTTTCAAGTGTTTGGAGAGATTTCTGCATGGTTGGTGGGCAAAATTATCTGGAAAACTACTTTAAAAAACATATTGGGACTCTGGCCACCCCAGTCTTATCCCATGAAGGCATAGCCCCAGTTTTCAAGCACAAGCCAGCCCTACTGTTTGAGACTCAGGCCCAGGAACAAACCTACTTGGGTTTGCGGAGGAGGACGTCGGCAAAGATCATGTTTCGCGGGTCCCCGGTGGAGTGGTGAAGCTTGATGATGCTCCGGTGCAATTCCTTGACTTCTTTCACCATCTCAGCAATTAACTGAAATAGGGAAAGAAAAGATATTAGCAAATGAGGAGTACCAAAACCTCTACCTGTGAATTCAGCCATGTCCAGATTATCTGCTTTGAACTGGATTATAGGAGTCTACATTGCCATATAATCCAGTTCGAAGCAGATAATTTAGATTTGATGTGGCGGTGTAGATTACTGCACTGTCATATCTTAAGTTAAATTACTACAGTAATATACTTTTGTGTGATCTATTCCCAAACAGTTCAAAGGCATACATACTGCAAAGAATTACACGGCTGCAAGGCCATTAAATGCTAATCAAGGCGGCCAATTGTAACTATCACAACTGCTTCAAACAGACAAGAGTTCTTTCTCCCACCCTGGACATTATTCCACAGAGATATAAACCTCACTTATCCTAATTTCCAACAGACTTCACAACCTCTGTGGATGGCTGCCATAGATGTGGGCGAAATGTCAGGAGAGAATGCTTCTGGAACATGGCCAGACAGGCCGGAAAACTCACAGCAGCCCAGTGATTCCGGCCATGAAAGCCTTCGACAACAACTTGAAAGCATGCGACAATAGCAATATGCCTTAAAGTTGCTTGTTGATTCAAGGCGACTCCAGATTTCATAGAATTTTTCAAGCAAAGGTGAAATAATAATAATAATATCCCTATGAAATAATAATTATAATAATAATACTTTATTTATACCCCACCACCATTTCCCAAGGGGACTCGGGGTGGCTTATATGAGGCCAACCCCAACAATTACAACAAAGCAAATATACAACATAAAAATACAGCAATAAAATAAAATGAAAACAATGCAAAAAATATATAAAGTAAACACACAATGCAGTAAAATGTGGGTGAAACGTCAGGAGAGAATGCTTCTGGAACATGGCCAGACAGCCCGGAAAACTTACAGCAACCCAGTGATTCTGGCCATGAAAGCCTTCGACAGTACATCCATACATACTTTGGATGGAAAGAGGAAGGACCATTGCCCATAAAAATATAGTTGTGTTAGTCTGGAATATCCGCATGTAGAGATCTTGTAGTGTCACTAGATCTCTTTACATGCTTCCTCTCTTCTATGAGGCATTTTCTAGGTTTAATCGTTGCCAAATTGGTACAATTTCTCGCTAAGTCTATTGATGAATTCCTTGCCTCCTTCTGTACTGCAATTTGTCTTTTCAGCTCCAGGTTGTTCCTGTTCATCTGAGTCAGACCTTCATGGTACTTCATCAGCTGCTTCTGCACAAAAGAGAGGAAAAGGCACCTAAGAAGGAAACCTGGACACTGATCAAGGGAACTTGAATCACCACTTCATTTTGCACCTGGAATAATACTGTGTCTGGTTCTGGGCACCATAAGACAAGAAGGGTTATGGAGAAACTGGAAGGTGTCCAAAGAAGAGCCACCAAAACAATCAAAGGTCTGGAAGCCATAAATCCCTCTGAGGATCGGCTTAGGGAGCTGGGAATGTTCCGCTTGGAGAAGAGAAGGTGGATAGAAGGGGACACAAGAGCCATCTTTCAGTATCTGAAAGGAGGGAGGTCACTTTGAGGAGTGATGATCGTGCCATTACTGCTCAAGCAGGGAGCTTTGAGATGGTTCAACAGAAGGTCTCTGAAAGCCTCTAGTGCAGTGGTTCTCAACCTGTAGGTCCCCAGGTGTTTTGCCCTACAACTCCCAGAAATTTCAGACAGTTATCAGCTGTTAGGACTTCTGGGAGTTGAAGGCCAAAACATCTGGGGACCCAGAGGTTGAGAACTCTGCTCTAGGTGCTCTTACTGCCTATTACAGGGAAAACCAGCTGATCCCTAATCCATCTAAAACACAGACATGTGCTTTACCTTCAGAACAGACAAGCATCCCGAGCTCTGAGGATTACCTGGGAAGGAATCCCACTGGAGCATTGCAGCGCACCCAAATACCTGGGAGTCACTCTGGACCGTGCTCTGACCTACAAGAAGCACTGCCTGAACATCAAGCAAAAAGTGGGTGCTAGAAACAATATCATATAAAAGCTGACTGGCACAACCTGGGGATCACAACCAGACACAGTGAAGACATCTGCCCTTGAGATTTAATACTCTGTAGCTGAGTATGCATGCCCAGTGTGGAACACATCTCACCACGCTAAAACAGTGGATGTGGCTCTTAATGAGACATGCAGCATTATCACGGGGTGTCTGCGCCCTACACCACTGGAGAAATTACACTGCTTAGCCGGTATTGCACCACCTGACATCCGCCGGGAAGTAGCAGCCAATAGTGAAAGGACCAAGGCAGAGACATCTCCAGCTCATCCCCTGTTTGGGTATCAGTCAGCACGTCAACAACTTAAATCTAGAAATAGTTTTCTAAGATCTACAGAGACACTCAGCAAGCGAGAGTCCAAAAGTGGCAGGCTCAAACCCAGAACCTCAACCAATGGCTGATACCAAATGAGAGACTCCCCCCTGGGCACACAGAAAACTGGGCGACTTGGAAGGCGCTGAACAGATCTGCTCTCTGGCACCACGAGATGCAGAGCCAACCTTAAGAAATGGGGCTACAAAGTGGAATCCACAACATGCGAGTGTGGAGAAGAGCAAACCACTGCCCACCTGCTGCAATGCAACCTGAGCCCTGCCACATGCACAATGGAGGACCTTCTTGCAGCAACACCAGAGGCACTCCAAGTGGCCAGATACTGGTCAAAGGACATTTAACCAACTACCAAACTCACAAGTTTTGTATTTTGTTTGTTTG
The DNA here is from genome assembly GCF_025583915.1 of Anolis sagrei ordinatus. Classification (NCBI taxonomy): domain Eukaryota; kingdom Metazoa; phylum Chordata; class Lepidosauria; order Squamata; family Anolidae; genus Anolis; species Anolis sagrei. Next base: position 7,552,884 of record NW_026847438.1, read on the forward strand.
CTTTGCTGTTAGAAATGTAATATAATGGACTGGTTGATCTGACACGACAAATAAATACTTTGGAAACAGTTGTTCTACTCCAGAAACTTCATTTCTGTGGCTGTCACAAACTAAGTTGAATTGCTTGAGTCTCCATGATAAAATATTCATTTAAAAACTATTGCAAAATGTGTTTCAGGATACCCCGCAATTACTTTCTTTGCAATTTCATAAACTTTTCCCATATTTTTTATGATAGAACCAATTAGGAAACGGCATTTATATGCCCGGAACAAAAATTGTGTAACATAGTGCTATTAAAGCTATCAAAATAGAAATATTCGAAGGGGGGGAAAAGTCTCACTGACCTCTGCAATGTTCTGAAACACATGTTCCTCTTGCTCAAACGCTCTCCCTGACAAGTTCATAAGGGACTTTCGAGAATAATTCTGAAAACACTCCAATTCATCCTGAAAGAGACAGTGATACAAGGGAGCAAGAAGACATTAAAGCAGCCCAGACCTTTTTTTGTTTGGACTGCAGTATCTGGAATCTCTAGCGGGCTGGCCAGGGTTTATGTTGCCATGCAGATTATGGATACTGTAGTCCCAAAGGTAACTTTTGTTGGAAATAGCAACCACCAAGCCTCCACTAGTTATTTGTCATGTATATAATTCAGATTGCTTACTGTATTGTATATGTGTATATTGGTTTGCAGTTTTCCTTAACTCTATGTTATTGGAGGGACTGCAGACCATGTGATCAGATCTGGGACTGTTCAGGACTCAGACTCTATTTTAGATACAGTATGTTTTCAAACGCCAGTAGAAACAGTACCGTTTGTATATGTGTGTATTGGTTTGCAGGTTTCCTTAACTCTATGTTATGGGAGGGGCTGCAGACCATGTGATCAGATCTGGGACTGTTCAGGACTCAGACTCCGTTTTAGATACAGTATGTTTTCAAATGCTAGTAGAAACTATAGTTTGTATATGTGTGTATTGGTTTGCAGTTTTCCTTAACTCTGTGTTATGAGAGGGGCTGCAGACCATGTGATCAGATCTGGGACTGTTCAGGACTCAGACTCCATTTTAGATACAGTATGTTTTCAAACGCCAGTAGGAACAGTACCATTTGTATATGCATGTATTGGTTTGCAGTTTTCCTTAACTCTATGTTATGGGAGGGGCTGCAGACCATGTGATCAGATTTGGGACTGTTCAGGACTCAGACTCCATCAGGGAGATTCCTGATTTTCCCAAAATGGTGGTGAATGCCATTCCCCAAAAAGGTTATGGAGATTTCCATTTCCCAAAAGGTTATAGCATCATTTTTCAAAAATAAAAATAAAAATCCCAAGGCAAGTGAACGAAAGGTGGAAGAAGCCTCCTGTCCATACCTGTTGCTCTTCAATCAGGTTCCGGATGCTCCGCATCAGAGATGAAATCTGGACCGCTTTAACCGGATACTCCTTGTCCATATAGGACCGCAAGACATTGAGCTCATCCTGGAGGGACTGAACTTTCGTGTTCATGCGCCCCATCTCCGCATCTAGTTCTGGTTTTGGGAGGAAGGGGAAGATCAAGGCAAAGAAGATAAAACTGTGGAATTATTATTATTGTATTGTCGAAGGCTTTCATGGCCGGAAACACTGGTTTGTTGTAGGTTTTTCCAGGCTATATGGCCATGCTCTAGAGGCATTCTCTCCTGACGTTTCGCCTGCATCTATGGCAAGCATCCTCAGAGATAGCGAGGTCTGTTGGAACTAGGAAAAGGGGTTTATATATCTGTGGAATGACCAGGCTGGGACAAAGGACTCTTGTCTGTTGCAGCTACGTGTGAACGTTTCAACTGACCACCTTGATTAGCATTTGATGGCCTGGCAGTGCCTGGGGCAATCTTTTGTTGAGAGGTGATTAGATGTCCCTGATTGTTTCCTCTCCGTTGCTTTGCTGTTGTAATTTTAGAGGTTTTTTTTAATACTGGTAGCCAGATTTTGTTCATTTTCATGGTTTCCTCCTTTCTGTTGAAATTGTCCACATGCTTGTGGATTTCAGTGGCTTCTCTGTGTAGCCTGACATGGTGGTTGTGAGAGTGGTCCAGCCTTTCTGTGTTCTCCAATAATCTGCAGTGTCCAGGTTGGTTCATCAAGTGCTCTGCTATGGCTGACTTCTCTGGCTGAAGTAGTCTGCACTGCCTTTCGTGTTCCTTTAGAGGAAACAATCAGGGACATCTAATCACCTCTCAACAAAAGATTGCCCCAAGCACTGCCTGGCCATCAAATGCTAATCAAGGTGGTCAGTTTATTTATTTATTATTTATTTACTGTATTTGTATACCGCCTTTCTCAGCCATATCGGCAACTCAAGGCGGTTTCCAACAAAACAGTATACATAGTATCACAACACAATTAAAAACATTATAATTTCATAAACCACAACAGCAATAAAAATTGAAACATTGAAACAGTTGAAACATTCACACCTAGCTCCAACAGACAAGAGTTCTTTGTCCCACCCTGGTCTTTCCACAGATATATAAACCCTTTTTACTAGTTACAACAGACCTCACTACCTCTGAGGATGCTTGCCATAGATGCAGGCGAAACGTCGGGAGAGAATGCCTCTAGAACATGGCCATATAGCCCAAAAAAAACCTATATCAAACCTGTTGTTGTTGTTGTTGTTGTTGTTGTTGTCTCAAAATGCCTCCAAATGGTCTCAGGAAGGGCAAAAACACCTGCTTCCCCATCCCTTCCTTTCAGCCCCAGGTCTTGTGGGATGCTGCTTACTTCCCATGTTCTTCTCCACTATTTTCTCTTTCTCCATGAGTTCCCTTTTTGCGATGCCAACCTGGTTCTGGGTCGAGTCCCGGAGGGTCGTGATGACTGTCTGCAGAGAGAAAAGCCAAAGGCGATGGTGGATGCTCAGGTTACTGGGTGGTCCAACTGGGGGTCATATGCCACATGCAGCTTTTAGTCACTTCCCGGCCACTCAAATAAAAGACAACAGGAAGGAAAGGGAGGAAAGCACCTCCTTGGCTTCCTTTCTTGCCTTTTCATCATCTGAAGACCAGCTTGGGAGTGATCCTGGATTCATTGCTGAGCCTGGAACCCCAGGTCTTGGCGATGGTCAGGAATGCTTTTGCACAATTAAAACTTGTGTGCCAGCTGCATTCGTACCTTGGGAAGTCTGATCTGGCCACAGTGGTCCATGTACTCGTTACATCCTGAATAGATTACTGCAATGCGATGTATGTGGGGTTGCCCTTGAAGACTGTTTGGAAGCTTCAAATAGTCCAATGGGCGGTAGCCACATTACTTACTAGAGCGACATATAGGGCGCATACCACCCCCCTGTTATGTCAGCTCCACTGGCTACCTGTCCAGTTCTGAGCACAATTCAAAGTGCTGGTCTTGACCTTTAAAGCCCTATACGTTTCTGGTTCAACTTTCTTGTCCAAACGTATCTCCCCCTACATCCCACCTCAAAATTTATTATCTTCTGGGAAGGCCCTGCCCTTGATCCTACCTTCGTCGGAAATGCGCTTGGTGGGGATAAGGGACAGGGCCTTCTCGGCGGTGTCCCCCTGCCTGTGGAACTCGCTCCCCAGTGAAATTAGGTCAACGACTTCCCTCTTTTCCTTCAGGAAAAAGTTAAAGACATGGCTTACTTACTTACTTAGGTGATCCCTTGTAGTCCAAGGATGATGGTCCTCCAAGTGTAGTGTCCTGGCGGTGGGTCCGTAGGTGACTGTGGAGCCCTATTCTTGATCTGCATCTTCTCCCACAGTGAGGGCATCGGTTTCCAGGTGGAAGGCGGTCCCGGTCGGGGTTTGGCTTGACACGCCTTCCTCTTGGCACATTTCTCTCTTTCACCCTCCATTCGTGCCTCTTCAAATTCTACAGCACTGCTGGTCACAGCTGACCTCCAGCTGGAGCGCTTAAGGGCCAGGGCTTCCCAGTTCTCAGTGTCTATGCCAGAGTTTTAAAGGTTGGCTTTAAGCCTGTCTTTAAATCTCTTTTTGTGTCCTTCATCATTCCATTTTGCATTCCTGAGTTCAGAGTAGAGCAATTACTTTGGGAGACGGTGGTCGGGCATTCGGCCAACATGGCCGGTCCAGCGGAGTTGATAGCGGAGGAGCATCACTTCAATGCTTGTGGTCTTTGCTTCTTCCAGCACGCTGACGTTTGTCTGCCTGTCATCCTAAGAGATTTGCAGGATTTTTCGGATGGTGCTATAGAGGGACAGATTCTTTTCTGGCACTAAACACAACATGGACTGCTGATAACAACATCATCTGTGCGCATTCAGAAGAAGACCTACAAGCCACTCTAAACACCTTCACAGAAGCTCGGCCCTTGGCCTCTCATTGAACATCGAGAAAACCAAAGTGCTCTTCCAGCAGTCACCGGCCAATCCCTCTCCACATGCCAGAAATACAACTTAATGGTGTAACATTAGAAAATATTGACCATTTCCACTCCCTTGGCAGCCACCTCTCCACAAAAGTCAACATTGACACTGAAATTACAACACCGCTTGAGCTCTGCAAGTGCAGCATTTTTCCGAATGAAGCAGAGAGTGTTTGAGGACCGGGACATCCGTAGGGATACCAAGGTGCTTGTTTATAAAACCATTGTCCTCCCAACCTTGCTATACGTCTGCGAGACGTGGACTGTCTACAGACGTCACATGCAACTCCTGGAGCGATTCCATCACAGCTGTCTCCGGAAAATCCTGCAAATCTCTTGGGAAGACAGGCAGACAAAACAGTCCAGATAGATGGACAGAGTCAAGGAAGCCAAGACCTGAGAAAGGGCTGTTGAAGGCAAAGTGATTTGGAGATTGGAGACAACACCACGAAGCCAGACAAAGGCTTGGGCAAACTTGGGCCCTCCAGGTGTTTTGGACTTCAACTTCCACAATTCATCCAGTAGGCTGTTAGGAATTGTGGAAGTTGAAGTCCAAAACACCTGGAGGGCCCAAGTTTGCCTATGCCTCCTCTAAACTGTAAAACTGAGCCTTACCCCAAACATTTCATACTGCTGGAGGAGATCCCTGGCGTCTTTGGCACTTTCATAATCCATTTCCTTGATCCACTCCATCAGCCCCAGGTTCTTCTTCAAGAGGACTTTGGAGTGGTGCTTCAGTTCATCCAAGCTGTGTCTCCGGCTCTTGGAAATCCGCTGGAAATATTTCCAAAAGGTTATTATAGTGGCTCATCTGTCCCTGCTCCATTCCTTCAGGTCTGCAAGAGGACATTGTCCCAGAATTGCTTGAACTCCATGGTTGATGCTCTCAGGGCCCTTCCACACAGCTGTATAACCCAGAATATCAAGGCAGAAAATCCCACAATATCTGCTTTGAACTGGGTTATCTGAGGGCCCTTTCACACAGCCCTATATCCCAGAATATCAGGGCATGTCCAGCATAAGAATCATAGAATCAAAGAGTTGGAAGAGACCTCATGGGCCATCCAGTCCAACCCCCTGCCAAGAAGCAGGAATATTGCATTCAAATCACCCCTGACAGATGGCCATCCAGCCTCTGTTTAAAAGCTTTCAAAGAAGGAGCCTCCACCACACTCTGGGGCAGAGAGTTCCACTGCTGAACGGCTCTCACAGTCAGGAAGTTCTTCCTCATGTTCAGATGGAATCTCACATTATATTGACAAGCTAACCTAGTTGAAAGCAGACATTGTGGGATTTCCTGCCTTGATATTCTGAGATATAGGGCTGTGTGGAAGGGTCCTGAGGCCACACTGCCATATATTCCAGTTCAAAGCAGAAAACGTAGGATTTTTTTTCCAGCTGTGTGGAAGGGTCTTCACACCCAATTTTACATAACTACAGCGTTTCAAATCTTGCTGTCCTCAAAAATATGGGACACAGACACCATCTTATGTGAGTTGCAGAGGAAATGTAGGCCCTTTCTACACTGCCATATAAAATCCAGATTGTCTGCTTTGAACTGGATTATATGACAGTGTAGACTCATATAATCCAATTCAAAGCAGATAATGTGTATTATCTGCTTTGATCAACTGGATTATATGGCAGTGTAGAAGGGGCTTAGTTCCACCCATCAAAATGTAAATCTCTTTTAATTGTGTGTGTGTGTACACACACACACACACACACACACACACACGGTATGTGGTATGGGCAATCCATGGTTCTAAGTGGTTCTAAAGTACAAAACTAGGGGGCGCGGCTGCTTTGCTTCTAAAGTGTTGCTAAAGTTCTGGTGGTGAAAATTTCAGAACTCTAACAAAACTTTCAAAATTTTGTTATAAATGGCAGTTCCTAAATGGTTCTGTCATTAAAATTGCCAGTAATGAAATAATGACATTTTGAAAGTGTTGTTAGAGTTCTGAAATTTTCACCACCAGAACTTTAGCAACAGGTTGTTGTTGGTTTTTTCGGGCTATATGGCCATGTTCTAGAGGTTACCTCACTACCTCTGAGGATGCTTGCCATAGATGCAGGCAAAACATCAGGAGAGAATGCCTCTAGAACACGGCCATATAGCCCAAAAAAACCTACAAAAACCCAGTGATTCCGTCCATGAAAGCCTTTGACAATACATTGATACAACACTTTAGAAGCAAAGCACCAGCGCCCTCTAGTTTTGTAAGTACTTTAGAACTATTTAAAACCATGGATTGCCCATGCATAATACATATACATCTATCTATCTATCTTCTATCTTATCTATATAAAATGTAATGTTTGTTGGTGTTGGGGTTCAGCCTGATCCTGATCTGTGTGAACAGGATTCTCTGATAGTTTTTCAAACTGAGCAAGCTCTCCCTGACTCTGACAGTGTGGAATCTGTTGTTGATGCAGAGGTCAGTGGGAATGAAAACAAAACCCAACAGTTAGAAGAGAATGTTTTGGAAGTTAGCCGTGATATCTCCCCACCTGGGCTTGATAATGAGGTCCGGAGAGAACAGATAGTCAGAGATAGATTTGTTTCCCAGTCTGTACGAAGGTCACAGCGCCTTCAGCAGAAAGAGGCCCAAACAGAAAAGTCAAGGGGCGTTTCTAAGAATAGCTTCTTTGGTTTAAGAGCATCCCTGCCGGGTGCTTCTTTAGGTCAAGCAACATTCGGGACTGTGGCTGGTCTTGGCAGAATTCCTGTGTTCCATGGCCAGTAATCCCAGAGGCTTGTAGTTTCCAAGTTCATGGTTAGTAAAAGGCTAACAGACTCCTGGTTATTGTTTTGTGGCTTTTGAAGTTTTGCTCAAGTTCAGAGATCCTATTGACTACTGTGTTTTTCTGTGGCTTTTTGACTCTGCATTTACCTTTCTTTTGTAACCAATTTTTCATCAATAAACAAGGATTGCTTTTCCTACAGTCCAGAGTGGTGGATTTAATCTTATGGTCTTGTTTCTTGAACTGGGATGCAACAGTTGGTGGGATTAACATAACCCAAAAACCACTGGATGAATTGACACCAAATTTGGACACAAGACACCAAACAGGCCAACAAGTCACCATCACTCATAAAAACACTGGAAAACATAGTAGAAAAGGCTTAAAAAGCCAAAAAACAAAAATTATATTACAACGCACACGCAAAACCACATACACACACACACACATATATATACGCAAACACACATATACACAAATATATACACACACAAAATACATATACACAGAGTGGGCCACAGCAACATACGGCAGGGGACGGCTAGTAGATATATATAGATATAGATATAGATATAGATATAGATATAGATATATAGATATATAATCTACAAGACACCAAAATAAAACTAAAGGAGCACCCAATATCAAGAACAGTCCTGGTCCACCTTAAGCATGTAATCCAATAGGCTGCATTATTATATTATACATTTTATATTCTGAATTAAAATACAGGTTCAGATATAATATAAGTGTTCACTCTATGGATACTAAAATATCCTAGAAATTAATGTGCCTACACTAAAAAGGTCTGTACACAAACAAAAACATGCATGGATAGCAAGAGACCCATGTGGATACAATGATCCTCCCAAATAATATAGCTAACCATGTTGGAATAAATAATGTAAAGGAAATACCACCACCTGCTGTTCAATCTCTTATAATACATTTTCTAACCTGCCTGTGTTTGAGATACTTCTAAAAGTGTTGATGTTACACCACCTGTTTAACCAGTGCTGTGGTTGTCAAGCTAAAGGTCCAACTATACAAAAATTAGTGTAAACACTCCAGATAATTGCGGATTGGCTGACACTAATAAACAACCTTCGGTCTCGGAGATTTGTAAAAAGGTGTTTCCGTATCAATAGCATCAACACTGATGAATCCCAGAACAAAGCTTTGGTGCACCTGCAAAATTTTGATGTTCTCCAAGCTCTTTGCCAACTTCATTTCCTTTGCCATGGCCTGTGAGAAATGGACCCTCTGTTTCACGGGGAGTGGCATCTTCAAGCCAAAGACTGGGCTTCTTTCGCTCACTAGAAGAAAACAAACATTATGCCTTTGGGAAAAGCCCACTTTCCAGTTTGTGTGCAAAGTAACAGAGGAGAAAGCAAGGCATGGAAACAAAGCCCCCCTGCTCCCAGGCAAGAAAAGATGACGTATTACTAAATGACACCTATGAGAATGTGCAAAGGCTTACTGCAGACCCACACATGTAATGTGCAGAAGTGCCCCTTGCTGTTGGATGCTGGTACATTAAGTGATTTATAGTTTCCAAATCATTACCTTCCTGAACTGCTGCAAGCTGGATAGCAAGTGTTCCAGAAGCAAGCAAAATGCAGCAGAGTCCTTTCACAGCACGAACATGCTTCAGTCCATCTATCGAGACAATCCAGCTGCAAGCATCTGACCTTATCTACACACACGGTTTAGTAAACCTACGGATTCAGGTTTTCACCCAAAATATCAGGAAACTTTAATCTGCAGCATTGCAATATTTACAGAATGTATGAACAAGATAAGCAGATCAACTTTCAACTTGTTATTGCAAACAATCATAGAATCAAAGAGTTGGAAGAGACCTCCTGGGCCATCCAGTCCAACCCCATTCTGCCAAGAAGCAGGAATATTGCATTCAAATCACCCCTGACAGATGGCCATCCAGCCTCTGTTTAAAAGCTTCCAAAAAGGAGCCTCCACCACACTCTGGGGCAGAGAGTTCCACTGCTGAACGGCTCTCACAGTCAGGAAGTTCTTCCTCATGTTCAGATGGAATCTCCTTTCTTGTAGTTTGAAGCCATTGTTCCTTGTCCTAATCTTCATGGAAGCAGAAAACAAGCTTGCTCCCTCCTCCCTGTGGCTTCCTCTCACATATTTATACATGGCTATCATATCTCCTCTCATCCTTCTCTTCTTCAGGCTAAACATGTCCAGCTCTTTAAGCCACTCCTCATAGGGCTTGTTCTCCAGACCCTTGATCATTTTAGTCGCCCTCCTCTGGACACATTCCAGCTTGTCAATATCTCTTGAATTGTGGTGCCCAGAATTGGACACAATATTCCAGTTGTGATCTAACCAAGGCGGAATAGAGGGGAAGCATGACTTCCCTAGATCTAGACACTATGCTCCTATTGATGCAGGCCAAAATCCCATTGGCTTTTTTTGCCGCCACATCACATTGTTGGCTCATGTTTAACTTGTTGTCCATGAGGACTCCAAGATCTTTTTCACACGTACTGCTCTCGAGCCAGGCATTGTCCCCCATTCTGTATCTCTGCATTTCGTTTTTTCTGCCTAAGTGGAGTATCTTGCATTTGTCACTGTTGAACTTCATTTGTTAGTTTTGGCCCATCATCTCTCTAATCTGTCAAGATCGTTTTGAATCCTGCTCCTGTCCTCTGGAGTATTGGCTCTCCCTCCCAATTTGGTGTCATCTGCAAACTTGATGATCCTGCCTTCTAACCCTTCATCCAAGTCATTAATAAAGATCCTGAGCAGGACCGGGCCCAGGACGGGACTCTGCGGCACTCCACTAGTCACTTCTTTCTAGGATGAAGAGGAAGCCTTGGGGAGTATCACCCTCTGGGTTTGTCCATTTAACCAATTCCAGATCCACCTCACCGTAGTTTTGCCTAGCCCACATTGGACTAGTTTCCTTGCCAGAAGGTCATGGGGGACTTGTCAAAGAAGGCCTTACTGAAATCCAGGTACGCTACATCCACGGCATTCCCCGCATCTACCCAGCTTGTAACTATATCGAAAAAAGAGATCAGATTAGTCTGGCATGACTTGTTTTTGATAAATCCATGTTGACTATTAGCAATGACCTCATTTGTTTCTAAGTGTTTGCAGACCACTTCCTTAACAATCTTTTCCAGAATCTTGCCTGGTATCGACGTGAGGCTGACCGGACGGTAGTTGTTTGGGTCATCCTTTTTTCCCTTCTTGAAGATTGGGACCACATTGGCCCTCCTCCAATCTGCTGGAACTTCTCCCGTTCTCCAAGTACTCTCAAAGATGATTGCCAATGGTTCCGAAATGACTTCCACTAGTTCCTTCAATACTCTTGGGTGTAGTTGATCTGGCCCTGAAAGGGGACTTGAACTCATTAGAGTGGCCAGGTATTCCTGGATGACTTGTTTCCCAATTTGGGATTGGATGTCCTCTAATCCCTCATCCACTCTATCTTGCTGAGGTTGAAGATGACTTTCTTTTTGTGAGAAGATCGAGGCAAAGAAGGCATTAAGCATACTGTTCTCAAAGCATACTGGCGTTTGAAAACATACTGTATCTAAAACGGAGTCTGAGTCCTGAACAGTCCCAAGTCTGATCACATGGTCTGCAGCCCCTCCAATAACATAGAGTTAAGGAAAACTGAAAACCAATACACACATATACTGTTTCTACTGGCGTTAGAAAACATACTGTATCTAAAATGGAGTCTGAGTCCTGAACAGTCCCAGATCTGATCACATGGTCTGCAGCCCCTCCCATAACATAGAGTTAAGGAAAACTGAAAACCAATACACACATATACTGTTTCTACTGGCGTTTGAAAACATACTGTATCTAAAATGGAGTCTGAGTCCTGAACAGTCCCAGATCTGATCACATGGTCTGCAGCCCCTCCAATAACATAGAGTTAAGGAAAACTGAAAACCAATACACACATATACTGTTTCTATTGGCGTTTGAAAACATACTGTATCTAAAATGGAGTCTGAGTCCTGAATAGTCCCAGATCTGATCACATGGTCTGCAGCCCCTCCAATAACATAGAGTTAAGGAAAACTGAAAACCAATACACACATATACTGTTTCTACTGGCGTTAGAAAACATACTGTATCTAAAATGGAGTCTGAGTCCTGAACAGTCCCAGATCTGATCACATGGTCTGCAGCCCCTCCCATAACATAGAGTTAAGGAAAGCTGCATACCAATACACACATATACAATACAGTAAGTAATCTGAATTGTATACATAACAAGTCACTTGTGGAGGCTTGAAGAAGGTTGCTATTTCCAAGACTATCAATCTCCCACATATTCATCAAATAGTATCTTCTCTATAGTGAGAAGCGGTGTGCCATTTCTAGCTAACACCCCTTACCTGATTTATTTCTTCCTTCCTTCTTCTCTTCTGATCTATTGAGTGGTGGTAAGTCTAGACGTGGCGTTTGCTTCCTAGCTTTTCTTTGCCACGGGCTATAATCCTAAATGCAGCAAAATTGGAATTAGTTTCCAGGAAAGAAGCAAGCAATCTTCCATGGATTCCTTAGTCTTGAGACACACCCAAAGGGGGAACCAAGAAAGCACCCCTGAGAACATGCAAAGTTAGAATGCTTTTCTGCTTACCTTTCTGATGACACTCCCAACCAAAGGATGTCACGCTGGACTCACCCATCTTAACCTTTCATAGGGCGGTAAAGCATTGTCTTAACATTTAGGCAGGCTACCAAATATGGATGATCATACTCAGGGGAGTAAAAGGTAAAGGTTTCCCCCTGACATTAAGTCTAGTCGTGTCCAACTCGGGGTGGTGGTGCTCATTTCCATTTATAAGCTGAAGAGCTGGCATTGTCCATAGACACCTCTAAAGTCATGTGGCCAGCATGACTGCATGGAATGCCTTTACCTTCCCTACAACTCCCAAATTCAAGGTCAATGCCCACCAAACCCTTCCAGTATTTTCTGTTAGTCATGGGAGTTCTGTGTGGCAAGTTTGGTCCAACTCCATCGTTGGTGGGGTTCAGAATGCTCTTTCATTGTAGGTGAACTATAAATTCCAGCAACTACAACTCCCAAATGTCAAGGTCTATTACCTCCAAGCTCCACTAGCATTCACATTTGGGCATGTTGAGTATTCGTGCCAAGTTTGGTCCAGATCTATCTGAGTCCACAGTGCTCTTTAGATGTAGGCGAACTACAACTACCAAACTCAAGGTCAATGCCCACCAAACTCTTCCAGTATTTTCTGTTGGTCATGGGAGTTATGTGTGCCAAGTTTGGTTCAATTCCATCATTGGCGGAGTTCAGATTGCTCTTTGGTTGTAGGAGAACTATAAATCCCAGCAACTACAACTCCCAAAT
>NW_026847438.1:7566760-7577081 GCF_025583915.1 Anolis sagrei ordinatus
TCACTGATTGACTTTGCAGCTGCAAGGCTACTCAATGCTAATCAAGCTGGCTAATTGCAACACTCACACTCGCTCCAAACAGGAAAGAGGCCATAATTATAGCAAACAATAGTTCTACTACAATTTTACCAGGCAGTGTCGTAGCCACCTCTTTCTTTTCCCCCGCGTCTCTCCGTCTCCTAGCAACCCTCGAAGGCCCGCCGTTTCCATGGTGACCGTCGGAAGCCAACATGGCTGCGGGGTTCTTGTGACGTTAGGGTCCGTCTCAAAAGTCCGTCACAAGATCACAACGCAAAGCAGCCTGAACCAACCAGACTTCTTAGGTTTCCGTTCCGAAACATGGATTTTTAGAATCCTCTTGTTGTCTTTAGTCATTTTATTCCTTCCTCGGCCCACAAGTGAGGTATTTCCAGTTTCTGATTTTGCGGTAGTTTGTAGATAATCCCTTGTTGGTAAGTGGGCGGGGCCTTAGTTCTGATTCCACTCATTCTCCTAGTGGAGGCAGACCAAGGCTGCGCATGCGCATCTTTGTGTTCAGTCGCCTCAGTTCTGACTCCTCCCATTCTCCTAGTGGAGGCAGACCAAGGCTGCGCATGCGCACCTTTGTGCTCAGTCTTCTCCCCGCACGCCCAGTCTGATGGAAGAGCCACAAAACAAATGGCGCATGCGTACTTCCTCTTTGTCTTTTTTGCAGTGGTGTCTTGCTTCCTAAGCCTCATTTATGCAAAATATCTTTGCATCAGAAATATCTTGCAGTTAGGATTTTATATATTTTATATATTTCATTTTATATCAATATAAAATATATAATATTATTTAAAAAATATAAATAAAAATATATAATATTATATAAAATATATAAATATAAAATTATATTTATATTTATATTGATTTATTTTTATTTTCCTTGATTAAAATCATCTGTAACTTGCTGTGGTTTTTAATTTTGAATATATTCTCCAAGGGCATTAAATACTAAACACAAGTCGTGTTTGACGCTGCGTCTGGTGGTCCCTATGTAGTCCCCCAGGCAGCAACCAGCCAGGCTTTGAAGCTGAAAGGCCATTCAGTGCTAATCAAGGTGGCCAATTGCAACATTCACACTTTTCTCAAGCAGACAAGAGTTCTTTCTCCCACCCCGGACATTATCCCACAGATATATCAACCCCACTGGCCTAGTTTCCAATAGATCTTACAACCTCTGAGGATGCCTTCCGTAGATGTGGGAGAAATGTCAGGAGAGAATGCTTCTGGAACATGGCCATACAGCCAGAAAAAGATTCCGGTCATGAAAGCCTTTGACAACACACTGTTTTTATTCTGTTTATATTTAATACTGTTTATATTTAATCTTCTTTTAATGTTTGCATATTTTCAATTGTATTGTTTATTCGTTCAGCCGTGTCCGACTCTTGGTGACCTCATGGACCAGCCCAGGCCAGAGCTCACTGCCAGCTGTGGCCACCCCCAGCTCCTTCACAGTCAAGCCAGTCCTTTCAAGGATTTTTATTTATTTACTTACAGTATGTATATTCTGCCCTTTTCACCCTGCAGGGGACTCAGGGCGGATTACAATGTACACATATATGGCAAACATTCAATGCCAAAGACACACAACAGATACAGACAGACGTCCGAGGCTATTTAACTTTTCTGGCCGCCAGGGGAGCTGTCGCTTTCATCGTCCATCTGCGACACTGATGAAGTACTTCCACATTCCCCGCATGCTTTGCTGGAGTGCTTTTGCTGGAGTCTTTTTTTGTGGCCTCGTACATTTTTGTTAAATTAGCCTCCCCACACATAGGTGGTACCTAATTTTCCTACTTGACAGATGCAACTGTCTTTCAGGTTGCAAAGGTCGACAACAAGCTACACAATTGGTTGGAAGCTCGCTCCAACCCGGGCTGGCTTCGAACTCATTATCTTTTGGTCAGAAGTGATCTTAATGCAGCTGACGCTCAGCCAGCTGTGCAATTTTTGGAAGAAGGGGAGCTAAAGCCTTTCAAGAAAAACCCTCCCCAGAAGAGGGTAGGGAGAAACTACATCCATCCATCTTGCCCTTGGTCGGCCCCTCTTCCTTTTTCCTTCCTTTCCCCCCAGTATCATTATCTTCTCTAAGCTTCTCTGTCTCCTCATGATGTGGCCAAAGGCCAAAGTACTTCAACTTTGTCTCTAGTATCTTTCCCTCCAGTGAGCAGTCGGGCTTTATTTCCTGGAGGCTGGACTGGTTGGATCTTCTCGCAGTCCAAGGCACTCTCAGCACTTTCCTCCAGCACCACAGCTCAAAAGCATCGATCTTCCTTCGCTCAGCCTTCCCTAAGGTCCAGCTCTCACATCCGTAGGTGACTATGGGGAATAACATTGCTTTAACTATGCAGATCTTCATTGCCAGTGTGATGTCTCTACTCTTCACTATTTTATCGAGATCGGTCCTTGCTCTCCTCCCAAGAAGGAAGCGTCTTCTGATTTCCTGGCCCCAGTCTGCGTCTGCACTCACCTTTCCACCTAGAAATACAAACCCTGTCACGTCAGTCTGGTTGCCATAATCTTGTGTTTTTATGTTTAACTGAAACCCAGCTTTTTCACTTTCTTCTTTCACCTTGAAGGCTCCTCAGCTCCTCCTCGCTTTCGGCCATCAAAGTGGTATCATCTGCATATCTAAGATTGTTAATGTTTCTTCCAGCAATTTTAACCCCAGCCTTGCATTCGTCAAGCCCCGCGCACCGCATGATGTGTTCTGCATACATGTTGAATAGGTTGGGTGAGATTAGACAGCCCTGCCGTACTCCTTTCCCAATCTTGAACCAGTCGGTTGTTCCGTGGTCAATTGTACACTACTCTTTATGTTTAGCCACTCTGAGTCTCCTTCGAGACAGATAAAGCGGTATATAAATCAATAGAACAATAACAATAATAATAAATCCATGTTGGAGCATGTAAGAAATCTGTTACTGTGTGTATGTGTCAACTGTAAAGTAAGATGCATGAAGCTGATTGGTTGAGCTATGTCCGGGGAGATGGCTGAGCCTGAGGCTTTTGGATACTGTTACATTTTGTCCAGGCTTGAGCTATGCACGTGCAGACAGTTTGAAGAGAGAAGCAGAGAGTCAGTTTTGGAGTGTATTCTTGCTTCATAAGTTGCTGGAAGGAGTTTCTCCACATGGACAAAAAAAGACAATTTTGAGTCTCTTATAAAATATTATGTGAGTTGGTGCAACTGATCACACTGTACATAGATGAGGTTGGCTTGATGCACCTTCCTCTTGGCATGTTTCTCTCTTTCACCCTCCATTTGTGCCTCTTCAAATTCTACAGCATTGCTGGTCACAGCCGACCTCCAACTGGAGTGCTCACAGGCCAGGGCTTCCCAGTTCTCAGAGTTTATGGTTATAAACAAAGAGTAAACTACTTGTTCTTTAGTGTTCACTTGTGTTGCATATTTTCTTTCTCCGGGAAGGCAGTGTGTGGGCTTATCAAACGTGAACTACACGTGGTTTATTTTATATTATGGCACAATCCATAATTATGTGTTTTTATCTTTATTAGGAACTAATATGATAGATATAGGCAACAATTTCCAAATTCTTTTTTTTCAAACCAAGGAAGTGTGACACAGACCAGTCTGAATGTCTCTTGTAAATGTTATCTTTGTAATGTATATTTCTTAATTTTGTTTTTTTCAAGTGGCAAAGAAAAAGAACAAGGAGGAAAGAATACAAAAACCAAAGAAGAGAAGTACATACACTGTAGAATGAAGGCAGTTTGATACCACTTGAACTGCCATGGCTCAGTGTTATGCAATCATAAGATTTGTAGTTTAGCAAGATACCAACACTCTCTGGCAGAGAAGGCTAACGATCTTTTTTTTTTCATGTCAGGAACAACTTGAGAAACCGCAATTCGCTTCCGGTGTGAGAGAATTGGCCGTCTGCAAGGACGTTGCCCAGGGGATGCCCAGATGATTGATGTTTTACCATCTTTTTGGGAGGCTTCTCTCATGTCCCCGCATGGGGAGCTGGAGCTGACAGAGGGAGCTCACCCATGCTCTCCCCAGATTCGAACCTCCAACCTGTCAGTCTTCAGTCCTACCGGCACAAGGGTTTAACTCACTGCGCCACCAGAGGCTCCTGTAAAGATCTTGAGATACTGTAACTCCCATGATTCCATAGCATTGAACTGTGGCAGTTCATGTGGTGTCAAACTGCATTGTTTCTGCAGTGTGGATGCACCCACAATCCCTTCCCATCAAAAGTAGTCCTATCACTTTGACTCTATGCATCGTAGCTCCACTTTACCATTGTTCAGTGGTTAATGGACTGGGTGACTATGGGTGCAATTAGAACTGGGAGTTGTAGTTTGGTGAGAAGCTAGCACTATCTGGCCTAGAAGGCTTGTAAAACCATGTCTCTCATTATTCCATAGCATTGAGACAAGGTGGTTAAAGTGAAATCAGACCCTTAATTGTATAGTATAGATCAGGCATGGGCAAACTTTGGCCCTCCAGGTGTTTTGGACTCCAACTCCCACAATTCCCACAGGCTTGAGTTTTGGCAGTTGGGATTTGTCAGTTGGGAGTTAGATAGTCGGTTGGTGTTCACAGTTGGATAGTGCTAGATAGGAGAACCGGGTTAATCTTTTGAAGTATTCAAGGGTTAGAGGAATTAGCCAGGAATACTGACAGTAGGAACAGGACCTTGCTTATGGTCTGCTTCTTTTATTCCTGAGGAAGGCAAGGCCAAGGTTGTTAGACTAGATTCCAGAAAGTGGGAATTTGGTTTGGAATTATCATCAGAGATTAGTTTCCTGAGATAATATCCTGTTTTGTTAACTCTAGATTTGAACCCAGTGTTTATTTATTTGTTTACTTCATTTATATATCGCTTTTCTCAGCCCTTGGGCAACTCAAAGCAGTACCCATCTAAGAATTGTACATCAAACGTAACCAAAAGCTTTTGTGCCATTCACTTACAGAAACCATTACGCATTTGTACCAGAAGAGTTTAAGCCTGTTAAATAAACATTTTATTATAGTTAACACATTACAACAGCCTGTGTGTGAACATCACTGGTATTTAAACCCTCCGAGGACAACAAACACCATAGTAACACAGAAGGGTGTTACTAAGTATCCTCTCCACACATATAACTCAGCCTGAATACTAAGCAATAAGGTGGCAGCGTACCCCAATTGAAGAAACAGTTACAAAACCTCTCATTTCAGGCTTAATTCAAATATATATTCAGTTCCCTCCTTCCTGTGATATTCATTATAATTTTGGTGAAGTAGCGTTGGGATTATTCTTGTGTCTTTCCCTGTCTGATAAATTCAAAATATTTTAATACCTTCTCTACTATTCGGCCTTCCTCTCCTGATAAACCATTCATAATTATAAAGGCTGTTAGGCATGGTGGGAGTTGGAATCCAAAACACCTGAAGGGCCAAAGTTTGCCCATGCCTGGTGTAGATGGACCATAAAGAAGGAGTAAAGAAGTAGTAAAGTAGGAAAGGTAAACCACTGACCAATATACATTTTGGTGTTTCAAATGTTAGCACCACTTCAGGGTCTATTTGACCTGGTGATTACAAAAATTGCACAATTTTCCCCCTATCAGCTCTAGTTTTTGAGATACAGAACGTATGCCATCTTCCAGTTGCCATCTGCTCACCCCTAGAAAACCATGATAACCATGTGTAAGAAACTAGAGCTGATGTGGTCTATCCTATACATGTGGTCTATCCTGTTTTGGTTGGGCTGTGATATTGTTTAGGTTTCGGGCCCCCGTTGTGTCTAGATTGCGGAAGGCGGCCTGGTCCACTTGTTGCCCCATACAATTGCTCATGTGCTTCCTTGGCTCCACCATAAACATCTAGAGATACTTTCAGACTCCATTCTGGTAGTGGGTCTCCATTTCTTTCCACTTGCCACAGTCCAGGCTGCCCACTATTTCAGTGAGTAGTGTTTGAAGCATGGACGTCCGCCTCTTGCTGACCTCCAAGACGCTGTGATGGTCAACGTTCGCCTTCGCATTGTAGTCTTTGACCACTTTGTTGGTGATCAGCGAGAGGCCAAAGACACGGAGGCCGCAATGCCGGGCCACAACGACCTCCGCTGCAGTGCTCATACCTGGAAGGACAGAAGGAGACAGTTTTTAGCATCTGATCCAATCCCAAATGTCCCAGATCAAGACTTTCATGGGGATGCCAAGATGCTTATTTATAAAGATACTAGCAATCCCCTGCCACACGTTGCTGTGACCCACATGGGGGTTCTGTGTAGGAGGTTTGGCCCAATTCTATCGTTGATTGGGTTCAGAATGCTCTGTGACTGTAGGTGAACTATAAATCCCAGCAAGTACAACTCCCAAATATCAAGATTCTATTTTCCCCAAACTCCACCAGTGTTCACATTTGGGCATATTGAGTGTTTGTGTAGAGTTTGGCCCAGATCCATCATTGTTTGAGTCCACAGTGATCTCTGGATGTAGGTGAACTACAACTCCAAAACCAAAGGACACTGCCCACCAAACCCTTCCAGTATTTTCTGTTGGTCATGGGAGAACTGTGTGCCAAGTTTGGCTCAATTCCATCGTTGGTGGGGTTCAGAATGCTCTTTGATTGTGGGTGAACTATAAATCCCAGCAACTACAACTCCCAAATGACAAAATCAATTTTTTGAGTGAAGGACATACATTGGGTTGTTATGTGTCTTGTGTCCAAATTTGGTGTCAATTCATCCAGTGGTTTTTGAATTCTGTTAATTCCACAAACAAACATTACATTTTTAACATGATTTTTGTTCCCGGGTTACAAATGCCATTTTCTAATTGGTTCTATCATTAAAAAACATGGGGAAAGTTTATTAAACTGCAGAAACTTTGTTTTTGTGAAAAGGCTATCCTGCTATAGCACATTTTGCAATAGTGTTTCAATGAATATCTCATGGAGTCAATGAATATCTCATGGAGACAATTCAACATAGCCTGTGGCAGCCACAAAAAAGGAAGTTTCTTGAATGGAACAACAACTACTGATGTAAAAACCACACAATTAAACAGGAAACAACAGAGGCTGGATGGCCGTCTGTCAAGAGTGCTTTGATTGTGCTTTTCCTGTATGGCAGGAGGTTGGAATAGATTGCCCATGGCGTCTCTCCTATCTCTATGCTTCTAAGTGTCTTACCCACAGCGTCTGCTCCCAGTAAGTGTAACAGCCGAGCCTCTGCCACGGATTCAAAGGTGGGCCCCCCCACCATGCAGTAGACCCCTTCTCTGACAAAGGAGGTGTAGCCCAGGTGCCTAGCGGTCTCCAGGGCCAGCGCACGGATCTTCCTGTCGTAAGCGTCCGAGAGGGCAGGGAAGCGGGGACCAAACCTGCAGAAAGAAGAGGATGCTCTCAACACACCGTAGTGAGTTCTTTATTTACTGTTTTGACTCTACAAACTACAAGAGAGGAGATTCCATCTGAACATGAGGAAGAACTTCCTGACTGTGAGAGCCGTTCAGCAGTGGAACTCTCTGCCCCGGAGGGAGTGTGGTGGAGGCTCCTTCTTTGGAAGCTTTTAAGCAGAGGCTGGATGGCCATCTGTCAGGGGTGATTTGAATGCAATATTCCTGCTTCTTGGCAGAATGGGGTTGGACTGGATGGCCCATGAGGTCTCTTCCAACTCTTTGATTCTATGATTCTATGATTCTATGGTTCTTTTTAATACTGGAGCCCCCGGTGGCGCAGTGGGTTAAAGCACTGAGCTGCTGAGCTTGTTGATCGAAAGGTCGCAGGTTCGATTCCGGGGAACGGCGTGAGCTTCCGCTGTCAGCCCTAGCTTCTGCCAACCTAGCAGTTCGAAAACATGCAAATGTGAGTAGATCAATAGGTACCGCTCCGGCGCTCCATGCAGTCATGCCGGCCACATGACCTTGGAGGTGTCTACGGACAACGCTGGCTCTTCGGCTTAGAAATGGAGATGAGCACCACACCTCAGAGTCAGACATGACTGGACTTAATGTCAGGGGACTACCTTTACCTTTACCTTAACCGGATTCTGTTCATTTTCATGGTTTCCTCCTTTCTGTTGAAACTGTCCACGTGCTTCTTGTGGATTTCAGTGGCTTCTCTGTGCAGCCTGACACGGTGGTTGTCAGAGTGGCCCACCATTTCTGTGTTCTCAAACAATATTCTGTGTCCAGGTTGGTTCCTCAAGTACTCTGCTATAGGTGACTACTTTGGCTGAATCAGTCTGCAGTGCCTTTTGTGTTCTCTGATTCATGTCTGCACATCATTGCGTTTGGGGGTCCTTATGTAGACTCCACTTGCTTCACTGCCAACAGAAGCTCTGAGGATGCTTGCCACAGGTGCAGGCAAAACGTTAGGAAAGAATCCTGCTGGGAGATGGCCATACGGCCCAATAAACTCAGAGCAACCCAATATTTACAATGGGTTCACCATTTTTTATCCATTCCATATAAATCCACCATTTCTCTTTGCCCATACCTGCGCTGGACTGAAATCAGTGCTGTGCTTGGTAAGTGCTTTGGCCTAAGTTATGGTTTGCTATCTGCTTGCCTTCCTGCTCAATTTTGGGGCTCATCTCCCAACTGGGAGGAAACAGTAGGGCTTTCAAGAGGGAATCTGGAGCACTTACCGCTCCTCATTGGGACCCCGCAAAGGGTTTTCCCCAGTGAGGCCCAACAAGTTGATGTGATCCTTGATGATCATGAGGTCGCCAACGTTGTAGGAATCTGCCAAGCCGCCCGCCGCATTGGTGACCAGTAGCGTCTCGATACCCAAGAGCTTGAATACCCGGATAGGGAAAGTCACCTGATCCAGGGAGAAAAGGTAATTGATTTAAATACATTGTAATGAGATGTCCTTCTCTGCATCATCATTATAGTTTGCATCCTACTTTTCCACATAGAACTAGATTTAACTCTGCTCCCTCCAAAAGCAGTAGGATCAATATAGCAATATTAAATGACCACTCACAAGCCGGTTTTGCTTTGAAATGGATATATTGCATGTATCTCTGCAGCAAAGAAAGACACTACTGACTTTTTCCCACCACCACTTCCTTTTATACACCTTTCCTGCCCATCTCCCCCTCTTCTCAGTTTCCTTATTAAAGCTTGTTGCTTCACAAGTTCCAAATCAAGGTTTCTAGTACCCTCTGCTGTCTTCAAAATGTCACAGAGAGAGAATTGAGACAGGCAGGATGATTTAGTCAGGATGTCATGGAGGGAATTTGTGATGTCTTCACGATGTCAGAAATTGACTCCTGACAACATGGCTCCCTTCCCAAGATGATTAATCAACTCTGAGTTTTAGTCTCAATTTTAAATGGGATCAAGTCGAGCCTTTTGGACAGCTCTTTGGAACATTCACTGTGTAGATTAATGGGAACTGGATCTAACTCTGGGCGATTTCAACATACTTGGAAGTACTTAGAATTTTTTTTAGTGCTATTTGTGTTTAATTCTGTTTTACTGTTTGTATGTTAGCATATTTTAATTTGTCTAGTGATGCTTTTATGTCAAGCCACTTTGAGTTCCCTTTGGGGAGACAAAGCGGAGTATAAATAAATATAGTTATTATTGGGTTATTGTAGGTTTTTTCGGGCTATATGGCCATGGTCTAGAGGCATTCTCTCCTGACGTTTCGCCTGCTTCTATGGCAAGCATCCTCAGAGGTAGTGAGGTGTTTTGGAACTAGGAAAAAGGGTTTATATATCTGTGGACCCAGTGATTCCGGCCATGAAAGCCTTCGACAATACATAGTTATTATTATTATTATTATTTATTAATGCACAACAAGTCACACTCTCTCTGCCTCGGAGAAGGTGGGCATTGCAAACCTTCTCTAAATAAGTACTGCCAAGAAAACCCTAAGACATAAATTTGGGCTCCAGTGTGGGCTAATTTAAGTATTGGATTAGGACTCTGGGAGACATGGGTTCGAATCCTTGCTCAGTCATGGAAATTCTTTTTGTGACCTTCAGCAAGTCATGCTCTCTCAGCCTCAGAGGAAGGCAAAAGCAAACCTCCAATGAATCAAACTTTTCAAGAAAAACTTGAGAAATGGGTTGTCGTGAGGTGCGCCTTACCTTCCAGAGCGGGTACCCCTCATACATGTGGAAGCGCCCTTTCATGCAGACACATTGTTTGCCTTTCAGTCCCCCGAAGATGAGGTGGCCATCGTGGCCGGCCACTGAAGAAAGAGACGGTGAGCCACATTAATGCCCTCACTATTGCCAGTCCACACTAAAAGAGTTTGTTTTGAGGATAGAATATACCGGTAAATAAATAAATGTAATGTAATGTTAGTTTGTGG
>NW_026847438.1:7577181-7650813 GCF_025583915.1 Anolis sagrei ordinatus
TAGGTGAACTACAACTCCCAAACTCAAGGTCAATGCCACCAAACCCTTCCAGTATTTTCTGTTGGTCATGGGGAGTTCTGTGTGCCAAGTTTGGTTCAGTTCCATCATTGGCGGAGTTCAGATTGCTCTTTGGTTGTGGGAGAACTATAAATCCCAGCAACTACAACTCCCAAACTCAAGGTCAGTGCCCACCAAACCCTTCCGGTATTTTCTGTTGGTCATTGGAGTTCTGTGTGGGAAATTTGTCCCAATTCTATTGTTGGTGAGGTGAACTATAAATCCCAGCAACTACAACTCCCAAACGACAAGGTCTATCTCCCCACCAACCCCACCAGTATTTAAATTTGCGCCTACTGGATATTTGTAGGGTTTTCCACAAAGAAAGTGCCACCACATTGTCAAGGAAGAAAGAAACCACACCAAATCCCTTGTACTTTAAGTACTACAGAGCCATCTTCTCTGTCTGGGACTCACCGGGTTCTTCAAACTGCTAAGCATGCTCTTGGGCAGGATATTCGAATATGGATTCCCAGCAGACATCTTTGAAGCCAGGAAGAGATGCTGCAAAGAGAGCACATGCAAACAGAAGGGGGAAAAATGCCTTCAAAACAATGCAAATTCCACAGAGGGTGCCTCCAGGCAACAATAGCCAGGCCACCTCTATGCAGATACCCTCACTGATTGACTTTGCAGCCGCAAGGCTACTCAATGCTAATCAAGATGGCTAATTGCAACATAAAAATGCCTTCAAAACAATGCAAACAAACAAGAATTCCACAGAGGGTGCCTCCAGGCAACAATAGCCAGGCCACCTCTATGCAGATACCCTCACTGATTGACTTTGCAGCTGCAAGGCTACTCAATGCTAATCAAGATGGCTAATTGCAACATAAAAATGCCTTCAAAACAATGCAAACAAACAAGAATTCCACAGAGGGTGCCTCCAGGCAACAATAGCCAGGCCACCTCTATGCAGATACCCTCACTGATTGACTTTGCAGCCGCAAGGCTACTCAATGCTAATCAAGATGGCTAATTGCAACATAAAAATGCCTTCAAAACAATGCAAACAAACAAGAGTTCCACAGAGGGTGCCTCCAGGCAACAATAGCCAGGCCACCTCTATGCAGATACCCTCACTGATTGACTTTGCAGCCGCAAGGCTACTCAATGCTAATCAAGATGGCTAATTGCAACATAAAAATGCCTTCAAAACAATGCAAACAAACAAGAATTCCACAGAGGGTGCCTCCAGGCAACAATAGCCAGGCCACCTCTATGCAGATACCCTCACTGATTGACTTTGCAGCTGCAAGGCTACTCAATGCTAATCAAGCTGGCTAATTGCAACACTCACACTCGCTCCAAACAGGAAAGAGGCCATAATTATAGCAAACAATAGTTCTACTACAATTTTACCAGGCAGTGTCGTAGCCACCTCTTTCTTTTTCCCCGCGTCTCTCCGTCTCCTAGCAACCCTCGAAGGCCCGCCGTTTCCATGGTGACCGTCGGAAGCCAACATGGCTGCGGGGTTCTTGTGACGTTAGGGTCCGTCTCAAAAGTCCGTCACAAGATCACAACGCAAAGCAGCCTGAACCAACCAGACTTCTTAGGTTTCCGTTCCGAAACATGGATTTTTAGAATCCTCTTGTTGTCTTTAGTCATTTTATTCCTTCCTCGGCCCACAAGTGAGGTATTTCCAGTTTCTGATTTTGCGGTAGTTTGTAGATAATCCCTTGTTGGTAAGTGGGCGGGGCCTTAGTTCTGATTCCACTCATTCTCCTAGTGGAGGCAGACCAAGGCTGCGCATGCGCATCTTTGTGTTCAGTCGCCTCAGTTCTGACTCCTCCCATTCTCCTAGTGGAGGCAGACCAAGGCTGCGCATGCGCACCTTTGTGCTCAGTCTTCTCCCCGCACGCCCAGTCTGATGGAAGAGCCACAAAACAAATGGCGCATGCGTACTTCCTCTTTGTCTTTTTTGCAGTGGTGTCTTGCTTCCTAAGCCTCATTTATGCAAAATATCTTTGCATCAGAAATATCTTGCAGTTAGGATTTTATATATTTTATATATTTCATTTTATATCAATATAAAATATATAATATTATTTAAAAAATATAAATAAAAATATATAATATTATATAAAATATATAAATATAAAATTATATTTATATTTATATTGATTTATTTTTATTTTCCTTGATTAAAATCATCTGTAACTTGCTGTGGTTTTTAATTTTGAATATATTCTCCAAGGGCATTAAATACTAAACACAAGTCGTGTTTGACGCTGCGTCTGGTGGTCCCTATGTAGTCCCCCAGGCAGCAACCAGCCAGGCTTTGAAGCTGAAAGGCCATTCAGTGCTAATCAAGGTGGCCAATTGCAACATTCACACTTTTCTCAAGCAGACAAGAGTTCTTTCTCCCACCCCGGACATTATCCCACAGATATATCAACCCCACTGGCCTAGTTTCCAATAGATCTTACAACCTCTGAGGATGCCTTCCGTAGATGTGGGAGAAATGTCAGGAGAGAATGCTTCTGGAACATGGCCATACAGCCAGAAAAAGATTCCGGTCATGAAAGCCTTTGACAACACACTGTTTTTATTCTGTTTATATTTAATACTGTTTATATTTAATCTTCTTTTAATGTTTGCATATTTTCAATTGTATTGTTTATTCGTTCAGCCGTGTCCGACTCTTGGTGACCTCATGGACCAGCCCAGGCCAGAGCTCACTGCCAGCTGTGGCCACCCCCAGCTCCTTCACAGTCAAGCCAGTCCTTTCAAGGATTTTTATTTATTTACTTACAGTATGTATATTCTGCCCTTTTCACCCTGCAGGGGACTCAGGGCGGATTACAATGTACACATATATGGCAAACATTCAATGCCAAAGACACACAACAGATACAGACAGACGTCCGAGGCTATTTAACTTTTCTGGCCGCCAGGGGAGCTGTCGCTTTCATCGTCCATCTGCGACACTGATGAAGTACTTCCACATTCCCCGCATGCTTTGCTGGAGTGCTTTTGCTGGAGTCTTTTTTTGTGGCCTCGTACATTTTTGTTAAATTAGCCTCCCCACACATAGGTGGTACCTAATTTTCCTACTTGACAGATGCAACTGTCTTTCAGGTTGCAAAGGTCGACAACAAGCTACACAATTGGTTGGAAGCTCGCTCCAACCCGGGCTGGCTTCGAACTCATTATCTTTTGGTCAGAAGTGATCTTAATGCAGCTGACGCTCAGCCAGCTGTGCAATTTTTGGAAGAAGGGGAGCTAAAGCCTTTCAAGAAAAACCCTCCCCAGAAGAGGGTAGGGAGAAACTACATCCATCCATCTTGCCCTTGGTCGGCCCCTCTTCCTTTTTCCTTCCACTTTCCCCAGCATAATTGTCTTCTCTAGGCTTTGCTGTCTCCTCATGATGTGGCCAAAGTACTTCAACTTTGTCTCTAGTCTCCTTCCCTCCAGTGAGCAGTCAGGCTTTATTTCCTGGAGGATGGACTGGTTGGATCTTCTCGCAGTCCAAGGCACTCTCAGCACTTTCCTCCAGCACCACAGCTCAAAAGCATCTCTCTTCCTTCGCTCAACCTTCCTTCTGGTCCATCTCTCGCATCCGTAGGTGACTATGGCGAATACCACTGCTTTAACTATGCGGAGCTTCATTGCCAGCGTGATGTCTCTACTCTTCAGTATTTTATCGAGACGGGTCCTTGCTCTCCTCCCAAGAAGGAAGCGTCTCCTGATTTCCTGGCTGCAGTCTGCAGTCATCTTTGCACCTAGAAATACAAACCCTCTATTTCCCAGTTGTCAATCACTCCAGTTGCCAGAATCTTGTTTTTTGATGTTTAGCTGCAACCCAGCTTTTGCACTTTCTTCTTTCACCTTGATTAGAAGACTCCTCAGCTCCTCCTCGCTTTCAGCCATCAAAGTGGTGTCATCTGCATATCTAAGGTTATTAATGTTTCTTCCAGCAATTTTAACTCCAGCCTTAGATTCGTCAAGCCCCGTGCACCGCATGATGTGTTCTGCATACATGTTGAATAGGTTGGGTGAGATTAGACAGCCCTGCCGTACTCCTTTCCCAATCTTGAACCAGTCGGTTGTTCCGTGGTCAATTGTACACTACTCTTTATGTTTAGCCACTCTGAGTCTCCTTCGAGACAGATAAAGCGGTATATAAATCAATAGAACAATAACAATAATAATAAATCCATGTTGGAGCATGTAAGAAATCTGTTACTGTGTGTATGTGTCAACTGTAAAGTAAGATGCATGAAGCTGATTGGTTGAGCTATGTCCGGGGAGATGGCTGAGCCTGAGGCTTTTGGATACTGTTACATTTTGTCCAGGCTTGAGCTATGCACGTGCAGACAGTTTGAAGAGAGAAGCAGAGAGTCAGTTTTGGAGTGTATTCTTGCTTCATAAGTTGCTGGAAGGAGTTTCTCCACATGGACAAAAAAAGACAATTTTGAGTCTCTTATAAAATATTATGTGAGTTGGTGCAACTGATCACACTGTACATAGATGAGGTTGGCTTGATGCACCTTCCTCTTGGCATGTTTCTCTCTTTCACCCTCCATTTGTGCCTCTTCAAATTCTACAGCATTGCTGGTCACAGCCGACCTCCAACTGGAGTGCTCACAGGCCAGGGCTTCCCAGTTCTCAGAGTTTATGGTTATAAACAAAGAGTAAACTACTTGTTCTTTAGTGTTCACTTGTGTTGCATATTTTCTTTCTCCGGGAAGGCAGTGTGTGGGCTTATCAAACGTGAACTACACGTGGTTTATTTTATATTATGGCACAATCCATAATTATGTGTTTTTATCTTTATTAGGAACTAATATGATAGATATAGGCAACAATTTCCAAATTCTTTTTTTTCAAACCAAGGAAGTGTGACACAGACCAGTCTGAATGTCTCTTGTAAATGTTATCTTTGTAATGTATATTTCTTAATTTTGTTTTTTTCAAGTGGCAAAGAAAAAGAACAAGGAGGAAAGAATACAAAAACCAAAGAAGAGAAGTACATACACTGTAGAATGAAGGCAGTTTGATACCACTTGAACTGCCATGGCTCAGTGTTATGCAATCATAAGATTTGTAGTTTAGCAAGATACCAACACTCTCTGGCAGAGAAGGCTAACGATCTTTTTTTTTTCATGTCAGGAACAACTTGAGAAACCGCAATTCGCTTCCGGTGTGAGAGAATTGGCCGTCTGCAAGGACGTTGCCCAGGGGATGCCCAGATGATTGATGTTTTACCATCTTTTTGGGAGGCTTCTCTCATGTCCCCGCATGGGGAGCTGGAGCTGACAGAGGGAGCTCACCCATGCTCTCCCCAGATTCGAACCTCCAACCTGTCAGTCTTCAGTCCTACCGGCACAAGGGTTTAACTCACTGCGCCACCAGAGGCTCCTGTAAAGATCTTGAGATACTGTAACTCCCATGATTCCATAGCATTGAACTGTGGCAGTTCATGTGGTGTCAAACTGCATTGTTTCTGCAGTGTGGATGCACCCACAATCCCTTCCCATCAAAAGTAGTCCTATCACTTTGACTCTATGCATCGTAGCTCCACTTTACCATTGTTCAGTGGTTAATGGACTGGGTGACTATGGGTGCAATTAGAACTGGGAGTTGTAGTTTGGTGAGAAGCTAGCACTATCTGGCCTAGAAGGCTTGTAAAACCATGTCTCTCATTATTCCATAGCATTGAGACAAGGTGGTTAAAGTGAAATCAGACCCTTAATTGTATAGTATAGATCAGGCATGGGCAAACTTTGGCCCTCCAGGTGTTTTGGACTCCAACTCCCACAATTCCCACAGGCTTGAGTTTTGGCAGTTGGGATTTGTCAGTTGGGAGTTAGATAGTCGGTTGGTGTTCACAGTTGGATAGTGCTAGATAGGAGAACCGGGTTAATCTTTTGAAGTATTCAAGGGTTAGAGGAATTAGCCAGGAATACTGACAGTAGGAACAGGACCTTGCTTATGGTCTGCTTCTTTTATTCCTGAGGAAGGCAAGGCCAAGGTTGTTAGACTAGATTCCAGAAAGTGGGAATTTGGTTTGGAATTATCATCAGAGATTAGTTTCCTGAGATAATATCCTGTTTTGTTAACTCTAGATTTGAACCCAGTGTTTATTTATTTGTTTACTTCATTTATATATCGCTTTTCTCAGCCCTTGGGCAACTCAAAGCAGTACCCATCTAAGAATTGTACATCAAACGTAACCAAAAGCTTTTGTGCCATTCACTTACAGAAACCATTACGCATTTGTACCAGAAGAGTTTAAGCCTGTTAAATAAACATTTTATTATAGTTAACACATTACAACAGCCTGTGTGTGAACATCACTGGTATTTAAACCCTCCGAGGACAACAAACACCATAGTAACACAGAAGGGTGTTACTAAGTATCCTCTCCACACATATAACTCAGCCTGAATACTAAGCAATAAGGTGGCAGCGTACCCCAATTGAAGAAACAGTTACAAAACCTCTCATTTCAGGCTTAATTCAAATATATATTCAGTTCCCTCCTTCCTGTGATATTCATTATAATTTTGGTGAAGTAGCGTTGGGATTATTCTTGTGTCTTTCCCTGTCTGATAAATTCAAAATATTTTAATACCTTCTCTACTATTCGGCCTTCCTCTCCTGATAAACCATTCATAATTATAAAGGCTGTTAGGCATGGTGGGAGTTGGAATCCAAAACACCTGAAGGGCCAAAGTTTGCCCATGCCTGGTGTAGATGGACCATAAAGAAGGAGTAAAGAAGTAGTAAAGTAGGAAAGGTAAACCACTGACCAATATACATTTTGGTGTTTCAAATGTTAGCACCACTTCAGGGTCTATTTGACCTGGTGATTACAAAAATTGCACAATTTTCCCCCTATCAGCTCTAGTTTTTGAGATACAGAACGTATGCCATCTTCCAGTTGCCATCTGCTCACCCCTAGAAAACCATGATAACCATGTGTAAGAAACTAGAGCTGATGTGGTCTATCCTATACATGTGGTCTATCCTGTTTTGGTTGGGCTGTGATATTGTTTAGGTTTCGGGCCCCCGTTGTGTCTAGATTGCGGAAGGCGGCCTGGTCCACTTGTTGCCCCATACAATTGCTCATGTGCTTCCTTGGCTCCACCATAAACATCTAGAGATACTTTCAGACTCCATTCTGGTAGTGGGTCTCCATTTCTTTCCACTTGCCACAGTCCAGGCTGCCCACTATTTCAGTGAGTAGTGTTTGAAGCATGGACGTCCGCCTCTTGCTGACCTCCAAGACGCTGTGATGGTCAACGTTCGCCTTCGCATTGTAGTCTTTGACCACTTTGTTGGTGATCAGCGAGAGGCCAAAGACACGGAGGCCGCAATGCCGGGCCACAACGACCTCCGCTGCAGTGCTCATACCTGGAAGGACAGAAGGAGACAGTTTTTAGCATCTGATCCAATCCCAAATGTCCCAGATCAAGACTTTCATGGGGATGCCAAGATGCTTATTTATAAAGATACTAGCAATCCCCTGCCACACGTTGCTGTGACCCACATGGGGGTTCTGTGTAGGAGGTTTGGCCCAATTCTATCGTTGATTGGGTTCAGAATGCTCTGTGACTGTAGGTGAACTATAAATCCCAGCAAGTACAACTCCCAAATATCAAGATTCTATTTTCCCCAAACTCCACCAGTGTTCACATTTGGGCATATTGAGTGTTTGTGTAGAGTTTGGCCCAGATCCATCATTGTTTGAGTCCACAGTGATCTCTGGATGTAGGTGAACTACAACTCCAAAACCAAAGGACACTGCCCACCAAACCCTTCCAGTATTTTCTGTTGGTCATGGGAGAACTGTGTGCCAAGTTTGGCTCAATTCCATCGTTGGTGGGGTTCAGAATGCTCTTTGATTGTGGGTGAACTATAAATCCCAGCAACTACAACTCCCAAATGACAAAATCAATTTTTTGAGTGAAGGACATACATTGGGTTGTTATGTGTCTTGTGTCCAAATTTGGTGTCAATTCATCCAGTGGTTTTTGAATTCTGTTAATTCCACAAACAAACATTACATTTTTAACATGATTTTTGTTCCCGGGTTACAAATGCCATTTTCTAATTGGTTCTATCATTAAAAAACATGGGGAAAGTTTATTAAACTGCAGAAACTTTGTTTTTGTGAAAAGGCTATCCTGCTATAGCACATTTTGCAATAGTGTTTCAATGAATATCTCATGGAGTCAATGAATATCTCATGGAGACAATTCAACATAGCCTGTGGCAGCCACAAAAAAGGAAGTTTCTTGAATGGAACAACAACTACTGATGTAAAAACCACACAATTAAACAGGAAACAACAGAGGCTGGATGGCCGTCTGTCAAGAGTGCTTTGATTGTGCTTTTCCTGTATGGCAGGAGGTTGGAATAGATTGCCCATGGCGTCTCTCCTATCTCTATGCTTCTAAGTGTCTTACCCACAGCGTCTGCTCCCAGTAAGTGTAACAGCCGAGCCTCTGCCACGGATTCAAAGGTGGGCCCCCCCACCATGCAGTAGACCCCTTCTCTGACAAAGGAGGTGTAGCCCAGGTGCCTAGCGGTCTCCAGGGCCAGCGCACGGATCTTCCTGTCGTAAGCGTCCGAGAGGGCAGGGAAGCGGGGACCAAACCTGCAGAAAGAAGAGGATGCTCTCAACACACCGTAGTGAGTTCTTTATTTACTGTTTTGACTCTACAAACTACAAGAGAGGAGATTCCATCTGAACATGAGGAAGAACTTCCTGATTGTGAGAGCCGTTCAGCAGTGGAACTCTCTGCCCCGGAGTGTGGTGGAGGCTCCTTCTTTGGAAGCTTTTAAGCAGAGGCTGGATGGCCATTTGTCAGGGGTGATTTGAATGCAATATTCCTGCTTCTTGGCAGAATGGGGTTGGACTGGATGGCCCAGGAGGTCTCTTCCAACTCTTTGATTCTATGATTCTATGATTCTATGGTTCTTTTTAATACTGGAGCCCCCGGTGGCGCAGTGGGTTAAAGCACTGAGCTGCTGAGCTTGTTGATCGAAAGGTCGCAGGTTCGATTCCGGGGAACGGCGTGAGCTTCCGCTGTCAGCCCTAGCTTCTGCCAACCTAGCAGTTCGAAAACATGCAAATGTGAGTAGATCAATAGGTACCGCTCCAAGGTAACGGCGCTCCATGCAGTCATGCCGGCCACATGACCTTGGAGGTGTCTATGGACAACGCTGGCTCTTCGGCTTAGAAATGGAGATGAGCACCACACCTCAGAGTCAGACATGACTGGACTTAATGTCAGGGGACTACCTTTACCTTTACCTTAACCGGATTCTGTTCATTTTCATGGTTTCCTCCTTTCTGTTGAAACTGTCCACGTGCTTCTTGTGGATTTCAGTGGCTTCTCTGTGCAGCCTGACACGGTGGTTGTCAGAGTGGCCCACCATTTCTGTGTTCTCAAACAATATTCTGTGTCCAGGTTGGTTCCTCAAGTACTCTGCTATAGGTGACTACTTTGGCTGAATCAGTCTGCAGTGCCTTTTGTGTTCTCTGATTCATGTCTGCACATCATTGCGTTTGGGGGTCCTTATGTAGACTCCACTTGCTTCACTGCCAACAGAAGCTCTGAGGATGCTTGCCACAGGTGCAGGCAAAACGTTAGGAAAGAATCCTGCTGGGAGATGGCCATACGGCCCAATAAACTCAGAGCAACCCAATATTTACAATGGGTTCACCATTTTTTATCCATTCCATATAAATCCACCATTTCTCTTTGCCCATACCTGCGCTGGACTGAAATCAGTGCTGTGCTTGGTAAGTGCTTTGGCCTAAGTTATGGTTTGCTATCTGCTTGCCTTCCTGCTCAATTTTGGGGCTCATCTCCCAACTGGGAGGAAACAGTAGGGCTTTCAAGAGGGAATCTGGAGCACTTACCGCTCCTCATTGGGACCCTGCAAAGGGTTTTCCCCAGTGAGGCCCAACAAGTTGATGTGATCCTTGATGATCATGAGGTCGCCAACGTTGTAGGAATCTGCCAAGCCGCCCGCCGCATTGGTGACCAGTAGCGTCTCGATACCCAAGAGCTTGAATACCCGGATAGGGAAAGTCACCTGATCCAGGGAGAAAAGGTAATTGATTTAAATACATTGTAATGAGATGTCCTTCTCTGCATCATCATTATAGTTTGCATCCTACTTTTCCACATAGAACTAGATTTAACTCTGCTCCCTCCAAAAGCAGTAGGATCAATATAGCAATATTAAATGACCACTCACAAGCCGGTTTTGCTTTGAAATGGATATATTGCATGTATCTCTGCAGCAAAGAAAGACACTACTGACTTTTTCCCACCACCACTTCCTTTTATACACCTTTCCTGCCCATCTCCCCCTCTTCTCAGTTTCCTTATTAAAGCTTGTTGCTTCACAAGTTCCAAATCAAGGTTTCTAGTACCCTCTGCTGTCTTCAAAATGTCACAGAGAGAGAATTGAGACAGGCAGGATGATTTAGTCAGGATGTCATGGAGGGAATTTGTGATGTCTTCACGATGTCAGAAATTGACTCCTGACAACATGGCTCCCTTCCCAAGATGATTAATCAACTCTGAGTTTTAGTCTCAATTTTAAATGGGATCAAGTCGAGCCTTTTGGACAGCTCTTTGGAACATTCACTGTGTAGATTAATGGGAACTGGATCTAACTCTGGGCGATTTCAACATACTTGGAAGTACTTAGAATTTTTTTAGTGCTATTTGTGTTTAATTCTGTTTTACTGTTTGTATGTTAGCATATTTTAATTTGTCTGTTGTTGTTCATTCGTTCAGTCGTCTCCGACTCTTCGTGACCTCATGGACCAGCCCACGCCAGAGCTCCCTGTCGGCTGTCACCACCCCCAGCTCCTTCAAGGTCAGTCCAGTCACTTCAAGGATGCCATCCATCCATCTTGCCCTTGGTCGGCCCCTCTTCCTTTTGCCTTCCACTTTCCCCAGCATAATTGTCTTCTCTAGGCTTTTCTGTCTCCTCATGATGTGGCCAAAGTACTTCAACTTTGTCTCTAGTATCCTTCCCTCCAGTGAGCTGTCGGGCTTTATTTCCTGGAGGATGGACTGGTTGGATCTTCTCGCAGTCCAAGGCACTCTCAGAACTTTCCTCCAACACCACAGCTCAAAAGCATCGATCTTACTTCGCTCAGCCTTCCCTAAGGTCCAGCTCTCACATCCGTAGGTGACTACAGGGAATACCATGGCTTTGACTAGGCGGATCTTTGTTGCCAGTCTGATGTCTCTACTCTTTACTATTTTATCGAGACTGGACATTGCTCTCCTCCCAAGAAGTAAGCGTCTTCTGATTTCCCGGCCACAGTCTGCATCTGCAGTAATCTTTGCACCTAGAAATACAAAGTCTGTCACGGCCTCCACGGTTTCTCCCTCTATTTTCCAGTTGTCAATCATTCTTGTTGCCATAATCTTGGTTTTTTTGATGTTTAGCTGCAACCCGGCTTTTGCGCTTTCTTCTTTCACCTTGATTAGAAGGCTCCTCAGCTCCTCCTCGCTTTCGGCCATCAGAGTGGTGTCATCTGCATATCTGAGGTTGTTAATGTTTCTTCCAGCAATTTTCACCCCAGCTTTGCATTCATCAAGCCCCGCACATCCGCATGATGTGTTCTGCACACACGTTAAAAAGGTTGGGTGAGAGTATGCAGCCTTGCCGTACGCCTTTCCCAATCTTGAACCAGTCTGTTGTTCCATGGTCAGTTCTGACTGTTGCTACTTGGTCCTTGTACAGATTCCTCAGGAGAGAGACAAGGTGGCTTGGGATGCCCATCCCACTAAGAACTTGCCACAATTTATTATGATCCCCACAGTCAAAGGCTTTAGAATAGTCAATGAAGCAGAAGTAGATGTTTTTCTGAAACTCCCTGCCTTTCTCCATTATCCAGCGGATATTGGCAATCTGGTCTCTCGTTCCTCTGCCTTTTCTAAACCCAGCTTGAACATCTGGCAACTCTCGCTCCATGTATTGATGGAGTCTTCCTTGCAGGATCTTGAGCATTACCTTACTGGCATGAGAAATAAGGGCCACTGTACGGAAGTTTGAGCAGTCTTAATTTGTCTAGTGATGCTTTTATGTCAAGCCACTTTGAGTCCCCTTTGGGGAGACAAAGCGGAGTATAAATAAATATAGTTATTATTGGGTTATTGTAGGTTTTTTCGGGCTATATGGCCATGGTCTAGAGGCATTCTCTCCTGACGTTTCGCCTGCTTCTATGGCAAGCATCCTCAGAGGTAGTGAGGTGTTTTGGAACTAGGAAAAAGGGTTTATATATCTGTGGACCCAGTGATTCCGGCCATGAAAGCCTTCGACAATACATAGTTATTATTATTATTATTATTTATTAATGCACAACAAGTCACACTCTCTCTGCCTCGGAGAAGGTGGGCATTGCAAACCTTCTCTAAATAAGTACTGCCAAGAAAACCCTAAGACATAAATTTGGGCTCCAGTGTGGGCTAATTTAAGTATTGGATTAGGACTCTGGGAGACATGGGTTCGAATCCTTGCTCAGTCATGGAAATTCTTTTTGTGACCTTCAGCAAGTCATGCTCTCTCAGCCTCAGAGGAAGGCAAAAGCAAACCTCCAATGAATCAAACTTTTCAAGAAAAACTTGAGAAATGGGTTGTCGTGAGGTGCGCCTTACCTTCCAGAGCGGGTACCCCTCATACATGTGGAAGCGCCCTTTCATGCAGACACATTGTTTGCCTTTCAGTCCCCCGAAGATGAGGTGGCCATCGTGGCCGGCCACTGAAGAAAGAGACGGTGAGCCACATTAATGCCCTCACTATTGCCAGTCCACACTAAAAGAGTTTGTTTTGAGGATAGAATATACCGGTAAATAAATAAATGTAATGTAATGTTAGTTTGTGGGATTAACACAACTCAAAAACCACTGGACGAATTGACATGAAATTTGGACAATATACCCCTAACAGACCAACGAGTGACCATCACTCACAACCCCCCCCCCCAAAACAGCAGAAAGACTTAAAAACCCAAAAAAGCTAAATGGAAAGGAGGAGGGAAGAAAGAGAGAAGGAAAGAGAGAAGGAAAGAGGAAGCAAAAGGGAAGGAAGGAGGAAGGGAGGAAGGGAGGAAGAAGGAAGGAAGGAAGGAAGAAGGGAAGGGAAAGGTAGAGAAGGAAGAAAGAGATAAAGCAGAAGGAAAAGAAAAAGGGGGGAAGGAAGGAAAGAGGTAGAGAAGAGAAAGAAGGAAAGAGAGAAGGAAGAGGAAGCAAAGGAAGGAAGGGAGGAAGGAGGAAGGAGGAAGGAAGGAAGGGAAGAGGTAGAGAAGGAAGAAAAGAGAAAGAGAAGGAAAGAAAAAGGGGGGAAAAGGAGGAAAGAGGTAGAGAAGGAAGGAAGGGAGGAAGGAAAGAGGGAGCAAAGGAAGGAGGGAAAGAAGGAGAGAAAGAGGGAGGGAAGGAAAGAGAGAAGGAAGGATGGAAACAAAGCGAAGGAAGGAAGGAAAGGGAAAGAAGGAAGGAGAGAAAGGAGAAAGGAAAAGAAAAGGGGAAAGGGAAGGAAAGAAAGAAAGGAAGAGGAGAAGGAAAGAAGAAAAGGAAGGAAGGAAAGAGGGAGTGAGGTAAAGAGGGGGGAAAGGAGAGAAAGAGGGAGGGAAATTGGCCACAACAATGCCTGGTGGGTACAGCTAGTGTATGTATGTGTGTATATATATATATATGGGTGTGTGTATGTGTGTATATACATACATACACACACACACACACACAGAGGGGGAGAGAGAGAGAGATGCATCTTGACACCACTTTAACTACCATGGGAGTTGTAGTTATTTTGTTTATTATTATTATTATTATTATTAACTTTATTTGTACCCCGCTAGCATCTCCCGAAGGACTCGATGCGGCTTACACAGGCCGAAGCCACAAAACACAATATAATAGAAACAGACATCACAAAAGCAGAACAAATCAAACAATAGCAAAATAACAACAATAGCAGTACATCAAGACATTATTAAAACTGGTTGACTTTGTTTAGCATGAATATTATTATTATTATTATTATTATTATTATCATTATTATTATTATTATTTCCAAAGTGTACACATTATAATATAACTATTGGTTTGTAAAGTCCCTAATTAAAAGTTGTAATTATACACTTTCTAACAATAGTAAAACATGAGTAACTTATTTGATACTTTAGAAATAAAGCAATACAGTGTTTTCAGAATAATTGGAAGCCTTTCACAGAATATATAGGTAGAATATTTAAAGATTGGTCCATAATACCATATATACTCGAGTATAAGCCGACCCGAATAAAAGCCGAGGTTTTCCCAAAAAATTGGGAAAACATGTTGACTCGAGTATAAGCCGAGGGTGGGAAATGCAGCCGCTATGGGTAAATTTCAAAATAAAAATAGATACCAATAAAATTACATTAATTGAGTCATCAGGAGGTGAAATGGTTTTGAATATTTACATAAAACTGTAATTTGAGATAAGACTGCCCAACTCTGATTAAATCATTATTCTAACCTTCTTCAATGTAAATATACTTACGTATCCTTCCAACAATAATAAAGAGAGTAAATTAATAAATGTAATAATAATAATAATAAAGTAAAATAATGGAAATGCAATAATAACAGTAATAATAGAGTAAAATAATAAATGTAATAAACATAATAATAATAATAATAAGGTAAAATACTGTAAATGTAATAATAATAAAGTAAGTAAAATAATACATGAAATAAAAATAATACTAATAACAGAATAATATAATAAATAACCTTGACTCGAGTATAAGTCGAGGGGAGCTTTTTCAGCCTAAAAAAGGGGCTGAAAAACTAGGCTTATACTCGAGTATATACAGTAATTGCATTGAGTGATTAAAAATACATTGTTGGAGAGAAGAGCTAGGGCCCTTCCACACAGCCCTATATCCCAGAATATCAAGGCAGAAAATCCCACAATATCTTCTTTGAACTGGGTTATCTGAATCCACACGGCCATATAATCCAGTTCAAAGCAGATATTGTAGGATTTTCTGCCTTGATATTCTGAGATATAGGGTTGTATGGAAGGGCCCTAGCTCTTCCCTCCAACAATGTATTTTTAATTACTCAATGCATTTTATTTATTTATTTACTACATGTATATGCCACCCTTCTCACCCCAAAGGGGACTCGGAGCGGCTTAAAAGTTATAATTGTTTCTGATTTGTGCGCTATTTTCTTTGGACCTCAATCTGGTCTTGCTCTTATACAATAAAGACACAAAGAGTCATTCAAGAGGTGTTGCTATGGCCGGGCAGCCAGGCTGTTGAAGCACTCTCGCTGCGAGGATGTGGGAGCCATGGAGGCGCCCTGCCCAGGAGTTGTAAGCCAGCAGGGCCAAAGAGGTTTATTATGGCCCCAGGCAGGCGTTGCTATGGCCGGCAGTGGGCAGTTAGGCCATTGAAGCATTCTCGCCACAAGGCTGTGTGGGCCATGAAGGTGCCCTGCCCAGGAGTAGTACAAGGGTTGAATGAAAAGTAATGCCTCCACCTTCGTTACTTGGGTCCGGATGGGAATATTTTAATAAATCAAACACAGAAATAATCCTTAGAATGTGATCTTTAACTACCACTGTTCACTTTTCCACATAATCACCAGACAATTGGATACATTTCTGCCAACGATGAACAAGTTTTCTGAAGCCGTCACAGAAGAAGTCGACACTCTGTTTCCGCAACCAGCGGTTCACAGTTCTCTCAACGTCTTCATCAGAAGCATAATGATGTCCCCGCAGATCTTCTTTCATTATCAGGAACAGATGGAAGTCAGACGGTGCTAAATCTCGACTGTATGGAGGACGTCGTACAGTGGTGAGATCCAGTCCTGGAAGTTCTGCTGTGTACCCATTGTTCACAAATCTTCCGATAGCCAAGCAAAACAATAATGTGACCCACACGTTCTTGTGAAATGCTGATGATGCTTGAAATTTCTCTCTGAGTCATAGAGTCATAGAATCAAAGAGTTGGAAGAGACCTCATGGGCCATCCAGTCCAACCCCATTCTGCCAAGAAGCAGGAATATTGCATTCAAATCACCCTTGACAGATGGCCATCCAGCCTCTGTTTAAAAGCTTCCAAAGAAGGAGCCTCCACCACACTCCGGGGCAGAGAATTCCACTGCTGAACGGCTCTCACAGTCAGGAAGTTCTTTCTCGTATTCAGATGGAATCTCCTCTCTTGTAGTTTGAAGCCATTGTTCCGCATCCTAGTCTCCAGGGAAGCAGAAAACAAGCTTGCTCCCTCCTCCCTGTGGCTTCCTCACACATATTTATACATGGCTATCATATCTCCTCTCAGCCTTCTCTTCTTCAGGCTAAACATGCCCAGCTCCTTAAGCCGCTCCTCATAGGGCTTGTCCTCCACACCCTTGATCATTTTAGTCGCCCTTGCCTTCAGGACAATCGTCCTGAATCCATCTGTCAACCTTTTGCTTGTGAAACTCAGTGGTTGCTGTCACAGGACGTCCAACTGTTTGTTTGTCATACAAGTCAGATGTTCCCACCTCAACATCTTTAAATTTACTCGCCCAACGACGCACAATACTCACATCAACACAATTACCATAAACAGCTTGCATTCTCTGATGAATCTCCTTTGGGATGACACCTTCAATGACTGCATGTTGCTTAAGTAGAATTGCCCGACCGTCTGCGCAGGGTTCCATACTTCACACTTTAACAACACAACCGTTCAATGCTAAGGCTTCCTGCCAAAATGGAACTGTAGAGGAGAGTCTACTGAACAAGCCAGTACCTGCCGCATACCAGTACTGCCATCTGTTGAGGAGTTACGAAGGTGGAGGCATTATTTTTCATTCAACTCTTGTAGTATATATAGGAGTTGTATTATGGGCCAGTCTTTAAATATTCTACCTATATATTCTGTGAAAGGCTTCCAATTATTATGAAAACACTGTATTGCTTTATTTCTAAGGAGACTAGTTAGTTTATGAAGTTCTGCAAAGTTTAGCAATTTGGTCAACAAATGGAATAATGCTTTCGTTACAGTCTCTGGCATTAAACTATTCAGGCAGCTGTTATATCATTTTGAAAGAGAGATGTTGTTTTGCAAGGTCTCTAGCCCTCTTTGCCCAAGTGAGTGGCTGCCTTTTCAAGAGAAGCAAAAGACCTTGGTTACACTACAACTCCAATGATTCTGTAGGATGGAGTCATGGCAGTGAAAGTAGTGTCAAAACTGCATTAATGCTACAGTGTAGCTGCACCACCTGATGAAGAAGGTTGGGACGGGATTGGTTGTACTGTACCTGTACTTTGCGGAAAGTGGGGGATCTCGGTGTATTTGAAAGACTCCTGGTTCTCCAAGCTGTCGGCAAGAGGACCCAGTCCTGAGCCGCAAATGATGGCGATCCGCGGACGTTGGGTGGTCCGGGCCAGAAGCCAGTCCGCTGTCTCTTTGCAGTGCTCAAAGCTGGAAAGAGAGCAAGACCAAATCCAAGCCAACATGGCATCAAGCAGGTATGGGCAAACTTGGGTCCTCCAGGTGTTTTGGACTTCAACTCCCACAATTTCTATCAGCCTATCAGCTGTTAGGAATTGTTGAAGTTGAAGTCCAAAACACCTGGGGGGCCCAAGTTTGCCCAAGACTTTGTCTGGCTTTGTGGTGTTGTCACCTGCCATGAAGTTGACTTGTAAGTGAGAAATCTCCAAACCACTTTGCCTTCAACAGCCCTGCTCAGGTGTTGGCTTCCTTGACTATGTCCATCTATCTGGAATTTTTTGTCTGCCTATCTTCCCAAGAGATTTGCAGGATTTCTG
The DNA here is from genome assembly GCF_025583915.1 of Anolis sagrei ordinatus. Lineage (NCBI taxonomy): Eukaryota > Metazoa > Chordata > Lepidosauria > Squamata > Anolidae > Anolis > Anolis sagrei. Next base: position 7,595,041 of record NW_026847438.1, read on the forward strand.
AGAGGCAGCTCTGATGGAATTGTTCCAGGAGTTGCGTATGACGTCTCTAGACAGTCCACATTTGACTGGCGTATAGCAAGATTGGGAGGACAAAGGCTGATCCATTTGGGAAAATGCTGCACTCGCAGAGCTCAGTCACTGGAATTACAGATAAAAGAAGGGATGGACAAACTTGGGCCCTCCAGGTGTTTTGGACTTCAACACCCACAATTTGGACTTCAACACCCATGGATATCCCAGTCCTCAAACACTCTCTGATTCGTTTGGCAAAATGCTGCACTTGCAGAGCTCAGTCAAAAGAGGCTGGGTGGCTATCTGTCAGGGGTGATTTGAATGCAATATTCCTGCTTTTTAGCAGGGGGTTGGACTGGATGGCCCATGAGGTCTCTTCCAACTCTTTGATGCTATGATTGTATGAAATGCTGCACTCGCAGAGCTCAGTCATTGGAATTACAGATAAAGAAGGGATGGACAAACTTAGGTCCTCCAGGAGTTTGGACTTCAACACCCACAATTTGGACTTCAACACCCTCGGATACCCCAGTCCACAAACATTCTCTGATTCGTTTGGCAAAATGCTGCACTCGCAGAGCTCAGTCAAAAGAGGCTGGGTGGCCATCTGTCAGGGGTGATTTGAATGCAATATTCCTGCTTCTTGGCAGGGGGTTGGACTGGATGGCCCATGAGGTCTCTTCCAACTCTTTGATTCTATGATTGTATGAAATGCTGCACTCGCAGAGCTCAGTCATTGGAATTACAGATAAAAGAAGGGATGGACAAACTTGGGCCCTCCAGGTGTTTTGGACTTCAACACCCACAATTTGGACTTCAACACTCATGGATATCCCAGTCCTCAAGCACTCTGGTTCGTTTGGGAAAATGCTGCAATCGCAGAGCTCAGTCATTGGAATTACCGGCTGTTAGGAATGGTGGGAATTGAATCCAAAACACCTGGAGGGCCCAAGTTTGCCCATGCCTGATTTACATTGTTCAGTAACATCTGGGCATTCAAATTGTGTACAAACTAAATAGCGTCAATCCCTATGTCAAAAAATAATAGGATTCTCTTCCCATGGATTCAACAGCCCGTTGAAGGCAACCCTGATGTGGCCCTCTATGAAAGTAAGCATGCCACCTCTGATCTAGATGCACTTTCAACCTCCGTAGACAATAATTACATGCTTCCTTATTCATTTGTTTACACATTTATAGTTTCTGTACTCATTCACTTACTAGGGCAGAAGGAGCCAGGGATGCCATAGAGTGGGAATGCAAGGTGGTTGGCCAGACTGATAGATCAATAAAGGCCGTATTGGTTGATATGTGTCAAGAAGGGTGTGCGGGGAAGACCCACTATGGTTGTGTAAACTCAAACAATCCCATATAACAAATGCATGGACATGCCAGAAAGACCTAATTTTATCAAAGCGTGTTGTCGAAGGTTTCATGGCCGGAATCACTGACTTGCTGTGAGTTTTCCGGGCTGTATGGCCATGTTCCATAAGCATTCTCTCCTGACGTTTCACCCATATGTATGGCAAGCATCCCCAGAGGTTGTGAGGCACTTGCCTGGTTTCCAACAGACCTCACAACCTCTGAGTATACCTGCCATAGATGCATAAATAGTATACTGTCTAGATCCAGCAAAGTCATGCTCCCCATGCTCTATTCTGCCTTGGTTAGACCACACCTCAAATATTGTGTCCAATTCTGGGCACCACAATTGAAGGGAGATATTGACAAGCTGGAATGTGTCCAGAGGAGGGCGACTAAAATGATCAAGGGTCTGGAGAACAAGCCCTATGAGGAGCGGCTTAAGGAGCTGGGCATGTTTAGCCTGAAGAAGAGAAGGCTGAGAGGAGATATGATAGCAATGTATAAATATGTGAGAGGAAGCCACAGGGAGGAGGGAGCAAGCTTGTTTTCTGCTTCATTGGAGACTAGGACGCGGAACAATGGCTTCAAACTACAAGAAAGGAGATTCCATCTGAACATTAGGAAGAACTTCCTGACTGTGAGAGCCGTTCAGCAGTGGAACTCTCTGCCCTGGAGTGTGGTGGAGGCTCCTTCTTTGGAGGCTTTTAAACAAAGGCTGAATAGTCATCTGTTTGGAGTGCTTTGAATGTGATTTTCCTGGTTCTTGGCAGAATGGGGTTGGACTGGATGGCCCACCTCTATGATTCTATGACCCCTCAATCTATAAGGCTGCCTGCCATAGATGCAGGCAAAACGTCAGGAGAGAATACTTCTGGAACATGGCCATACAGCTCGAGAAACTCACAGCATCCCAGTGATTTCAGCCATGAAAGTCTTCGACAACACATCATCTAGTCCATCCCCGCAATTCTATGATTGTGTGATGATATAATTAATTGTTACTGTTTTTAACTTTTCATGTATTTATGGTTTTATACTGTTGTTATTGCTATTGTGGCATTGAATTGCTGCCTATGTTAGCCGCTCTGAGGCTAACCCTCGGGGGGTTGAGGCGGCGGGGTAAAAATGCTGTAAAATAAATAAATAAATAAATAAATAGTTTCCTGTTTCATTGTGCTGTCCTTGCTTTGAAAGTAGTTGTTCTACTCAAGGAACTTTGTTTTCGTGGCACAATTGGCTGAGACTCGAGGAGATGTTCACTGAAAACTTAGAGCAAAATGTGCTGCAGGATGTCCTTCCCGCAAAAACAAAGTTTTTGCAGTTTAATAAACTTTTCCTATGTCTTTATGATAAAACCAATTAGGAAATGACACTGATAACCCAGGAACAGAAATCGTTTTATGTAGTATAATAATCTCTGCCTCACACACTCACATGCACAGGGAAGAAAGGAAGACATGTCCCATTTAGACCTACCTGAATGTGTCCGTCGGTTGCATCCTGAATCCCAAATCAAAGCAGCAAGAGAAACAGTTGGGTCTGAATGGAGAAGCTTTGCCTTCTTGCTCTAGCAATCTTTCCGTGCAAGGAAAGAGCAGTTTTATACAGAAGGGAGTTTTCTCCTTTGGGGGTGGAGGCAAATGAATGGGATTAGCCATTGGCTCTGGGCTGGTGAGTGATGCTTAGCAATGAATGCACACCCACAGCCTGGATTGTTTCAACTCTGGACCATGCTCCCCACCTCGCCTGCATCCACCCTTGAGGCTCTGCCAAAGGATCCCGTGGACCTGAGACCGACCGGAGATCCTATGAGGAACCCATGACCAGTTGGCCTTCACTTGTCTCCAAGGAATTGGCTGGAATAGCTCCTCTCTTCCTGCCAACCCATCCCTGACCTGCCTGGGGATAATGGGGCTTGGAGTCTCTCTAAAGGCCTGGGGCAGCTTCTCATGATCCTATAATTGCCCGTTAAAAATAAGATGCACTTCAAAGAACAGAGAATGGGAGAAATGGGAGAAATGTCCAGTGGAGCTGAAAGAGAGAAAGGAAAGAGATTATGCAGCACACTCTCAGGTCCCTTTTACACTGCCATGTCATCCAGATTATCAAAGCAGATAATCCACATTGTCTGCTTTGAATTGGATTATATGATCCTACACTACCTGTTATTCCGGAGACCCCAGTGGCGCAGTGGGTTAAACCCCTGTGCCGGCAGGACTGAAGACCGACAGGTCACAGGTTCGAATCCGGGGAGAGGCGGATGAGCTCCCTCTATCAGCTCCAGCTCCCCACAAGAAGCCTCCCACAAGGATGGTAAAAACATCAAATCATCCAGGTGTCCCCTGGGCAACGTCTTTGCAGACGGCCAATTCTCTCACACCAGAAGCGACTTTCTCAAGTCACTCCTCATAGAATCATAGAATCAAAGAGTTGAAAGAGACCATCTAGTCCAACCCCATTCTGCCAAGAAGCAGGAATATTGCATTCAAATGACAGATGGCCATCCAGCCTGTGTTTAAAAGCTTCCAAAGAAGGAGCCTCCACCATACTCCGGGGCAGAGAGTTCCACTGCTGAACGGCTCTCACAGTCAGGAAGTTTTTCCTCATGTTCAGATGGAGTCTCCTTTCTTGTAGCTTTATTATTATTATTATTGTAGTTTGAAGCCATTGTTCCTCGTCCTAGTCTCCAGGGAAGCCCTCCCTGTGGCTTCATCTCACATATTTATACATGGCTATCATGTCTCTTCTCAGTCTTCTCTTCTGAAGGCTAAGCATGCCCGGCTCTTTAAGCCGCTCCTCATAGGACTTGTTCTCCAGACCCTTGATCATTTTAGTCGCCCTCCTCTGGACACATTCCTACCGGCTGTTAGGAATTGTGGGAGCTGAAGTCCAAAACACCTGGAGGGCCCAAGTTTGCCTGTTCCTAGTGTAGACGCATCCCATGTTTGCAATTCTCCCTTTGGGCACCTAAACTGAGCCCACAGGTGGAACGTTATCCAAATCCTTTGCCTCTGGTGCATGGAACATAGAGAGACTTAGGGCTGCCTGTGTTTTAAAAAAGGGTTATTGGAGTCTTTCATGTTTGGAAAGGAGCTCCAACTATAATAGCCGTCAGGGGAGAATCATGTGCCCCTTAAGACCTTTCTTGTGATTCCACTTTTCCCTGCTGGAAATGATGCATGTCAGTCACATGGAGTTATAAGCTTCAGCGGAAAGCAGTAACGTCTCCAGAGGGGAGAGTATATGTAACAGGTCCCGGATCCTGACCTCCGTACCTTTGGAGGGATGCAGTGCCTTCAAATGCAACATATACACCGAGCTACGGTAGTTAAAATGGTGTCGACCTGCATTAATTCTACAGTGTAGCTGCAAACTCCCAGGTTTGGAAGAGATTTAGTGCAAATACCTGCTACAAACAGTTTTCCAAAAGAGCAGAAGGAGTCAATGCATAGATTGCAAAAACTTGCAAAGTCTGGCAATATAGGATTAGAGATATTGACAAGCTGGAATGTGTCCAGAGGAGGGCGACTCAAATGATCAAGGGTCAGGAGAACAAGCCCTATGAGAAGCGGCTTAAAGAGCTGGGCATGTTTAGCCTGAAGAACAGAAGGCTGAGAGGAGACATGATAGCCATGTATAAATACTTGAGAGGAAGTCATAGGGAGGAGGGAGCGAACTTGTTTTCTGCTGCCCTGGAGACTAGGACGCAATTGACTTACTTACTTACTTAGGCGATCCCTCGTTGGCCGAATAGGATAGTCTTCCAGGATCAGAATCCTTGTGAGTCCATAAGTAGCTGTGGAACCCTATTCTTGAGCTGCATCTTCTTCCGCAGTGAGGGCATTGGTTTCCAGGTGGAAGGTGGTCCCGGTCTTGACGCGCCTTCCTCTTGGCACGTATCTCTCTTTCGCCCTCCATTCATGCCTCTTCAAATTCTGCAGCACTGCTGGTCACAGCTGACCACCAACTGGAGCACTCAAGGGCCAGGGCTTCCCAGTTCTCAGTGTCTATGCCAGAGTTTTTAAGGTTGGCTTTGAGCCCATCTTTAAATCTCTTTTCCTGCCCACCAACATTTCGTTTTCCATTCTTGAGTTCAGAATAGAGCAACTGCTTTGGGAGACGGTGGTCAGGCATCTGGACAACATGACCGGTCCAGCGGAGTTGATAGCGGAGGACCATCGCTTCAATGCTGGTCTTTGCTTTTTCCAGAACGCTGATATTTGTCCGCCTGTCTTCCCAAGAGATTTGCAGGATTTTCCGGAGGGAGCGCTAATGGAATCGTTCCAGGAGTTGCATGTGACGTCTGTAGACAGTCCATGTTTCGCAGGCATATAGCAGGGTTGGGAGGACAATAGCTCTATAAACAAGCACCTTGGTATCCCTACGGATGTCCCGGTCCTCAAACACTCTCTGCTTCATTCGGAAAAATGCTGCACTCGCAGAGCTCAGGCGGTGTTGTATTTCAGTGTCAATGTTGACTTTTGTGGAGAGGAGAGTGGCTGCCAAGGTAGCGAAAATGGTCAAGATTTTCCGGATTTTCCGGAGGCAGTGCTGATGGAATCGTTCCTGGAGTTGCATGTGACTTCTGTAGACAGTCCACGTTTCGCAGGCATATAGCAGGGTTGGGAGGACAATAGCTTTATAAACAAGCTTTATAAACAAGTCTCACACAATGGAACAATGGATTCAAACTACAAGAAAGGAAGGACTTCCTGACTGTGAGAGCTGTTCAGCAGTGGAACTCTCTGCCCCAGAGTGTGGTAGACGTTCCTTCTTTGGAAGCTTTTAAACAGAGGCTGGATGGCCATCTGTCGGGGGTGTTTTGAATGCAATTTTCCTGCTTCTTGGCAGAGGGTTGGACCGGATGGGTCATGAGGACTCTTCCAACTCAGATTCTATGATACGATTCTATGATTATACATGGAAATTCATGCTTTTGGAAAAGCTTTTTGGTCGGTTTAGATATCATGGTTTGGAGCACATGAGTCCATTTGTAAGTAATATTGAGCATGTGAGTTTGTAGGAAATTACTTAGAGGACCATGATAATTAGCGAGCAGACTTGGTTAATTTGCGTCTCATTAGCACATGTCCCCATCCCGAACTGGCCCAGCCTGCTTCGAACTAAGGGCCCTTTCATACGACTCCGTTGTGGTTTTGATCCTGCTTTAATTGCCATATCTGCATCCTATCAAAAGGTTCATGAAAGGAAAGTTCTCTTTCCTGTGACATTGAAACTGTACCAAATGAGTCTTTTTTTTTGAAGGACGCAGCGAATATATTTATAAGCGTTGACATGCTCACCATTGTAATTGTTGTCATTGGGTCATCATCCCCACCGCAGAAGGAATGCAGCTCGACACCACTTTAATTGCTATAGAGAAATGCCTTCAAGGAATGATGAATTGAACGATAACCCCTGACCTGACCAAACCTTGCAAAATAATGTCCTCGGAAGCACTTTATTTTCTACCTACTAGTGCAATTAAACCCTACTTTCGTCCTTCTGATCCCCTCTCCAGATGTGCTGTCGCACGCTGGGCCTGTGCATAAGACTGTAGAGAGGACATAAATTCTGTGTGCCCAATGGGACGCCGGGGCTGCCTCAGATTAAAGGTCCTTGGATTTCCTTAAAACAGAGTCTTTAGACTGCTTAAAGGTTCAACAAAGTTCTTTATTAATGAAAACAAACAGGTACTTTAGGCTTTCTTAACAGTCTATTGGCTCTCTCTCAATCTTGTCCACAGGGAACAGGCACTATCTTCATAACTGTAACTAATGGGGAAATCCTTAACTTCTAATCTGGGCAGTCTGTCTTTGCCTCTGTTGGCGTGGAGCCCCTGCACCCGGTACCAACTGCTTCTGGCTTCCGCGAGTGACCCTTACCAAGCAGAGCTTTGTAGACTTCCAGGGGAAAATGAACTCAGGTTTCCGTGATGGCTGACTGAAGTCCTTCAGCAAAGGAACTGTAGGGCTGTATAACCCCGGCCAAGCTGTGGGCTGTATATCTCCCCGGCCAAGCCGTAGAAGACGAAGCTTTCTACAGAAGCTCTTGGTATTATGTCCTGCATGAAAGGCTTCTCTGTGTGGACTGAACCCAAAATGGCTCCTATTCCCTCCAAAAACCCAAAAAGGGGGCGGGACCAGGGAACCTAACTATAATTGACAGGTGGCTTGCCCTATGATTGCAGCCAAAAGAAGCCACCTATCTGCAGAGTCCCTGAAACTTAGGACTACAACAAACATTCAATGCAAAGCAAACAAAATTGGAGCTCCTGGTACAGCTGTACCTGCACACCAGATACAATACATTGCCTTCTCACCTAGTGTTTTTAAACTTTTTAATCCTTGCTATCGGCCCTACCCACTGTGATTTATTTTCGGTGTTTAAATTATTGTGATTTTACATTGTTTATGTTTATTTATATTGGTTCTTGTATTTTATTATTTTATAATTATTTTTACTTTATTATTTTATTTTTATTATTTTATGTTTATTGACAAGCTGGAAAGTGTCCAGAGGAGGGCAACTAAAATGATCAAGGGTCTGGAGAACAAGTCCTATGAGGAGCGGCTTAATGTGCTGGGCAAGAGAAGGATGAGAGGAGATATGATAGCCATGTATAAATATGTGAGAAGAACTCACAGGGAGGAGGGAGCAAGCTTGTTTTCTGCTGCCCTGGAGACTAGGACACGGAACAATGGCTTCAAATTACAAGAAAGGAGATTCCAACTCTTCCAACTCTGTTCCAACTCTATGATTCTACTGTCGTATGTTGTTTATTTGCATTGCTGTATTGTTGGGCTTGGCCTCATGTAAGCCGCCCTGAGTCCCCTTGGGGAGATAGTGGCGGGGTATAAATAAAGTTATTATTATTATTATTATTATTATTATTATTATTATTATTAAATGTGAGTTGTAGTTTTACAAGATCCTCTATCAAAGAGTGCTGGTGCTGCACCAAATTACAAATACCATTATTACATAGCATTCAGAAATCGCAATTAAGGTGTTGGGTTGCATTGGTTTTATGGTGTAGTACAGGCATCCTCAAACTGTGTCCCTCCAGCTGTTTGGGCCTTCAACTCCCAGAATTTCCAACAATTGAACAATTGAACAAGCTGAAACATTCACAGCTAGCCCCAACAGACAGGGGTCCTTTGTCTCACCCTGGTCATTCCATAGATATATAAACCAATTTTTCCTAGTTCCAACAGACCTCACTACCTCTGAGGATGCTTGCCATAGATGCAGGCGAAACGTCAGGAGAGAATGCCTCTAGACCATGGCCATATAGCCCGAAAAAACCTACAACAACCCAATTGAACAAGCTTGTTAGGACTTCTGGGAGTTGGAGGCTGAAACAGCTGGAGGGCCGCAGTTTGAGGATGCCTGGTGTAGTAGATGCATCCTTTGTTGATGTAGATGTCAACAAAGGCCAGGGTTCATGTCCCTTGAGGAAGTCACACTCCCTCAACTTCTGGGGAAAGAAAAGGCAAGCCCAATTGAAAAAAACTTATCAAGAATGCTTCAATGGGACTGACATAAATGATAATCATTTTGAAGGCACGACAAAGACAAGCTGGTGACTTTAAGGATATACATGTTGACCATTTCCGCTCCCTTGTCAGCCACTTCTCTACAAAAGTCAACGTTGACACTGAAATGCAACACCGCCTGAGCTCTGCGAGTGCAGCTTTTTTCCGAATGAAGCAGAGAGTGTTTGAGGACTGGGACATCCGTAGGGAGACCAGGGTGCTTCTTTATAAAGCTATTGTCCTCCCAACCCTGCTCTACGCCTGCGAAATGTGGACTGTCGACAGACGTCACATGCAACTCCTGAAACTATTCCATCAGCGTTGCCTCTGGAAAATCCTGCAAATCTTTTGGGAAGGCAAGCGGACAAATGTCAGTGTGCTGGAAGAAGCAAACACTACCAGCATTGAAGTGATGGTCCTCCGCCATCAACTCCGCTGGACCGGCCACGTTGTCAGGATGCCTGACCACCATCTCCCAAAGCAGTTGCTCTACTCTGAACACAAGAACGGAAAACAGAATGTTGGCTGACAGGAAAAGAGATTTAAAGATGGGCCCAAAGCACTGAAAAGTGGGAAGCCCTGGTCCTTGAGCACTCCAGCTGGAGGTCAGCTGTGACCAGCAGTGCTGTAAAATTTGAAGAGGCACAAATGGAGGGCGAAAGAGAGAAACGTGCCAAGAGAAAGTTGCGTCAAGCCAACCCCGACTGGGACCTCCCTCCACCTGGAAACCAATGCCCTCACTGTGGGAAAACATGCAGTTCAAGAATAGGGCTCCACAGTCACCTACGCTGACCTTGGAAGACTATCCTACTCTGACAATGAGGGATCGCCTAAATATGCTATGTATCCATCTGCCTAGGAGTCTGGTGGAGTCGCCTTCTTTGGAAGTTTTATGCAGAGGCTATCTGTCAGGAATGCTTGAATTGTGTATTCCTGCCTTGCAGAAGAAGGCTGGACTGGATAGTCTTTGGGGTCTCTTTCTAGGATTCTATCATTGTCTTGAGTCTGCGGTTTCTTCTTTTGGACAGCAGGGGGTGCTACAAAACCTGGATTCAAACACAACAGAAACATTGCTGCTGAAAGCCTTCAAGAATCAGGATGCAAGAATTAGGCTATCTTTTGGTTCTTGCAATTTTTAATGCATTTCTTGGGCCAGCAAGGGAAGATTTGAGCAGGGCATGCATCTAATGGGAAGGCAGATGATGAAACGGGGCTCTTCTCCCAAAAAATAATCTCCCCCAGCGTTATTTTAGATTTCTTGCATTACAAAGAGTGAGAATTTGAAAATGGTTCACACCAAGAATTCTTGTATTTCCTCCTGTTGCTTTGCTTGTACATTTTCTTTGGTTGCCTAAACTCATTTTAAGCAGATACTGAATGGCCATCTACTGGGAGAGATTGGATTGTGTCTTCCTGCCTGGCCAAAAGGGTTTGGACTAGATAGTCTTTAGGGACTTTTCTAGCTTTATTATTATTCTGATTATTATTGTTATTATTTCTGCTCTATTATTATTATTTCATTATTATTATTCAAATAATAACAATAATTACAATAATAGTAATAGAGCAACAACTTCTTAAAGACACAGAAGCCCAATCTTGGTTTTAACATGGCATCCTTGCCTTGAATCGGGGAAGATCAGGAGGTAGCTTTGGATGGGGAAGAGAGTATACTGAAATATTAAAAACTACAAGCCATCAGACAATTTGGATGGGAAACATCCATCTTTTTCATAGACCAAAGTTTAGGATTGCAATTATTAGAATCTCTAGGCAGTGTGGCTAGTGGCTGGGGATGCTGGAAGTTGTTGTCCATAATAAATACCATCTTCAAGGCTTGCTCTTGCTTTGGGCAGAAGTCCTGGTTGCCTCCTATAGATGCATCTACACTGTAGATTATAGGATGAATGCAGTTTGACACCCCTTTTTACCACCATGACTCCATCCTATGGAATCAAGGGATTTCTAGTTTGGTCAATAAGGCCAAATATCTTATATGAATTCAGTTTGACATCTATTTTAACTGCCGTGGCACAATGCTGTAGAATTCTGGGATGCGCAGTTTGGTGAGACATAGGCACCCTTTGCACAATAAGGCTAAATCTATATAAATAAAAATGTAATGTTCATTTGTGGGTTTAACATAACTCAAAAAACCAGTGGACGAAATGACACCAAATTTGGACACAAGACACCTATCAGGCCAACGAATGACAATCACACATAAAAACACTGAAAAACACAGCGGAAGAGACTTAAAAACCCCAAAAAGCAAAAATGCGCTACAGCGCATGTGTGTCATATGTTGATGGTGGTTGGTGGTGGTAGACCTGGCAGTTGGTGATGGAAGGGTTAATGTAAGTCTTGGTTCTAAGGGGCTGAGTAGTTTGTAAGTAACAGTTTAGAGGTAAAAGCAATTAGGGGTGGAGGTGTGCAGGAGATGGATTGCAGCTGGGTGTTACTGGATTTAAGGAGCTAACCTTGAGACTGATCTTTGGGAGAAAAGTATCTGTTGTATTTTGGTGGTGGATGCTGCTGGTTTTTCCCCCAGGTCTGTTGGATTTTTTGGTATCCTGACCTGTCTCCTGTAATCTTGGAACCTTGAACCTTTGGACTGGCTTTTGACTACGGTATAGACTCTTGATCCCTGGACTTTGTTTATTGAACTCTCAGCATTTGACCACTGGACTGGACCCTTTTGACTACGGAGTTGTTTTTGCTATCAGTTTTTGCTTATTCTGTGGCTGGGTGCTATCTTTATGTTTTGGTCTATTAAAACAACCAGCAAGTAAGTGCTGTTTTAATTAAACTGTTTGATAATACTGGGAGTTTGGTTCATCTCTACCTTGATAAGGTAGAGCCCTGGCAACATGACAGTGTGCAAAAACAATTCCCCCTGACAATCAGGCAAACAAAGCACACAATATCATATCCACACTTTATTCCGGACTACAGCTCCCAGCATCCCCTAGACCAGGCCCTTTAAGACAGGAGGATTATCCAAATGCACTGATTCCAAGCTGCCAGCTTTCTTCTCCTTGGATTTTTTTGAGAGCATCCCAGTCCCTCCATATTTTCCAATCGCCTATTCCTGGACTGCAATTCCCAGCAATTCTCCTGATAGATAAGATAGAGATAGATGGAGATAGATAAGTAGGTAGGTAGATCGATCAGGAGGACTGCTGGGAGTTGTAGTCCAAGAATAGGTAGAGAAGGAAGAAAGGGGAGAAAGAGGAAAGGAAAGCAAAGAGAGGGGAGGAAGAGAAGAGGAAGAGAAGGAAGGAAGAGAGAAGGAAAGAAAAAAAGGGAAGGAAAGAAGGAAGGAAGGAAGGGAGAAAGGAGGAGAGAAAGGAGGAAAGAAGGAGGAGAGAAAGAGGAAGGTTGGCCACAGCAACAACTCACAGGATTCTATAGCATTGAGTCATGGCAGTTAAAGTGGTATCAAAGTGCATTCATTTTACAGTGTAGATCAGTGGTTCTCAACTTGTGGGTCCCAGGTGCTTTGGCCTACAACTCCCAGAAATCCCAGCTATTAGGATTTCTGGGAGTTGAAGGCCAAAACATCTGGGACCCACAGGTTGAGGACCACAGGTGTAGATGCACTCAGAGTGTATTTCTTAGTTGAGCATAGATGCAAGAACCTTAGGGTTCGCTTGCTGGTCCCACAATTGATTGTCCTCAATCCTGAACCATCCAATGGGTGAAAAGGTTTAGAACCCAGGGCCCAACCGGAAGGCAGCCATTGGTTGTGGGTGATGTCACCCAGGAGTTACCTTGCACCTGCCCTCTTTGCCTTCTTCTCCCCCCCACCCCACCCCTTCCCAATCCCTATAAACTCAATTTCCAAGCAAAGAGCAAAAAGCAGATTGGCTCAGCAATGCCGCCAGCCTCAGTTTCCAAGGAGTTAACTTAAAGTGACAGGTGCAGCCAGCGAGGCGACAGGGAGAAGCCGCTGCTCTTCCATGTTCCTTGCTAAGGACTGTGCGGATGTCAGAAGCGATGTAACGGAGCAGGGATATCGGCTGCCCCAGTTTATGCTTCGGTGCGCGGCAGAGCTCCACACTGTCTGGAAGTGGAGCCTCACCTCTTGACCTCAAGAGGATGCATCTCTACGCCATGGAATTAATGCAGTATGATGCCCACTTTAACATCCGTGCCTCAATGCTATGGAAACCTGGGAGCTGTAGTTTCACAAGGTCTTGAGCCTTCTCTGTCAAAGACAGAGGTCCTCCTGGTCAGTCGAAAGGCCGAACAGGGGATAGAGTTACAGCCTGCGTTGGACGGGGTTACACTCCCCCTGAAGACACAGGTTCGCAGTTTGGGAGTGATCCTGGATTCTTCGCTGAGCCTGGAACCCCAGGTCTCGACGGTAGCCAGGAGAGCTTTTGCACAATTAAAACTTGTGCACCAGCTGCACCCGTTCCTTGAGAAGTCTGACTTGGCCACAGTGGTCCATACTCTAGTTACATCCCAAATAGACTACTGCAATGCACTCTACGTGGGGTTGCCTTTGAAGACTGCCCGGAAGCTTCAACTAGTCCAATGGTCGGCACCCAGGTTGCTCACCGGAGCGACGTACAGGGAACATACAACTCCTTTGTTACGCCAACTCCACTGGCTACCAATCAGCTTCCGGGCACAATTCAAAGTGCTGGTTTTAACCTTTAAAGCCCTAAACAGTTCTGGCCCAGACTACCTGTCCAAACGTATCTCCTGTCATGAACCATCACGAAGTTTAAGATCTTCAGGAGAGGCCCTGCTCTCGATCCCACCACTATCACAAACACAGTTGATGGAGACGGGAGACAGGGCCTTCTCAGCAGTGCCCCCCCCCCGCCTGTGGAATGCCCTCCCTAGAGATATCAGATTGACCACCTCCCTCTTGTCTTTTAGAAGGAAAATCAAGATCTGGTTATGGGACTCAGTGAGCAGCAAGTGGAAGAAGGTCACACAACTTATGGCAATGAATTGACCCGGACTGGTTTTTGTATTTCGATTTTAATTGATTGATTTATTTTATTTATCGTGTCATCAGCAACCATACCATTGTATTTTAATTGATGCATCTTAATGAATTATTGTAATTGTTGTTTTAATTTTAAATATTTTGATTGTACTGTGGTTGTTTGTATGATGCTTTTGTTAGGCCGCCCTGAGTCCCCTTTTGGGGGTGGGGGTGGGGGGGAGAAGGGCAGGGTATAAATATAGGAAATAATAAATAAAAGAGGGCTGGTGGCTCTCCAAACTAGGATCCCATAGTATTGAGCCATGCCACTCAAAGTGGTATCAAACAACATGCATTTTTCAATGTTGACACACTCCTGGAGAGCCATCTTTGCAGGAATGGAAGGCATCCCATCTCCATGGGATGTAAAGGGTTGTGTTTTCCTGCATTGCAAAATAAGGTTGGACTGGATAGCCTTTGGAGTCTCTTCCAGCTCTTGGATGTAAAGGGTTGAACCCAAGATATGTTCGGCACGAAGATCTGGTTCCTCCAGCCTGCAAAAGTGGAGGAATCCTAGGGCAAGAATGCTGCCACACATGATAGCTGTTGTTTTATATATATTATAATACAGCTGGCATTCCATGTTCACTGGAATGAGAGCCAGGGGACTCCTGTGAAAGTGAAAAACTGTGAAAAAAGAAATTAGTATTATTTTTATTTTATCCAAGGTCTTCCTGGATGAGTCTATGGTCAACTTCTGCTGGAGACTGACCACAGAAGTGCACTGGAGAATCTAGAGATTCCAAGAGAAGTTTCCTCCCTGGAAATTTTCTTAAACTTTCCCCACTTGCAATCCCTTTCTGCCCAAGAAATGTTCATGTGACCCTGGGTATATACGTAGATAAAATAGGGTTTATACGTACGTGTATGTGTGTGTCTGTGTGTGTGTGTGTGTGTGTGTGTGTGTGTGTATATATATATATATATATATATACACACACACACACACACACATTTACTTACATAGGCAATCCCTCATTTTCTAAGTATGATGGCCTTCCAAGTGGTGTCTTGATGGTGTATATGTAGGTGACTGTAGAACCCTCTTCTTGATCCGCACTTTCTTCCGCACGTTCTTCCACACTGAGGACATCGGTTTCCAGGTAGGAGGCAGTTCCAGTCAGGGTTGGCTTGATGTGCTTTCCTCTTGGCATGTTTCCCCCTTTAACCCTTCATTCGTGCCTCTTCGAATTCTGTGGCACTGCTGGTCACAGCCGACCTCCAGCTAGAGTGCTCAAGGGCCAGGGCTTCCCCGTTCTCAGTGTCTATGCCACAGTTTTGAAGGTTAGCTTTAAGCCCATCTTTAAATTTCTTTTCCTTTCAACCAACATTCCATTTTCCATTCTTGAGTTGGGAGTAGAGCAACTGCTTTGGGAGACAGTGATTGGGCATTTGGACAACATGGCCAATACAGTGGAGTTGATGGCGTAGGAGCATCCCTTCAATGCCAGTGATAATAAATCAATGCTACTGATAATAAATCAGTATTGGCAAGGGTTGCGAAACAGGCTAGTTTGGTTTTTTTTATGAAGTCCAGCTGAAGCATTTTCGGCAGAGTCCACTGCAAACATTGCAAGCTGTTACTAACAGATTTGTGTAAATGGATAGTGTTCAGAAATCTTTTCCTGTTGCCAAACTTTTTTGTAACCCCAACACTGAACACAGGGAACTCCATTTGAGGTTGGAACCCACAGTTCAAGAAGCAATAACTGGCATGACTGAAAGAATATGACCATAGCTGCCGCAGGACTGATCCACATCTACACCAAACTAAATGATCAGTAGAGATGGGGCCCAGGTCAGCCTCCTCTAGACACCTTCCTGCTTGTCCATATGCTTCTTAGGATCATAGAATAACAGAGTTGGAAAAGACCACATGGGCCATCTAGTCCACCCCCTTGCCATGCAGGAAAAACACTTCCAACAAATGGCCTTTCACTTGGGTAGAAATAGCAACAGACACAAATACCTGTTCTAGTTCCCCTCCATCTTGCTCAGCGGGGCTATTTGCTCTAGCAAAGTTGCCTTGGCATAAGCAAAAGCTGCTCAGCAGACAGAAACACCAATTAGCATGGTAATTAAAAGAATGCAGAATAGATCTGCATAGTAATAAGTATAGTTTGAGCTCATGAGGCTTGGGGCTGTTTTGCACTATATTTTGTTAATGCCCCACGAGACATTCCGTTCTCAAAGCCATGCTTGAATCTACAGCTGCACATCCGTTTCGATCTTAATCCAGTGCCAGGATTGTGGTGCAACACTAAAAATTCCAACAAYAAGGTGGGTTGCTGTCCTTTRCCCCCAACCACACTCCAGAATGGTCGCTGTTTGACATCACTTTGTATGTTAGACTAAGCATGCATCTAGACAACAGAATAAATCCAGTTTGGCAACACTTGAACTGCCATGGCTCAAGACTATGGAATACTGGGAGTTGTAGTTTTATAAGGCACTAGCCATCCCCTGCCACARGTTGCTGTGGCCCACATATGTGGGAGGTTTGGGCCAATTGTATCGTTGATGGGGTTCAGAATGCTCTGTGAACTATAAATCCCAGCAACTACAACTCCCAAATGTCAAGATTCTATTTTCCCCAAACTTCACCAGTGTTCACATCTGGGCATATTGAGTATTCCTGTAGTTTGGTTCAGATCCATCATTGTTTGAGTCCACAATGATCGCTGGATGTAGGTGAACTACAACTCCAAAACCAACGGACACTGCCCACCACACCCTTCCAGTATTTTCTGTTGGTCATGGGAGAACTGTGTGCTAAGTTTGGGTCAAACCTGGCCTTAAAAGGGGCGTCAATACAATGAAATACTGGGAGTTGTAGTTCCACAAGGTCTTTGTTCTAGGTTCTGATGACTTGCCAAACTACAAAATCCTAGGCGGAAGGCCTTGTAAAACAATAGCCTTTAAAGGAGCTTCAATACTATGAAATCCTGGGAGTTGTAGTTCCATAAGGTCTTTGGCCTAGGCTCTGGTACCTTGCCAAACTACAAAATCCTAGGTGGAAGGCCTTGTAAAACTATAGCTCCTACGATCCCATAGCATTGAGCTATGCATGGCCTTTAAAGAAGCATCAATACTATGAAACCCTGGGAGTTGTAGTTCCATTAGATCTTTGGCCTAGGCTCTGGTACCTTGCCAAATTATAAAATCCTAGGTGGAAGGCATTGCAAAATCACAGCTCCCACAAACCCATAGCATTGAGCCATGCATAGCCTTTAAAGAAGCATCAATACTATAAAATCCTGGGAGTTGTAGTTCCATTAGGTCTTTGGCCTAGGCTCTGGTGCCTTGCCAAACTATAAAATCCTAGGTGGAAGGCCTTGTAAAACTATAGCTCCTATGATCCCATAGCATTGAGCCATGCATAGCCTTTAAAGAAGCATCAATACTATGAAATCCTGGGAGTTGTAGTTCTACAAGGTCATTAGTCTAGGCTCTGGTACTTTGCCAAACTATAAAATCTTAGGCGGAAGGCCTTGTAAACTATAACTTCCATGATGCCATAGCATTGAGCCATGCATGGCCTTTAAAGAAGCATCAATACTATAAAATCCCGGGAGTTGTAGTTCTATAAGGTCTTTGTCCTAGGCTCTGGTGACTTGCCAAACTACAAAATCCTAGGCGGAAGGCCTTGTAAACTATAACTTCCATGATGCCATAGCAATGAGCCATACGTGGCCTTTAAAAGAGTGTCAATACTATGAAATCCTGGGAGTTGTAGTTCCATTAGGTCTTTGGCCTAAGCTCTGGTGCCTTGCCAAATTATAAAATCCTAGGTAGATGGCATTGCAAAACCACAGCGCCCACAAACCCATTGCATGGCCTTAAAAGGAGCGCCAATACAATGAAATACTGGGAGTTGTAGTTCCACAAGGTCTTTGGCCTAMGCTCTGGTGCCTTGCCAAACTACAAAATCCTAGGRGGAAGGCCTTGTAAAACCACAGCTCCCACYATCCCATAGCATTGAGCCATGCATAGCCTTTAAAGAAGCATCAATACTATGAAATCCTGGGAGTTGTAGTTCTACAAGGTCATTAGTCTAGGCTCTGGTACCTTGCCAAACTATAAAATCCTAGGTGGAAGGCCTTGTAAAACCCCAGCTCCTATGATCCCATAGCATTGAGCKATGCATAGCATTTAAAGGAGTATCAATATTATAAAATCCTGGGAGTTGTAGTTCCACAAGGTRTTTGTCCTAGGCTCTGGTGCCTTGCCAAACTATAAAATCCTAGGCGGAAGGRCTTGAAAACTATAACTTCCATGATGCCATAGCATTGAGCCATGCATGGCCTTTAAAGGAGCGTCAATACTATGAAATCCTGGGAGTTGTAGTTCCATAAGGTCTTTCTCCTAGGTTCTGGTGACTTGCCAAACTATAAAATCCTAGGGGGAAGGCCTTGTAAACTATAACTTCCATGATGCCATAGCATTGAGCCATGCATGGCCTTCAAAGGAGCATCAATACTATGAAATCCTGGGAGTTGTAGTTCTATAAGGTCTTTGTCCTAGGCTCTGGTGACTTGCCAAACTACAAAATCCTAGGCAGAAGGCCTTGTAAACTATAACTTCCATGATGCCATAGCATTGAGCCATGCATGGCCTTTAAAGGAGTATCAATACTATGAAATCCTGGGAGTTATAGTTCCATAAGGTCTTTGTCATAGGTTCTGATGACTTGCCAGACTACAAAATCCTAGGCGGAAGGCCATGTAAAACTATAGCTCTTAAAATCCCACAGCATTGAGCCATGCATGGCCTTTAAAGGAGCGTCAATACTATGAAATCCTGGGAATTGCAGTTCCATAAGGTCTTTGGCCTAGGCTCTGGTGCCTTGCCAAAGTACAAAATCCTAGGCGGAAGGCCTTGTAAAACCACAGCGCCCAAGATCCCATAGCATTGAGCCATGCATGGCAATTAAAGGAGTATCAATATTATAAAATCCTGGGAGTTGTAGTTCCATAAGGTCTTTGTCCTAGGCTCTGGTGCCTTGCCAAACTATAAAATCCTAGGTAGAAGGCCTTGTAAACTATAACTTCCATGATGCCATAGCATTGAACCATGCATGGCCTTTAAAGAAGCATCAATACTATAAAATCCTGGGAGTTGTAGCTCCATAAGGCCTTGCCAAACTACATCCAGGTAAAGTGATGTCAAACAGCTGAAATCGAATGTATTGGCTTTGAAGCTTCGTCTTCGTTTCTGTATGTCTTCTTTGTTTTCCAAGCCATCATCCTCATCATCCTCCATCACTTGGGGGCACAGGCCTGTTTTTATTGAACCCTAAAAGGCGACGTCGGCCTTTGTTTTGCATCCTCAGCATCCTCCATCTCCAAAATGCGGCCTAGTCCTCTGCTTCTCCTTTGCGAAGCCTTGTTGCCACGGAAACTGCCTCCACAGGACCAAAGCACTGGGAGGACCCATCACTCTAACCGGGCGGCCAATCAGGAGCGGCATCCTCGCAGTCGCCCCGGCGACCAATGAGCCCCCTCACCTGCTCCGGCCAATGGCAGGCTCACCTGCCCCAGGAAGCTCCCAGTCGCTCAGGCAACATCCCCAGGCCTCTTGGTGCTTCCCACCCACACCCTCCCCATGGCACACTTGGCGCGTTCCAAGGATGGGCAGCCACCCATGCCGGAGAACCGTACCACAAATGGCCGGTGGGGGTGTGCCACTCTTTGCCAATTAGGGAAGTGATAAACATTAACACATCTGTCTGGCCTGGTGGCCTTGTCTCCAAGCGCAGTCAACCTTGCTTGTGTTGACATCCTCAAAACAAAACAAAACAAAACAAGGATTTTCAAATAGGAAAGAAAATCCTATTACACTGAATGAGGTTTGTCTCCGTCCTTTGAGGGGTGTGTAGTGCTTCCTAATAATAATAATAATAATAATAATAATAATAATAATAATAATAATAATAATAATAGAAAACAAATAATATTATTAATATTATTAATAAATATTAATAATATTAATAAAATACTAATAAATAATTATATAGTGCTTCCAAATAATAATAATAATAGAAAAGAAATAATATTAATAAATATTAATAAAATAATAAATAATAAATATTAACATGAATAAATAAGCAATTAATTAATAACAATTGAAAAGGAATAATATTAATAATAAATATTTATAATATTAATAAATATTAAATAATAAATCATAACTATTAGCACTAATAAAGAAGCAATTAATTAATAACAATTGAAAAGAAATAATATTAATAATAAATATGTATAATATTAATAAATATTAATTAAATAATAAATAATAAATATCAACACTAATAAAGAAGCAATTAATTAATAACAATTGAAAAGGAATAATATTAATAATAATATTAATAATATTAATAATAAATATTTATAATATTAATAAATATTAATAATATGTTTTGTAATATTAACACTAATAAATAAGCAATGAATTAATAACAATTGAAAAGAAATAATATTAATAATATTAATAATAATAAATATTTATACTATTAATAAATATTAATAATATATTCTTGTAATATTAACACTAATAAATAAGCAATGAATTAATAACAATTAAAAATAAATAATAATATTAATAATATTAATAATAAATATTTATAATATTAATAAATATTAATAATATATTTTGTAATATTAACACTAATAAATAAGCAAAGAATTAATAACAATGGAAAATAAATAATATTAATAATATTAATAATAAATATTTATAATATTAATAAATATTAATAATATATTCTTGTAATATTAACACTAATAAATCAGCAATTAATTAATAACAATTGAAAAGGAATAATATTAATAATAATATTAATAATATTAGTACGGTAATAAATATTTATAATATTAATAAATATTAATTAAATAATAAATATTATCACTAATAAATAAGCAATTAATTAATAACAATTGAAAAGAAATAATATTAATAATAATATTAATAATATTAATAATAAATATTTATAATATTAATAAATATTAATAATATATTTTTGTGATTTTGTGATACGAAATCCAGCGTATAGATCTCATTTGCTGTGACATACTGTGTTTTTGTGTCAGTAAAATAATATTGCTTCTTCTTCTAATATAACAATGGGGTATAGGGCTTGTAATAATAATAATAATAATAATAATAATAAATATTGCTTCTTCTTCTAATATGATAAAAATGGGGTATAGTGCTTCTAATAATAATAATAATAATAATAATAATAATAATAATAATATAAAATATAATGAGATTTGTCTCCATTCTTTGAGGGGTGTATAGTGCTTCCAAATAATAATAATAATAATAAATATTGCTGCTGCTGCTTCTAATATGATAACAGTGGGGTATAGTGATTCTAATAATAATAATATAAAATATAATGAGATTTGTCTCCATTCTTTGAGGGGTGTATAGTGCTAATAATAATAATAATAAATATTGCTTCTTCTAATATTGGAGTTAGGTGTGAACGTTTAAATTGGTCACCTTGATTAGCATTTGATGGCCTGACAGTTTTTAGGTGTAACTTGCTTAATAATAATAATAGAAAAGAAATAATAATAATAATAATAATAATAATAATAATAAGATTTAAGTTGTTGACGTGCTGGCTGATACTCAAACAAGGGATGAGCTGGAGATGTCTCTGCCTTGGTCCTTTCACTATTGGCTGCTACTTCCCGGCGGATGTCAGGTGGTGTGATACCGGCTAAGCAGTGTAATTTCTCCAGTGGTATAGGGCGCAGACACCCCGTGATGATGAGGCATGTCTCATTAAGAGCCACATCCACTGTTTTAGTGTGGTGAGATGTGTTCCACACTGGGCATGCGCACTCAGCAGCAGAGTAGCATAGCGCAAGGGCAGATGTCTTCACTGTGTCTGGTTGTGATCCCCAGGTTGTGCCAGTCAGCTTTCGTATGATATTGTTTCTAGCACCCACTTTTTGCTTGATGTTCAGGCAGTGCTTCTTGTAGGTCAGAGCACGGTCCAGAGTGACTCCCAGGTATTTGGGTGTGCTGCAATGCTCCAGTGGGATTCCTTCCCAGGTGATCCTCAGAGCTCGGGATGCTTGTCTGTTCTTAAGGTGAAAGGCACATGTCTGTGTTTTAGATGGATTAGGGATCAGCTGGTTTTCCCTGTAATAGGCAGTAAGAGCACCTAGAGCTTCGGAGAGCTTCTGTTCAACCATCTCAAAGCTCCCTGCTTGAGCGGTGATGGCACGATCATCAGCATAGATGAAACTCTCTGTCCCTTCTGGCAGTGGCTGGTCATTTGTGTAGATGTTGAACATGGATGGAGCAAGCATGCTCCCCTGAGGCAGGCCGTTCTTCTGTTTCCGCCATCTGCTTCTCTGGCCCTGGAACTCAACAAATGAAATTAATAATAATGTCATAATAATAATGACATTAATAATAATGAAAATAACAATAAAATAAAATAATAAAAAAGAATGAAAATAATAAAAAGAATGAAAATAATAATAATAATAATAATAATAATAATAATGAAAATAACAATGATAATAATGATGGAAATAAATAATGGTAATGAAAATAAAATAATCAAACAATAATAATGAGAATAGTAAGGAAAATAATAATAATGACAATAATAATGGAAATAATAATAATGACAAAAATAATAGTTAAAATAATAATAATGAAGAAAATTCTACAGTGCAGGTGCACCCAAAGACACAGCAGGTTCCAAGCAAGCTATTAAGGTTGACAAAAATATTTCAAGTGGGTATCAAACTGCAGTTTAGGTGCATTCCTAGACCCCTTCTACCCTGCCATATAATCCACATGATCAAATCATATAATCCACGTGATCAGCTCTGAACTGGATAATGTGAGTCTACACTGCCATATCATCCAGTTCTGACTGGCACAACCTGGGGATCACAACCAGACACAGTGAAGACATCTGCCCTTGCGCTATGCTACTCTGCTGCTGAGTATGCATGCCCAGCGTGGAACACATCTCACCACGCTAAAACAGTGGATGTGGCTCTTAATGAGACATGCCGCATTATCACGGGGTGTCTGCGCCCTACACCACTGGAGAAATTACACTGCTTAGCCGGTATTGCACCACCTGACATCCGCCGGGAAGTAGCAGCCAATAGTGAAAGGACCAAGGCAGAGACATCTCCAGCTCATCCCCTGTTTGGGTATCAGCCAGCACATCAACGACTTAAATCTAGAAATAGTTTTCTAAGATCTACAGAGACACTCGCTGGAACACCTCAGCAAGCGAGAGTCCAAAAGTGGCAGGCTCAAACCCAGAACCTCAATCCATGGCTGATACCAAATGAGAGACTCCCCCCTGGGCACACAGAGGACTGGGCGACTTGGAAGGCGCTGAACAGACTGCGCTCTGGCACCACGAGATGCAGAGCCAACCTCAAGAAATGGGGCTACAAAGTGGAATCCACGACATGCAAGTGTGGAGAAGAGCAAACCACTGACCACCTACTGCAATGCAACCTGAGCCCTGCCACATGCACCATGGAGGACCTTCTTGCAGCAACACCAGAGGCACTCCAAGGGGCCAGATACTGGTCAAAGGACATTTAATGCAAACTTTGTGGTTTTTTAAATCTGTTTATTTTGTCCTGTTAGAAATGTAATAATGTCTGGTTGCCCCTGACACGACAAATAAATAAATAAACCTGGATTTTATACAGCTGGGTAGAAGGGCCACAGAAATGGCTTGAAGGCACACAAGTTGACTACCAACCAAGAGCAACCCTATTTGTGCCATCCAAGGGTTAAACCATGGACCAAAAAGAGTTGAGCCTTTGGAGGGAGGAGCTGTTCCTCTTATTCCTAGTGGGAGGGACCACCAAAAAAAGCCATTTTGAGGAGCTTTGCTGTGTGTGTGTCCATGGCTAGTCTTTTCCTCTCTTAATAGCCATGGGGCCACTTCAGTTTGCAAGCCAGCAAAGGCACCCAGTGCAAGAGGAAACCCTTCTTTGGGATGCAACAAGAGTTAGAACAGAGACACAGACCAAGTGAAGAGTGCAAAATGTGTGGATGGATGTTGGATGCAAGGACTAGAGGTATCCTATCCAGGACCATGTGCAATGCAAAGAGGTGAGTGAGGGCCTGGGAGTTAGAGTTCTCCAAAAATATTTGCATCAGAAGTACAAATAGTTGTTTTGCATCGAAATGGTATTGCCATATAATGCAGGTTGAATTGCATTATATGATTAGTAGACCCATATAATGCAGTGCTGGGGTTGCAACAAACTACAACTCCCAGGGTTCCATAGCATTGAGGCATGGCAGCTGAAGGGGCGTCAAACTGCATTAACTCAACAGTGTAGACACAGAAGTCAATTGTGTTTATTAAAGGTAAATGATTTGATACTGTTTCTCACTTGGGCCTGGTTTGGATTGTTTCCACTTGTTTCAGTTAGGTAGTTTAATAAGTATTTACTTAGTCTGAACAGTAACATTATTACAGTTTGAGCACCCATTGTATAGACTCCCACAATCTACAATTGACAGCATTGATGGTTGAGAAAGTTGTCACTTTTGCTCTCATTCACCCTTCCATGCACAAAATTAGTATCAATATTGTGCATAGAATGATTTTCAGGCTGTGTATGAACCATATATGATGCACCAATGAATGTTATGTTTTGACTTGGGTCCTATTTTTGGGATAATTTCATTATGTACACACATGCAAAAAGAGATAAAATCCTAGAATCCTAGAGATGGAAGAGACCTGGTGGGCCATCCAGTCCAACCCTCTGCCAAGAAGTAGGAAAATTGCATTCAAAGCACCCCTGACAGATGGCCATCCAGCCTCTGTTTAAAAGCATCCAAAGAAGGCGCCTCCACAACACTCCGGGGCAGAGAGTTCCACTGCTGAATGGCTCTCATAGTTATAGTAGAGCCCCCGGTGACGCAGTGAGTTAAACCCCTGTGCCAGCAGGACTGAAGACCGACAGGTCGCAGGTTCGAATCCGGAGAGAGGTGGATGAGCTCCCTCTATCAGCTCCAGCTCCTCATGTGGGGACATGAGAGAAGCCTCCCACAAGGATGATAAAAAAAATCAAAAAATAATCCAGGCGTCCCCTGGGCAACGTCCTTGCAGACGGCCAATTCTCTCACACCAGAAGAGAAGCAGAGAGGAGATTTGAGAGAAGACATGATGAGGGCTATGGATGAAGATGGGAGGGGAAGTCATAAGAAGGAGGGAGCAGGCTTCCCTTCTGATGCCCTGGAGACTAGGACACAGGAGAATGGCTTCAAAGTACAGGAAATGAGATCCCATCTGAACATTAGGAAGAACTTCCTAACTGTGGGATCTGTTTATCAGTGGAACGCTCTGCCCAGGAGTGAGGTGGAAGCTCCTCTTTTAAAAAGAGACTGGATGGCCATTTGTCAGGAGTGCTTTGAATGCAATTTTCCTGCTTCTTGATAGAATGGGGTTGGACTGGGTGGCCCACCAGGTCTCTTCCAACTCTATGATTCCATGATTCTATATGTGTGTGGGTATGTATGTATATATATACAAATATATATGTACACCTCTCCACCAAACTCAACATCGACACCGAAATACAACATCTCGCCTGAGCTCTGCAAGTGCAGCATTTTTCTGAATGAAGCAGAGAGTGTTTGAGGACCGGGACATCCGTAGGGATACCAAGGTGCTTGTCTATAAAGCTATTGTCCTCCCAACCCTGCTATATGCCTGCGAAACGTGGACTGTCTACAGACGTCACATGCAACTCCTGGAACGATTCCATCAGCGCTGCCTCCGGAAAATCCTGCAAATCTCTTGGGAAGACAGGCGGACAAACGTCAGTGTGCTGGAAGCGTCAGCGTGCTGGAAGATGGTCCTCCACCATCAACTCCGCTGGACCAGCCATGTTGTCCGGATGCCCAACCACCGTCATCCCTCCAAAGCAGTTGCTCTACTCCGAACTCAAGAATGGAAAACTGAGTGTTGGTGGACAGGAAAAGAGATTGAAAGATGGGCTCAAAGCCAACCTTAAAAACTCTGGCATAGAAACCGAGAACTGGGAAGCCCTGGCCCTTGAGCACTCCAGTTGGAGGTCAGCTGTGACCAGCTGAATGCCATGGAACCGTGTGTGTGTGTGTGTGTGTGTGTGTGTGTGTGTGTGGTATAGACACTGAGAACTGGGAAGCTCTGGCCCTTGAGCGCTCCAGCTGGAGGTCAGCTGTGACCAGCAGTGCTGCAGAATTTGAAGAGGCACGAATGGAGGGCGAAAGAGAGAAATGTGCCAAGAGGAAGGCGTGTCAAGCCTTCCAGCTGGAAACCGATGCCCTCACTGTGGGAGAACATGTGGGTCAAGAAAAGGGCTCCACAGCCACCTACGAACCCACCCCCAGGACACCGAACTTGGAGGACCATCATCCTCGGACTATGAGGGATCACCTAAGGATAAGGATATATTCAACCTGTGGAATACAAAATGCATGGATATGGAGGCATAACTGCATTTCATGTGTTTTTTTAAAAAAGTTCTTGCCTTTAATAGGCTTTAATTCTATAGATAGTTCAATTACATTTTAACTTTACTGTGGTGAGTTAATTTTAGAGCTTTGCGCCGTGGAAATGTTTCATTATCTGTTTTTAACTTCCAGAAGCTGCCTTTCGGAGCAAACCAGGGAGGTGCTCTAGGGTATTTGGGTTATTTTAATAGTTCTTCTTAATTTTTAGGTGCTTTAAGGGATTTTAATTGACTGGTGTGTTTAATTCTGTTTTAATATTTGTGTGTTGTGGGGTTTCTTTTAATGTTGTGAGCCACTTTGCAACTCAGTCGAGATAAAAGCAGGGCGATGATGACAAGAAAAGAGTCCCAGGACTGGACTATAAATACAATTATTGTGATTGTGATTGTTGCCTGAATTGCCAGGAGGGGCGGTTTGCTTTTTAAATAGATTTTTAATGTTTAACATTTCATAGAATCGTAGAATCCTAGAGTTGGAAGAGACCTCATGGGCCATCCAGTCCAACCCCATTCTGCCAAGAAGCAGGAATATTGTATTCAAATCACCCCTGACAGATGGCCATCCAGCTTCTGTTTAAAAGCTTCCAAAGAAGGAGCCTCCACCACACTCCGGGGCAGAGAGTTCCACTGCTGAACGGCTCTCACAGTCAGGAAGTTCTTCCTCATGTTCAGATGGAATCTCCTTTCTTGTAGTTTGAAGCCATTGTTTCGCATCCTAGTCTCCAGGGAAGCAGAAACAAGCTTGCTCCCTCCTCCCTGTGGCTTCCTCTCACATATTTATACATGGCTATCATATCTCCTCTCAGCCTTCTCTTCTTCAGGCTAAACATGCCCAGCTCCTTAAGCCACTCCTCATAGGGCTTGTTCTCCAGACCCTTGATCATTTTAGTCGCCCTCCTCTGGACACATTCCAGCTTGTCAATATCTCTCTTGAATTGTGGTGCCCAGAATTGGACACAATATTCCAGGTGTGGTCTAACCAAAGCGGAATAGAGCAGGGGAGCATGACTTCCCTAGATCTAGACACTATGCTCCTATTGATGCAGGCCAAAATCCCACTGGCTTTTTTTGCCACCACATCACATTGGTGGCTCATGTGTAACTTGTTGTCCACGAGGACTCCAAGATCTTTTTCACACATCCTGTCTCTTTGCATTTCGTTTTTCCTGCCTAAGTGGAGTATCTTGCATTTGTCCCTGTTGAACTTCATTTTGTTAGTTTTGGCCCATCATCTCTCTAATCTGTCCAACAGGACCGGGCCCAGGACGGAACCCTGCGCACTCCACTCGGCACTCCACTCGTCACTTCTTTCCAGGATAAAGAGGAAGCATTGGTGAATATATATATATATATATATATATATATATATATATATATATATAAACCACATTCCTTCCCCTTGACTTTTATTGCCCCCAATTTGCAATACAGAGAAATCACAACAGCCTACTTAGCAGGGGAGTTGTGTGGATGCCCAAATACAATTGTCCTGCAATTGTGGGTTTGTTTGTTTGTTTGTTGCTGATAGGATCGTTTACAGATTGAACTAAAATGTTCCCTCTAGCAATTTGTAGGTCTTCTATGGCCAACTTCCACCTATGATGCTCTTTGTCCTGGATGCTGGTGGCATACAAATTGTTTTATGGGTTTTTATAGATGTAATCTGAATTGTTTTTAATACTGTGTTGTCGAAGGCTTTCGTGGCCGGAATCACTGGGTTGCTGTGAGTTTTCTGAGCTGTCTGGCCATGTTCCAGAAGCATTCTCTCCTGATGTTTCACCCACATCTATGGCAGGCATCCTCAGAGATTGTGAGGTCTGTTGGAAGCTAGGCAAGTGAGATTTCTATATATATCAGTGGAATAATGTCCACGGTGGGAGAAAGGACTCTTGTCTGTTGGAGGCAAGTGTGAATGTTGCAATTGGCCACCTTGGTTGTTATTTATTTATTTATTTATTTTATTGTCGAAGGCTTCCATGGCCGGAATCACTGGGTTGTTGTAGGTTTTTTCGGGTTATATGGCCATGGTCTAGAGGCATTCTCCCCTGACATTTCGCCTGCATCTTTGGCAAGCATCCTCAGAGGTAGTGAGGTCTGTTGGAAGTAGGGAAAAGGGGTTTATATATCTGAGGAATGACCAGGGTGGGACAAAGGACTCTTGTCTGTTGGAGCTAGATGTGAATGTTTCAACTGAGGATGCTTGCCACAGATGCAGGTGAAACGTCAGGAGAGAATGCCTCTAGAACATGGCCATATTTATTTATTTATTTACTATATTTCTATATCACCATTCTCAGCCTGAAGGCGACTCAGGGCAGTTCACAAAACAGCACAATTTGATGCCCACAATAATATAAAAACAGTTAAAACATTTAACATAGATATAATTCACTAAATAATAAAACCGATAAGAATGTAATGGCCTTGCAGCTTCAAAGCCTGGCTGGTTGCTGCCCGGTGGACTATATAGGGACTAATAAACATGGCGCCCAAACATGAATCAAAGACCATGAAAGGCACTGCAGCTTGATTAGCATTAAATGGCCTTGCAGCTTCAAAGCCTGGCTGGTTGCTGCCTGGCGGGGACTACAAAGGGGCAGCAGCATTGCCCAAACATGAATCAAGAAACATGAAAGGCACTGCAGACTGATTCAACCAGAGAAGTCAGCAATAGCAGAGCACCTGATGAACCAACCTGGACACAGCCTATTTATTTGAGAACACAGATATGTTGGATATATTTTTATCAACCTTAATAGGTGGCTTGGAACCCCCTGTGTCTTCTGGTGCATCTGCATTATTATTATATATTATATTCTATTTTATATACATTATTGGGTTGCTGTGCGTTTTTCGGGCTGTATGGCCATGTTCCAGAAGCATTCTCTCCTGACATTTTGCTTACATCTCTGGCAGGCATTTTCAGAGGTTGAGAGGTCTGTTGGAATCTAGGCAAGTGAGGTTTATATATCAGTGAAATGTCCACAGTGGGAGAAAGAACTCTTGTCTGTTTGAGGCAAGTGTGAATGTTGCAATTGGCTACCTTGATTAGCATTTAATGGCCTTGCAGCTTCAAAGCCTGGCTGCTTCCTGCCTGGGGAATCCTTTGTTGGGAGGCGTTAGCAGGCCCTGATTGATTCTTGCCCTGAATTCCCTGCTTTTTGAGCATTCCTCTATATATACTGTCCTCATTTTAGAGGGTTTTTTTATTACTGGTGGGTGAAATGTCAGGAAAGAATGCTTCTGGAACATGGCCATAAAGCCACAGCAATCCAGTGATTCTGGCCATGAAAGCCTTCGACAACACATATATGCATTATTATTATAATCCAGGGAGAGGCGGATGAGCTCCCTTTATCAGCTCCAGTTCCTCATGCGCGGACATGAGAGAAGCCTCCCACAAGGATGATTAAAACATCAAAAATCATCCGGGCGTCCCCTGGGCAACGTCCTTGCAGACGGCCAATTCTCTCACAACAGGAGCAACTCCTGACACGACTCTATCTATCTATCTATCTATCTATCTATCTATCTATCTATCTCTATCTATCTATCTATCTATCTATCTATCTATCTATCTATCTCTATCACTATCTCTCTCTATCTATCTCTATCTATCTATCAATCAATCAATCAATCTATATATAATGTTATTATATATATGATACAAGGAGCCCTCAGTGGTGCAATGAGTTAAAGTGCTGAGCTGCTGAACTTGCTGACCGAAAGGTTGCAGGTTCGAATCCGGGGAGCGGGGTGAGCTCCTGCTGTTAGCCCCAGCTTCTGCCAACCTAGCAGTTCGAAAACATGCAAATGTGAGTGGATCAATAGGTACCACTCCACCGGGAAGGTAACAGCGCTCCATGAAGACATGCTGGCCACATGACCTTGGAGGTGTCTAAGGACAACGCCGGCTCTTCGGCTTAGAAATGGAGACGGGCACCAACCCCCAGACTCAGACACGACTAGACTTAATGTCAGGGGAAAACATTTACCTTTACTATATGATATTATAATATAATATTAGGCAAGGTTAGACCACATCTGGAATATTATGTCCAATTCTGGGCACCACAATTCAAGAGAGATATTGACAAGCTGGAATGTGTCCAGAGGACGGTGACTAAAATGATCAAGGGTCTGGAGAACAAGCCCTATGAGGAGCGGCTTAAGGAGCTGGGCATGTTTAGCCTGAAGAAGAGAAGGCTGAGAGGAGATATGATAGCCATGTATAAATATGTGAGAGGAAGCCAAAGGGAGGAGGGAGCAAGCTTGTTTTCTGCTTCCCTGGAGACTAGGACGCAGAACAATGGCTTCAAACTACAAGAAGGAGATTCCATCTGAACATGAGGAAGAACTTCCTGACTGTGAGAGCCGTTCAGCAGTGGAACTCTCTGCCCCGGAGTGTGGTGGAGGCTCCGTCTTTGGAAGCTTTTAAACAGAGGCTGGATGGCCATCTGTCAGGGGTGATTTGAATGCAATATTCTGCTTCTTGGCAGAATGGGGTTGGACTGGATGGCCCATGAGGTCTCTTCCAACTCTTTGATTCTATGATTCTAAGTGTGGATGCTGGTGGGTTGGTGTCCTGGGGGATTTTTCAAAATGCCTTTTTCTCCTTGTGAATTCAATTTTGCATCCTTTTAGGAATGTGGAATTCCTTCCCTGAGTTTCCATACCTGATTCATCTATGGTATCTGCAACCTAGGTAAGAAGGCTACAGCCCAGTCCTGCAAATGAACTTGACTGCAAAAGCAGACAAAGACCCATCTTGGGGATGATGGGATCAGGACTTGGGGGGGGGGGGGGTTGGTTGCAAAAGGAGACAGAGCCAGGGCTGGGATCACATGCCAGGGAAGGTTGGGTGGGCACCCTTTGTTGGGGAGCGGGGAGAAAGTTTTTGACATTCTCTCCAGCAACTCCTCTCGGATTGGGGGATGCAAATGCCCCGTTCCTGCCCCGCAACCAGTGACGTGGCCAGCGAGGCGGGGTCTCCCATTGACAGAATAAGCACCTTGGTGTTTACTCCGAGCAGCAATGCGTGCCGGCTCCCCCTCCCTCCCTTTTCCAGGAGGGGAGGGGCCGAGGAGCGAGCCTGGGAGGGGAGGGGGAACGAGGAGGTGGAGGAGGAAGGGGCTGTCAGCAAGGATGGGCTATAAGAGAAGGCAGCGAAGAGGAGAGAGGAGGGGAGAGACGGAGGAGCAAGAGCCGGAGGAGGTGGGCGTGAGCAGCCTGGGCTAAGCCAGCCAAGCAAGGAAGCAAAGAAGGAAGGAAGGAAGGAGGTGTGGAGGGCACCCCAGAGGCTGGGAGCCCCTTCCTTCACCCACACACCCGTCCATTCATTCTCTGCTCCGTCTCTCTTCCTTTTTTCCTATCCCAAGGGCCGGACATCAAAGAGCGAGAGAAGGCGTGATGCTGAGCACAGAGGAGCCCCCAGCCTGGCACTGACACCCACTGCCCGCCCGCTCTACGCCTTTTCTTCGCAGAGGTGGGAAGCAAAGGAGGGCTCTCCGCTCGCCGGTCCGCCCGTCTGTCTGGCGTCTGCCCAGCCAAGAAGGTGCCACAGGCGCTTCTGTCAATTTGCCAGCGAGAGACTGAGCGGCTTCCAGAGACTGAGTTAAAAGGGGGGCGTGGACCAGGCGGAAAGCGCTCGCCGGCAAAGCAGAGGGGATTGCTTCTGCGTCGCGCCGGATCCCTCCTCCGGCGGCAAACGATGAGAAAATAACCCTCGGTTTGGGGTGAGAAGAAGAACGAGGAAGCCACTCGAGGAACAGACGGCGGGAGAAAAGAGCGCCGTAGGCAGAATGGTCCAGCAAAGGAGCGTGAGGAACCGGAGCACGGACACCAAGCGGGAGGTGTGCCCCAAAGACCCCTTGCTCCTGAAGGATGCCAAAGGAGAGCCCGGGTGGTGCAAGACTCCCAGCGGGCACATCAAGCGCCCCATGAACGCCTTCATGGTCTGGTCCCAGAACGAGCGGCGGAAGATCATGGACCAGTGGCCGGACATGCACAACGCCGAGATCTCCAAGCGCCTCGGCCGGCGCTGGCAACTCCTCCAGGACTCGGAGAAGATCCCGTTCGTCAAGGAGGCAGAGCGCCTGCGACTGAAGCACATGGCCGACTATCCCGACTACAAGTACCGGCCCCGGAAGAAAGGGAAGCTGGGGAATGGCAAGTCCCGCCCGAGGGTCCCTGTCAAGATCAAGCCCTCTGTCCTGGGCCGGGTGGCCTCCGCCCGAAGGCAGTCACCAAAGCCAGATGCCGGGGCTGGCGGCCAGGTGGGACGGTCGACGCCCGAGCTGGAAGACGACGATGACGACCCCCTGGAGGTGCGGCTCCTGGAGACCTCTTTGGACGACAGCCCGAAATTGCCTGGCAAGGAGTTCTGGCACGTGTTGCCTGCTGTCGGTGAGAAAGCAGGGTGGGCGTCCAACTCCGGAGAGCTAAAAGACCATGACACTGCCGGGTTGGCCAAGCCCTTCTTGGACGAGGCGAGGTCCTCCGAGATCTCATCCCCAGCATCCACCCGGTCGCCTCCGTCTTCCTTCGCCTCTTCGGACGAAGAGCTGGAAGAAGAGCTCTTGAGTTTCCTGCCCAGCCGAGCCCAGCCTAGCGTGGTGGTGCCCTGTGGGACCCCGGACTGGTCCGTCTTCGACAAAGACCTTGACCTCTTCCCCTTGGGGACCGCCTCTCACTTTGAGTTCCCGGACTATTGCACCCCGGAGGTGACTGAGATGATTGCCGGGGACTGGCTGATGTCCAGTATCTCGGACTTGGTCTTTACATACTGAGCAGCCACCAGGTAACTCTCATTTTCTCCGCAATCAGGTTATATATCAAAAGAAAGAAAAAAGAATCCCAGCTGTTTACATGCAGGAATCAGGTATTCTCCATTTTCCCCGCTTGCCTTGGCTGCATTCAAAGGCAAGCTTTCTTTCCATCAGCCCATCCCCCTGTTCAGCACACACCCACTTTGCCGGCGTCTGCTGCCGGCTTGGCTTGCCGCGGTGGGGCTTGGGCATCTCGTCGCCTCTCTCGGCTCCAAACCCCACGGAGAAGGGAGGCAGAGAGGTCCTGGCAGTGTCTATTTGACCATGAAATGTGACTGTCTAATCAGGTTTTTCATTGCAAACCTCTCCAGCCATTTCCCCTGCCACACACCCACACACCCGCCACGGCTCCCCCTCTTCCTCTCGTCCTTGCAGCTGCTTCCCAGCTCCGCCGCCATCCATGGCTGAGAGAGACCCCCTCCCTCTCTGCCCCAAGCCCACCGCCTTCCCTGTCTTCTGCCCACGTCCCCTTCTCTCAGCTCCCCCTGCTCCTTCTTCACACCTTCTCTGGCTGGCCGGCCGTCCGTCCATCCGGTGGCTCTGGTTCCCGGTACCATTTCCACGCTTCTCTTTGGACAGTCTTCCATTTATTATTTCTATTCCCCACTCACACACCCTTCTTCCTTTCTCCTCCATTCGAAATGGCTCCCAGGGAAAGGCAGAAAGGGGGAAAAGCTCTCCTGTTGCACGGCGTCCCGTTTCGGA
This sequence comes from Anolis sagrei ordinatus, assembly GCF_025583915.1. Lineage (NCBI taxonomy): Eukaryota > Metazoa > Chordata > Lepidosauria > Squamata > Anolidae > Anolis > Anolis sagrei. The sequence continues at coordinate 7,629,011 of NW_026847438.1, forward strand.
GATGATGCCAAGGGCCATTTTGCAGCAGTGCCCGTCTCCAGCACCCGGGGTGGGTAGGGCTTCCGGGTCCTCGTTGCGCGAGACTTTTCGTGTGTCGCCGTGATGCACGGAAGTCTCATTCCAGGAGCCAGGAAGGGTTCGCTTTTGGGGAGAGCGAAGGCAAAGTTGCGCACACGTGGTGCGCACGTGGATCCGAGGAGGCACGGCACGCAGGCGCCTCTCTCTTTTCTTTTCTCGTTCGTGGCAGCTTTGCCTTGCCTCCCCAAAAGGAATTCCCTTGTTTATGTTTACCTCTTTCTTTGCCAGAGGTGTGCCATCGGCAGAAGTCATGGGCCGCCTTCCTTTTGCAAGATTGCATTGGAAGGGAGAGAGGAGAAATAGCACCACTTGTCATTTCATTGGCATTATCTACCTGCCACTCCCTCTTGTGCCCTGTCCTATTTTCCTTGATTGAAAAATTGAGGGTTTCCCTGAAGAGGTCCTGGCTCAGGAAGCCCAGCCTCGCCTGGCCCACACCTGGAAATGAGTGAACATGACTCCCATCCCTCTTGGAAGGCTGTGACTTTCACTGAAGGTCAAATCAGTGAAAGGTTTGCAGCGAAACCTTGAGGATAGGAGACATCCCCATGGCTGGCTCGCAGCTCCCTTTCCATCCGCTCTTGCCATCCAGAGAGAAGGCAGATGCTACGCGGTGCCAGCGGGCACTGTTCCCGTGTGGCGGCAGGCTTGTTGCCGGATGGGAGATGGTGGCACCGTCTGCGCACCAGTTTGCGGAGCACCGTTTGCTGGAAAGAGAGGTAAGGGGCTGCATCTAGACAAGCGAGGGTCCCTTCTTCCCATCTCCTCTCATGGGAGATGCTTCCCTTGAGTCCTGCCTCTTTGGTCCAGAGGCACAGAGTACCAAAAGGCAGGTTCCCCCAAAAGTGGCATCTCTCAGGAGTTTAGAGGGTGGCCAGAAGGTGGCATTCACCGACTGTATTTTTGGCTAGATTTCTCCTGGAGAGGCTGGGAAGGGCTTGGCACATAGGAAGAGTTTCAAACCAGATTCACATTCTATGGTTTCCCCAGAAGCCCTGGGAATTGTAGTTTTCCAGCCTTTGGCACATCTCAAAGGGCCATTCCCAGGTTCTTTGCAGGAAACCAAGAAAACAAAAACTGATGTTGAAATGTATATTACCCTTCAGAGGCATTTTAGATCAGATGTTATGCTGCGTTTGTTGTCTTTATTCTAAATCAACAAAATGCCAAAGGACCAAAAACAGAACTTTTCCGTCAAATGTGCATTCTGGCCACAAAACATTTGCAAATGGTTTAAAGAGTGGAAGGTTTATGAAAACCCATTTTGGATCTCATATTTTGACACTAGTTGCGCAGAGCTGATCCATTGATAGCGGTGATTCCCAAACTTTGGTCCTTCAGATGATTTGGACTTCAGCTCCCAGAATCCCTATCTACTTAGCTGGCTTCTGGAATTTGGAGGCTTGCAGAGGTGAGAATAGAGTTCAGGATGCTGTTTGGCCAGAACATTGGCTTCAGTGACTTGACCCAAAATCCAAAACAGGGCAGGTTTCAATACCTTTGGTAGCAAATGGAGAGCTCCGTACAAGAAAGGGAGACATTGGAATGTTTACATCACTCTTAGGCCTCTCTTTCTCTATGAAGTCTATGTATTTTATGCAATATAATGTGAAATTGCTGCCTGATGACCTCAAAAATAAGGGTCAGTGTCAAATATCTGGTGGCTTTTAGGAACCTCCATGGCCAGGGGTTGGACTAGATGACCTTTGGGGGAATTCTGACTCCTTGAACTGGCCCCTTTCATATAATTTGAATTGCCACTCCCATCATCCCTGGCCATTGCTCACAAGGGGTGAATGTTTGGCCACAAACAGTATGGCAAGATTTAGGTTGAGGAAAGTGGATCTAGGAGACTGTGGGATGGGATGTTCTCCAATCAAAAACTCCAACCAGAATTAAATAAATACCAAATTGTACTTTAGTCAGGAACCAGCACTCTTTAGCAGAGAAGGCGGAATCGATCTTGTCAAACTACATCTCCCATGATTCTGTAGCATAGAGCCATGGCAGTTAACGTGGTGTCTAACTGAATTCATTATCCAGTGTAGATGCACTCTGGATTCTCTTAGACTTGAACTCCCAGTGTCCGCACCATATGCTTATGCTGACTGGGCGTACTGGGAGTTGCAGTTCTTCTACATCTGCAAATCTGCATATAATTAAAGAGGAGAATTTCTTTGATGGTTAAAAAAAGGTGCCAGTTATGGAAATATTATAAAATGGATGGTGATAGGTAGATAGATGGATAGATACTCTGCACATGCTCAGATGTGCATGTTTTCAGCTATTACTTCTAGGGAGGAATTCTGAATATTATAAATCATGGGCCTTCCAAGTGGTGAAGATGGAGCCCAGCATGCTTGCCTTTGGGTGGCATCACTGTCCTTCAGTTTGTCTATTTGCACCCTTAAAATTAACTTCCCTCAAGTCAGTGCAGGATTTATTTTCTTCCCTTTCTCCCATTCCTTCCCTGGAGCTTTCTCCATCCCTTGGCTTTTTTTAGCCATAGCAATTTGGCTAATTATATTTGCTAATCTTAGAAACCTCACTACGTTTTCCAGATTTCTAGGAATTCTCAGGCTTGCTGCTGGGATTGGCTGCTTAAAGGCACCGGTTTCCCGTGGGATGTGTTTACACGGTAGAATTAATGCGGTTTGATGCCAATTTTAACTGCCATGCCTCAATGTTATGGAACAATAGGATTTGTAGTTTTCCAAGGCCTGGTTGTGATTGCATCTCGCCCAACTACAACTCCCAACTATGACTCCATAGCATTGAGCCCTAGTAGTTAAAGAGGTATCAAACTGTGTTAATTCTACAGTGTAGATGCACTTCTGAAGGTGCACCATCTCTAAAGAAGTAACTTTTCCAAGCTTCCTTTTGTAATGCCTTGCTTTGTATGAAGGAGGCATCAAGGAATCCTTGGGAAAGTTACTTTATGTACCACAACTCCCAAGAATCCTTTAGCCATCCTAGATTGGGAACAGTCTGGGCATTTTAGTCCAAAAATAACACTCCTTGAAACTGAGCCATATGAATTATGCTAATAAGGACTTATATCAATATGCAAGTGTGCTTCATTTGCATACAGGCTTGAGCTAGAATTTTCCAGCCTCCTTATATTGGTGCTTCGTTTTTACTATATACCCATATGGCTTAGTTATAGCCATTTGATGCCACTTGAAATCTATCATATTCTCCCTTTTATGAAATTCTGGGATTTGTAGTTTGTTCAGGGGCTTAGCCTTCCCTCCTGGTACTAGAGCTCTCCGGCTTTGCTGCTAGAAAAAACAGCCGGCCCTCCAGATTTGCAGGTTTAATTATGGAAAAATTGATTAGTACATCATCTAGGTCATCCTGCTTGACTCTGTGGTCACTTTCTGCTAGATCTTGACCATTAAGTTGACCTCGAGACCCTCAAGATTTCTCCATAAAACACTTTGCAAGGCATTTGAAGAGTTTCTAGTGCCACTGTGTTCAACTTTTGTAAGACAAGCAACAGATTACGGTTTACTGTGATCGCTTGGATATCATGCAAGGTGAATGTGTTGGCCAGAATGCAGATTTGACTCCTAAAAAGCATTTTGTTTTGTTTTGCACTCGCTACAGTCTCAGAAAACCCGAAGAAGTCAGCCTTAGTTTGCATCTACATTCTGGAATTAATGCAGCTTTGCACCACTGTGGCTCAATGCAATGGAACCCTGGGAGTTGTAGTTTCACAAGGCCTTTAGTGGCGGCGTCTCACCAAACTACGACCTCCAGGATGCCATAGCAGGAGTCCTGGCAGTTCAAGTTGTGCCAAAATCCATTGATTCTATGTTGTAGATTCACCTTTGCTCTTAACAAGACAAGTAAGAGACATTAGCTGTGCAAAAGACATGTCTTGGCAAGGGCTGAAATCACTTACTTAGCTGGATGATCACAATTGTGAGAATATCTTGGATATTGGGGACTGTCTCTAAACCAGTGATACTCGCACTGAGTCACACAGGAGAGAGAAAGATGGATTCTTTCATTCTCCTTATATAGCAGGCATAGGCACATGAGCCCTCCAGGTGTTATGGACTTCAACTCCCACAATTCCTAGCAGCCTACCTACCGGCTGTTACCAACTCAAGCTATTTGTGATGTAACGCAAATAGCTTGATGTATTGTCGAAGGCTTTCACTACCTCTGAGGATGCTTGCCATAGATGCAGGTGAAATGTCAGGAGAAAATGCCTTTAGAACATGGCCATATAGCCCAAAAAACTGACAACAAATAGCTTGGGTTGGTGGGGATCTTCTCCAGCCATATTCCCTCAAGTTAAGTTGAGTTTCAAGGCCCATCATCCTTGGTAACATTTTGCATTTCCAGCTGTGGGTCAGGGAGTTGTAGTTTAGCACAAATAGCGCTGTCACGTCATGCTCTTGGACCCGGAAGCCCTGCCTTTCCTTCTCCTAAACCTTCAGCCTCGGTAACCCCTGTTTGCTTTATTGTCTATACATGTATGTATGTGTGAAGAAAGCACTCTGCACATGCTTCAAGGTCCTCTTGCCTCTTACAGTGTCACAAATCTCAGGGCACGAAGGCTCTGAAACTGAGTTCTGGGGCCCTCGCAGGACAGGCCTTGGGTATCAAGGATTGTAAGTCTGCAAAAATACAAATTTGAAATGGAGATGGCGAGCCTTTTTCCAAATAGACACAGAAACCAGGTGCGGATTGCGCCTGGCCATTACCCAGCCATGCACAGAGATGCCCTTTTTTGCAATGCCAGCCTCTTCTGAAGTCTATGCCGCTGTCTGTCTGTCTGTTTGTCTATCTATCTGTCCTCCTATCTATCTATCTATCTATCTATCTATCTATCTATCTATCTATCTATCTATCGATCTATCTATCTATCTATCTATCTATCTATCTATCTATCTATCTTTTCTGCCCTTTCCAGTTCAGGTTCCTGGACTGGCTATTTTTCTCGCCTTGCCCGAAGGGGCCCTATCTCTTGCCCATGGGGACCAGTTTGGCCTCACGAACTACTCAGAGTTTACAAACTTTTCAGGCAAAAAAATTATATATAATATATATAAAAAGTAACTTTCCTCAGGTTCCAGAACCTTGGGGCAGGATCAAACCTGCCGCAGGGTCTGACCCACAACCATGGAGTCGGGGCCAGTGTTTTTTCTCCTGGCTCCGTCTCTCTTTCTTCCGACTTCAAGCACAAACTTCACAACGCTTCCTCGCAGAGCCTGGGTGAGGTTTCTGTGGGAGGGGGCAACAACACCCAGCATCCTCTGGAGCCAGCAATGGAAAAGAAAGGCAAAAACTTACAATGGGAGTACTTTGAGTTTGGAAAAAAAATGTTATGAAATGTTTTTGCAGTCCTTGTTTTTGTGCCATAGAAAGGCCAACCATTGGTGCCCTGCTGCTTCCTATATATATGATCAGAGTAGACTCTCAATTAACCAGTACCTATTGGAATTAGATGCCAGATAAATGTCATTTCTAGTTGCCCGAGAGTTGCTATTAAAAATAATACTATACCACATATTGCACCATACCATAAACTCTGTACTGACTTCGTATTAATATTGCAAAACAGCAAGTTAAGACAAAGTTAATGTCACAATGGCTTCAAACTACAAGAAAGGAGATTCCATCTGAACATGAGGAAGAACTTCCTGACTGTGAGAGCCGTTCAGCAGTGGAACTCTCTGCCCCAGAGGGAGTGTGGTGGAGGCTCCTTCTTTGGAAGCTTTTAAACAGAGGCTGGATGGCCATCTGTCAGGGGTGCTTTGAATGCAATATTCCTGCTTCTTGGCAAGGGGTTGGACTGGATGGCCCATGAGGTCTCTTCCAACTCTTTGATTCTATGATTCACTGGATTTTTTTGTATTCTAAAAACAGCTTTGAGACTGCAGTACGGATAACTGCTTGAATTGCTTTAGAGTTCCGGTTAACTGAGAGTCCACTGTATATTAACAAAACAAAAATCAAATCTGAAAACATAACTGCAAATGGAAGTACATAGACTTCACATTTGAATGAAGAAGGTATGTGTAATTATATAATTCAGGCATGGGCAAACTTGGACCCTTCAGGTGTTTTGGACTTCAGCTCCCACAATTCCTAACAGTGTCAGGTCCTTTCCTTTTCCCCCTCTGCCACTTAAGGACTCTCAGATTCTCATTCTTTGTACATGCAAACAATCACTGTCATCAGATAATCACATAAAATGCAGGCAGATACTCGCACTGAGTCACACAGGAGAGAGAAAAATGGATGCTTTCATCCTTATATAACAGGCATGGGCGAACTTTGGCCCTCCAGGTGTTTTGGACTTCAACTCTCAGAATTCCTAACAGCCTACTGACTGTTAGGAATTGTGGAAGTTGAGGTCCAGAACATCTGAAGGGCCGAAGTTTGCCCATGCCCAGGGGCGGCTCAACCCATTAGGCAAAGTAAGCATTTGCAGTATAGTTGATTTTGCCCAGGGGCGCTCTTGGGAGAAAATAGACCTTGACATATGCGAGTTGTAGTTACTGGGATGTAATAGTTCACCTACAATCAAAGAGCATTCTGAACTCCACCAATTTTATTTGTCGTGTCAGGGCAACCAGTCAATTATATTACATTTCTAACAAAACAAAGCAAACAAGCAGACAAAATACAAAATTTGTGAGTTTGGTAGTTGATTAAATGTCCTTTGACCAGTATCTGGCCACTTGGAGTGCCTCTGGTGTTGCCGCAAGAAGGTCCTCCCTTGTGCATGTGGCAGGGCTCAGGTTGCATTGCAGCAGGTGGTCAGTGGTTTGCTCTTCTCCACACTCACATGTCGCGGACTCCACTTTGTGGCCCCATTTCTGAAGGTTGGCTCTGCATCTCGTGGTGCCAGAGCACCGTCTGTTCAGCGCCTTCCAAATCTCCCAGTCTTCTGTGTGCCCAAGAAGGAGTCTTTTATTTGGTATCAGCCATTGATTGAGGTTCTGGATTTTAGCCTGCTACTTTTGGACTCTCGCTTGCTGAGGTATTCCTGCAAGTGTCTCTGTAGATCTTAGAAAACTATTTCTTGATTTAAGTCGTTGACATGCTGGCTGATACCCAAATAGGGGATGAGCTGGGGAACTCCACCAATGATGGAATTGAACCAAATATGGCACACAGAACTCCCACGACGAGTAGAAAATATATATCAGTGATTGGTTGGGGGGGGGGGCACCAAAATACTGTTTGCTTACCATTGAAAATTACCTAGGGCCCTCTGCCCATGCCTGATATAATTCCTCTGTAACTTACTAAAAACATGAGAATTCTGCATAACTGAGAGTCTACTGCATGCACATGTATGTGTGTGTGTGTATGTGTGTGTGTGTGTGTGTGTGTGTGTGTGTATATATATATATATTATATATATATATACACATACATATATATATATGCATGCAAAACAAATCTAAAAACAATACTGGAAGTGGCAGGACATCTACTTCACATTTGTAAACAAAATTGGTATTTTATTGTCGAAGGCTTTCATGGCCGGAATCACTGGATTGTTGTAGAGGCATTCTCTCCTGACGTTTCGCCTGCATCTATGGCAAGCATCCTCAGAGGTAGTGAGGCTACTACCTCAGTACCTCTGAGGATGCTTGCCATAGATGCAGGTGAAACGTCAGGAGAGAATGCCTCTAGATCATGACCATATAGCCCGAAAAAACATACAACAATCCAAAATTGGTATTTTTATTATGAAATAATCCTTCTGCAATCTATTGAAAACATGAATTGCGACTCCTCAAGCTATTGAGGGGTGTATCTATACCGTAGATTGAGTTCATTGCGGGCTATAGGGGATTATGGGTGTTGTTCTCTCCTCCCCAAGTAATTCTCTGACAAAAGCTCTGTTTTCCTCTTGTCCTGACTTTTCTCTCGGAGCGGTTTATAATTTTGGGTTGAACGGGGTGGGGAAAAAAAAAAGGGTGGGACTGTGTTTGTAAAGGGAGAAGGAAAAAGGAAAAAAAAGTGGTGCTCTCGGTGGTGAATCCACACGGAAAAAGACGAAGTGTGCGACATTTAGTGCATTAGAGATGTCTGGAGCGTCCGTCTCTCTTCCGTCCCTTTTCTTTTTGTGAACAAACAACTCTCTGCTGTGAATAACCTTTTCCTTCGCGTTCCTGCCGCCTGTACTTTTTTTGGTTTCCGTGCGTGCGTGGGTGTGTGTGACTTGTTGGAAAATTTTAAAATATATATAGATATATAATATTCATAATAATAATAATAATAATAATTTTTGAATAATAAAAAAATAAGAAAATAAAACTCTTTCTCAGGTACAAAAAACTCCAGCAAAGGGGGTTTTCTCAGCCCCTTTTTCTTCTTCTTAAACCTCTCCCAACGCTTGACAGTTTTCTCCGCAGGTGCCAACAGCAGCAACCAGAATGATGAAAGGACTAATAATAATGATTAGTAGTAGTAGTAATAATGATGATAATAATAATAATAATGAGGATACGGTACTAATAAACACGGTCTGCCTGCAAAACGGTGCTCTAAGCTGTGGGTTTCCTTCTTGGTAAATGTTGTGTTAGTGGTGACTGTGGTCTTGGAAGAAAGTAGGATTGTAGGGGGGGAAAAAAGTTAATGGCACGTGATCCATCTATGTGGTTATGTGACTAGCTCGGGAAATGGTGAAATGGTGGTTGTAACCTTGGAATAAAGTGTGTTCTTGGTCTGGATCTCCTTGCCTTTGGTGTCTTTATTGATGTCCATTCTGTTTGCCTCTGGCTTTCCTTCCAAAAAGCTGAAGATCTTCTTCAAACTCCAGGAAAAGACATGGAAAAACTTCCCAAAATTATTTCTTTATTTAGCAGTTTTGTGTACCGGTCTTCTCACCTCCATTCAAGGGACTCAGGTTGGTTTCCAACTAACAGTATTACAAACAATCATTAAAACATCATAATCCAAATTACACTAAAACATTAAAATAGCAAAGTACAGTCATAATTACAGTGGTCAGTCGTCATCCTAAAATCATTGTTCGTCATCATCCATCCATATCACAAGATCTTGACTCATTCGTCGAATGCCTGTTTCCATAGCCAAGTTTTCACCTGTTTTCTGAACGTCAAGATAGAAGGGGCAGTTCTAGTCTCCAGTGGAAGGGAGTTCCAGAGTCGAGGGGCCACCACCAAAAAAGCCCTGTCCCTCGTCCACAGCAGACGCACTTGTGAGGCCGGTGGGACCGAGAGCAGGGCCCCTCCAGATGATCTTAGCAATCTTGATGGCTCATAGAGGAGAATACGTTTGGACAGAATTCCTTGATAGCAAAGTGCCACAGGGTGCTGGTCGTGAAGTGATTTATAGTTTCCAAATCACGACTTCCCTGAACGGCTGCAAGTTGGATAGCCCGTGTCCCAGAAGCAAGCAAGGAGCCCCCGGTGGCTCAGTGGGTTAAACCCCTGTGCCGGCAGGACTGAAGACCGACAGGTCGCAGGTTCGAATCCGGGGACAGGCGGATGAGCTCCCTCTATTAGCTCTAGCTCCTCATGCGGGGACATGAGAGAAGCCTCCCAAAAAGGATGATAAAAACATCAAAAATCATCCAGGCGTCCCCTGGGCAACGTCCTTGCAGATGGCCAATTCTCTCACAACAGAAGCGACTTGCTCCTGACACGAAAAAAAGCAAGCAAAATACACCACAAACATGCTTCTCCCCATCAATCAACAGAGTCTACTGCCAGCATCTGATCTTATCTATGTTGTGCTAAGTGTATCTCAGTCAAGTCCAATGCAGAAGACACAATAACATTGCACCCAGGCAAGAGGGGAAAAAAAACCCCCAAAACTTTACTCTTATTAGCAGAGTTAAAACATAAACTTGCAGTGTTACAAAAAGCGCAACAAACTTACATAGCCGTTGTAAGCAATGTATATAAAGAAAAATGTAATGTTGGTTTGTGGGATTAACATAACTCAAAAACCACTGGGCGAATTGACTCCAAATTTGGACACAAGACACCTAACAACCCAATGTATGTTCTTCACTCAAAAAATTGATTTTGTCATTTGGGAGTTGTAGTTGCTGGGATTTATAATTCACCTCCAATCAAAGAACATTCTGAACCCCACCAACGATGGAATTGAACCAAACTTGGCACACAGAACCAACAGAAAATACTGGAAGGGTTTGGTGGGCAGTGTCCTTTGGCTTTGGAGTTGTAGTTCACCTACATCCAGAGATCACTGTGGACTCAAACAATGATGGATCTGGTCCAACTCTACATGAATACTCAATATGCCCAAATGTGAACACTGGTGGAGTTTGTGGAAAATAGAATCTTGACATAACTCAACCACTGCACGAATTGACACCAAATTTGGACACAAGACACGTAACAGTTCAATAAGTGTCCATCACCCATAAACACACGTGTGTGCGCACACACACACAAAACCCCAGTGGAACAATTAAAAACCATAAAAATACACCATATATACATATACGCATACACTCATATACATATGCACATGCACACATTCATACACATGTATATATATGCACAAACACACACAAATATACACACAAACATATACATACACACATATATACATATACACATGCACATATAGATACACACATACATATATACATATCCACATACATATACACACACACACACACACATATATATATATATATAGACAAGTACACAGATATACACAATATGCATGTACACATATATACACAAATATATACACAGACATACACACATATTTAGACACACAAAACATATATACAGACTGGGCCACAGCAACGCGTGGCAGGGGACGGCTAGTACAGAATAAGGCTTCTTCATCTTAATCTAAACGAGAGAACAGGGCTGCTTTGAATACAATATTCCTGCTTCTTGGCAGGGGGTTGGACTGGATGGCCCATGGGGTCTCTTCCAACTCTATGATGCTATGATTGAGCAAAATGTTACGCAGAATCAATTTGTTGCGCAGTAGCAATGTCCAACATGTCCAAAAACCCAATGCCAAAGACACAGACCAGTCAGAAGAAATAAAACAGTAGAACTTTACTCCTGGTTGTAGAGTTGAAAATAAAACAGCTTGGCACACTTACATAGTCTCTGTAAGTAATACAGAATAAATCTTCTGTGTTATAAATCATAGAGCATAACAAAATAAAACATGGTTACTTCACCATAGCATGAGCTTCTTGCATCTGCACTCCAGCAAATCAAATTGCCAACTGCCAACAGTCTGCAAAAGCCTCAGAAAACTTACATTCAAGAGGCGTGGCCCAGCCTTGCTGAGCTGAGCTAGCTTTTGCAGCTGTAGTTAATTATTAACACTTTGCAAGGCTTTTCTGCAAGCTTTTCTGTAAGGTTTTCTTTAACACACACACTGGACTTACAACAATATACCATAATACAAAATGCCTGAGGAAAGCCTCCTCAGAGCAAAAGCTGAACTGTATTCTAAAAACCATACAGTTATACCCACCGGGTGTGGTCCAAACTTACTACTTGACCTACATTAGCAGCTGCACATAATAATTAAGAGCATAAGGTTTTCTTTAACACACACACATACTTGATCCTGCTATGACTTACTGTAACAGTCTACACACGGTATAGTAAGCTCACAGATTCAGGTTTTCATCCAAAACATGTGGTGGCATAATCTTCACCACTGCAATATATACAAAATGTACAGATAGGATTCACAGATCCTCATTCCTTGTACATGCAAACAATCAGTCGGCGGATAGTCACATAAAACGCAGGCAGATACTCACACTGAGTCATACAGAAGAGAGAAAGATGGATTATTTCATCCTCTTTTTATAGCAGGTGTGTGTTTTGAACTTCAACTCTACTGGCTGTTAGGAATTGTGGGAGCTGAAGCCCAAAACACCGGGAGGGCCAAAATTCGCCAATGCCTGTTATATAGCCATCTGCTGATAGGTCATCAGGAAGGGACAATAATCCTTGCAGATGTTGAAGGCTTTCATGGCCAGTGTCACTGGGTTGCTATGAGCCTTCTGGGCTGCATAGCCATGCTCCAGAAGCATTCTCTCCTGACGTTTCACCCATATCTATGGCAGGCATCCTCAGAGGTTGTGAGTTCTTCACATCAGGAAAGAATGCTTCTGGAGCATGGCCATACAGTCCAGAAAACTCACAGCAACCCAACCCTTATGTGATTGTGACTCAGCCATTACCACACCTATTTAGGTGTTGCATCATGACATTCACAGTCATTACCCAAGTGCTATCAATATTCCACATGTTCATCAAAGTATTTTCTCCATTATTAGAATTTTTTTCTCAACCTGGGGAGTTCACGAGGGGGTGTCATAGGGGTCACCCAATGCCATCAGAAAACACAATACTTTCTGTATTGTCGAAGGCTTTCATGGCCGGAATCACTGGGTTGTTGTAGGTTTTTCCGGGCTATATGGCCATGTTCTAGAGGCATTCTCTCCTGACGTTTCGCCTGCATCACTCTCAACAAAAGATTCCCCCAGGCACTTCCAAGCCATTAAATGCTAATCAAGGTGGTCAGTTGAAACATTCACACCTAGCTCCAGCAGACAAAAGTCCTTTGTCCCACCCTGGTCATTCCACAGATATATAAACCCATTTTCCTACTTCCAACAGACCTCACTACCTCTGAGGATGCTTGCCATAGATGCAGGCGAAACGTCAGGAGAAAATGCCTCTAGACCATGGCCATATAGCCCGGAAAAACCTACAACAGCACAGTATTTTAGTTGGTCATGGGGGTTCTATTTGGGAAGTTATCCAAATTCTATCGTTGCTGGGGTTCAGAATGCTCTTTGATTGTAAGTGAACTATAAATCCCAGCAACTACAACTCCCAAATGTGAAGATCTGTTTTCCCCAAACTCCACATTTGGCATATTGAGGACTCATGCCAAGTTTGGTCCAGATCCATCATTGTTTGAGTCCACAGTGCTCTCTGGATGTACGTGAACTACAATTCCAAAACTCAAGGTCAATGCCCACCAAACCCTTCTTATCTGGTCCTTTAGAAATCTGGCACTCTGGGCCCCAGATCCACGGATTTAGCAGAGCTGCAATTACATAACAATCATAGAATCATAGAATCAAGGAATTGGAAGAGACCTCATGGGCCATCCAGTCCAACCCCATTCTGCCAAGAAGCAGGAATATTGCACTCAAATCACCCCTGACAGATGGCCATCCAGCCTCTGTTTAAAAGCTTCCAAAGAAGGAGCCTCCACCACACTCCAGGGCAGAGAGTTCCACTGCTGAACGGCTCTCACAGTCAGGAAGTTCTTCCTCATGTTCAGATGGAATCTCCTCTCTTGTAGTTTGAAGCCATTGCTCCCTTGCGTCCTAGTCTCCATGGAAGCAGAAAACAAGCTTGCTCCCTCCTCCCTGTGGCTTCCTCTCACATATTTATACATGGCTATCATATCTCCTCTCAGCCTTCTCTTCTTCAGGCTAAACATGCCCAGCTCTTTAAGCCGCTCCTCATAGGGCTTGTTCTCCAGACCCTTGATCATTTTAGTCACCCTCCGCTGGACACATTCCAGCTTGTCAATATCTCTCTTGAATTGTGGTGCCCAGAATTGGACACAATATTCCAGGTGTGGTCTAACCAAAGCAGAATAGAGCATGGGGAGCATGACTTCCCTAGATCTAGACACTAGGCGCCTATTGATGCAGGCCAAAATCCCATTGGCTTTTTTTGCCGCCACATCACATTGTTGGCTCATGTTTAACTTGTTGTCCACGAGGACTCCAAGATTTTTTTCACACGTACTGCTCTCAAGCCAGGCATTGTCCCCCATTCTGTATCTTTGCATTTCGTTTTTTCTGCCTAAGTGGAGTATCTTGCATTTGTCCCTGTTGAACTTCATTTTGTTAGTTTTGGCCCATCTCTCTAATCTGTCAAGATCGTTTTGAATCCTGCTCCTGTCCTCTGGAGTATTGGCTATCCCTCCCAATTTGGTGTCGTCTGCAAACTTGATGATCCTGCCTTCTAACCCTTCATCTAAGTCATTAATAAAGATGTGGAACAGGACCGGGCCCAGGACGGAACCCTGCGATGGCACTCCGCTCGTCACTTCTTTCCAGGATGAAGAGGAAGCCTTGGGGAGAATTTAACCAATTCCAGATCCACCTCACCGTAGTTTTGCCTCGCCCACATTGGACTAGTTTCCTTGCCAGAAGGTCATGGGGGACCTTGTTGAAGGCCTTCCTGAAATCCAGGTACGCTACATCCACGGCATTCCCCGCATCTACCCAGCTTGTAACTCTATCGAAAAAAGAGATCAGATTAGTCTGGCAGTTTCAGAATGCAAAGGCATCAGTATCTCAGCTATCTATCTGGACAGTTTTGGAATTCCAGATAAACGATGCTCGTCCTGCAAAAAGCCCACCATCCTTGATCAACCGCATAATGAATGTTTGCAAATGCTAATCAAAAAAATATTACAAATAAAGGAAAAGGAAAGGAGGGTAAAGGGAGAGTAGCACATTGTTGGAACTGTTGAAGGGTTCTGTCCCATTTCGAATTAGCAAATATTTATTATATTCCGATCCCACAAACAAAGCGATGCAATCCTGGATGAAGATTGTATTCTATCTCCACAATCTGTGAAGAATTGGATTGGAATCCACTATAAAGCTCATTCTAAAATAAATGAGGTAACGCTTACATTTATCACTGATTATTTTTCCATGCCCCAACATCTGTTAAAACTAAATCAAACAAAAACTGCTATGGGTTGTTGTAGGTTTTTTCGGGCTATATGGCCATGTTCTAGAGGCATTCTCTCCTGACGTTTCGCCTGCATCTATGGCAAGCATCCACAGAGGTAGTGAGGTTTGTTGGAACTAGGAAAAAGGGTTTATTTATCTGTGGAAAGACCAGGGTGGGACAAAGGACTCTTGTTTACTGGAGCTAGGTGTGAATGTTTCAACTGACCACCTTGATTAGCATTTGATGGCCTGACAGTTCCTGGAGCAATCTTTTGTTGAGAGGTGATTAGCTGTCCTTGATTGTTTTCCCTCTGCTGTTTTGCTATTTTAATGTTAGAGTTTTTTAATACTGGTAGCCAGATTTTGTCCACATGGTGGATTTCACTGGCTTCTCTGTGTAGTCTGACATGGTGGTTGTTGGAGTGGTCCAGCATTTCTGTGTTCTCAAATAATATGCTGTGTCCAGGTTGGTTCATCAGGTGCTCTGCTATGGCTGACTTCTCTGGTTGAAGTAGTCTGCCGTGCCTTTCATGTTCCTTGATTCGTGTCTGGGCAATGCTGCTGCGTTTGGTGGTCCCTATGTAGACTTGTCCACAGCTGCATGGTACACGGTAGACTCCTGCAGAAGTGAGAGGATCCCCTTCTTGTCCTTTGCTGAACGTAGCATTTGTTGGATTTTCTTGGTGGGTTTGTAGATAGTGTGTATGTTGTGTTTCCTCATCAGCTTCCCTCTGCGATCAGTGGTTCCCTTGATGTATGGCAAGAACACTTTTCCTCTGGGTGGATCTTTGTCTTGACTCTAGTGGCTTGTTCTCGGTCTCGACAGATCCTCTCACTTCTGCAGGAGTCTACCGTGTACCATGCAGCTGTGGACAAGTCTACATAGGGACCACCAAATGCAGCATTGCCCAAACACGAATCAAGGAACATGAAAGGCACTGCAGACTACTTCAACCAGAGAAATCAGCCATAGCAGAGCACCTGAGGAACCAACCTAGACACAGCATTTTATTTGAGAACACAGAAATGCTGGACCACTCTCACAACCACCATGTCAGACTACACAGAGAAGCCATTGAAATACACAAGAAGCATGTGGACAAACTCTAAAATTACAACAGCAAAACAGCAGAGAGAAAACAATCAGGGATAGCTAATCACCTCTCAACAAATGATTGCCCCAGGCATTGCCAGGCTATCAAATGCTAATCAAGGTGGTCAGTTGAAACATTCACACCTAGCTCCAGTAGACAAGAGTCCTTTGTCTCACCCTGGTCTTTCCACAGATATATAAACCCATTTTCCTAGTTCTAACAGACCTCACTACCTCTGAGGATGCTTGCCATAGATGCAGGCGAAACGTCAGGAGAGAATGCCTCTAGAACAGGGCCATATAGCCCGAAAAAAACCTACAACAACCCAGTGATTCCGGCCATGAAAGCCTTCGACAATACAAAAACTGCTATGTTTAGAAAAAACAAGGTAGCCATCAAGAAAAAAAATAACCTTGATTTCTGACACTTCTCATTATTGTCACTGACTTGCAAACATTACAGGTGGGAAAGTGTTTTTTAAAGAATAAAATACAGATTTCATGGGTTTATTTAATCTTCCTGGATTATCATCACCGTAAGAGATGAAAGGGAACCATAGTCACAGCAGTGTTTTGTAATTCATATTGAACTGATGACAGTTTTAGGGGAAAAAATTGAAAAGGAGGATTGAAACTCCCAAAGCTTGATGTTCCAGCTTCTAGATCAGGCATGGGCAAACTTGGGTCCTTAGTTGTACACCAGAGCAGAAAACCTCTGACCTTAAACACCACGCCAGCTTGGTAAAATCAGCAAGCAGTTTATTGTAAAATATATGTAGGCAAAGAAGTAAAAAAATAGCAAAACAGTAAAAGTCCAAAATCCAAAATAGCTCATAACATTCAAAGCGAAACAAGATCCATGAGTACATAGAAATCCATGAAACAAGGCACTTGAAACCATGAAACAAACCACCAGGAAAATCCCATAGGCAAAACTTAGGCTTGGCAAAAACTTGATACAAGAAACTCAGAGAACTTGAAAGCAAGACCATGATAAAATAACAACGTTGACTCAACTGAGGGAACTCACTCCCATGAATCATTATAAACCTTTTCCAGAACCCAAAACTGAAAGAAAAGCATTATCCTTGATCTTCCCACTAGATAACGGTTTGTTATCTTTCTTTTGCTGTAGACGAATAGATAGCCTCAGTCTCTGAAAGCTCTGCGTCTGTTTACTAAAACTTCACTTTCTGTCCAAGGTTTCACATTCCTCTCCCTCATTAACTTCTGCACCTGGCAAATCAATCTCAGCACCATTTTCAGACAGTTGCTCTGAAAAAAGCAGTGAAAGGTCCCTCCCAGGAATGTGGCCTTGTGAATCATAGAATCATAGAATCAAAGAGTTGGAAGAGACCTCATGGGCCATCCAGTCCAACCCCTGCCAAGAAGCAGGAATATTGCATTCAAATCACCCCTGACAGATGGCCATCCAGCCTCTGTTTAAAAGCTTCCAAAGAAGGAGCCTCCACCACACTCCGGGCAGAGAGTTCCACTGCTGAACGGCTCTCACAGTCAGGAAGTTCTTCTTATGTTCAGATGGAATCTCCTCTCTTGTAGTTTGAAGCCATTGTTCCTTGTCCTAGTCTCCAGGGAAGCAGTAAACAAGCTTGCTCCCTCCTCCCTGTGGCTTCCTCTCACATATTTATACATGGCTATCATATCTCCTCTCAGCCTTCTCTTCTTCAGGCTAAACATGCCCAGCTCCTTAAGCCGCTCCTCATAGGGCTTGTTCTCCAGACCCTTGATCATTTTAGTCACCTCCTCTGGACACATTCCAGCTTGTCAATATCTCTCTTGAATTGTGGTGCCCAGAATTGGACACAATATTCCAGGTGTGGTCTAACCAAAGTAGAATAGAGGGGTAGCATGACTTCCCTATATCTAAGCATTATGCAGGCCAAAATCCCATTGGCTTTTTTGCCACTACATCACATTGTTGGCTCATGTTTAACTGTCCACAAGGACTCCAAGATCTTTTTCACACGTACTGCTCTCGAGCCAGGCATTGTCCCCCATTCTGTATCTTTGCATTTCGTTTTTCCTGCCTAAGTGGAGTATCTTGCATTTGTCACTGTTGAACTTCATTTTGTTAGTTTTGGCCCATCTCTCTGAATCTTCCTGAGATAGCTCAGATCTCTCTTCTGAAGTTAACTCAGGCCCAAGTAGACCCTCATCCCCAGGCCCATCATCAGGAAGACTATCCCCATTCCCATCATGAACATCAACATGAACATCAGACACAATCACAGGCTGAACAGGCTGACATACAACACCCATCAGGTGTATTGGACTCCAACTCCCACAATTCCTAACAGCCTTAAGCAACTGAGAGGGAAAAGGAGAGGGTCTGAGGTTGTTAGGAATTGTGGGAGTTGCAGTCCAAAACACCTGGAGGGCCCGAGTTTGCCCATGCCTGTTCTACATTATGAATATATGCGTACATACATGCATACATATATACCGCTCCTAGATTATAATACATACATAGAAGTATATAGTAGACTCCAAGGTCCCATCTGCACTGATATATAATACAGTTTGAAACTACTTTATATGGTCAGTGGAGACTCATATAATGAAGTTAAACTGCATTCTATGAGTCTATACTGATGATATGCATTCTATGGCACTGTGCCCTCTTTCTGCTGCTATGGCACTGGCATAAACTCTGTATTGACATGGTGTTGATACTGAAACACAGAAATTAAATGCAAATAATGACCAATGTACCAATGTAACCGAGACTCCATCTAAACTCCTCTATAATGGAATTTAACTGCAGTGAACTGGATCATATGTGATCACACTGCCCTATAATGCAGTTTAACTGCATTGAACTGGATTATATGCGGTTATGCTGCCGTATAATTCACGTTAACCATATTGAACTAGATGATATGAGTTTACACTACACTATAATGCAGTTTAACTGAATTGAACTGGATTATATCAGGTCACACTGCCATATAATACAGTTTAACTGCATTGAACTGGATTATATGAGGTCATGCTGCCGTATAATTCACTTTAACCTCATTGAACTGGATTATATGAATTTACACTGCACTATAATGCAGTTTTAACTGAATTGAACTGGATTATATCAGGTTACACTGCCATATAATACAGTTTAACTGCATTGAACTGGATTATATGAGGTCACACTGCCGTATAATTCACTTTAACTCATTGAACTGGGTGAGAGTTTACACTGCACTATAATGCAGTTTAACTGAATTGACCTGGATTATATCAGGTAACACTGCCATATAATGCACTTTAACTACATTGAACTGAATGATGTGAGTTTACACTGCCCTATAATGCAGTTTAACTGCATTTAACTGGATTGTATCAGGTCACACTGCCATATAATGCACTTTAACCACATTGAACTGGATGATATGAGCTTACACTGCCCTATAATGCAGTTTAACTGCAGTGAACTGGACTATATGAGCTTACACTGCCATATAATGCAGTTTAACTGATCATATGCGTTTTACTCTGCCATATCATGCACTTTTAACTGCATTGAACTATATGATATGAGTTTACACTGCTCTATAAAGCAATTTAACTACATTGAACTGGATGATATGAGTTTACGCTGCCATATAACACAGTTCAACATAGCATGATATGAGTTTACACCACTATACAATGCAGTTCAATGCAGTTAAACCACATTATATGACTGTGCAGATGGGGTCATAGTTTTACTGCATTGTTATTTATTTATTTATTGTTGTGTCAGAAGCGACTTGGGAAACTGCAAGTTGCTTCTGGTGTGAGAGAATTGGCCGTCGGCAAGGATGTTGCCCATGGGATGTTTTGATGTTTTACCATCCTTGTGGGAGGTTTCTCTCATGTCTCCGCATGAAGAGCTGGAGCTGACAGAGGGAGCTCATCCGTGCTCTCCCTGGATTTGAACCTGCGACCTGTCGGCCTTCAGTCCTGCTGGCACAGGGTTTAACCCACTTACCTGTCCGAACATGTCTCCCCTTACGAACCATCGAGGACTCTAAGATCGTCTGGGGAGGCCCTGCTCTCGGTCCCGCCTTCGTCTCAAGTACATTTGGCAGGGACGAGAGACAGGGCCTTCTCAGTGGTGGCCCCTCAGCTATGGAACGCCCTCCCTAGGGAGATCAGATCTGCTCTCTCCCCTTACGAACCATCGAGGACTCTAAGATCATCTGGGGAGGCCCTACTCTCACTCCTGCCTTCATCTCAAGTATGTTTGGCGGGGACGAGAGACAGGGCCTTCTCAGTGGTGGCCCCTCGGCTATGGAATACCCTCCCTAGGGAGATTAGATCTGCTCCCTCCCTCTTAACATTTCGGAGGCAAGTTAAAACATGGCTGTTCGAGCAAGCGTTTACAAATGCAGAGTAGCTAATATAGGAAATCGAACGATTTGACAGTGGCTTATGCTGGGGAAAGTGGAAGGCAAAAGGAAGAGGGGCCGACCAAGGGCAAGATGGATGGATGGCATCCTTGAAGTGACTGGACTGACCTTGAGGGAGCTGGGGGTGGTAACGGCCGACAGGGAGTTCTGGCGTGGGCTGGTCCATGAGGTCACGAAGAGTCTGAGACAACTGAACGAATGAAAAACAACAACAACAACTGGACAATGCTTGATAATAACGAGACGCTAATGATGTTGTTTTAATTGCTTTTGTGGTGTTTTATATTGTTTAATGTTTTAATCTGTATTACAAAAGAAAAAATAAAAATAAAATACTTCATGTTGCATTTTAAAAGCTGTTTATATATATATATATTTACTGTATTATAAAAACAGCTTTTTGAATGAAACATGAAGTATTTGAGGGTTCTAGTTAACTGAGAGTCTATTGTGTACATGTGTGTGTGTGTGTGTGTGTGTGTGTAATACTTCTCGAAAATCGTTGCCCTCACCCAAAGCATCCTTCATTCCCTGGCCTTTACCAAGGAGCATCCCAGTGACATCAGCATCTTCTCCCGCATCCCTGATGGATGCTGTCTCCATGGCAACATGGTGGTCCCTTCCTCCGACTGACTCAGGACTACAAAGCCAACAAGCCGAGGAGGGGGGTTGCCGATTGCAGAGACCACCCCGGCTATTTCTGTATCCAGACCCCGCTTGGGAATCACCCAATGAGCCGAACCCAATCCCCTTAAGAGACTTCCCTGCAAGGCCATCGGCAGATTAAGCCGGGCAGCTGCTCCCTTGTTTGTTTGTTTGTGCCCGATTACTAACGATTACCAAGGGTCCTGCCGGGCAGGGGGTGCCAGACTGGGTGAATGCCAGGGCAACCCACAACCGTGACTCATAGGTCTTAATCCTGATGCTGTTTTGATAGTATTAGAGGAGAAGAGGAGGGGGAAGAGCCGCACGGACATAGGACAGAAGCCCAGACAAAGCGGGACCAAATCCTTGTTTCCAGGGCTCTCCGTGCCCCATGGGAATCCTCCCCACCCCAACTTTTAGATCCCTTTCCACCATCCTTGTCACGGTGGCAACAAGACCCAGGAGAAGCTACCAAGGAGAGGATTGGACTTTAATGCTGGTGCAGAAGAGGACATTTCAGAAGGTGCTGCTTGTTGCACAGCTGGCTTCAAAACAAGCGCATCTCCTTGATCCAGGCAGCAAATGGAGAAGACAACATTTTACTAGATCTCAAAGCTTCCATTTATAATTTAGACCCATTTGCATTGAGAGCCACATCAGCCTTATGATTGCCTTCAAAGAGCCGTTGAATCCATGTATGGAGAGGGATGGGTCTTGGGGGCACGGTTCTGTCGTGGCTCCGGTCCTTCCTGGAGGGTCGATCCCAGATGGTGAATTTATTTATTTATTTAAAAGTGTTGTATACCGACCTTCTCACCTCTCTTGAGGGACTCAGACTGGTTTC
>NW_026847438.1:7650913-7741211 GCF_025583915.1 Anolis sagrei ordinatus
CACAGAGAAGCCATTGAAATACACAAGAAGCATGTGGACAAACTCTAAAATTACAACAGCAAAACAGCAGAGAGAAAACAATCAGGGATAGCTAATCACCTCTCAACAAATGATTGCCCCAGGCATTGCCAGGCTATCAAATGCTAATCAAGGTGGTCAGTTGAAACATTCACACCTAGCTCCAGTAGACAAGAGTCCTTTGTCCCACCCTGGTCTTTCCACAGATATATAAACCCATTTTCCTAGTTCCAACAGTCCTCACTACCTCTGAGGATGCTTGCCATAGATGCAGGCGAAACGTCAGGAGAGAATGCCTCTAGAACAGGGCCATATAGCCCGAAAAAAACCTACAACAACCCAGTGATTCCGGCCATGAAAGCCTTCGACAATACAAAAACTGCTATGTTTAGAAAAAACAAGGTAGCCATCAAGAAAAAAAATAACCTTGATTTCTGACACTTCTCATTATTGTCACTGACTTGCAAACATTACAGGTGGGAAAGTGTTTTTTAAAGAATAAAATACAGATTTCATGGGTTTATTTAATCTTCCTGGATTATCATCACCGTAAGAGATGAAAGGGAACCATAGTCACAGCAGTGTTTTGTAATTCATATTGAACTGATGACAGTTTTAGGGGAAAAAATTGAAAAGGAGGATTGAAACTCCCAAAGCTTGATGTTCCAGCTTCTAGATCAGGCATGGGCAAACTTGGGTCCTTAGTTGTACACCAGAGCAGAAAACCTCTGACCTTAAACACCACGCCAGCTTGGTAAAATCAGCAAGCAGTTTATTGTAAAATATATGTAGGCAAAGAAGTAAAAAAATAGCAAAACAGTAAAAGTCCAAAATCCAAAATAGCTCATAACATTCAAAGCGAAACAAGATCCATGAGTACATAGAAATCCATGAAACAAGGCACTTGAAACCATGAAACAAACCACCAGGAAAATCCCATAGGCAAAACTTAGGCTTGGCAAAAACTTGATACAAGAAACTCAGAGAACTTGAAAGCAAGACCATGATAAAATAACAACGTTGACTCAACTGAGGGAACTCACTCCCATGAATCATTATAAACCTTTTCCAGAACCCAAAACTGAAAGAAAAGCATTATCCTTGATCTTCCCACTAGATAACGGTTTGTTATCTTTCTTTTGCTGTAGACGAATAGATAGCCTCAGTCTCTGAAAGCTCTGCGTCTGTTTACTAAAACTTCACTTTCTGTCCAAGGTTTCACATTCCTCTCCCTCATTAACTTCTGCACCTGGCAAATCAATCTCAGCACCATTTTCAGACAGTTGCTCTGAAAAAAGCAGTGAAAGGTCCCTCCCAGGAATGTGGCCTTGTGAATCATAGAATCATAGAATCAAAGAGTTGGAAGAGACCTCATGGGCCATCCAGTCCAACCCCTGCCAAGAAGCAGGAATATTGCATTCAAATCACCCCTGACAGATGGCCATCCAGCCTCTGTTTAAAAGCTTCCAAAGAAGGAGCCTCCACCACACTCCAGGGCAGAGAGTTCCACTGCTTAACGGCTCTCACAGTCAGGAAGTTCTTCCTCATGTTCAGATGGAATCTCCTCTCTTGTAGTTTGAAGCCATTGTTCCGTGTCCTAGTCTCCAAGGAAGCAGAAAACAAGCTTGCTCCCTCCTCCCTGTGGCTTCCTCTCACATATTTATGCATGGCTATCATATCTCCTCTCAGCCTTCTCTTCTTCAGGCTAAACATGCCCAGCTCCTTAAGCCGCTCCTCATAGGGCTTGTTCTCCAGACCCTTGATCATTTTAGCCCTCCTCTGGACACATTCCAGCTTGTCAATATCTCTCTTGAATTGTGGTGCCCAGAATTGGACACAATATTCCAGGTGTGGTCTAACCAAAGTAGAATAGAGGGGTAGCATGACTTCCCTAGATCTAGACATTGATGCAGGCCAAAATCCCATTGGCTTTTTTTTTGCTGCCACATCACATTGTTGGCTCATGTTTAACTTGTTGCCACGAGGACTCCAAGATCTTTTTCACACGTACTGCTCTCGAGCCAGGCATTGTCCCCCATTCTGTATCTTTGCATTTCGTTTTTCCTGCCTAAGTGGAGTATCTTGCATTTGTCACTGTTGAACTTCATTTTGTTAGTTTTGGCCCATCTCTCTGAATCTTCCTGAGATAGCTCAGATCTCTCTTCTGAAGTTAACTCAGGCCCAAGTAGACCCTCATCCCCAGGCCCATCATCAGGAAGACTATCCCCATTCCCATCATGAACATCAACATGAACATCAGACACAATCACAGGCTGAACAGGCTGACATACAACACCCATCAGGTGTATTGGACTCCAACTCCCACAATTCCTAACAGCCTTAAGCAACTGAGAGGGAAAAGGAGAGGGTCTGAGGTTGTTAGGAATTGTGGGAGTTGCAGTCCAAAACACCTGGAGGGCCCGAGTTTGCCCATGCCTGTTCTACATTATGAATATATGCGTACATACATGCATACATATATACCGCTCCTAGATTATAATACATACATAGAAGTATATAGTAGACTCCAAGGTCCCATCTGCACTGATATATAATACAGTTTGAAACTACTTTATATGGTCAGTGGAGACTCATATAATGAAGTTAAACTGCATTCTATGAGTCTATACTGATGATATGCATTCTATGGCACTGTGCCCTCTTTCTGCTGCTATGGCACTGGCATAAACTCTGTATTGACATGGTGTTGATACTGAAACACAGAAATTAAATGCAAATAATGACCAATGTACCAATGTAACCGAGACTCCATCTAAACTCCTCTATAATGGAATTTAACTGCAGTGAACTGGATCATATGTGATCACACTGCCCTATAATGCAGTTTAACTGCATTGAACTGGATTATATGCGGTTATGCTGCCGTATAATTCACGTTAACCATATTGAACTAGATGATATGAGTTTACACTACACTATAATGCAGTTTAACTGAATTGAACTGGATTATATCAGGTCACACTGCCATATAATACAGTTTAACTGCATTGAACTGGATTATATGAGGTCATGCTGCCGTATAATTCACTTTAACCTCATTGAACTGGATTATATGAATTTACACTGCACTATAATGCAGTTTTAACTGAATTGAACTGGATTATATCAGGTTACACTGCCATATAATACAGTTTAACTGCATTGAACTGGATTATATGAGGTCACACTGCCGTATAATTCACTTTAACTCATTGAACTGGGTGAGAGTTTACACTGCACTATAATGCAGTTTAACTGAATTGACCTGGATTATATCAGGTAACACTGCCATATAATGCACTTTAACTACATTGAACTGAATGATGTGAGTTTACACTGCCCTATAATGCAGTTTAACTGCATTTAACTGGATTGTATCAGGTCACACTGCCATATAATGCACTTTAACCACATTGAACTGGATGATATGAGCTTACACTGCCCTATAATGCAGTTTAACTGCAGTGAACTGGACTATATGAGCTTACACTGCCATATAATGCAGTTTAACTGATCATATGCGTTTTACTCTGCCATATCATGCACTTTTAACTGCATTGAACTATATGATATGAGTTTACACTGCTCTATAAAGCAATTTAACTACATTGAACTGGATGATATGAGTTTACGCTGCCATATAACACAGTTCAACATAGCATGATATGAGTTTACACCACTATACAATGCAGTTCAATGCAGTTAAACCACATTATATGACTGTGCAGATGGGGTCATAGTTTTACTGCATTGTTATTTATTTATTTATTGTTGTGTCAGAAGCGACTTGGGAAACTGCAAGTTGCTTCTGGTGTGAGAGAATTGGCCGTCGGCAAGGATGTTGCCCATGGGATGTTTTGATGTTTTACCATCCTTGTGGGAGGTTTCTCTCATGTCTCCGCATGAAGAGCTGGAGCTGACAGAGGGAGCTCATCCGTGCTCTCCCTGGATTTGAACCTGCGACCTGTCGGCCTTCAGTCCTGCTGGCACAGGGGTTTAACCCACTGTGTCACTGGGGGCTCCTACTGTCTCCCCTTACGAACCATCGAGGACTCTAAGTTCGTCTGGGGAGGCCCTGCTCTCAGTCCCACCTTCGTCTCAAGTACATTTGGCAGGGATGAGAGGCAGGGCCTTCTCAGTGGTGGCCCCTCAGCTATGGAACGCCCTCCCTAGGGAGATCAGATCTGCTCTCTCCCCTTACGAACCATCGAGGACTCTAAGATCATCTGGGGAGGCCCTACTCTCACTCCCGCCTTCATCTCAAGTATGTTTGGCGGGGACGAGAGACAGGGCCTTCTCAGTGGTGGCCCCTCGGCTATGGAATACCCTCCCTAGGGAGATTAGATCTGCTCCCTCCCTCTTAACATTTCGGAGGCAAGTTAAAACATGGCTGTTCGAGCAAGCGTTTACAAATGCAGAGTAGCTAATATAGGAAATCGAACGATTTGACAGTGGCTTATGCTGGGGAAAGTGGAAGGCAAAAGGAAGAGGGGCCGACCAAGGGCAAGATGGATGGATGGCATCCTTGAAGTGACTGGACTGACCTTGAGGGAGCTGGGGGTGGTAACGGCCGACAGGGAGTTCTGGCGTGGGCTGGTCCATGAGGTCACGAAGAGTCTGAGACAACTGAACGAATGAAAAACAACAACAACAACTGGACAATGCTTGATAATAACGAGACGCTAATGATGTTGTTTTAATTGCTTTTGTGGTGTTTTATATTGTTTAATGTTTTAATCTGTATTACAAAAGAAAAAATAAAAATAAAATACTTCATGTTGCATTTTAAAAGCTGTTTTTATATATATATATTTACTGTATTATAAAAACAGCTTTTTGAATGAAACATGAAGTATTTGAGGGTTCTAGTTAACTGAGAGTCTATTGTGTACATGTGTGTGTGTGTGTGTGTGTGTGTGTAATACTTCTCGAAAATCGTTGCCCTCACCCAAAGCATCCTTCATTCCCTGGCCTTTACCAAGGAGCATCCCAGTGACATCAGCATCTTCTCCCGCATCCCTGATGGATGCTGTCTCCATGGCAACATGGTGGTCCCTTCCTCCGACTGACTCAGGACTACAAAGCCAACAAGCCGAGGAGGGGGGTTGCCGATTGCAGAGACCACCCCGGCTATTTCTGTATCCAGACCCCGCTTGGGAATCACCCAATGAGCCGAACCCAATCCCCTTAAGAGACTTCCCTGCAAGGCCATCGGCAGATTAAGCCGGGCAGCTGCTCCCTTGTTTGTTTGTTTGTGCCCGATTACTAACGATTACCAAGGGTCCTGCCGGGCAGGGGGTGCCAGACTGGGTGAATGCCAGGGCAACCCACAACCGTGACTCATAGGTCTTAATCCTGATGCTGTTTTGATAGTATTAGAGGAGAAGAGGAGGGGGAAGAGCCGCACGGACATAGGACAGAAGCCCAGACAAAGCGGGACCAAATCCTTGTTTCCAGGGCTCTCCGTGCCCCATGGGAATCCTCCCCACCCCAACTTTTAGATCCCTTTCCACCATCCTTGTCACGGTGGCAACAAGACCCAGGAGAAGCTACCAAGGAGAGGATTGGACTTTAATGCTGGTGCAGAAGAGGACATTTCAGAAGGTGCTGCTTGTTGCACAGCTGGCTTCAAAACAAGCGCATCTCCTTGATCCAGGCAGCAAATGGAGAAGACAACATTTTACTAGATCTCAAAGCTTCCATTTATAATTTAGACCCATTTGCATTGAGAGCCACATCAGCCTTATGATTGCCTTCAAAGAGCCGTTGAATCCATGTATGGAGAGGGATGGGTCTTGGGGGCACGGTTCTGTCGTGGCTCCGGTCCTTCCTGGAGGGTCGATCCCAGATGGTGAATTTATTTATTTATTTAAAAGTGTTGTATACCGACCTTCTCACCTCTCTTGAGGGACTCAGACTGGTTTCCAACCATAATACACATACAATCAATAAAACATAATACATATTACAGTAAAACATTAAAACAGCAATTACAATCAATAACTATAATGGTCAGTCGTCACACTAAAATCGTTGCTCATCATCCTCCATCCATATCTCAGGGTGTTGGCTCACTCGTTGAATGCCTGTCTCCATAACCAAGTCTTCACCTGTTTCCTAAATGTCAGGATAGAAGGGGCGGTTCTGATCTCCAGTGGGAGAGAGTTCCAGAGTCGAGGGGCCACCACCGAGAAGGCCCTGTCCCTCGTCCCCACCAGACGCGCTTGCGAGGCCGGTGGGACCGAGAGCAGGGCCTCTCCAGACGATCTTAATAATCTTGATGGTTCATAGGGGGTCCTTCCTGGAGGGTCGATCCCAGATGGTGAAGCTGGGAGACACCTGCTCGGACCCCTGGCCTTTGACCTGTGGGGTCCCGCAAGGCTCTATTCTGTCTCCCATGCTTTGTAACATCTACATGAAACTGCTGGGAGAGGTCATCCGGGGTTTTGGAGTTGGGTGCCATCTCTACGCAGATGACGCACAACTCTACTACTCCTTTCCACCTAACTCCAAGGAAGCCCCTCGGGTGCTGGACGAGTGCCTGGCCGCTGTGGCTGTCTGGATGAGGATGAACAAGCTGAAGATTAATCCCAACAAGACAGAGGTCCTCCTGGTCGATCGTAAATCGGATCGGGGTATAGGGTGGCAACCAGTGCTGGACGGGGTTACACTCCCCCTGAAGTCATAGGTCCGCAGTTTGGGTGTCCTCTTGGACTCATCACTTACGCTTGAAGCTCAGACGTCAGTGGTGGCCGGGAGGGCTTTTGCACAACTGAGACTCGTGCGCCAACTGCGACTGTACCTCGTGAAGGCTGATCTGGCCAGGGTGGTCCATGCCTTGGTCACCTCCAGATTGGGCTACTGTAATGCGCACATTTTCCTATGTCTATTACACTGTATTTGGAAATGCCTGCTCAAAGAGCCAAGTCCAGACTCTCTTTTGAAATGTTAAAAGGGAGGGGGGCTATCTGATATCCTTAAGGAAGGCATTCCATAGCCAAGAGGCCATCACCGAGAAGGCCCTGAGCCTCGTTCCCGCCAGCCGTAGTTGTGACGAAGGCGGGACCGAGAGCAGGGCCTCCCCAGACGATCTTAAAGTCCTGGGGGGTTCATAAGGGGAGAAATAAATCAGTTAGAGTCCCATCCAAGGCCACAGTAGTCTAATTGCAGTTTAACAGCACTTTAACTGCTGTGGCTCAGTGCTATGGAATCCTGGGAGTTATAGTTTTACAAAGCTAATCTGATCTCTTTTTTCGATAGAGTTACAAGCTGGGTAGATGCGGGGAATGCCGTGGATGTAGCGTACCTGGATTTCAGGAAGGCCTTCTTTGACAAGGTCCCCCATGACCTTCTGGCAAGGAAACTAGTCCAATGTGGGCTACGCAAAACTACGGTGAGGTGGATCTGTAATTGGTTAAATGGACGAACCCAGAGGGTGCTCACCAATGCTTCCTCTTCATCCTTGGAAAGAAGTGACGAGCGGAGTGCCATCAGGAGGGTTCCGTCCTGGGCCCGGTCCTGTTCAACATCTTTATTAATGACTTAGATGAAGGGCTAGAAGGCAGGATCATCAAGTTTGCAGACGACACCAAATTGGGATAGCCAATACTCCAGAGGACAGGAGCAGAATTCAAAATGATCTTGACAGATTAGAGAGATGGGCCAAAACTAACAAAATGAAGTTCAACAGTGACAAATGCAAGATACTCCACTTTGGCAGAAAAAACGAAATGCAAAGATACAGAATGGGGTACAATGCCTGGCTCGAGAGCAGGACGTGTGAAAAAGATCTTGGAGTCCTCGTGGACAACAAGTTAAACATGAGCCAACAATGTGATGTGCGGCGGCAAAAAAAAAAAAAACCAAATGGGATTTTGGCTTGCATCAATAGGAGCATAGTGTCTAGATCCAGGGAAGTCATGCTACCCATGTTCTATTCTGCTTTGGTTAGACCACACCTGGAATATTGTGTCCAATTCTGGGCACTACAATTCAAGAGAGATATTGACAAGCTGGAATGTGTCCAGAGGAGGGCGACTAAAATGATCAAGGGTCTGGAGAACAAGCCCTATGAGGAGCGGCTTAAAGGAGCTGGGCATGTTTAGCCTGAAGAAGAGAAGGCTGAGAGGAGACATGATGAGGGCCATGTATAAATATGCGAGAGGAAGTCATAGGGAGGAGGGAGCAAGCTTGTTTTCTGCTTCCCTGGAGACTAGGACTGGAACAATGGCTTCAAACTACAAGAAAGGAGATTCCATCTGAACATGAGGAAGAACTTCCTGACTGTGAGAGCCGTTCAGCAGTGGAACTCTCTGCCCCGGAGTGTGGTGGAGGCTCCTTCTTTGGAAGCTTTTAAACAGAGGCTGGATGGCCATCTGTCGGGGGTGCTTTGAATGCAATTTTCCTGCTTCTTGGCAGAATGGGGTTGGACTGGATGGCCCATGAGGTCTCTTCCAACTCTATTTGATTCTATGATTCTAGGAGGAGCACCAGACCAAGGACTGATTGAAATCCCGAACGTAAACTGAATTCCCAACAATTGTCTGGGAAGGAACTGAGAGCAGGGCCTCCACAGACGATCTTAAAGTCCTGGAGGGTTCATAAGGGGAGAAATAAATCAGAGTCCCATCCAAGGCCATGTTAGTCTAATTGCAGTCTAACAGCACTTTAACTGCTGTGGCTCAGTGCTATGGAATCCTGGGAGTTATAGTTTTACAAGGTCTTCTGCCTTCTCTGCCCAAGAGTGCTGGGACCTCACCAAGCTACAACTCGCTCACAGTGGTATCAAAATGCATTCATTATATTGTTTACATGTACCCTGAAATACTTGCTTTGTTTCCAAAACCCGCTGTGTTTACCAACCATAAAGGGACTGGAATCCCTTCCATTTTTCAAACTTGTGACCCTAAGCTTCCAAGACTGTACCTTTCTTTATTGGGAAAGCAGGAAGGGATGATGGAGGGAAAAGGAGAGAGAGAGAAAGGATGGCAACCATCTCTTGGTGACTTGCCCTGGACCAATGGCAAAGGGGACCCCCAGAAAAGGGCAACGTCGCCCACCCTGTTGCTACCTTTCAAAGCCCTTGGCTTCATCAAGGCGCCTTGGCAACAAGCCCCACCTTCCCTGTCTCCTGACAACAGGAATCTCCTAGCAACAGGGGATCCAGCTCCCTCCCTCTCCATAGCAACAGCATCCCGGCAACAGAGCATCACTGGTCCCGCACTATTTCCTAGCAACGGGTACCAAACTCCGCCGGAGCTGCAGCCACGGCCTTCCGATTGGTAAATGCTCCGGAAGACTTTTATTTACTGAAGGGATCAGCGTTGATTTCAAGCCACCTAGAAGGCGTGCCAGGGATACCAATAGTTATGTGTTTGTATTTTCCAGAGGCTTTTTTTTTTTGCCTAGTGATGGAGTGCTTTGGCAGATGGGTGGATTTGCTTTGTTCACAAACCTTGGAAGCACAGCTCAGGCTTACATTCTAGGATGCAGCTATCTAGACTGTAGAATGAATGCGGTTTGGGAGTTGGAGTTTGACAAGGCACTTGCACGCTTTGGCAGAGCAGGCTAAAGACCTTGCAGAACTACAGTTCCCTGGATTCCACAGCACTGAGCCATGGCAGTTAAAGTGGTGTTGAACTGTATTACTTCCACAGTG
Source organism: Anolis sagrei ordinatus (assembly GCF_025583915.1). Taxonomy (NCBI): domain Eukaryota; kingdom Metazoa; phylum Chordata; class Lepidosauria; order Squamata; family Anolidae; genus Anolis; species Anolis sagrei. The sequence goes on from NW_026847438.1 coordinate 7,660,590, forward strand.
TGGATGCACCCATTGCTGACTCCTGTGATTTTCTTCCCAAGGTTTCCCATTGGCCAAGCAGACATTGAAACCCTGGTTTATTTATTTATCGTGTCATCCGCAACCAGAACATTGTATTACATTTCTAACAAAACAAAACAAACAAACAGATTTTTTAAAAAAACACAAATTTTGCAAACTTGGTAGTTGATTAAATGTCCTTTGACCAGTAGCTGGCCACTTGGAGTGCCTCTGGTGTTGCCGCAAGAAGGTCCTCTATTGTGCATGTGGCAGGGCTCAGGTTGCATTGCAGCAGGTGGTCAGTGGTTTGCTCTTCTCCACACTCGCATGTCGTGGATTCCACTTTGTAGCCCCATTTCTTAAGATTGGCTCTGCATCTCGTGGTGCCAGAGCGCAGTCTGTTCAGCGCCTTCCAAGTCGCCCAGTCTTCTGTGTGCCCAGGGGGGAGTCTCTCATCTGGTATCACCCACGAATTGAGGTGCTGGGTTTGAGCCTGCCACTTTTGAACTCTCGCTTGCTGAGGTGTTCCAGCGAGTGTCTCTGTAGATCTAAGAAAACTATTTTTTGATTTAAGTCATTGACGTGCTGGCTGATACCCAAACAAGGGATAGGCTGGAGATGTCTCTGCCTTGGTCCTTTCACTATTGGTTGCTGCTTCCTGCAGATGTCAGGTGGTGCAATACCGGCTAAGCAGTGTAATTTCTCCAGTGGTGTAGGCGCAGACACCCCGTGATAATGCGGCATGTCTCATTAAGAGCCACATCTCACTGTTTTAGTGTGGTGAGATGTGTTCCACACTGGGCATGCGTACTCAGCAGCAGAGTAGCACAGCGCAAGGCAGATGTCTTCACTGTATCTGGTTGTGATCCCCAGGTTGTGCCAGTCAGCTTTCGTATGATATTGTTTCTAGCACCCACTTTTTGCTTGATGTTCAGGCAGTGCTTCTTGTAGGTCAGAGCACGGTCCAGAGTGACTCCCAGGTATTTGGGTGTGCTGCAATGCTCCAGTGGGATTCCTTCCCAGGTGATCCTCAGAGCTCGGGATGCTTGTCTGTTCTTAAGGTGAAAGCACATGTCTGTGTTTTAGATGGATTAGGGATCAGCTGGTTTTCCCTGTAATAGGCAGTAAGAGCACCTCAGCTACCGAACAGGAGCTTTTTTGTTGAGTTCCAGAGCCAGAGAAGCAGATGGCGGAAACAGAAGAACGGCCTGCCTCAGGGGAGCGTGCTTGCTCCATCCATGGTCCACATCTACACAAATGACCAGCCACTGCCAGAAGGGACAGAGAGCTTCATCTATGCTGATGATGCTACCATTACTGCTCAAGCAGGGAGCTTTGAGAAACCCTGGTGCAGAAGCCTAAATTTATTTGTTTGTTTGTTTGTTTGTTTATTTATTTATTTATTTGGAACATTTATATTCCACCCTTCTCACCCCAAAGGCATATATACCGCGTTGAGTCGCCTACGGGCTGAGAAACTGCGGTATACAAATAAAGTAAATAAATAAATAAATATACGGCAAACATTCAATGCTGGGACAAGAATTCATATATGCATACATAAACATTAAAAACATTTATCTCAATATTAAAATACACAATTTAAAACCGTCCTGGTCATCCTCGCCAAATCTAATCGGCCTGGTAATCTTTCCTATTGCTGCTTTATTGCCCTATCCCGAAAGCTTGGTCCCACAGCCAGGTTTTTACCATCCTTCTAAAGGACAGGAGGGAGGGGGCCAACCTGATCTCACCAGGAAGGGAGTTCCATAGCCGGGGAGCAATCACCGAGAAGGCCCTGTCTCTCGTCTCCACCAATCGCGCCTGTGACAATGGCGGGATGGAAAGCAGGGCCTCCCCAGAGGATGTTAATCTCCACAGTGGTTCATAGGGGGAGATGTGTTCGGACAGGTAAATTGGGCTGGGGCCGTTTAGGCCTTTATGGGCCAAAGCCAGCACTTTGAATTGTGCCCGGTAGCAAATTGGCGGCCAGTAAAGCTGGTGTAACATGGGAGTTGTATGCTCCCTGTATTAACCTGGCTGCCTCTCGTTGGACTATTTGAAGTTTCCGAACAGTCTTCAAAGGCAAACCAATGTAGAGTGCGTTGCAATAGTCTATCCTGGATGTAACAAGAGCGTGGACCACTGTGGCCAAGTCTGACTTCCCAGGGTAAGGGCACAGCTGGCGCACAGGTTTTAATTGTGCAAAGGTTACAGGCTCAGCGATGAGTCCAGGAGGACCCCCAAACTGTGAACCTCTGCCTTCAAGGGGAGTTTAACCCCGTCCAGCACAGACTGTGACCCTATACCCTGCTCGGCCTATTATTATTATTATTATTATTATTATTAATTAATTAATTAATTAAACTTTATTTGTACCCCACTAGCATCTCCCACAGGACTCGATGCGGCTTACAAAGGCCAAGGCCTCAACACAACAACAGCAAAACAATAACAATACAATTTAAAGCAAATTAAAAACATAAGCAATAACAAAACATTACATCAATTACGCAATAAAAACCAGGGCCAAGCCAGTGATGGGTACAGGTTAAAAAGTGCTGGGTGTGGCAGGAGGTATGTTGGATTTCTGGGCAAGTGCAATGTGCAGAGAGTCTTAAACTCTAATAAAGTGCTTCTGGGACGTAGTGCTGGAGATTATCCTATTCCGGAAAGGCACATCGGAATAGCCAGGTCTTCAGATTCTTCCTGAAGACTGCCAACGTGGGTGCTAGTCTAATGTCTTTGGGGAGGGTGTTCCAGAGTCGGGGGGCAACCACAGAGAAGGCCCTGTCCCTCGTCCCCACCAAACGCGCCTGTGACGCAGGTGGGATCGCGAGCAGGGCCTCTCCGGATGAACGAAGGGAGCGTGCGGGTTCATATACGGAGATGCGGTCACGCAGGTATGCAGGTCCCAAACCGTTTAGGGCTTTGTAGGTAAGCACCTGCACCTTATATTGGGCTCGGAAAATAAACGGCAGCCAGTGGAGCTCCTTGAACAGGAGGGTTGACCTCTCTCTGTAAGGGCCCCCGTTAGCATCCTGGCTGCTGCCCGTTGGACCAGTTGGAATTTCCGAGCCATTTTCAAGGGCAGCCCCACGTAGAGCGCATTACAGTAATCCAATCTAGAGGTGACCAAGGCATGGACCACCCCGGCCAAATCAACCTTTGTGAGGTACGGTCGCAGCTGTGAGTGAAGTTGGGTAGTGTGGTGGATGTTAGAAGTTGCGACTGACCAAGAGGACCTCTGACTTGTCTGGATTCAACTTCAATTTGCTCGCCCTCATCCAGACTGTCACAGTGGCCAGGCACCGGTTCAGGACTTGGACAGCCTCCTTAGTATCTAAAGACCTTGTAAGACCATTAAGCCATAGTAGTCGCCCTCCTCTGGACACATTCCAGCTTGTCTATATCTCTCTTCAATTGTGGTGCCCAGAATTGGACACAATATTCCAGGTGTGGTCTAACCTATCTCATCAGCCAAAAGCAGGCCCACACTTCCCATTGAAATACTAATAAGTTTATATTTGTTAAAATTGTTCTTCATTTTAATTATTGTATTGTTTTTAAGCTTGTTTTGCACTACAAATAAGATATGTGCAGTGTGCATAAGAATTCATGCATGGTTTTTTTTCAAAGTATAATCTGGCCCTCCAACGGTTTGAGGGATTGTGACTTGACCTTCTGTTTAAAAAGTCTGAGGGCCCCTGACTTAGAGGAAGGGTTAAAAGGCATGATAATCAAGTTTGCAGACGGGACCAAATTGGGAGAGAGAGCCAATACCCCAGAAGACAGGAGCAGAATTCAAAACGATCTTCACAGATTAGAGAGATGATGGGCCAAAACCAACAAAATGAAGTTCAACAGTGACAAATGCAAGATACTCCACTTAGGCAGAAAAAAGGAAATGCAAAGATACAGAATGGGGGACGATGCCTGGCTTGAGAGCAGGACGTGTGAAAAAGATCTTGGAGTCCTCGTGGACAACAAGTTAAACATGAGCCAACAATGTGATGTGGCGGCAAAAAAAGCCAATGGGATTTTGACCTGCATAAACAGGAGCCTTGTGCCTAGATCCAGGGAAGTCATAAAGGTAAAGGTTTCCCCTTGACATTAAGTCCAGTCGTGTCCAACTCTGGGGTGTGGTGCTCATCTCCACTTCTAAGTCAAAGAGCCAGCATTGTCCATAGACACAGGTTCAAATCCTGGGAGAGCATGGGTGAGCTCCCTCTGTCAGCTCCAGCTTCCCATGCAGGGACATGCGAGAAGCCTCTCACAAGGATGGTAAAACATCAAAACATCCTGGTGTCCCCTGGCCCACATCCTTGCAGTCAGCCAATTCTCTCACACCAGAAGCGACTTGCAGTTTCTCAAATCACTTCTGACATGAAAAAAACCCCTGCAATTGTCATAGTTTGGGCAAATCAAGAGATGATGCTATTCACCGAGAAGAAATAATAATATTTGATAAATTAGACATTCATAGGAGGAAGAGTGTTTAGCCAGTGGATTGATTCAATCAAGGAAGTCCCAGATGAGCTTGCAAGACTATTGTTTACCTGTATTGTCAAAGGCTTTCATGACCGGAATCCCTGGATTGTTGTGAGTTTTCTGGACTGTATGGCCACATTCCAGAAGCATTCTCTCCTGATGTTTCGCCTGAAAAGCGTCAGGCAAAACATCAGGAGAGAATGCTTCTGGAACATAGAATCATAGAATCAAAGAGTTGGAAGAGACCTCATGGGCCATCCAGTCCAACCCCATTCTGCCAAGAAGCAGGAATATTGCATTCAAATCACCCCTGACAGATGGCCATCCAGCTCCGTTTAAAAGCTTCCAAAGAAGGAGCCTCCACCACACTCCAGTGCAGAGAGTTCCACTGCTGAACGGCTCTTACAGTCAGGAAGTTCTTCCTCATGTTCAGATGGAATCTCCTTTCTTGTCGTTTGAAGCCATTCTTAGCCATACATACTGGAAAACTCACAACAACCCTATTGTTGACCTCTTTGAGTTCTGTCGTTTAAAGGGTCACCATAAGTCAAAGTCAACTGGATGGTAAATATATAACAAGAGCAAGAGCAACGATAGCGGAAGCAGTCAGACCTTTTTGCTTGACGAAGAACATCCGCGTTCAGTTCAAGGATGTGGAAGAGTCGTCGTGCAGAAGGACCCTTGAGCATGCAGACAAGCATGTGAATGAGTTCTGCACTCTGCTGCATCTTGGAGAGTATGTTCAATTGAGCAAACGTCATTCAACACAAGGGTTGCATAATAGCACAATCTGCGCATAACAATACAGATGGAGATTTATGCTAACCAACTCCATTGTGTAATTTCAGCCAACAAGTTGCATGCAATAACTGAGTTAGGACAACAGAATCATAGGCACAGAGTTGGAAGGGGACACAAGGGCCATCTAGTCCAACCCCATTCTGCCATGCAGGAATATAAAACTAAAGACTTCCAGAAAGGCTGTAATGGAATGAGGAAATAACCGTACTACAGGGTTGCTGTGAGTTTTCTGGGCTGTCTGGCCATGTTCACTCACATCTATGGCAGGCAACTGTGAATGTTGCAATTGGCTGACTTGATCAGCATTTAATGGCCTTGCAGACAAGAGTTCTTTCTTTCTCCCCAGCATTCCTGGGGAATTCCAGACAAGAATCAATCAGGGCCAGCTAACACGTTCAGATAAATGATCCCTTCCCGGCAGCAATCAGCTAGGCTTTGAAGCTGTAAGGCCATTCAGTGGTAATCAAGCTGGCCAATTGCAACATTCACAGACAAGAGTTCTTCTCCCACCCAGGGCATTCTACAGATGAGGAAACCTCACTTGCCTAGTTTCCAACAGATCCCTCAACCTCTGAGGATGCCTGCTATAGATGTGGGTGAAACATCAGGAGAGAATGCTTCTGAAAAATGGCCAGACAGCCTGGAAAACTCACAGCGATCTAGTGATTCCAGCCATGAAAGCTTTCAACAACATATTGAATTCTTGTCTGTTTGAGTTAAGTGTGAATGTTGCAATCGACCACCTTGATTAGCATTGAATAGCTTTGCAGCTTCAAAGCCTGGCTGCTTCCTGCCTGGAGGAATCCTTTGTTGGGAGGTGTTAGCTGATTGATTCTTGTTTGGAATTCCTCTGCTTTTTTGAGTGTTGCTCTTTCTTTGCTGTCCTGATTTTAGAGTGGTTGCCAGATTTTGTTCATTTTCATGGTTTCCTCCTTTCTGTTCAAATTGTCCACATACTTGTGGATTTCAATGGCTTCTCTATGTAGCCAGACATGGTACTTGTTAGAGAAGTCCAGCATTTCTGTGCTCTTCAATAATATGCTGTGTCCGGGTTGGTTCATCAGGTGCTCTGCTATGATTAGCTTTTAATGGCCTTGCAGCTTCAAAGTCTGGCTGCTTCCTGCCAGAGGGGATCCTTTGTTGGGAGGTGTTAGCTGGCCCTGATTGTTTCTTGTCAGGAATTCCCGTTTTTTGAAAACTCTAAAATCAGGACAATAAATAAAGAGGAACACTCAAAACACAGGGGAATTTGATTCCTGGGAGGAAACAATCAGGGCCAGCTAATACCTGTCGACAAAGGATCCCCCCAGGCAGGAAGCAGCCAGAATTTGAAGTTGCAAGACTATTCCAGATTAAGCAGCTGAGGGGGGGGGGGAGGAAGGGGCCTGAGACTATTAGAAATGGTGGGAGTTGAAGTCCAAAACACCTGGAGGGCCTAAGTTTGCCCATGCCTGATTTGGTCCTATGTGAAATGATTAGCAATATGACACTACTAATGCAATGGTGTACCGAATATGTCTATTATGCAGTTTTGGTTTTTTTTAGGCGATCCCTCGTTCTCCGAGAATGATGGTCCTCCAAGGTCGGTGTTCTGGCGGTGGGTCCATAGGTGACTGTGGAGCCCTATACTTGACCTGCATCTTCTCCCACAGTGAGGGCATTGGTTTTCAGGTGGAAGGCGGTCTCCGGGGTTGGCTTCCTTCCTCTTGGCACGTTTCTCTCTTTCACCCTCCATTCGTGCCTCTTCAAATTCTGAAGCACTGCTGGTCACAGCTGACCTCCAGCTGGAGCGCTCAAGGGCCAGGGCTTCCCAGTTCTCAGTGTCTATGCCAGAGTTTTTAAGGTTGGCTTTGAGCCCATCTTTAAATCTCTTTTTCCTGCCCACCAACATTCTGTTTTCCGTTCTTGAGTTCGGACTAGAGCAACTGCTTTGGGAGACGGTGGTCGGGCATCTGGACAATGTGGCCGGTCCAGCGGAGTTGATGGCGGAGGACCATCACTTCAATGCTGGTGGTCTTTGCTTTTTCATGGTTTCTTGGTCCATAGATGACCTTTGTGGCTTTGAAAAATCCCTGAGCATCATGGGTATCTGCCAGGTGTTGGATTTCTTCAGCCTTCTCTGTCCACCAGATGTTCTTGAGTTCTCTTGTCCTTCTTTGGACCTCAGCTTTTGTGCTGGCGTAGATCTTTTTCTTAGCAGCACAGTTGATGTCTCTCTGCCATCTTTGGAAGGCTTTCCTTTTCTTGTCAATTAGCTGTTGCATCTTGTCATTTTCGTCAAACCAATCATGATGTTTCTTAGTTTGATATCCAATAGTTTCTTTGCAGGCTGTGATGATGGAGGTCTTCAGTTTGTTTTAGTGTTCCTCACCATTTTTGGGGTGTTCTGTGGGTAGATGTTCCTTGAGTGCTGTTTGGAGAAGAGGTCGTCTGTAGGGCTCCTGGAGGGCTTGGGTGTTCATTTTGTGCCTTGTCTTTCTTCCTTGGAGTCTGCGCTTGGGGGCGATCTTGATATTATGCAGTAGCCAAGGGAGGCAACTGTATGTGTAAAACGTAGGCCATCAGCAGTGTTTGGTGACTGGTATTCAGTCAAACAGGATTGTGGCAAATGGTTTTTGGGTGCTTCTGTATAGGAAGCTGCTGTTTGGACCTTAGAGACCATGGTATACACCAGATATCATCCAAACTGGACAGAGCAAATCCTATAAGTTGGGTTTTGGACCACAGTTCCCAGAATTTCTCCATGATCTCGACTCTCATTTGGTCCTTTGCAGTGGCAGATGGTGCTGCAAGGCTGGCGGCTTCACCCGAGGCACAGCTCCAAGGGCGCTGGAGTGGAACCAGCAACACCTGGACTGGGTTCCTGTTGCTGCCTGACCCGAGCAGCTGCACTTTTTCCAGGGTTGTGGCAAGGATAAGACAGCAGCTGCACTCCAGAATCCTTTCAGCATGCAGAAACACCCACCTGCAGAGATGAAGACCCCCCTCCCCTACGGAACAGCAACATTGTGCAACACAGGCCAGCGACTGGGTGCTTTTCACAATGTGCAGTGTGCAATGGTGCAATACTTCATTGCAACACACAATGCACACTTGCAACTTCAAATGTTGCTGTTTTTGCTGCTGTTATCAAAATACACTGTGCCAAACAATTTGAGCCATATACATAGAATGATTCATGCATGCACATGTCAGAAGCAGGATGCGAGTCATTATCCAATAATTCTGGGTAGCTTATTTCTCTAAAAACATCTTTCCTTTTCAGCCTCCGCACTTGCTTTTGTTCCTTCTGCATCCACTGCTGTTGTAGGGATTTTGGTGCAGAATTCTGGGCTTAGTTTAGTACCCAAAATCAGACACCATTAAATGCCTGATAAATCCTCTGGCAGCCCACTTTTTAAAGTTTATCTCATCCCCTCCCACTTTCCTCCTCAATTACTCAGTTGCTGCAAACTGAGTCCCAATGAAAAAGCAAACACACTCAATAAAGCCAGTATAGATTACTGCAATGTGCTCTACATGGGGTTGCCCTTGAAGACTGTTCAGAAACTCCAATTGGTCCAACAGGCAGCAAGGTTGCTCACTGGAGCGACATACAGGGAGCACACCACCCCCCTGTTATGTCAGCTCCACTGGCTGCCGAGTTCAGTTCCGAGCACAATTCAAAGTGCTGGTTTTGACCTACAAAACCCTGTAGGTTCCGACCCCCTATCTTCCAAAAAAAAAAAAAAAAAATAGACAAATGCTTCGACCCTTAATGCAGTTCCTCGTGTTGTGGTGACCCCCAACCATAAAATTATTTTTATTACTACTTCATAACTGTAATTTTGCTACTGTTATGAATCGTCATGTAAATATCTGATATGCAGGATGTATTTTCATTCACTGGACCAAATTTGGCACAAATACCCGATACGCCCACATTTGAATACTGGTGGGGGGGGGGAGGGGGATTGATTTTGCCATTTGGGAGTTGTAGTTGCTAGTATTTATAGTCGACCTACAATCAAAGAGCATTCTGAACTTGAACCACATGACGTTGGAGGTGTCTATTCCTATGGACAGTTACCTCACAGTCGGACCTGATTAGACTTAATGTCAAGGGAAACCTTTACCTTAAGACTAGGGCTATGTTGGGTTGGATTATGCCTTCCTGCAGAGCTGAAAGGGGATAGATTGGGTGGCCCTTGGGGTCTGTTCCTATGTATTTATGTGTCAGTATATTTGTTGTCCAGAAGGATCTGAATGTGGTTAAGATAGCAAAGATGATGAGTGAGGGAAAAGAGGTGAGTTAGGAGAATAATAGAATCCTAGAGTTGGAAGAGAACTGGTGGGCCATCCCATCCAACCCCATTCTGCCAAGAAGCAGGAATATTGCATTCAAAGCACCCCTGACAGATGGCCATCCAGCCTCTGTTTAAAAGCCTCCAAAGAAGGAGCCTCCACCACACTCCAGAGCAGAGAGTTCCACTGCTGAACAGCTCTCACAGTTAGGAAGTTCTTCCTCATTTTCAGGTGGAATCTCCTTTCTTTTCTGTAGTTTGAAGTCATTCTTCCACTGAGTCCTAGTCTCCAGGGCAGCAGAAAACAAGCTTGCTCCCTCCTCCCTATGACTTCCCCTCACATATTTATACATGGCTATCATGTCTCCTCTCAGCCTTCTCTTCTGCAGGCTAAACATGCCCAACTCTTTAAGCCACTCCTCATAGGGCTTGTTCTCCAGACCCTGGATCCTTTGAGTCGCCCTCCTCTGGACACATTCCCACCAAAGTGTTTTCTGTTGGTCATGGGAGTTCTGTGTGCCAAGTTTGGTTTAATTCCATCATTGGTGGAGTTCAGAATGCTCTTTGATTGTAGGTGAACTATGAATTCCAGCAACTACAACTCCCAAATGACAGAATCAACCTCCCCCAACCCCATCAGAATTCAAGAGTGGGTGTATCAGGTATTTGTGCCAAATTTGGTCCAGTGAATGAATATACATCCTGTATATTGGATATTTACATTATGATTCAGGCCGGCAGCAAAATTAGAGTTATGAAGTAGCAATGAAAATAATTTTATAGTTGGGAGTCACCACAACATGACGAACTGTATGAAGGGGTTACAGCATTAGGAAGGTTGAGAAACACTGGTCTAAATATTAGACTTCTATTGGTTCCGCCTACAATCACATTGGGGTTTTTTTTAGCTGCCACATCAAATTGTTGAATCTTGTTCAGTTTGTGGTCTACTAAGAGTCCTAAATCCCTCTCACATGGACTGTTTCCACCTAGCCTGTATCTGTGCATTTCATTTTTATTGCCTAAGTATACTGCCATGCATTTCTCCCTGTTGAAATGCATTTTGTTACTTTTGGCCCTCTCCTCTATTTTTCCATCTGTAGAAACATTCAAAATGTGTGAGCCTTTTGTCCGTCAAAGCCGCCTCTTCCATCACCACGGAGAGCCAAATCCTTCCTGCGAAGTGGCATCGCCAGCTTCTTACACTTTGGGCCTCAATTAACAGGGTAATTGGATTGTGCAAATCCTGAGCCTGTGCACGTTCGAGAGAGAGAGAAAGTGACGCCGGTTGGTCTCAGCTGCCCGGCTAAGCTGAAGATGCTCGGTGGGTAAATATAGTCCTTCTGTGTGACTCAGCCAGGAGTGGAGGGAAGGCAACCCGCTCTCATGGATCAGAAGCAGGAAAGAAGCAGACTCATTTCCGACGGTGACGCAGACGGAGCCACTGCTCCGGCGCTGCACTTGCCGTCCGTCCGCACTGGACCGCCACCGGTCTCCGGCTGCCGTCGCAACAGGTGAGCTGTTGCTCGTCTCTGCCATGCAATGTTTCCAAGCATCTTGGCACCTTCATGCGTCTTCCAGAAGAGCCTTTGATACCTCACCTCCAAGGCATTAAGGCAGCTTCCATCCTTGGCCACCTGCTTTGGATTCCTCCTCGTGGGCCAAAGAGCAGGAGAGAGATGCACTAGGATTCGAGTGGTGCTCAAGAAACAGGTAAGGAAGAATGGTGGAGCCAAAGACAACCGAGAGCATCTCTTGGGTGTCACTCATGATATCCGACATCAAGGGACAATGGGGTTGTGGCATTTAGTGCAGTGGTTCTCAACCTAATGCCGCAACCCCTTAATACAGTTCCTCATGTTGTGTTGACCCGCAACCATAACATTATTTTTGTTGCTACTTCATAACTGTAATTTTGCTCCTGTTGTGAATCGTAATGTAAATATCTGAAATGCAGGATAGATTTTCATTCACAAAATTTAGCACAAACACCCAATATGCCCAAATTAGAATACTGGTGGGGTTGGAGTTGGGGATTAATTTTGTCATTTGGGAGTTGTAGTTGTTATAGTGGGTTGTAGGTTTTTTCGGGCTATATGGCCATGGTCTAGAGCAGTGGTTCTCAACCTGTGGGTTCCCCAGATGTTTTGGCTTCAATTCCCAGAAAATCCTAACAGCTGTTAAACTGGCTGGGATTTCTGGGAGTTGTAGGCCAAAAACATCTGGGGACCCACAGGTTGAGAGCCATGGTCTAGAGGCATTCTCTCCTGACGTTTCGCCTGCATCTATGGCAAGCATCCTCAGAGGTAGTGAGGTCTGTTGGAAGTAGGAAAAAGGGTTTATATATCTGTGGAATGACCAGGGTGAGACAAAGGGCTCTTGTCTGCTGGAGCTAGGTGTGAATGTTTCAACTGACCACCTTAATTAGCATTTTGAACTCCACCAACAATGGAATTGAACCAAACTTGGCACACAGGACTCCCATGACCAACAAAAAATACTGGAAGGTTTGGTGGGCATTGACTTTGAGTTTTGGAGTTGTAGTTCACCTACATCCAGAGACCACTCAGGACTCAAACAATGATGTATCTGGACCAAACTTGGCACAGATACTCAACATGCCCAAATGCAAACACTAGTGGAGTTTGGGGAAAATAGACCTTGACATTTGGGAGTTGTAGTTGCTAGGATTTACAGTTCATTTACAATTCTGAACTCCACCAACAATGGGATTGAACCAGATTTGGCACACAGAACACCCATGAGCAAGAGAAAATACTGGAAGGGTTTGGTGGGCATTGACCTTGAGTTTTTGAGTTGTACTTCACCTACATCCAGAGAGCACTCAGGACTCACACCATGATGGATCTGGACCAAACTTGGCACGAATTCTCAGTATGCCCAAATGTAAACACTAGTAGAGTTTGGGGAAATAGACCTTGACATTTGGGAGTTGTAGTTGCTGGGATTTATAGTTCACCTACAATCAAAGAGCATTCTGAACTCCACCAACAATGGAATTGAACCAAACTTGGCACACAGAACTCCCATGACCAACAGAAAATACTGGAAGGGTTTGGTGGGCATTGACCTTGAATTTTGGAATTGTAGTTCACCTACATCCAGAGAGCACTGTGGACTCAAACAATGATGGATCTGGACCAAACTTGGCACGAATACTCAATATGCCCAATGAACACTGGTGGAGTTAGGGGAAAATAGACCTTGACATTTGGGAGTTGTAGTTGTAGTTCACTTACAATCAAAGAGCATTCTGAACTCCACCAACAATGGAATTGAACCAAACTTGGCACACAGAACTCCCATGACCAACAGAAAATACAGGAAGGGTTTTTGGTCACTGACCTTGAGTTTAGGAGTTGTAGTTCACCTACATGCAAAGAACACTCTGAACTCAAACAATGATAGATCTGGACCAAACTTGGCATGAATCCTCAATATGCCCAAATGTGAACACTGGTGGAGTTTGACGTTTGGGAGTTGTAGTTGCTGGGATTTATAGTTCCCCTACAATCAAAGAGCATTCTGAACCCCACCAATGATAGAATTGCCAAGCTTCCCACCCAGAACCCCCATGTAACAAAAAATACTGGTTTTTGGGCGACCCCTCTTACACCCAGAGAAAAAAACCACTTTTGGCGCCGTCTTTCCTTCAACTATTCCCTCTGCCTTCTCTAGGTCTCAACCCCCATGTTGAGAAATGCTGATTCTCTTCTGTATACCGCAGTGGATGTGATGATCTCTACAGGGAGATGCAATTAGACAATAGCCTGGACCTCCTTTAGTAGGCAGTGGTTCTCAGCCTGTGGGTCCCCAGATGTTTTGGCCTTCAACTCCCAGAAATCCTAACAGCTAGTAAGCTGGCTGGGATTTCTGGGAGTTGTAGGCCAAAACACCTGGAGATCCACAAGTTGAGAACCACTGGTTTAGGGTAACTAGCTAATTCCTCATCAAGGTTGATTTTGTAAAACCTGATCCTTTGCCAAGCTCTCTGCAAAACACCTGGAGAGCCAAAGTTTGCTCGTGCCCACGATGTAAGGATAAAACAATCCATCTTCCTCTCTCCTGTGTGACTCAGTGAGAGTATCTGCCTGCGTTGTATGTGACTATCTGATGACTCTGATTGTTTGCATGTATAAGGAATGAGGATCTGTGAATCCTTAAGTGTCTGAGGGGGAAAAGGGCCCGAGGCTGTTAGAAATAGTAGGAGTTTATTTATTATTTACTTTATTTATATGCCGCTTTTCTCAGCCCTCAGGCGACTCAAAGCAGTGAACAACATCAATACAAAACATCACGAGACAAGTATAGGGCAATTAAAAACAATTGTAACATAAATCATTAAACATCCGTATAACAATCATTAGCGCCTCAACAGTAAAATCAGAATCCAGTCTCATCATCCATTATTCCGTATTCCTATGTTCAATTACACTGTTTAATCAAATGCTTGTTCGAACAGCCAGGTCTTCACTTTCCTCCGAAACACCAGCAGGGAGGGGGCCGATCTGATATCTGCAGGCAGGGCGTTCCACAGCCGAGGGGCCACCACTGAGAAGGCCCTGTCTCTCGTCCCCGCCAGGCGTGCCTGTGATGCAGGTGGGACCGAGAGCAGGGCCTCCCCAGATGATCTTAGTGTCCTAGCGGTTCATAGGAGGAGATGCGTTTGGAGAGGTAAGTAGGGCCAGAACTGTTTAGGGCTTTATAGGCTAAAGCCAGCACTTTGAATTGTGCCCGGTAGCAAACTGGCAGCTAGTGGAGCTGGCGCAACAGAGGAGTTGTATGTGAGTGCTTCTCCTGTTAGCAACCTGGCTGCTGCCTGCTGGACCATTTGAAGCTTCCGAACAGTCTTCAAAGGCAACCCCACGTAGAGAGCGTTGCAGTAGTCTAAACGGGATGTAACCAGAGCGTGGACTACCGTGGCCAAGTCAGACTTCCCAAGGTACGGGCGCAGTTGGCGCACAAGTTTTAACTGTGCAAATGCTCCCCTGGTCACCGAAACCTGGGGTTCCAGGCTCAGCGATGAGTCCAGGATCACACCCAAGCTGCGAACCTGTGTCTTCAGGGGGAGTGCGACCCCATCCAACACAGGCTGTAACCCTATACCCTGTTCGGCCTTGCGACTGACCAGGAGTACCTCTGTCTTGTCTGGATTCAATTTCAATTTGTTCGCCCTCATCCAGACCGTTACAGTGGCCAGCACCGGTTCAGGACCTCGACAGCCTCCTTAGTAGCAGGTGGAAAGGAGTGACAGAGTTGGACATCATCCGCGTACAGATGACACCGTACCCCGAAACTCTGGATGATCTCCCCCAGCGGCTTCATGTAGATGAGTTGAAGTCCCAAACACCTGGAGGACCCAAGTTTGCACATACCTGATCTACACTGTAGAATGAATGCAGTTTGACACCACTTTCACCACCATGGCTCAATGCTTTGGAGTCATGGGAGATGTAATTTTTGTTTGGCACCAACATTATCTGACGGAGATGACTTGTAAATACCATATTTCTGTAGCACTGAGCGATTGCCATAAAATGCTTTCAAACTGCATTCATTCTACAGTGTAGATCAGTGGTTCTCAACCTGGGGGTCGGGACCCCAGAGGGGGTCGCCAGGGGATGTGAGAAGGGTCACCAAAGACCATCAGAAAACACAGTATTTTCTGTTCGTCATGGGGGTTTTGTGTAGGAAGTTTGGCCCAATTCGATTGTTGGTGGGGTTCAGAATGCTCTTTGATTGTAGGTGAACTATAAATCCCAGCAACTACAACTCCCAAATATCAAGGTCTATTTTCCCCAAACTCCACCAGTGTTCACATTGGGGCATATTGAGTATTTGTGCCAAGTGTGGTCCAGATCCATCATTGTTTGGGTCCACAGTGCTCTCTGGATATAGGTGAACTACAACTCCCAAACTCAAGGTCAATGCCCACCAAACCCTTCCAGTGTTTTCTGTTGGCCATGGGAGTTTTGTGTTCCAGGTTTGGTTCAATTTCATCATTGGTGGAGTTCAGATTGTAGGTGAATTATAAATCCCTACAACTCGAACTCCCAAATAACAAAATCAATCAATCCCCCCCTCCTCCCAATCCCACCACTATTCAAATTTGGGCATATCAGGTATTTCTGCCAAATTGGATCCAGTGAAAATACATCCTGCTTATCAGATAATTGCAGTACCATTCATAACAGGAGCAAAATTACAGTTATGAAGTAGTAAAATAATGTTATGGTTGGGGGTCACCACAACATGAGGAATTGTATTAAGGGGTCGCGGCATTAGGAAGGTTGAGAAACACTGGAGTAGATGCACTCGTTGTCTCCTTCATCATTTTCTGCCCTCAGATATATATAAATAATCCTTTTCTTGCTCTTTGCTTTCCTAGCCAGATCGTATTCCATTTCCTGATCATGTTCCTGCAAGATTGGGCTACACATCCTGGTGCTTTTGTGCCTGCTTTTCCCTTTTCCTCTTCCTCCTTGAGTTTGCATTGCAGCCACATTGGCTTTTCCCCCCTGAACGTTTCCTCTTTCTCTTCCCTGCCGCCACTCCTTTCTGCCTCTCCACATGGCCATGGGATGGATGCCTCTGCTACCTTCCTCCCTCATCCCTGCGTGAGGCGGTTCCCATGGCAACAGCCAATGGGAGGGGAGGGATGCTGCCAACCCAGAGCTGGCTCAGTGTGCATGGGATGGGTTGAGCATGAGAGAGAATGGAGGGGAGCAGAAGGAAAAGAAGAAAAGGAGGAAGGAAGGAAGGCTGGAAAGAAGGGGGAAGGGTGGGGAGTCATCTTTTGCAAAAGGGAAAATGAGGAGGAGGAAGAAGAGAAAGAGATAAGCTCCTTGCTTTCCTTTCCAAGCTTTGGCACCTGGCAAAATGGCTTGGGTGCAAGCACTGGGTTGGGATTGGAGGGGTTGGGAGGAGAAATCTCTTCCTAGAAGCCTATTCCTCTCTCTCTCTCCCTTTCTCTCTCTCTCTCACACACACACAAACACACATATACACACACACGCACACGCACACACTAGCCATTCCCAGCCACGTGTTGCTGTGGCCCACATGGGGGTTCTGCGTGGGAGGTTTGGCCCAATTCTATCGTTGGTGGGGTTCAGAATGCTCTGTGATTATAGGTGAACTATAAATCCCAGCAACTACAACTCCCAAATGTCAAGATTCTATTTTCCCCAAACTCCACCAGTGTTCATATTTGGGCATATTGAGTATTTGTGTAGAGTTTGGTCCAGATCCATCATTGTTTGAGTCCACAGTGCTCTCTGGATGTAGGTGAACTACAACTCCCAAACTCAAAGTACACTGCCCACCAAACCCTTCCAGTATTTTCTGTTGGTCATGGGAGACCTGTGTGCCAAGTTTGGTTCAATTCCATCGTTAATGAGGTTCAGAATGCTATTTGATTGTAGATAAACTATAAATCCCAGCAACTACAACTCCCAAATGACAAAATCAATTTTTTTGAGTGAAGGACATACATTGGGTTCTTAGGTGTCTTGTGTCCAAATTTGGTGTCAATTCGTCCAGTGGTTTTTGGGTTCTGTTAATCCCACAAATGAACATTACATTTTTATTTATATAGAGAGATATATACACACACACACACACACGTACACACACACGCACACTCCACAATTATAATGTATCACCCACATTCTGAACAAGCACCTGAGCTGTTAAAGCACTTGCATTGGATGGTAGAAGGCAACCACGTTTGGAAAGCATCCCTGTACCTTTAAGGTTTGTGCAGAAGTGGGAACTTTTTCAGCCTTCGTTCAACCAAGTAAACAATATAACCCAATTTTCCTAGTTTCCAACAGACCTCACAAGCTCTGAGGGTGCCTGCCATAGATGCAGGTGAAACGTCAGGAGAGAATGCTCCTAGAACATGGCCATATATCCATATAAAACACAGACATGTGCCTTTCAGCTTAAGAACAGACAAGCATCCCGAGCTCTGAGGATCACCTGGGAAGGAATCCCACTGGAGCATTGCAGCGCACCCAAATACCTGGGAGAGACTTATTTTGCATAGAATTACGGAAAATATAGACCCCTGTCTGATTCCAGCAAGCTGGCTTCAGGAAAGGCAAAAGCTGCACATCGCAAGTGCTGAACCTGACTCAGCACATAGAAGATGGCTTTGAAAGGCAGCAGATCACAGGAGCTGTCTTCATAGACCTGTCAGCAGCCTATGATACTGTGAACCACCGCCTCCTCCTGAGAAAAATGTATAATATCACAAAGGACGACCACCTCACCGCCTCATAGGAAACCTGCTACAAAACAGGAGCTTTTTTGTTGAGTTCCAGGGCCAGAGAAGCGGATGGCGGAAACAGAAGAACGGTCTGCCTCAGGGGAGCGTGCTTGCTCCATCCATGTTCAACATCTACACAAATGACCAGCCACTGCCAGAAGGGAGAGTTTCATCTATGCTGATGATCGTGCCATTACCGCTCAAGCAGGGAGCTTTGAGATGGTTGAACAGAAGCTCTCCGAAGCTCTAGGTGCTCTTACTGCCTATTACAGGGAAAACCAGCTGATCCCTAATCCATCTAAAACACAGACATGTGCCTTTCACCTTAAGAACAGACAAGCATCCCGAGCTCTGAGGATTACCTGGGAAGGAATCCCACTGGAGCATTGCAGCACACCCAAATACCTGGGAGTCACTCTGGACCGTGCTCTGACCTACAAGAAGCACTGCCTGAATATCAAGCAAAAGTGGGTGCTAGAAACAATATCATACGAAAGCTGACTGGCACAACCTGGGGATCACAACCAGACACAGTGAAGACATCTGCCCTTGCGCTATGCTACTCTGCTGCTGAGTATGCATGCCCAGTGTGGAACACATCTCACCACACTAAAACAGTGGATGTGGCTCTTAATGAAACATGCCGCATTATCACAGGGTGTCTGCGCCCTACACCACTGGAGAAATTACACTGCTTAGCCGGTATTGCACCACCTGACATCGCGGGAAGTAGCAGCCAATAGTGAAAGGACCAAGGCAGAGACATCTCCAGCTCATCCCTTGTTTGGTATCAGCCAGCACGTCAACGACTTAAATCAAGAAATAGTTTTCTTAGATCTACAGAGACACTCGCTGGAACACCTCAGCAAGCGAGAGTCCAAAAGTGGCAGGCTCAAACCCAGAAGCTCAATCAATGGCTGATACCAAATGAGAGACTCCCCCTGGGCACACAGAAGACTGGGCGACTTGGAAGGCGCTGAACAGACTGCGCTCTGGCACCATGAGATGCAGAGCCAACCTTCAGAAATGGGGCCACAAAGTGGAATCCAGGAGATGCGAGTGTGGAGAAGAGCAAACCACAGACCACCTGCTGCAATGCAACCTGAGCCCTGCCACATGCACAATGGAGGACCTTCTTGCGGCAACACCAGAAGCTCTCCAAGTGGCCAGATACTGGTCAAAGGACATTTAATCAACTACCAAACTTGCAAATTTTGTGTTTTGTATGTTTGTTTGTTTTATTCTGTTGGAAATGTAATACAACTGTCTGGTTGCCCTGACACAATAAATAAAAGGCCGTATAGCCCGAAAAAACTACAGCAGCCCGGGTAAACAACCTTTCAACGTAACAATTAAAAATACAGGAACACCGTCCAGTGTTTAGTCTGGCAACCCAAAGATGAATTTGATGGTGTCTCCATCTGTTGAAAGGGTTTGGATTGTGTCTTCCTGTCTGGCAAAAGAGGGTTGGATTGGATGGATGGCCTTTGGGGGTCCCTTCCAACTCTATGAGAACCAATATAAGGGACCAATATAAGGGAAATATGGGGACTCATAATTTGGGAGCCCCCAGTGCTGCAGTGAATTAAACCACTGACTGCTGAACTTGCTAACCGAAAGGTCGAAGGTCTGAATCCAGGGAGCGGGGTGAGCTCCTGCTGTTAGCACCAGCTTCTGTGGGCTAGGCAAAACTATGGTGAGGTGGATCTGTAATTGGTTAAATGGACAAACCCAGAGGGTGATTCTCCCCAATGCTTCCTCTTCATCCTGGAAAGAAGTGACGAGTGGAGTGCCATCAGCAGGGTTCCGTCCTGGGCCCGGTCCTGTTCAACATCTTTATTAATGACTTAGATGAAGGGCAAGAAGGCAGGATCATCAAGTTTGCAGACGACACCAAATTGGGAGGGATAGCCAATAGTCCAGAGGACAGGAGCAGGATTCAAAACTATCTTGACAGATTACAGAGATGATTGGCCAAAACTAACAAAATGAAGTTCAACAGGGACAAATGCAAGATACTCCACTTAGAGGGAAAAAAACGAAATGCAAAGATACAGAATGGGGGATGATGCCTGGCTTCAGAGCAGTACGTGTGAAAAAGATCTTGGAGTACTCGTGGACAACAAGTTAAACATGAGCCAACAATGGGATTTTGGCCTGCATCAATAGGAGCATAGTGTCTAGGTCCAGGGAAGTAATGCTACCCCTCTATTCTGCTTTGGTTAGACCTGGAATATTGTGTCCAATTCTGGGCACCACAATGCAAGAGATATATTGACAAGCTGGAATGTGTCCAGAGGAGGGCGACTAAAATGATCAAGGATCTGGAGAACAAGCTCTATGAGGAGCGGCTTAAGGAGCTGGGCATGTTTAGTCTGACGAAGAGAAGGCTGAGAGGAGTTATGATAGCCATGTATAAATATGTGAGAGGAAGCCACAGGTAGGAGGGAGCAAACTTGTTCTCTGCTTCCATGGAGAATAGGACAAAGGACAATGGCTTCAAACTACAAGAAATGAGATTCCATCTGAACATGAGGAAGAACTTCCTGACTGTGAGAGCCATTCAGCAGAGGAACTCTCTGCCCCGGAGTGTGGTGGAGACTCCTTCTTTGGAAGCTTTTAAACAGAGGCTGGATGGCCATCTGTCAGGGGTGATTTGAATGCAATATTCCTGCTTCTTGGCAGAATGGGGTTGGACTGGATGGCCCAGGAGGTCTCTTCCAACTCTTTGATTCTATGATTCTATTATTCTGCCAACCTCGCACTTCGAAAACATGCAAATGTGAGTAGATCAATAGATACCACTTCAGTAGGTAGGTAATGGCTCTCCATGCAGTGATGTTGGCCATATGACCTTGGAGGTGTCTATGGACAACACCGGCTCTTTGGCTTAGAAATGGAGATGAACACCAACCCCCAGAGTTGGACACGACTGGGCTTAATGTCAGGGGGAAACCTTTACCTCCTTTACCTATGGGAACTGAAATGGTAATCCTACCCTGAACAATGGTGCAGCTGGGCAGTGTTTAGGTAATATATTGTCTTTTTGGACTACAACTCCCAGAATCCACAGGTTGCAATCTATGTCAGAGGGTTGACTTTTAGGTTAGTGGGTCATTGAGCCTGTCCTGGGATTTAGCGTAAACTCTGGTGGAGCCACCCACAGTGCCGAAGCTATAGAGTTAAGCACTTTGGGTAAACGCCTTTCAATCTGGAGTACAAACTAGAGCAGATTCGCAGGAATAGAAGACACATGCTGTGTTTACAAGTGTCTGAATTAAAAGGAAGGAAAGGAAATTCTCTGCTGGCCTAACTCTAAAAAGGCTTCCTTTGGAATGAACATAACATTTTCCAGGCAGGTATCATTGATTCTTTCTCGAGAAAGAGTAAACAAATACTGCTTTATAAAATGGTTAAAGAATTAACATCTGCAGTAACATAAAGTACGAATTTGGCAATAGCCAGAGGCAAAGGGAATACCCGTGAAATAGAGCAATTTCAAACGGTTGTGGATAGTGAGATCCAAGCTGCGGGTAGTGTAACCTGAAGTGTAGATACCGAGACCCAATATGTGGTTACTGGTACTGGCAACAGGCCGCTCAACAGGCCGCTCTAAAGGTTCGTATGCCTGGTGAGATGAAGAAGCCCAAATAAATCTCACCAAATTGAAGAAGAAGCCACTGAAGTAGTGTATTGTCAGCTGAAGTGATGCTAGCCTGTTGTTGCACACAGGGGCGGCTCGTCCATTACGCAAAGTAAGCAGTCGCAGAACACTTTTTTTTTTGCCAGGGGCCCTCTCAGCTCACAACAGCCCTAGCAGTCCAGGGAGAGCCTCGGCCTTCTTGCCTCGCTGCCGGGCGATCCTCTTCCCAAAGGGCCCTTGAGCCTCGCCTAGCCCCTCATTCCTGCTCCACCTGGCCACCGGGAGGGCGAGCAGAGCCGGCGCTCAATCGTTCTCCACGTTCGATCCCTTCCCCATGGCTGGCTCCCCCTGGCGCTCCACCCGCCTCCACTCCTCTTCCCAATTTGCGGGTGGGCCAAGGGGCAGAGCCGCCGCGCCTGGCCCGCTTCGGGTCCAGAGGCGTGTCTGAAGACCCCAGCATGCACACCAAAAGTCGCCTCTTCTCCTGACTTTCTCTTCAGCCATTGGGACCAAGAGAGAGAGAGAGAGCCCCTCCGGCTGGAGGTATCTCCCACCTCCGCTCCCTCCTTTGTTTTTGCGCCTACCTTCAGGAAAGGTGGGCATCTCCACCTCTGTCTCTCTCTCTCTCTCTGTCCCAATGGCTGAGGAGAAAGTCAGGAGAAGAGGTGACTTTTGGTGCACACGCCGAGGTCTTCAGGCACGCCTCCGGACCCAAAGCGGGCCAGGCAAGGGAGCAAGTGCGGCAAGTGTAGTTACTGGGATGTATAGTTCACCTACAATCAAAGAGCATTCTGAACTCCACCAATGATGGAATTGAACCAAATATGGCACACAGAACCCCCATGACGAACAGAAAATATATATCAGTATTGGTTGGGGGGGGGGGGGGGGCCAAAATACTGTTTGCTTACCATTGAAAATTACCTAGGGCCGCCTCTGCATATATTAGAACAGGAAAAGCTCTCTAACTGTAAACACCACACTGTTGATTGGAAAACAATCCTTTTATTGAAGATAATTAAAAAGCAGCAAGTAAAAAGAACTTAAAAGAAATAGGTAAATCCAATTAGGTAAGAAGATAAGCAGGAGCAAAAATAGTCTAGGGTAAAGTTCAGCAAAGTCCATAAAAACAAAGTCCACACTTCTCTAATATAATTCAGAAAAACAGGAAACATTAATCCAGCCCATGAATTCATATACCCCAAAAGTCCAAACCATGAACAAGAAATACTTACACAAGAATCTTCCAAGCAAAGCTTCCATGAAAAAAAGGATGAGAACTATACTTGATTCCAGCGATGCTTCATCTGACTATATTTCCCATACTTGAAACTTTTATCCCCTCGTTAAGCTATTCCACGCACTCAGGAATTGGTTTCATTTTACTTGCGATCCCCTTATCTTTTTCTGTCAGAGCCTGGCAGAACCCCAAAGGCACTGTTCGGCCTGTCTGTTTTGACTAATTTCCTCTCTAATTTATCTCCTCGTTAGCTATGTCTCTAGTGCTCAGAAATTGGTTTCGCTTTAGCTGAGAATTTCTTATCTTTTTCTCTCGGAGCCTGGCAGAACGCCGAAGCCACTGTTCGGCTCTCCTGTTTTGACTGATCTCCTCCCTTCTATCTATTTGCTCATTAATTTCTGCATCTGGGCTAGGTGCCGAGCTGTTTTCATGTTCCCTATCATGGGAAGACTCTGCTAACAATCAGGGAGCACACCATCATCTCCACACTCCTCAGGGACATTCTCATGGGAAACTACACTTTGTACAGGGATCTCCTGGTCATTCTCTGCATCAATATTATTAACCACACCATTGCCATTTTGAAACTCATTGATATCACTCCCCACATCCAAAGCACCCTGATCCTGCAACACAATCACAGGCTGAACTCCAGCAAGACCCTGTGGACCCATGGGAGTGAAAGATTGGTGAGGGAGTTTAGGGGGACGAAAAGGAAACATATGATATAGGTCTGCGGATATCGGGGAGAAATTATAGATCTTGGTATCCGCGGGTCAGGAGAGACATGCACGGGGTTATAGGAGCAGAGGTTGGATGCATGCAGGGGGAAACAGGTAGGAAAGCACTATTTTCAGGGCTGGAGAAGCCATGGGGGCCATGCAAGCCATGTGTCCCAAGTGTGACTTTACTCTGAGGTGCGACGTCTTCTATCCTGGATCCATCTCAGTTTTCTGGCCAGATGTTGACTGTTCTTGATTGGTGTTGATCTTATGTTGACTTCCTTCTTAACATTGTAAACATTTCTGTTATCACTAACCCAATTCTTATCAGAGTTTACTTTTCAGTTCTTATTCGCAACTTTTAATTACAGTCCAGTAAGCAGGTAGACAGTCATTGCCTTAATATTATACTGGTGTCAGGCCTTAATATTATACTGGTGTCTCCAAAATTATTGGCTCCATCCATACATTCATCTTCCATACTTCCATTCATTCCCACACATCATATTAAATTCACATTGATCAAATCTGCACATTGAATTTCTGATTACACACCCCTTTAATTGAAGGGGAAATGCTGAAGGAAAAGGGGGGTGTCGAATAAGAGCTTCGGATAAGATGGAATGTCGGATAAGTGAAGGTTGGATAAGCGAGACTCTACTGTATGTATGTATGTTAGTGTGTGTATTACTTACTTACTTACTTACTTAGGCGATCCCTCGTTGGCCGAGTAGGATAGTCTTCTAGGATCAGAAGTCTTGTGAGTCTGTAGGTGGCTGTAGAGCCCTATTCTTGATCTGCATCTTCTTCCGCAGTGAGGGCATTGGTTTCCAGGTGGAAGACCCATAACGTTGGATGGACCTATGGAGCAGCTGCAGTGAATGCAGGGGGAGAAATGCACCAGAATTGGCTGCAAAGGGCTGAGCTGCAGCAGCTGCCCTTGAGCGCATGCAATGCATCCTCAGGTCAGGATGCGTCTGGCACCACCTGCAGACAAGCCTTGGAGCATCATGGATGCCACCCAAAAAAGATGCCCAACTGTCATTGGGTTGTAGAGGTCATTGGAAGGGCCCCAAAGGCCACCCATTCAACCCCCTGCCATGCAGGAAAATACCCAGTCAAAGCATTCCTGACAGATGGCCATCCAGTTCATGACCCACTCCCTGCTTCCACCCATTGAGCCTCAACATCCATTGAGTTCTGAGATTGCAGTTGACAGTACTTTGGCTACCTTTGCAACAGGTACAACTTTAGTCGTATCTGGGTTGGCTTGATGCGCCTTCCTCTTGGCACGTTTCTCTCTTTCACTCTCCATTCATGCCTCTTCAAATTCTGCAGCACTGCTGGTCACAGCTGACCTCCAGCTGGAGTGCTCAAGGGCCAGGGCTTCCCAGTTCTCAGTGTCTATATATACACACACACACGGTTCCATGGCATTCAGCCATGGCAGTTAAAGTGATGTCAAACTGTATCAGTTCTGCAGTGTAGATGTACGCCTAGAAAAGAATGTGGTTGGCTTGAGCTAACGATCACTCCACACTGCAACACTCAATTGCAAATCCAGATCAGATTATTTGCTTCATAGCTAGCTAACAAAAGGCAGTGTCACTGTCCACAAATATATTAACCTGCTCCTGTTTCTACTTGGTCTTGAGACTACAATAAATAGGCTTTCTCCAAACGTAAACAGACTTATCTACAGTGTTGTTGTCATTCTGTATTCAATCCCCTAAAAGGTCCAATGCCCACCGCCACCTGTGAGCACCTGTGTGGCTGCCATCGGGGCCCGAACGTGGAAGAAGGGAAGTGGTATGGCGTTCGCTCCTATCTGCACCTTTTCTACGAAGACTGTGCCGGTTTGGATGATCTTGGGAGGCCCCCAAACTCTCCATCCAGTGGTGGATGGGCGTCCGTCCTTTGGAAGGTAAGTCTACAGTCAGAAATTTTGTAAACCTTGAAGGGACAATTGCTTTAGAGCAGGTGTGGGTCAACTTGGGTCCTCCGGGTGTTTTGGACTTCAACTCCCACCATTCCTAACAGCCGGTGGGAGTTGAAGTCCAAAACACCTGGAGGGCCCAAGTTGACCCACACCTGCTCTAGAGAAACAGGAAAAAATAGACTAGAAAGGTGTGTCTACACTGGGAGTTGTAGTTTGGTGAGGCACTATTTTGACCAAGAAGGATCAAGACCTTGCAAAACTACAATTCCCAAGACTCCATAGCAATAAGCCATGGCAGTTCAAGTGGTGACAAACTGCACTGATACACACTAGGGCCCCTTCTACTCTGGCATACGATCCAGATTATCAAAGCAGATACTCCACATTATCAGCTTTGAACTGGATTATTTGAGTCTCCACTGCCAGATAGAATAATAGAATCAAAGAGTTGGAAGAGACCTCATGGGCCATCCAGTCCAACCCCCTGCCAAGAAGCAGGAATGTTGCATTCAAATCACCCCTGACAGATGGCCATCCAGCCTCTGTTTAAAAGCTTCCAAAGAAGGAGCCTCCACCACACTCCTGGGCAGAGAGTTCCACTGCTGAACGGCTCTCACAGTCAGGAAGTTCTTCCTCGTGTTGGAATCTCCTCTCCAGTTCAAAGCAGATAATCTGGATTTTATATGGCAGTGTAGATCCAGCCTTGATCTCCTTGCTGAAATTCCCCAGGGAAATTCCCCAGGAAACTTAGACCAAGTTACATTCTCTCAGCCACAGCGAAAGGTGATGACAAACCTCCCCTAAATGCATCTTGCAAGGAAACTCCTAGGATAGGTTTCCATAAGTCCAGTTTGGCTTGAAGACCCATGACGACAGTATGGAACTATGGAGGAGCAGCAGTGAATGCAGTGGGAGAAATGCACCAGAATTGGCTGCAAAGGGCTGAGCTGCAGCATCTGCCCTTGAGCGCATGCAATGCATCCTCAGGTCAGGATGCGTCTGGCGCCACCTGCAGACAAACCTTGGAGCGTCATGGATGCCACCCAAAAAGGATGTCATTGGGTTGTAGAGGTCATTGGAAGAGCCCCCAAGGGCCACCCATTCAACCCCCTGCCATGCAGGAAAATACCCAGTCAAAGCACTCCCGACAGATGACCATCCAGTTCATGATCCACTCCCTGCTTCCACCCATTGAGCCTCAACATCCATTGAGCTCTGAGATTGCAGTTGACAATACTTTGGCTACCTTTGCAACAGGTACTACTTTAGTAGTTTTCCATGCATTGTGACTTCCCTCTAAAATATGAGCAAAACCTGGTAAAGTCACTTCTCCGACAGTCATAGAATCATAGAGTCAAAGAGTTGGAAGAGACCTCATCCAGTCCAACCCCATTCTGCCAAGAAGCAGGAATATTGCATTCAAATCACCCCTGACAGATGGCCATCCAGCCTCTGTTCCAAAGCTTCCAAAGAAGGAGCCTCCACCACACTCTGTGATTCTATGAGTCTATATGCAGACATGGGCAAATATGGGCCCTCCAGGTGTTTTGAACTTCAACTCCCACAATTCCTAATAATCTACCTTATATATCTTGCTCCCGGCATGTTCAAGCTCGACCCTTTGCCAAGCCCACCCTTCAAGGTCATTAATCACATCTTCAAGACTCAAGCATTTGGCAAATGGACAGGATACATGATTTTATCAAGAAGCAAAGCCAGCATGTGTTCATCTCTAAGCAGATCAGGGAGACAGAGAGGGCGAAAAGTGACAACTAGGCAGCAGGCCACTATCTCTTCGAGATGACAATAATCTTCTGGCAGTTGCCTATACAAATACAAGCCAAGAGAGATCTTTTGGCTAATCTGAAAGGGCTGCCCTTGAGCTCTTCTGCAATCCGATGATGATGATGAAGATGATGATGGCATGAACCTAAAGGCTGTCCTTCTCCTTCTCCTCCTTTGCTTTCTCCCTCTTCTCTTTCCTCTTTTTATCCTTCTCCCTCTTTTCCTTCTTCTCCTGCTTCTCTTTTCTTCTCCTTCTTTTCCTTCTTCTTCTTCTTCCTCTTTTCATTCTTCCTCTTTTCTTTCTCCTCTCTCTCCCTCTTCTTCTTCTCCCTTTTCTTCTCCTTTGCGTTTTCCTTTCCTCCCATCTCCTTCTTCCTGTTCTCCTTCGTCTTTTCCTTATCCCTCTTCTCCTTCTCCCTCTCCCTCTTTTTCTTCTCCTTTCCCCTACTTTCCAACTCCTTCTCCCTCTTCTCTTTCTCCCTCTTCTTCCTCTTCTCATTCTCCCTATTTTCCTTCTATCTCTCCCTCTTTTCCTTCTTGCTCTTTTCCTTTTCCTTCTCCTTTGCCTTTTCCTTCCCTCTCATCTCCTCCTTCTCTCTCTTCTCCTTCTTCTTTTCCTTCTCCCTCTCTCCTTCTCCCTCTTTTTCTTATTTGTCATCTCCTTTTTCTTTCTCCCTCTTCTCTCTCCCCCCTCTTTTCCTTCTCCTTTTCCTTCTCTCTCTACTCTTTTTCTTCTCCTTTGCCCTCTTTTTCAACTCCTTCTCCCTCTTCTCCTTCTCCCTCTTTTTCTTATTTGTCATCTCCTTTTTCTTTCTCCCTCTTCTCTCTCCCCCCTCTTTTCCTTCTCCTTTTCCTTCTCTCTCTACTCTTTTTCTTCTCCTTTGCCCTCTTTTTCAACTCCTTCTCCCTCTTCTCCTTCTCCCTCTTTTTCTTATTTGTCATCTCCTTTTTCTTTCTCCCTCTTCTCTCTCCCCCCCTCTTTTCCTTTTCCTTCTCCTTTTCCTTCTCTCTCTACTCTTTTTCTTCTCCTTTTCCCTCTTTTTCAACTCCTTCTCCCTCTTCTCCTTCTCCCTCTTCTCATTCTCCCTCTTTTCCTTCTTCTCTTTCTCCCTCCTTATCCTTCTTGCTCTTTTCCTTTTCTTCCTTCCCTCTCATCTCCTCTTTCTCCTCTCTTCTCTTTCTCTCCTCTTCTTCTTTTCCTTCTCCTTCTATCTCCTTCTCCTCTTTTTACGCTCCTTCTCCCTTTTCCTTCTTCCTTATTTGTCATCCTTCTTTTTCCTTCTTCTCCCTTTTCTTCTCTCCTTCCTTTCCTCTTTCCTTCTCCTCCTTTTCCTTCTCTCTCTTCTCCTTCTCTTCTCCTTTTCCCTCTTTTCCAACTCCTTCTCCCTCTTCTCCTTCTTCTTCTCCTCATTCTCCCTATTTTCCTTCTCTCTCTCCCTCTTCTCTTTCTTGCTCTTTTCCTTCTCCTTTGCCTTTTCCTTCCCTCTCATCTCCTCCTTCTCTCTCTTCTCCTTCTTCTTTTCCTTCTCCCTCTTCTCCTTCTCCCTCTTTTTCTTATTTGTCATCTCCTTTTTCTTTCTCCCTCTTCTCTCTCCCCCCTCTTTTCCTTTTCCTTCTCCTTTTCCTTCTCTCTCTACTCTTTTTCTTCTCCTTTTCCCTCTTTTTCAACTCCTTCTCCCTCTTCTCCTTCTCCCTCTTCTCATTCTCCCTCTTTTCCTTCTTCTCTTTCTCCCCTCTTTCCTTCTTCTCTTTTCCTTTTCCTTCTCCTTTTCTTCCCTCTCATCTCCTTTCTCTCTCTTCTCCTTCTTTTCCTTTTCCTTCTTCTCCTTCTCCCTCTTTTCCTTCTCCCTCTTTTCCTTCTCCTTATTTGTCATCTCCTTTTCCTTCTCCCTTCTCTCTCCCCCTTTTCCTTTTCCTTCTCCTCCTTTTCCTTCTCTCTCTTCTCCTCCTTTTCCCTCTTTTCCAACTCCTTCTCCCTCTTCTCCTTCTCCTTCTTCTCCTCATTCTCCCTATTTTCCTTCTCTCTCTCTCTTCTCTTTCTTGCTCTTTTCCTTCTCGTTTGCCTTTTCCTTCCCTCTCATCTCCTCCTTCTCTCTCTTCTCCTTCTTCTTTTTGTTTTCCTTCTTCCTTCACCCTTTCCTTTTCCTTATTTGTCATCTCCTTTTCTTTCTCCCTCTTCTCTCTCTCCCTCTTTTCCTTCTCTCTTTTCTCCTTCTCTTCTCCTTTTCCCTCTTTTCCAACTCTTTCTCCCTCTTCTTCCACTCTTCTCCTGCTTCTCCCCTCCCTCTTTCCGCTTTTCTTCTTGTTCTTAGCTCATGTCGTCCTCCCTGCTTCTCTTCTTCGCTCTTTCCTCCCTCCATTCTCTTCCACCTTTTTTCTTCTCTTTTTCCTTCTTCTCCTTCTCTTTCTCTTTCTCTTTCTCTTCTCTTCTCTTCTCTTCTCCAGGTGTCTCTCTCTGCTGGCAGCCTGCTCTTGCTCCTTGGAAGCGCAGCACTAGCCACCGGCTACCTCCTTCCTCCCAAACTGGAAGGCATTGGGGAAGCTGAGTTTGTGGTTCTGGACCAACAAGCGGTGGAGTACAACCATGCCTTGGGCACCTGCCGGGCAGTGGGCATGGTCCTGTGTGCCATGGCTGGGGCCCTCCTGGTCACCTGCGTCCTGTCCTCCGGTTTGGCCAGGATGACCCAAGCTGAAGGGGGCCACGAGGAGAAGGCATGGCAGGAAAGCCTCCCTGGGAAGTGGGGGGCCACCATCACAGAGCCCCCAGTGCCCTTCCGAGCCTCATGGGTCCAGCCCAAGAGAGAGATGTGACCTCTCGTTCCCACTGGGCTTCAAGCACATCCTTATCATAGATTTGCACCAAATTGGGAGGGAGAGCGGATACTTCAGAAGACAGGACCCAAAATGACCTTGATTGATGGGAGACAGGGCCAGAACTAATAAAATTGATCTTCAACATCGAGAAATGCACAGTACTACACTTAAGCACAGATATAGGTTGGGGGCACCAAGCTTGAAAACTGTCCATGAGAAAGGGATGTAGGACTCTTAGTAAACAACAAGTTGGACATGAGCCAACAGTGTGATGCAACTAAAAAAGCCAATGTAATTCTAGGCCAGTGTTTCTTAACCTTCCTAATGCTGCAACCCCTTGTGGTGACCCACAACCATAACATTATTTTTGTTGCTACTTCACAACTGTAATCTTGCTCCTGTTATGAATTGTAATGTAAATATGTAGGAAATATGCAGGAAAATGTTACAGAGAACGAATATGTCAAACCACTCTGGCACAAATACACAATACGCCCAAATTTGAATACTGGTGGAGTTGGATGGGGGATATATTTTGTCATTGGGAAGTTGTAGTTGCTGGGATTTATAGTTCACCTACAATCAAAGAGTATTCTGAATTCCGCCAATGATGGAATTGAACCAAACTTGGCACCCAGAACTCCTGTGACCAACAGAACATACTGGAAGGGTTTGGTGGGCAGTGTCCTTTGGTTTTGGAGTTGTAGTTCACCTACATCCAGAGGACACTGTGGACTCAAACAATGATGGATGTGGACCAAACTCTACAAGAATAACAATATGCCCAAATGTGAACACTGGTGGAGTTTGGGGAAAATAGAATCTTGACATTTGGGAGTTGTAGTTGCTGGGATTTATAGTTCACCTACAATCACAGAGCATTCTGAACCCCATCAACGATAAAATTGGGCCAAACCTCCCACACAGAACCCCCATGTGGGCCATAGCATTGCGTGGCAGGGAACAGAACATACTGGATGGGTTTGGTGGGCGTTGACCTTGAGTTTTGGAGTTGTAGTTCACCTACTTCCAGAGAGCACTGTGGACTCAAACTATGTTAGACCTGGACCAAACTCTACACAAATACTCAACATGCCCAGGAATCGAACCAAACTTGGCACACAGAACTCCCATAACCAACAGAACATACTGAATGGGTTTGGTGGGCATTGACCTTGAGTTTTGGAGTTGTAGTTCACCTACTTCCAGAGAGCACTGTGGACTCAAACAATGATGGATCTGGACCAAACTTGGCACAAATACTCAATATGCCCAAATGTGAACACAGATGGTCATCACAAACTTCGCGATGACCAACAGTAAAAATGACTGGACAATTGGTTTGGTGAGGCATTGGGTGGAGTTTGAGGAAAATAGACCTTGACATTTGCTGGGATTTATAGTTCGCCAACACTCAGAGAGCATTCTGAACTCCAACAATGATGGAATTGAACCAAACCTGGCACACAGAACACCCATGACCAACAGAAAATACTGGATGGGTTTGGTGGGTATTGACCTTGAGTTTTGGAGTTGTAGTTCACCTACATCCAGAGAGCACTGTGGACTCAAACAATGATGGATCTGGACCAAACTTGGCATGAATCTACTCAATATGCCCAAATGTGAACACTGGTGGAGTTTGGGGAAAATAGACCTTGACATTTGGGAGTTGTAGTTGCTGGGATTTATAGTTCACCCACAATCAAAGAACATTCTGAACCCCACCAATGATAGAATTGGGCCAAACTTCCCAAACAACCATGACCAACAGAAAATACAGTGTTTTTTGATGGTCTTTGGCGACCCCTCTGACACCTGCTCGTAACCCTCCTAGGGGTCCCGACCCCCAGGTTGAGAAACACTGGTCTAGGCGGTGTCGATAGGAGTCTAATGTCCAGATCAAGGGAAGTCATAGTCCCCTTCTATTCTACTTTTGGTCAATCCTCACCTGGAATAGTGTCCAGTTCTAGGCACTACAAATTCAAGAAGGGGATGGACAAGATGGAAAGTGTCCATGGCCCTGGTGGCCTCTTCCAACTCTAAGGAATCCGTGGGCCCTTCCACACTGCCCCTCTATACGAGAATTCGATCCCAGATTATCTGTTTATCCCAGGTTATCTGGAGGTGGAGACTCAAATATTCCAGTTTAAAGCAGATAATTCTGCGGTCAGATTGTGGAATATAGGACTGCGTGGAAGGACCCTAAGATTCTAAGTCTCTCTTGACCCAATGTTCTGTCACGCGCTGGGCCTGTAACAGCTGTACTTTTCTATAGGACATATACTTTAAGCCCAGCAGGAAGCCAGGGGGCCTCAAAGAGAGGTTCTCAGGGATTTTTCTGAAGTGATGGTCTTTAGAGTCTTTAATGATGCAACAAAGTCTTTATTATGGAACAAACAACAAATCTTCAATGGTTCAAACAACACTTCAAGGCTTTCTTAGTCTAGTCCTCAATGGACTGGCACCTGACTTTGATTAACTAAACCTTCTCTGTAGGAAAAACTCCCTTTTAACCTCTTCCAGGCTGCTTTCTATCTATGCCTCATTGGTGTGGGACCTACTACCGATTCCAAATGCATCTGGGTATCGAGTAGACCTACCAGCCGAGGCTTGAAGATATTTCAGCTGGAGTTCAGTGGATCTGTAGTGCTGTCCTCCCTCAGAGAGTTCTTTGAAACTTCAGGGCTGTTTTCCCTCTGATTGCTGTGAGGCTGAGAGGCTGTGAGCTCTCAGCCAGAGCCTTGGGACCTTTTCCCTGGAAGCTCTTTTTCCCTGGATAGTCTTGAGAAAAGAAGCTTTTCTACGGGACAAGCTGGTCTATGTCCTATAGTCTAGTTTCCTTGGGTGAGACTGACCAAAAAATGGCTCCTTTGCCTCCCAGAGCCCTGAACAAGGGGCGGAACCAAAGCTTAATTATGATGGACAGGAGGCCTGCCCTATGACTGCAAACAGATAACAGAAAGAAAATGAAGTTGGAGCTCCTGGTACAGCCGTACCAGCACACTTGCCTTATAGAATCATACAATCAAAGAATCAGAGTTGGAAGACACTTCATGGGCCATCCAGTCCAACCCCCTTCTGCCAAGAAGCAAGAATATTGCATTCAAATCACCCCTGACAGACAGCCATCCAGGAACCATGGAATTGGAAGAGACCCCCAGAGGTCATCCAGTCCAATCCCATTCTGGGTTGCTGTGAGTTTTTGGGCTGTTGGGCCTTGTTCCAGCTCCATTCTCTGCTAACGTTTCGCCTGCATCTGTATCTTCAGAGGTCTGTTGAAAGTGAAGCAAGTGGAGTGTGTGTGTGTGTGCGTGTGCGTTCAGGCACACACACACACACACCTTTGTGAAATAATGTCCAGGGTGAGAGAAAGAACCTTTTGGTTAGACCACACTTGGAATATTGTGTCCAATTCTGGGCACCATAATTGAAGAGAGATATTGACAAGCTGGAATGTGTCCAGAGGAGGGCGACTAAAATGATCAAGGGTCTGGAGAACAAGCCCTATGAGGAGCGGCTTAAGGAGCTGGGCATGTTTAGCCTGAAGAAGAGAAGGCTGAGAGGAGATATGATAGCCGTGTATAAATATGTGAGAGGAAACCACAGGGAGGAGGGAGCAAGCTTGTTTTCTGCTTCCCTGGAGACTAGGACACGAAACAATGGCTTCAAACTACAAGAAAGGAGATTCCATCTGAACATGAGGAAGAACTTCCTGACTGTGAGAGCCTTTCAGCAGTGGAACTCTCTGCCCGGAGTGTGGTGGAGGCTCCTTCTTTGGAAGCTTTTAAACAGAGGCTGGATGGCCATCGTCCAGGTTCCATCTGAACTTCCTGACTGTGAGAGCCGTTCAGCAGTGGAACTCTCTGCCCCGGAGTGTGGTGGAGGCTCCTTCTTTGGAAGCTTTTGAACAGAGGCTGGATGGCCATCTGTCAGGGGTGATTTGAATGCAATATTCCTGCTTCTTGGCAGAATGGGGTTGGACGGGATGATGGCCCAGGAGGTCTCTTCCAACTCTTGGATTCTTGGATTCTAAGTCCGCCTGCTTCCAGAAGCATTCTCCCCAGCATTCCTGGGGAATTCCAGACAACAATAAATCAGGGTCAACTAACACCTCCCAAGAAATGATCCACCCAGGCAGCAATCAGCCAGGCTTTGAAGCTGCAAGGCCATTAAATGCTAATCGAGGTGGCCAAGTGCAACATTCACACTTGTCTCAAACAGACCAAAGATGCTTGGTAGCAGGAAAGTGAGAAGACTGCATTGCAGATGGATGGAAGAAAGGAAGCTGCGGCTGCACTGATTTTGAAGGCTTTGACTGCATCTACACTGTAGAATTAATGCAGTTTTATACCACTTTAAAACGCTCCCCCAAAAGTACTGGTGACTCAGCAAAGATACATACTTATATGAATGTGTGTGTGTATAAACTCCAAGTCTTATCAACTGTATGTTAAAATGCACACAAACACAGATATGAAACATTTCCCATAAAACGACCACAAAATCCCACTCAAATATGTGTATCTTTTTTTTAAAAAAAGGAATATCCATATATAGATCTTACCATATGGATGTCTGAAGGCAAATTTAATAATATTAGTCAGCATTAGCCTGGAACTGTTGGTATTTAAAGCATTTCACATGTATTACCATAGACTTATCTAATGTCTGCAATAACACAGTTGGGCAGGCCAGAATGATTCTCAGCACATCTCCACTAGGGGGAGCTCTGCACCAAAGTCTAGAGGAGGGACCTTACAATGCAAGCTGCAAGAAAAGGTTGCACTGGGAAGTTGTGTGTTGCCAGCAAAACTCCATTCCTTTTTCCCTTTCCATTGGTTCTTCCACACTCAAACAGTTAGCATTCTGTTGTCAAGGGCAGAGGTTTCCCTATACATTGTTTTCATCCACTAAATAATAATAATAATAATAATAATAATAATAATAATAATAACTTTATTTGTAACCCGCTATTATCTCCCCACAGTTGGGCAGGCCAGAATGATTCTCAGCACATCTCCACTCAGCACGTCTCCCCAAGGGACTCGGTGCGGCTTACATGAGGCCAAGCCCACAACACATCAATAAACAAAGGCAATAACCAAAATTTTGGGTCTTGGAGGTACTGTTCTGCAGTGGCTCCGCTCATTCCTCGAGGGTCGGTCTCAGAAGGTGTTACTGGGAGACTCCTGTTCAACCCCACAACCTTTGTCTTGTGGTGTTCCTCAGGGTTCAATACTGTCTCCCATGTTGTTTAACATCTACATGAAGCCGCTGGGCGAGATCATCCGGAGTTTCGGAGTGCGGTGTCATCTGTACGCAGATGATGTCCAACTCTGTCACTCCTTTCCACCTGCTACTAAGGAGGCTGTCGAGGTCCTGAACCGGTGCTTGGCCGCTGTGACGGTCTGGATGGGGGCGAACAAATTGAAATTGAATCCAGACAAGACAGAGGTACTCCTGGTTAGTCGTAAGGCCGAACAGGGTATAGGGTTACAGCCTGTGTTGGATGGGGTCGCACTCCCCCTGAAGACGCAGGTTCGCAGTTTGGGTGTGATCCTGGACTCATCGCTGAGCCTGGAACCCCAGGTTTCGGCGGTGACCAGGGGAGCATTCGCACAGTTAAAACTCGTGCGCCAACTGCGCCCGTACCTTGGGAAGTCTGACTTGGCCACGGTAGTCCACGCTCTGGTTACATCCCGTTTAGACTACTGCAACGCTCTCTACGTGGGGTTGCCTTTGAAGACGGCTCGGAAGCTCCAATTAGTCCAACGGTCGGCAGCCATGATACTAACAGGAGCGGAGCGCAGGGAGCATACAACTCCTCTGCTGCACCAGCTCCACTGGCTGCCGATTTGCTACCGGGCTCAATTCAAAGTGCTGGCGTTGGCCTTTAAAGCCCTAAACGGTTCTGGCCCAACTTACCTATCCGAACGTATCTCTGCCTATCAGCCCACCAGGACCCTAAGATCTTCTGGGGAGGCCCTGCTCTCTATCCCGCCTGCTTCACAGGTGCGGCTGGCGGGGACGAGAGACAGGGCCTTTTCTGTGGTGGCCCCTCGGCTTTGGAATGCCCTCCCCATAGAGGTAAGATCAGCCCCCTTCGCTGATGGTATTTCGAAAAAGGTTGAAGACATGGATGTTTAAACAAGCATTCGATTAATCTGGTGCAACGAAACTGATGAACAAGGATTGGTTAATCACAGACGACGAAATTGGATTGCGACTACAATTAAGAGATGCATTGGATTATTATTGGTGGCCCAATAATATTGTGTATTGTGTATGTGTTTTTATGCTTTTTAATGGAATATTGCTGCTTGTCGTTGTGTTGTAAACCGCGTTGAGTCGCCAATTTAGGCTGAGAAACGGCGGTATATAAGCACAGTAATAAATAAATAAATAAATAAATATACATTAAATATTATTTATTTATTTATTTATTTATTTATTTCATTTACTTATACCCCGCCCTTCTCACCCCGGGGGGGGACTCAGGGCGGCTTACAGAGGAGGCACAATTAAATGCCTAAATCAATTGACAGTAATATAAAATACAAAAGCAATTCAACAGTTAAAAATTAAACATCAGCAATACATTACATCTATACTCGCTAAAACCAATAAAACCAATAAAAATTTCATACAAACCGATACAAACCAATTACTCCTTATTGCCGGTCAATGTTCGCTATCTCATAGTTCAGAGTTTCCTTCCACATTTATCAGTCCTGCCAGTCCTATTTGTCTGGTTGTCCTTCCTAGTCAGCAGATTGCCCGAAGGCCTGATCCCACAACCACGTCTTTACCTTCCTCCTGAAGGACAGGAGTGATGTTGATGCCCTGATATCCACTGGGAGTGAGTTCCACAGGTGAGGGGCCACCACTGAGAAGGCCCTGCTCCTCGTCCCCAGCAGCCTCACTTGGGAAAGTGGTGGGGTCGAGAGCAGGGCCCCCTCAGATGATCTTAAATTCCGTGGTGGGACGTAGAGGGAGATACGTTCAGACAGATACACTGGACCGGAACCGTACAGGGTTTTGTAGGTCAAAACCAGCACCTTGAATTGGGCTCGGAACTGAACCGGCAGCCAGTGGAGCTGACACAGCAGAGGGGTGGTGTGCTCTCTGTATGTCGCCCCGGTGAGCAGTCTGGCTGCCGCTCGCTGGACCAGTTGAAGTTTCCGAACCGTCTTCAAGGGCAACCCCACGTAGAGTGCGTTGCAGTAGTCTATTTGGGATGTAACAAGAGCGTGGACCACTGTGGCCAGATCAGACTTCCCAAGGAACGGGCGCAGCTGGTGCACAAGTTTTAATTGTGCAAAAGCTCTCCCGGCCAAACAGTTAAAATAAAACTCAAAAACAAAAATACACAATAAGCAATAAACAATAACAATAACATACAGCATTTAAAAACCTATGGCCAGGCCAAATGTAATAATTGAAATTTAAAAGGCTGGGCCTGAACAAGGTAGGGAAAACTAGGATAGGGTTTTCAGAGAAAGAGGAGGGCGCGCAGACAATCCTAATCAATATTAAAGTGCATTTGAGGACATATTGCTAAGAGTTTTCCTTATTCTGGGAAGGCACACTGGAACAACCACATTTTCAGGCTCCTTCTAAAGACTGCCAGTGTTGGGACATGCCTGATGTCCTTAGGGAGTGAATTCCAGAGTCGAGGGGCCACCACCGAGAAGGCCCTTTCCCTCGTCCCCAACAATCGTGCCTACGAAGGAGGTGGGAGGGTGAGCAGGGCCTCTCCAGATGATCAAAGAGATCGTGTGGGTTCATACACAGAAATGCGGTCACGCAGGTAGGCCGGTCCCAAACCGTTCAGGGCTTTGTAGGTAAGAACCTGCACCTTGAATTGGGACTGGAAAATGAACGGCAGCCAGTGGAGCTTCTTAAACAGGAGGGTTCACTGCTCCCTGTAAGAAGCACCAATTAGTAACCTGACTAAAAACACAATTTTGCAATATAATTCTAGGAATATATAGGTCTTCCAGCACAACTGCTGGAAACTGACCATAACATAACACTAGAAGAACTAAAGATGTATTCCTAGAGGGGTTTTCCTCAAAGCCATGAATATTCAACCCTGTAAATGTCAAAACTGCAAATGTGGAGGGACAACTGTAGTGTATAGCAGCCTTTCTCCAACTGTGGATCACCAAGTACTTCTGCAAAGTCAGTTCAAAATGGACGTGAAAAGCAAGCAGCAACACAATAATAATAATAATAATAAT
Organism: Anolis sagrei ordinatus; assembly: GCF_025583915.1. Classification (NCBI taxonomy): domain Eukaryota; kingdom Metazoa; phylum Chordata; class Lepidosauria; order Squamata; family Anolidae; genus Anolis; species Anolis sagrei. The sequence continues at coordinate 7,698,847 of NW_026847438.1, forward strand.
AATAATAATAATAATAATAATAATAATGTAGACTCTGCAAGGAAGCAGATGAAACAATAGATCACATCCTCAGCTGCTGCAAGAAGAGCGTGCAGACAGACTATAAGCAGAGGCATAACACCGTTGCGCAGATGACTCATTGGAACCTGTGCCACAAATACCACGTGCTTGCAACAAAGAACTGGTGGGATCAGAATGAACACGTCAAACTACTCTGGGACTTCCGGATTCAGACAGACAGAGTTTTGGAGCACAACACTCCTGACCTCACGATTGTGTTACAAAACAAAGTATGGATTGTCAATGTTGCAATCCCAGGTGACAGCCGGATTGAAGAGAAACAACTGGAAAAGATGACACAATATGAGGATTGAAAGATTGAATTGCAAAGACTCTGGCACAAACCAGTCAAGGTGGTCCCAGTGGTGATCAGCACACTGGGTGCAGTGCCTAAAGACCTTGGCCTGCACTTAAACACAATCGGCGCTGACAAAATTGCCATCTGCCAGCTGCAGAAGGCCACCTTACTGGGATCTGCACGCATTATTCGCCGAAACATCAAACAGTCTTAGACACTTGGGAAATGTCAGACATGTGATCCAGTACTACAGCTAGCAGAGTGATCTTGTTTGCTGTGGACTCATCTTGTTGTGTTTCTAATAATAATAATAATAATAATAACAACAACAATAACAATAACAATAACAACAACAACAATAATAATAATAATAATAATAATAATAATAATCTTATCTTGTTGACAAGAAGGGAAACCCAGACTTCTTTGGATTCCTGGACCACAGGAAAGGAGATCTTTGTGCAACAGATTCCTTGGATTTTAAAAAAAGGTTTCCAAAAGATAGACAGATCGATCGATCGATCAATCAATCAATTAATCAATCAATCCAAGAGTTAAATTCCACCTTGCAAAGGGTTTCAACTAGAATAACTATGCAGTGTTTCAACAGAGATTTTTTTCCAAAGTCAAAATGCCATTGAGTCATGCAACCTGCCAACACAGCGAGGCTCAAATGTCTGGAAGCATGAGTCATAATACTCTTCCTCCGAGGTTGCAAAGTTACTCAGAACAAGTAATTACAAAGAGGAAAAAGTTACAGCCACAATGGCAGCCTCTTGCCTTGCCCACAATGGCAACATCTCCACTGCCATATATTGCAGTTTCTTTTTCCTCTCTCTTTCTTCTTTCTCATCCTTTCTTTCGTTCTTTTGGCTATAGTGTTTAAAGGTTTATTTTGGCTGATTTTTTATGGTATTGTATTTTCTGGGTTGTTGTAGGTTTTTCCAGGCTATATGGCCATGTTATAGAAGCATTTTCTCCTGACGTTTCGCCTGCATCTATGGCAAGCATCCTCAGAGGTAGTGAGGTCTGTTGGAACTAGGAAAAAAGGTGTTTATATATCTGTGGAATGACTGGGGTGGGGCAAAGGACTCTTGTCTGCTGGAGCTGGGTGTGAATGTTTCTACTGACCACCTTAATTAGCATTTGATGGCTTGGCAGTGCCTGGGGGAATCTTTTGTTGAGAGGTGATTAGATGTGCCTGATTGTTTACTCTCTGTTGTTTTGCTGTTGTAATTTTAGAGTTTTTTTAATATTGGTAGCCAGATTTTGTTTATTTTCATGATTTCCTCCTTTCTGTTGAAATTGTCCACATGCTTGTGGATTGTAGTTTCTTGTTGGAAGATATGTATCTCCTTTTTATGTTTTGGTTGAATTTGATATGTTTTTTATGGATGTGATACTTAATAAACAGTACTTAGGGGGTAAAGCCAAGTTACCTTCAATAACATACTAAAACACACTAGTACTATTTGGCAGAAAAAGATAAAGACCTTGGAAACTACAATTCCCAGGATCCCATGGCATTGAGCCATGACAGTTGCACAAGTTTAATAGTGTAGACTCAACCTGTATGTTACTAATAGAGCTAGTAGTTTTTTGTTTTTTTGTTTTGTTTTAGTGTGGACTGTTTGCAGGTTGTACTCTGTTTAATCTGTATGCTTCCTTGAGTTTGGAAAGGCAGAATGTAAGGAGAATGAACAAGCCTCAAGGACCTGCACAAAGTTTAATGTAACCTGTCTGCTGCGTGCAAAACGTAATCCTGGTTTGTAATCCATCTTTCCCGTGTTCCCTGCCTGACTCTGGGAGTGCAAATATAGACGTTGAACTCACCCGCAAAGTGTTCCTTCCCATTGCAACATGGGGCTGGTTATGAATGGGGTCGATTGCTATGGTGAGTCATGGCTTCCTTGGAGGGTACAGAGCTCTCCATAAATAGGAAGTGTGATTCACTGAAAACAAGGAAGAGAAACCAAGGAAGGAAGGAAGGAGGAAGGAAGAAAAAAGAAAAAGAAAGAAAGGAACAAAGGAAGGAAGGAACAAGGAAGGAAGAAGAAGGAAGGAAGGAAGGAAGGAGGAAGGAAGGAAGGAAAAGAGGGAGGGAAGGGGAGGGAGGGAGGGGGGAGGGAGGGAGGGAGGAAAGAAAGAAGGAGGAGGAGGAAGGAAAGAAGGAAGAGGAGGAGCAGGCAGAAAGGAAGGAAGGAGGAAGGAAGGAAGGAAGAAGGAAGAAGGAAGGAAAAGGAAGGAAAGAAGGAGGAAGAGGAGGGAAGAAAAGAAGGAGGAGAAAGGAAAGAAGGAGAAGGAGGGAGGGAGGGAAAGAAGGAGGGAGAAGGAGGAAGAGAAGGAAGGAAGGAAGAAAGAGGAGGGAGGGAAGGAAGGAAGGGAGGGAAGAAGAAGGAAGAAGGGAGGAAGGAAGAGAAGGAAGGAAGGGAAGGAGGGAAGGAAGAAGGGAAGAAGGAAGGAAGGAAGGAGGAAGGAAGGAAGGAAGGAAGGAAGGAAGGAGAAGGAAGGAAGAAAGAAGAAGAGGGGGAAGGAAGGAGGGAGGAAGAGGAAAGAAAGGAAGGAGGGATGGAAGGAAGGAAAGGCAAAAGGAAGGAAGGAAGGTAAAAAGGAAGGACGGAAGGAAGGAAGGAGCAAGGAAAGAAGGAAGGAAACAAAGATGGAAGGAAGGACAGAAGGAAAGAAGGGAGGAAGGAATGGAAGAAGGAAGGAAGGGGGAACTAGAAGCAACCCTTCAAATCTGGAAGTTTGTTTCATGCACAAAATAATTAACAAATATTGTGCATAAAATCAGCTGCATTGTGTGCATAAGGTGCATATGAACCCCAGTATGACAGAAATCTTTGACCAGGCTGGATATACATTGCCATTGCATTATATTGCAGTGTGGACTTATATGATGCAATTTTACTCCGTTGAACTGTAATATATGAGAAATTCGGGCCGCATCTACACCGACTTTTTAATGCAGATAGAACTGCATTATATGGTAGGTGTGGACCTATATAATGCAGCACAATACAATATGAGTCTACACCAGGCATGGGCAAACTTCGGCCCTCCAGGTGTTTTGGAATTCAACTCCCACAATTCCTAACAGCCTATCGGCTGTTAGGAATTGTGGGAGTTGAAGTCCAAAACACCTGGAGGGCCGAAGTTTGCCCATGCCTGGTTTACACTGACCATATAATGCCATCCACACTGTGGATCAAGAATAGGCCTCTACAGTCACCTATGGACCCACCGCCAAGACTCTACACTTGGAAGGCTATCATACTTGGCCAAGAGTGATAGCAATGATGATTCAAACTGCATTATATGACAGTGTAGATGGGGCCTATGACTCTGGAGACTGGGGTTCGAATCCCTACTCGGATGTGGAAGTCCACCCTCTCTTAACCTAACCCACCTTCATGTCTCCGCAGGTTGGAAATGGCTCGAAAGTATACAATAACAATGATTTTCTAGTGAAATCGGTTCTCCATCTTTTGGTGGAATTTCCTAAAAGCCCCTCTTTTCCGTCCGGTCTTTGGTGTGACCTCCTCATCCGATTCCCAAGGGCTCGGCTGGCGGAAAGCCCAGAATCTGGACAGAATGAATGCCTCCCAGCCAGAAGCAAAAAAACAGGGATGGACTGCTTCCAAGTCTTGCAAAAAAAGGTCCTGCCCTGAACTCCGAATGTTTTGGAAGGCAAGGGTCAAGGAAACGGATGTCCTCCCATGTGGGAGAGTTTACTTGGAGTGCAGGAAGTTGTCTCCCAAGGGACCTTGTGCTGCTGTTTCCTGACATAGAAGAGTTTGGAAATATTTGTTGTTACTACATCTCCCATTATCTAGAGGCAGTTGTTATTATTCAAGTCATATTTCACTAATGGTGGCTTTAGGGCAAACTTTCCACAGAGTTTTCCTTTGGTAAGATTTATCCAAAAGAGGCTGAGAAAGTGTGAGTTTCCATGGTTCAATGGGGATTTGATCTCAGAGCCCCCAATGCTATAGGTCAGTGTTTCTCAACCTTCCTAATGTGGCGACCCCTTAATTAGTTCCCCATGTTGTGATGACCCCCAATCATAAAATTATTTTCGTTGCTACTTCATAACTGTAATTTGCTACTGTTATGAATCGTCAGGTAAATATCTGATCTGTAGGATGTATTTTCATTGACTGGACCAAATTGGGCACAAATACCCAATACGCCCAAATTTGAATAGTGGTGGGGTTGGAGGGGGAGGGGTGATTTTGTCATTTGAGAGTTGTAGTTCCTGGGATTTATAGTTCACCTACAATCAGAGAGCATCCTGAACTCCACCCATGTTGGAATTGAACCAAACCTGGCACACAGAACTCCCATAACCCACAGAAAATACTGGAAGGGTTTGGTCAGCACTGACCTTGAGTTTGGGAGTTGTAGTTCACCTACATCCAGAGAGCACTCTGGACTCAAACAATTATGGCTCTGGACCAAACTTGGCACAGATACCCAATATGCCCAAATGTGAACTACAACTCCCAAATGTCATGGTCTATTTTCTCCAAACTCCACCAGTGTTCACATTTGGGCATATTGAGGATTTGTGCCAAGTTTGGTCCAGATTCATCATTGTTTGAGTCCACAGCGCTCTCTGGACTACAACTCCAAAATTCAAGGTCAATGCCCACCAAACCCTTCCAGTATTTTCTGTTGGTCATGGGAGTTGTGTGTGTCAAGTTTGGTTCAATTTCATCATTAGCGAAGTTCAGAATGCTCTTTGATTGTAGGTGAACTGTAAATCCCAGCACATACAACTCCCAAATGTCAAGGTCTATTTCCCCCAAACTCCACCAGTGTTCACATTTGAGGATTCATGCCAAGTTTGGTCCAGATCCATCATTGTGTGAGTCCCCCATACTCTCTGGATGAACCACAACTCCAAAAACTCAAGGTCAGTGCCCACAAATCCTTCTAGTATTTTCTGTTGGTCATGTGCCAAGTTTGGTTCAAATTGTTGGTGGAATTCAAAATGCTCTTTGATTGTAGGTGAACTATAAGTCCCAGCAACTACAACTTCCAAATGTCAAGGTCTGTTTCCCCCCCAACACCACCAGTATTCAAATTTGGATATATCAGATATTTGTGCCAAATTTGGTCCAGTGAATTATAATAATCCTGCAAGTCAGATGTTTACATTACGATTCATAACAGTAGCAAAATGAAGTAGCATTTTGTGAAGTAGCAACGAAAATAATGTTGTGGTTGGGGGTCACCACAACATGAGGAACTGGATTACGGGGTTTTGGCATTTGGAAGGTTGAGAACCACTGATCTACACTATACAATTAATGTAGTTTTGACACCCACTTTAGCTACTATGTCCAAAAGCTAAAGAATAGTAGGAGCTATCGTTTCAAAAGGTCTTTAACCTTCTCTGCCAAAGAGTACAAGTGCCTCAGCAAACTGCATCTCCCATGGGTGGTTGTAGGTTTTTTCGGGCTATATGGCCATGTTCTAGAGGCATTCTCTCCTGATGTTTTGTCTGCATCTGTGGCAAGCATCCTCAGAGGTAGTGAGGTCTGTTGGAACTAGGAAAAAGGGTTTATATATCTGTGGAATGACCAGGGTGGGACAAAGGACTCTTGTCTGCTGGAGCTAGGTGTGAATGTTTCAACTGACCACCTTGATTAGCATATAATGGCCTGGCAGTGCCTGGAGCAATCTTTTGTTGAGAGGTGATTAGATGTCCTTGTTTGTTTCTCCTCTGTTGTTGTGCTGTTGCGATTTTTGAGTTCTTTTTAATATTGGTAGCCAGATTTTGTTCATTTTCATGGTTTCCTCCTTTCTGTTGAAATTGTCCACATGCTTGTGGATTTCAATGGCTTCTCTGTGTAGCCTGACATGGTGGTTGTGAGAGTGGTCCAGCACTTCTGTGTTCTCAGATAATATGCTGTGTCCAGGTTGGTTCATCAGGTGTTCTGCTATGACTGACTTCTCTGGTTGAAGTACTCTGCAGTGCCTTTCGTGTTCCTTGATTCGTGTTTGGGCAAAGCTGCATTTGGTGGTCCCTATGTAGACTTGTCCACAGCTGCATGGTACATGGTAGACTCCTGCAGAAGTGAGAGGATCCCTCTTGTCCTTTGGTGAACGTAGCATTGGTTGGATTTTCTTGGTGGGTCTGTAGATGTGTTTGGGCAATGCTGCATTTGGTGGTCCCTATGTAGACCTGTCCACAGCTGCATGGTACACGGTAGACTCCTGCAGAAGTGGAAGTGAAAGGCACTGCAGACTACTTCAGACAAGAGTCCCTTGTCCCACCCTGGTCATTCCACAGATATATAAACCCTTTTTCCTAGTTCCAACAGACCTCACTACCTCTGAGGATGCTTGCCATAGATGCAGGCGAAAGGTCAGGAGAGAATGCCTCTAGAACATGGCCATATAGCCCGAAAAAACCTACAACAACCCAGTGATTCCGGCCATGAAAGCCTTCGACAATACATTGCAACTCCCATGGTTCCATAGCACTGAGAAATGGCCGGTAATGTGGTGTCTATGTGTGTTATTTCTGCAATGTGGATATCAGGACTTCACACTGCGTTAGATCTAGCTGCGGTAAAAAGGTACGGAAGCAAAGTGCCAATTCCAGGCATGTATTTCTGGAGGAAGGATGAGGAACAAGGGCAGCATTTGTCTCCCTCTCTACCCACTCTCCCACTTCCTAAAACATGATGTCTGAGGTTTCTGGAGGAAGGAAGCTCCCTCCGTGCGGGTCGCGCTCTCTGGCTTCTGGCCTCCTCGTTCCCAGGAATGTTCTTCTGACATCAGGCCCCACTGGCTGCTTGCGTAAGGGCTCCTGATGCAACTTGCATACCGCTGGCACTGCCTCCAATGGCTGCCTTTCCCAGAAAAGGAGGGCTGAGAGATCAATGTCCGGTCTTTAAAAAGGCAATGGCAGGCAGCCAGGAAGAGAGAGGAGGTCGCTGTTTGCAAGAGAAGCTGGCTCCCAACCCTTGCATGGCATTTCTTTTCAGCAGAAGCCATGGGAAGCACAGCTGTCTGACCAAAAGGGACACTGTCCTGGCATAGTAAGGCAGAGGCAGGCAATATATCGTATCTTGGATGTGATTCTCGGATGTGTCTCCCCAGAAATGCTCCTTTTTCTAGCCAAAAAAGAGCTGAATTGCATCTGCCAGGGTGCATCTACACCAGTGTTTCTCAACCTTCATAGAATCATAGAGTTGGAAGAGACCTCATGGGCCATCCAGTCCAACCCCATTCTGCCAAGAATCAGGAATATTGCATTTAAATCACCCCTGACAGATGGCCATCCAGCCTCTGTTTAAAAGCTTCCAAAGAAGGAGCCTCCACCACACTCCGGGGCAGAGAGTTCCACTGCTGAACGGCTCTCACAGTCAGGAAGTTCTTCCTCATGTTCAGATGGAATCTCCTCTCTTGTAGTTTGAAGCCATTGTTCCGCGTCCTAGTCTCCAGGGAAGGAGAAAACAAGCTTGCTCCCTCCTCCCTGTGGCTTCCTCTCACATATTTATACATGGCTATCATATCTCCTCTCAGCCTTCTCTTCTTCAGGCTAAACATGCCCAGCTCCTTAAGCCGCTCCTCATAGGGCTTGTCCTCCAGACCCTTGATCATTTTAGTTGCCCACATCTGGACACTTTCCAGCTTCCTAATGCCACGACCCCTTAGTCCAGTTCCTCATGTCGTGGTGACTCCCACAATCTAAATCTGGATCATGTTTTTAATGATGAGACGCTAGTGAATGGCTATTGTTGTTAATTGTATATTATTGTATAATGTGTTATGATGTTAACTGTTTTTATATCGTGTTATTGTAGCATTGGATTTTTGCTGTTCTGTTATTAACTGCTGTGAATCGCCTAAGGGCTGAGAATAGCGGTATACAAATAAAGTAAATAAATAAATAAATAAATATTCAGGTGACCACACCTGGAATATTGTGTCCAATTCTGGGCACCACAATTGAAGGGAGATATTGACAAGCTGGAATGTGTCCAGAGGAGGGCGACTAAAATGATCAAGGGTCTGGAGAACAAGCCCTATGAGGAGCGGCTTAAGGAGCTGGGCATGTTTAGCCTGAAGAAGAGAAGGCTGAGAGGAGATGTAATAGCCATGTATAAATATGTGAGAGGAAGCCACAGGGAGGAGGGAGCAAGCTTGTTTTCCGCTTCCCTGGAGACTAGGATGCGAAACAATGGTTTCAAACTACAAGAAAAGATATTCCATCTGAACATGAGGAAGAACTTCCTGACTGTGAGAGCCGTTCAGCAGTGGAACTCTCTGCCCCGGAGTGTGGTGGAGGCTCCTTCTTTGGAAGCTTTTAAACAGAGGCTGGATGGCCATCTGTCAGGGGTGATTTGAATGCAATATTCCTGCTTCTTGGCAGAATGGGGTTGGACTGGATGGCCCATGATGTCTCTTCCAACTCTTTGATTCTATGAATATCTTTTCCTGCAATGTGGATCCATGTCTCCAATGTGTCCCAGTCTCTAGATCAGCAGAAAGCAAGCTCGCCCTCTGCTCAGCATGACACCCTTTCAAATATGTATTAAACATGGCTCTCATGTTTAATACATAAGCTTTTGAACCTTCTCTCAAGGTTGCCTCTGGAGCCTGGAATAGACAATAAAGGACACCTTGTTCTTCTGAGCACTGTGCAGAATGTTTTCCCCCACACACACTTATGTAAAGTTGCAAACCCTCTTGAAGCTTCAAGATTTGCAGGCTAGATGGGATCTCAGTTCCACTCTGTTTCTCTGAAGTCCTGATATTTTTTCCAAGGCTCCACCTTGCAGCTTCCATCCTCCACTCCAACACACAGCCGGATCTACAGCTCCTTTTTTTTTTGGCTTCCAGCAACAAGACAAGGACGGCGTGTGCTGGCCCTGAGCCTTATCATTTGCCGTCCCCACCCTTCCCTTCCTTTTCCTTCCTGAAGTTCTTGGCCAAGACTCCAAACAGAAGCCAGAAAGCTGGAGACAGCTAAGAAGCTGGGAGGAGATTGGCATTTCTGATGTTATTGTCTTCCGCGGGAGGCCAATCTGTATCCGGAAAGGAGTGTCTCATCCACACTGGCGATCCGTCGTGTCTAAATCTGATTGCCTTCCAAGTATAGGGTCTTGGCGGTGGGTCCATTGATGACTGTAGAGACCTATTCTTGATCTGCATGGTCTTCTGCAGTGAGAACATGGATTTCCACCTGGAAAGTGGTCCTGACAAGGGTTGGCTTGGCGCACTTCCTTCCTCTTGACACATTCCTCCCTTTCGCCCTCCATTTGTGCCTCTTCAAATTCCACAGCACTGTTGGTCACAGCTGACCTCCAGTCAGACAGCTCAAGAGCCAAGGCTTTCCAGTTCTTTCTCGGTGTCTATGCCACAGTTTTTAAGGCTGACTTTAAGCTCACCTTTAAATCTCTTTTCCTGTCCACCAACATTCAATTTCCTGTTCTTGAGTTGGGAGTAAAGTAACTGCTTTAGGAGACAGTTATCTTTGGGCATTCGGACAGCGAAGTTGATGGTGGAGGATCATTGCTTCAGTGCTGGTGGTCTTTGCTTCTTCCAGAATGTCCTCCTGTCTTCTTCCCAAGAGATTTGCAGGATTTTTCAGAGGCAACGCTGATAGAATCATTCCAGAAGCCAAGAATTATGTCTGTAGATGGTTCATGTTTCACAGTGGCTTTACAAACAAGCACCTTGGTATCCCGACGAATGTCCCGATCCTCAAACACTCTCTGCTTCATTTGGAAAAATGCTGCACTCGCAGAGCTCAGGCAATGTTGTATTTCGTTGTCAATGCTGACTTTTGTGGAGAGATGGCTGCCAAGGGAGTGGAAATGGTTAACATTTTCTAATGTTACACCATTAAGCTGTGTTTCTGGCATTGCAGAAAAGAAAAGGAGTGTGATCACTGCCTCTCGGTGTGATCCACTTTTCTGGTCCAGCTTCACTCCATCTCAGCAACTTCACCTGGGAAAAGAGTTGCAAGGACCTCAAGGCTGTTTGGAAGGGGAAACTCAACACTGATTGGCATGTTGCTATTCATTTGACCTCCCTGCATTGCCTTGAAAAGAGGCCTATCCCATCTAGTTTCATTTAAATACCCTTAAATATTAAATAGCATTGAGCCATTGCAGTCAAACTGCTGTTAAACTGCATTAAAACAAGCTATAATAAAACCGCTGTTGAAGAAACCATCACTGGACCCCACTAAATTCGACAACTATCGGCCAGTTTCCAATCTCCCCTTCTTGGGCAAAGTCTTGGAACGTGGTGGCCTCACAACTCCAGGTATTCTTGGTAGACACGGATTATCTAGACCCGGCACAGTCTGGCTTTAGGCCGGGACATGGTACCGAGACAGCCTTGGTCGCCTTAGTGGATGATCTGCGCCGGGAGCTCGACGGGGAGTGTGTCCCTGTTGGTGCTGCTGGACCTCTCAGCGGCCTTCGATACCGTCGACCACGGTATCCTTCTGGGACGCCTCGCAGGGATGGGTCTTGGAGGTACTGTTTTGCAGTGGCTCCGGTCATTCCTGGAGGATCGATCTCAGAAGGTGTTGTTGGGGGACACCTGTTCAACCCCACAACCATTGTCTTGTGGGGTTCCTCAGGGCTCAATATTGTCTCCCATGTTGTTTAACATCTACATGAAGCCGCTGGGGGAGATCATCCGGAGTTTCGGGGTACGGTGTCATCTGTACGCGGATGATGTCCAACTCTGTCACTCCTTCCCACCTGCTACTAAGGAGGCTGTCCAGGTCCTGAACCGGTGCTTGGCCGCTGTGACGGTCTGGATGAGGGCGAACAAATTGAAATTGAATCCAGACAAGACAGAGGTCCTCCTGGTCAGTCGCAAGGCCGAACAGGGCATAGGGTTACAGCCTGTGTTGGATGGGGTCGCACTCCCCCTGAAGACGCAGGTTCGCAGCTTGGGTGTGACCCTGGACTCATCGCTGAGCCTGGAACCCCAGGTTTCGGCGGTGACCAGGGGAGCATTTGCACAGTTAAAGCTTGTGCGCCAGCTGCGCCCGTACCTTGGGAAGTCTGACTTGGCCACGATAGTCCACGCTCTGGTTACATCCCGTATAGACTACTGCAACGCTCTCTACGTGGGGTTGCCTTTGGAGACTGCTTGGAAGCTTCTAGTCCAACGCTCGGCAGCCATGATTTTAACAGGAGCGGAGGGCAGGGAGCATACAACCCCCCTGTTGCGCCAACTCCACTGGCTACCGATCTGCTACCGGGCTGAATTCAAAGTGCTGGCGTTGGCCTTTAAAGCCCTAAACGGTTCCGGCCCAAGCTACCTATCTGACCGCATCTCTGCCTATGAACCCACCAGGACTTTGAGATCTTCCGGGGAGACCCTGCTCTCGATCCCGCCTGCTTCTCAAGCTCGGCTGGCGGGGACGAGAGATAGGGCCTTCTCGGTGGTGGCTCCTCGGCTGTGGAACGCCCTTCCTACGGACATTAGACTAGCACCATCTCTAATGGTATTCCGCAAAAAGGTGAAGACCTGGATGTTTGTGCAGGCGTTTGAGTAATTTAGTGCAATCTGGTAATGGAACATAGGAATGGAACAAGGGACGACGAACCTGGACTACGCTTGGATGATGAGAAGATTGGGTACGGTTGTTTTTTGTAATACTTGTGCATTGTAATTGCTTATTGGTAATTTATGGATAATGTGTTAAGTCAATTGTTATATGTTGTATGGAACCACTGCTGTTTCTACTGTTTTTACTGTTTGTGAACCGCTGTGAGTCGCCTTCGGGCTTGAGATACAGCGGTATATAAGCAAAGTTAATTAATTAATTAATTAATTAATTATTCAGTGCAGATGTACCCTTAGATGGCTGGGTGATATCTAAGCACAGATCTGCTGCAATGTTGAGCATTTATAGCTTCAAAAATGTTATACGAAAGTTCAAAACTTTCAATGAGGAGTGTTATTCAAAATGCTACTTTGAAGCATGCTATGCAATATATGTGTGTGTGTGTGTGTGTGTGTGTGTGTGTGTGTGTGTGTGTATATATATATATATATATATATATATAGCCCTCTGTGGCACAGTGGGTTAAACCGCTGAGTTACTGAACTCGCTGACCAAAAGGTTGGCAGTTTGAATCCAAGGAGTGGGGTGAGCTCCCGCTGTTAGCCCCAGCTTCTGCCAACCTGATGTTGTTGTTGTTCATTCATTCAATCGTTTCTGACTTTTCGTGACCTCATAGACCAGCCCACCAGAGCTCCCTGTCGGCCGTCACCACCCCCACTCCTTCAAGGTCAATCCAGTCACTTCAAGGATGCCATCCATCCATCTTGCCCTGGCCCCTCTTCCTTTTTCCTTCCATTTTCCCCAGCATCATTGTCTTCTCTAAGCTTTCCTTTCTCTTCATGATGTTGCTAAAATACTTCATCTTGGCCACTGCCACCTAGCAGTTCAAAAACATGCAAATGTGACTAGATCAATATGTACCGCTTCTGCAAGAAAGTAACAGTGCTCCATGTAGTCATGCCGGCCACATGACCTTGGAGGTGTCTACGGACAACGCCGGCTCTTCGGCTTAGAAATGGAGATAATCACCACCCCCCAGAGTTGGATATGAATAGACTTAATTTCAGGGGAAAACCTTTATCTATGGTACATATATATCTTATACATAGGTTGAGCATTGGATGATAGCTCTGAAGATTCAATCCCTTGCTCAGCCATGAAAACTCCATTGTCACCTTGAGCAAGGCACACTCTCTCAGCCCAAGAGAATAAGAACAAGCTTCCTCTGAATAAAGCTGACCAAGAAACACATAAGGAAGTCTTGATTTAAAGGCTGATAGCAACTGGACTTCAGCTGCATCTACATTTGAGTATGATTGCAGTTTGACCCCATTTTAACTACTGTGGCTCAGTGCTATGGAATACTGGGAGTTGTAGTTTGGTGATGCATTAGCACCCTTTGGGAGAGAAAACTGGTGAAACTACGACTCCGCAAAACTCATAGTATTGAGCCATGGCGTTAAAATGGAGCCAAAGAGCATTCATTCTTCAGTGTAGATGCTGAAGCCTTGGACTAGAACTTCCATTAGGCAGTACAGTATGTCTACTACAATTGTGTTTTTCAGTACCAAGTGTCACACACATATTGTCAATGGGCCCAGGAACATCTTTGCTGGATTTCCTATCTGTAGCATGGACGTGTCAGGTTGTTAACCTGCAGTAACCTGGCAAGGTGCATGACGTGACTCCAAGAATGTGCTATCTTTGCATATCTCTCTCCCAGGTTGAACACTAGTGTTTGTTGTTTTCGGTCCCTGATGCCTGAACTTTAACCGTTCAACTGGGAGGCCATCCTAAAGCCACAGGAAAAAACTAAATGGTTTTAATGATCCTTCCAGGAGTTCCTAACTGCAGACGACGGGATCTTCCCATCTATGTTTCCAGGAATAAAAACTCTCCAGTATTATTTATTTATCGTGTCATCAGCAACCAGACATTTGTATTACATTTTTAACAAAAACAAACAAACAGACAGACAAAACACAGAATTTGCAAGCTTGGTAGTTGATTAAATGTCCTTTGACCAGTATCTGGCCACTTGGAGTGCCTCTGGTGTTGCCGCAAGGAGGTCCTCCATTGTGCATGTGGCAGGGCTCAGGTTGCATTGCAGCAGGTGGTCAGTGGTTTGCTCTCTCCACACTCGCATGTCGTGGATTCCACTTTGTAGCCCCATTTCTTGAAGTTGGCTCTGAATCTCGTGGTGCCAGAGCGCAGTCTGTTCAGCGCCTTCCAAGTCGCCCAGTCTTCTGTGTGCCCAGGGGGGAGTCTCTCATTTGGTATCAGCCATTGGTTGAGGTTCTGGGTTTGAGCCTGCCACTTTTGAACTCTCGCTTGCTGAGGTGTTCCAGCGAGTGTCTCTGTAGATCTAGAAAACTATTTCTTGATTTAAGTCGTTGATGTGCTGGCTGCTACCCAAACAAGGGATGAGCTGGAGATGTCACTGTCTTGGTCCTTTCATTATTGGCTGCTACTTCCCGGCGGATGTCAGTTAGTGCGATACCGGCTAGACAGTGTAATTTCTCCAGTGGTGTAGGGCGCAGACATCCCATGATAATGCAGCATGTCTCATTAAGAGCCACATCCACTGTTTTAGCGTGGTGAGATGTGTTCCACACTAGGCATGCATACTCAGCAGCAGAGTAGCATAGCACAAGGGCTATGTCAGATGTCTTCACTGTGTCCGGTTGTGATCCCCAGGTTGTGCCAGTCAGCTTTCATATGATATAACTTTCCAGTTATATAAAGTGTGCTTTACAATAATCTAAAAACGGAAAGGTTGAGCTTTGCATTACACAGGGGAATGGTGTCGGAGGCCACATTTACACTGCCCTATACTGCAGTTTCTGAATCCAGATTAACTGGATGATATGGCAGTGTGGATACAGCCAGAGACACCACTTGCATTGCCATGGGATATATCTAAAATTGAGGAAGCAAAGGAGGAGGAAAGCCTTGGCAAAATGGTTGAGACGATACCCTGGAATCCATGCCAAACACACACTCTGCCATCTGCAAAGAACTGGTGGGAACATATGCCTGCAAACACTGTTGATTCTGGTGGCCTTAAATCCCTATGAGAGTTTAAGGTGCAAACTGACGAGCCATAGAGCATAATGTGCCAGCGACAATGCTTCAGAAAGAGAAAATTTAGAGTAGCAATATGGTAAACCCAGAGGACAGGAGATCGGAAACAAAGGGTCCATCTACAGTGTAGAATTAATGCAGTTTGGGAAAGCAAGATCCTTGAGTACGTAAAAATCCATGAAACTAGGCACTTGAATCCATGAAATTAGACAGCAGGGAAATCTCATAGACAAATCTTGAGCTTGGCAAAAACTTGGTACACGAAACTCAGAGCACCTGAAAGCAAGACCATGATAAAATAAAAACGTTGACCTGAATGAGGCAACTCTCTCCCATTAATCATTATAAAGTTTTTTCAGATACGTATATTCTGTCCAAATTTGGTGTCAATTCATCCAGTTGTTTTTGCGTTACGTTAATCCCACAAATGAACATTACATTTTTATTGAAATAAATTTTGAAGGGCCTGCATTTGCATTTGCTTACATAATGAGATATCTTGGAGATGGGGCCCAAGTGTAAACATGAGAACCATGTACGTGTCACATACACAAAACCAGAAGGAACCTTTGGGCACAGTCATATAAATCATTTTGTGCGTGAAACAAACTTGAGCCATCCAAAAGCAAAGGTATCCTTATCTCAGCCACTCCTGTGCACAATCTTGGAGTATTTTGGAATTCCAGATAAGGGACAATCAACATTTATCAGTTTAAACAGTTTAATAATCTCAAATGCTTCTTTCCTATGCTTTTGTCCCATAAATGAAAGTCCTCAGAGGCTTAGGTCAGAAAGGTGCCCATCCAATTTCCTTAGTGGTTTGGTCATAATATCCTATGCAAGAGACCAGCAACCTCTCAAGCCACCATGAAACTCAGTGTAAGAGCAAAAACACCTCTGACTCAGTGCCAGGTAAGTAACTAAAACCTTTGCCAGGTTTCAAGGGTGGAAGATAAGAAACAGGAAGGAGGTAAACTCAGGCAGCTTGGAACTTTGCCTTCTGCAACCACAGCGGCATCTAAGGTCACTTCTGGTTTTAGTCAAAACTTGAAAGGAACTTTAACCTTACTCTCTAGCACCTCAAGGCTGGGTTTACACTGTCATATAATCCAGTTTGATGGCGTAGATCCATCTTGAGTAATGTTATGAATAACTTTCCCACACTGGAAAAGAATATCCCACTTCTGACACCAATTTGTCATGAATGACTTTTCAATAACCCTAAAGCATAGGTTCTTTTTATTGCAATTTCCAGTGTGAGAGGGTACATTGGATTACAGAACTTTTACACAAAGAATGGCATTAGACATACAGACATATAAATTCTATGCAACTACATTGGATTTACAATTACGTGGCTAACAAACAACAAAGAATTATATTTTCAATCACCATTCACACACATGTACACGCATTCATCCACATGCATCCAAATATTACCATATCCTTTTCTCCCTCCTTGGAGAAGCACCTGTTAGGCCAGACCCTGCTTTCCTGCAGCCTGCCAATGCATAGTTCCAAAACTTCCATAATGCCAAAACTTCAAAACGCATCCTTTCTCTAAGCACAACGCCAAGAACCAGATCTCTGTTTTCTATACAGCAGAACCTGATTCCTTTCACAAAATCCAAGACTCCAAAAGCGCGCTTCTTCCTCTTCCCTTGAGAAAGAAGGCCAAAGTGATCAGACTGCTCCCGTGCAAATCTGCCATTATCCATAGGTACACTGTTTCTCTCCTTCCCATGGAGCAGAGCATGGTGGGTGGAACAGACTCCTCAGGTCTGTCACAATTTGAGAATTATTAGATTGAGTATTTTATAGGAATGATAGAATTATTAGATTGAGTACTTTATAATGTCTTCCATCCTGGCTTCATCTCAGTTTCCTGGCCTCTTCTTGATTGGTGTTGACAAGCACAAGGCTTTTGTTTACTTCTTTCTTAACATAAGGAATGTTGCAAACATTTCTCTTCACTTGAAAGAACCATTGTCACAGTCCTTAACAGTCCTTAACAGAGTTTACTTTTCAGTTCTTATTAGCAACTTTCAATTACAGTCCAGAAAACAGGTTGTTAGTCATTGCAGGTCTTAATATTTTACTGGTGTTTCCAAAATTATTATCTCCATCCATACATCCTTCCATTCTTCCATTCATGCCCACACATCATATTAAATTCACATTTATCAAATCTGCGCATTGAATTTCTTATTACAGTAACTAATTTCAAATTCAGGTTAAAAACCATTGTCCCAAGGTGCATCTACACCAGGCATCAGCCGACTCATCCCCTATTTGAGTATCAGCCAGCACGTCAACGACTTAAATCAAGAAATAGTTTTCTAAGATCTACAGAGACACTCGCTGGAACACCTCAGCAAGCGAGAGTCCAAAAGTGGCAGGCTCAAACCCAGAACCAATCGCTGATACCAAATGAGAGACTCCCCCCTGGGCACACAGAGGACTGGGCGACTTGGAAGGCGCTGAACAGACTGCGCTCTGGCACCACGAGATGCAGAGCCAACCTCAAGAAATGGGGCCACAAAGTGGAATCCTCGACATGCGAGTGTGGAGAGGAGCAAACCACTGACCACCTGCTGCAATGCACCCTGAGCCCTGCCACATGCACAATGGAGGACCTTCTTGCGGCAACACCAGAAGCACTCCAAGTGGCCAGATACTGGTCAAAGGACATTTAATCAACTACCAAACTCACAAATTTTGTATTTTGTCTGTTTGTTTGCTTTGTTCTGTTAGAAATGTAATATAATCGACTGGTTGCACTGACACGATAAATAAACTTAAGCGGCTGAGGGGGGAAAGGAAAGGTCCAGAGGCTGTTAGGAATGGTGGGAGTTGAAGTCCAAAGCACCTGGAGGGAGGCACAAAGTGCCCTTTGACTGCTCTACAAGATCATCCCCACAAGAACCCAAGTTGGCCCGTGCCAGGGATAGAGTCTCAACCAGTTCAACTTAGTTTGTGGCAGACCCAAAAACAAACTTTCTGGAGTCGAACAACTACTTTCAAAGTAAAGACTGCACTTTGAAACAGGAAATTAGACTTTCAAACCAGGAACAGAGCCTTTCCAAAGCAGGAGAAAGAGAGCTGGTGCAACCAGAGTGCAATCCCTGCCGGGGAGGAGGAGCCAAGGGAGGGAAGGAAGGAAGGAAAGAAAGAGGGAGGAGAGAGAGAAAGAAGGGGGCTGTCCGACTGGTGCAATCCGCGTTGTGCTCCGCATCATCATCATCATCATCACCACCCTTTGGGCACAGGGTTACATCATCACCACCCCCGACGGCAGGAAGGAAAGAAGGATCCAGAGGCGCAAAGGCGCAGAGTCACAAATCTCGGATCTCTGGAAGATCATGGATCCTCGATGCTGTTGGTGTTGCTACTGCTGAGAGCCTGGGATCCCATCCATCCCTCGGGGAGGATCCCTTGCTCTCCTGCCTCGGGTTCAAGACCCTCCAGGCCAAAGCAGCAACAGAGGAAACCCAGCTGCAACCGGGTTTGCGCCCTTGGAAGGAAGCCATCCAACCAACCCAGGCGCAGCTGCTTGTGCGCCTTGCAAGAAACCAAACCAAACCCTGCTTCCTCTGGGCAAAGAAGGAAACCCTCTTTGAGAAGGGAAAGGAAAGGCTTAGAAAGGGCCAGGAAGAGAGAGAGAAGGGCCACTCCATTGAAGAAGCAGCTCAGGACACCCTTTGCAGGGCCTTTCCATCGGTGGCTCCTCATTCTCTCCAAAGGTAAGAGCAGAGGGATGGAGAGAAAGAGGGGTTGTGCGGGTCTTTGGGTTGCAAAGTAATTCGTTATCCTTGCCAAGCCTTTTGGGCTCTGGAGGGTCCCCTTAAGGTCATCTAGTCCAGCCCCTGAGTGCACGAATCCACAGAATAATAATAATAATAATAATAATAATAATAATAATAAACTTTATTAGTACCCCACCACCATCTCCCTCCTCCCTGTGGCTTCCTCTCACATATTTATACCTATCATATCTCCTCTCAGCCTTCTCTTCTTCGGGCTAAACATGCCCAGCTCCTTAAGCCGCTCCTCATAGGGCTTGTTCTCCAGACCCTTGATCATTTTAGTCTCCCTCCTCTGGACACATTCCAGTAGTAACATGTTTATTATGGTAAACATGTTATTACAATAAAAGTATAATAATAATAGTATTAATATTATTATTATCATCATTATTAAAGTATTATTATTATTTGTGTCAGGAGCAACTTGAGAAACTGCAAGTCGCTTCTGGTGTTAGAAGAATTGGCTGTCTGCAAGGATGTTGCCCAGGGGGCATCCAGATGCTTTACCATCCTGTGGGAGGCTTCTCTCATGTCCCCATATGGGAAGCTGGAGCTGACAAATGGGAGCTCCGTATTATTATTATTTGTGTCAGGAGCAACTTGAGAAACTGCAAGTTGCTTCTGGTGTTAGAAAAATTGGCTGTCTGCAAGGACGTTGCCCAGGGGGCATCCAGATGCTTTACCATCCTGTGGGAGGCTTCTCTTATGTCCCCGTATGGGAAGCTGGAGCTGACAAATGGGAGCTCACCCCTCTATTTGGATTTAAACTGCCAACCTTTCAGTCAGCAGTCATATCAGCACAAGGGTTTAACCCATTGCACCACTGTGGCTCTTATTATTATTATTATTATTATTATTATTATTATTATTATTATTATTACCAGTCTCTCTTTGCAGCCCCTTGGTAGGCAGAAAACACACCTCTGGAGCTGACCTTGCATTTCTTTTAATGCTTGGAGGACAGTCCTTCTTGCACAGCGTTGACTTTTCAGTGCTGGGTTTTTGCTTTCTATGAGAAACTGGTTCAGGCTTGCAGACTTCGCTTCTCTATCCAACTTGCCCACTTTTGTAGTTGTGAGCCTTCCAAATGGTTTCAGATTTACTATTCATATAATCATAGACTCAAAGAGTTGGAAGAGACCTCATGGGCCATCCAGTCCAACCCCATTCTGCCAAGAAGCAGGAATATTGCATTCAAAGCACCCCTGACAGATGGCCATCCAGCCCCTGTTTAAAAGCTTCCAAAGAAGGAGCCTCCACCACACTCCGGGGCAGAGAGTTCCACTGCTGAACGGCTCTCACAGTCAGGAAGTTCTTCCTCATGTTCAGATGGAATCTCCTCTCTTGTAGTTTGAAGCCATTGTTCCACATCCTAGTCTCCAAGGAAGCAGAAAACAAGCTTGCTCCCTCCTCCCTGTGGCTTCCTCTCACATATACATGGCTGTCATATCTCCTCTCAACCTTCTCTTCTTCAGGCTAAACATGCCCAGCTCCTTAAGCCGCTCCTCATAGGGCTTGTTCTCCAGACCCTTGATCATTTTAGTCACCCTCCTCTGGACACATTCCAGCTTGTCAATATCTCTCTTGAATTGTGGTGCCCAGAATTGGAGATGATGTGTGTTGGAATCCCAAGAACATATAACTTTCAGGAAGAGAAGCTGTTGTATTTTCCTGCCTGGCAGAAAGATGTTGGTTGGACTGGATGGCCTTTGGGGTCTCGCCCAACTCAGTGATTCTATATATGATTCCTAAACAGGCGTCAGTAGACTTGAGTAAGTTCAGGTGGATCATTCACCACTCAGAGCTGCATCACACCAATGACTCGCACATGAATGGGCCAACTTCCTCCATTGGCTAAAAAAACACCAGTTGTGGTTGGTGAGGTGAGGCGAGGTAACTTGGAAACTGTGCCAGGCGGGAGGTTGCATTATGCATGGAGAGCGGGGAGTGGCCACACGGGACCTGGCCGCATAGAACGAGCACACAATTTCAGGGCCTGATGCAATAGTTTGGAAAACCTGTTTCAACCGAGCCTCATTGAATTACTCTGCCTTATATGAGGGTTGAATGAAAAGTAATGCCTCCACCTTCGTAACTCCTCAACAGATGGCAGTACTGGTATGCAACAGGTACTGGCTTGTTCAGTAGACTCTCTTATACAGTTTCATTTTGCCCTTGCGCTTTGCTACTCTGCTCTTGAGTATGCATGCCCAGTGTGGAACACATCTCACCACGCTAAAACAGTGGATGTGGCTCTTAATGAAACATGCTGCATTATCACAGGGTGTCTGCGCCCTACACCACTGGAGAAATTACACTGTTTAGCCAGTATCGCACACCTGACATCCGCCGGGAAGTAGCAGCCAATAGTGAAAGGACCAAGGCAGAGACATCTCCAGCTCATCCCCTGTTTGGGTATCAGCCAGCACGTCAATGACTTAAATCAAGAAATAGTTTTAGTTTCCAATATACCCACAACCTCAGCTTTGGGTTGTTGTAGGTTTTTCAGGCTATATGGCCATGTTCTAGAAGCATTCCCTCCTGATGTTTCGCCTGCATCTATGGCAAGCATCCTCAGAGGTAGTGAGGTACCTCACAACCTCTGAGATGCCTGCCATAGATGCAGGCAAAACATCAGGAGAGAATGCTTCTGGAACATGACCATACAGCCTGGAAAACTGATAGCAATCCTGCTTTGTATCAGGCTAATTTAGTGGCATCGATGTGAATAAACACTCTGCATGCTCAGAAGCTCTTGTTGTGTAGATCAGTGTAGCTCAGGCATGTGCAAACACCAGGTGTTTCGGACTTCAGATCCCACAATTCCCGACAGCCAAAACACTTGGAGGGACAAAGTTTGCGCATGCCTGGTATAGATGCACCGCTTGTGGTTGAGAGAGTGTGACTTTCCAAAGGCGAGCTTTCAGTGGCTGATTGGAGATTTGAATTCTGGTCTCTGAGAGTCTGGCCTAACTCTGAAACTACTGCACTACATCATACTGTTTCTCCCCGTTTCGTGCCTCAGTGGTCACAACTATATCTGCAAGGAGCAGGATTGATTGCTCCGAGTTTGCATCATCCGCACTATTTGCACTGGTGGCAGGCGGTGAAAAAGTGATCGCAGAAGACTCCTCCTCTCTGGGCATTTTGGCCAGAGTTAGGAGCCAACTTGGGCACTTTCCGGATGTTTGTGGCCATTGATCTCCTTGGCAACCGAAGGAGGTCTTTGCCCACATATGGCACATGCTTCCCGTTGTTCACAGCCTGGGCAAACAATTGACTCAGCATTTGAAGCAGTGTCAACGGGTCAGCTGTGTGACTTGATTTGGGCGTCTATTCACATGTTGAGATCCTTTTCATATTTTCACAATTACGGATTGTTGATGCCACTTTAAAGGCTATGGAATTGGGAAATATTCAGGACAGGAAGTGTGACTTTTCCAAGACCACCCAATCTATTTCCATTGCCAAGCAGGGATTTCCACACTGGAGTCCTTGGGTGCATCTACACTATAGAGTTAATGCGGATTGATGACACTTTAATAGCATTGAATAACTTTTATTGTCATTGTAGATTGCACAATGAAATTAAATGCCATCTCCCCAAACATAGAGTTGGAAGAGACCTCATGGGCCATCCAGTCCAACCCCCTGCCAAGAAGCAGGGAAACCGCATTCAAAGCAGCCCTGACAGATGGCCATCCAGCCTCTGTTTCAAAGCTTCCAAAGAAGGAGCCTCCACCACACTCTGGGGCAGAGAGTTCCACTGCTGAACAGCTCTCACAGTTAGGAAGTTCTTTCTAATGTTCAGATGGAATCTCCTTTTATATATATAGAATCACATTATATATATATGTAGAATTACAAAATAAAACATGCATCCTTCCAACTGTTGTGACTTAATGCTATGGGATCCTGGGATTTGTAGTTGGGCGAGGCACCAGCAGCACTCTTTGGCAAAGAGGGCTTAGACCAGTGGTTCTCAACCTGGGGTCCCCAGATGTTTTTGGCCTTCAACTCCCAGAAATCCTAACAGCTGGCAAACTGACTGGGATTTCTGGGAGTTGTAGGCCAAAAACATCTGGGGACCCCAGGTTGAGAACCACTGTCTTAGACCTTGTGAAACTACAGCTTCCACAATCTCAAAGCATTGAGCCATAGCAGTTAAAAGTGGAGTCAAACTACATTAATTCTATGGTGCAGATCAGCATTTCTCAACCTGGAGGTCAGGACCCCTGGCCGGGGGTTGCAAGGAGGTGTCAGAGGGGTTGCCAAAGACCATCAGTATTTTCTATTGGTCATGGGGGTGTTGTGTGGGAAGCTTGGCCCAATTCTATCGTTGGTAGGGTTCAGAATACTCTTTGAATGTGGGTGAACTATAAATCCCAGCATCTACAACCCCCAAATATCAAAGTCTGTTTCTCTCCAAACTCCACCAGTATTCACATTTGGGCATATTCAATATTCGTGCCAAGTTTGGTCCAGATCCATCATTGTTTGAGTCCACAGTGCTCTCTGGATGGAGCTGAACTACAACTCCCAAACTCGAGGTCAATGCCCAACAAACCCTTCCAGTATTTTCTTTTGGTCGTGGGCATTCTGTGTACCAAGCTTGGTTCAATTCCATCATTGATGGAGTTCAGAATGCCCTTTGATTGTAGGTGAACTATAAATACCAGCAACTACAACTCTCAAATGACAAAACCAGTCCCCCAACCCTACCAGTATTTGAATTTGGGCATATTGGGTATTTGTGCCAAATTTGGTCCAATGAATGAAAATACATCCTGCATATCAGATATTTACATTATGATTCATAACAGTAGCAATATCATAATTATGAAGTAGCAACGAAAATAATTTAGTGGTGTGGGGTCACCATAACATGAGGAACTGTATTAAGGGGTCACAGCATTAGGAAGGTTGAGAACCACTGGCTTAGACCTTGTGAAACTACAGCTTCCACGATCCCAAAGCATTGAGCCATAGCAATTAAAAGTGGACTCAAATTGTGTTAATTCTATATATAGTGTATATGAACTCTTGGACTCTTGGTTCAAATTCTCACTTGGCCACAGATAATTCACTGGGCAAGTCACACACTCTCAGCCTCCTTTGGACAAATCTTGCCAGGAAACAAACTTAAGGGCCATCCAGTTGTGCTCCCTGCTTTGTGCTTTGGCATGTTGTGATACTTTGTGCTTTTTCTCTCCTCCTAGATGAGTCTGCTCACTCAGGAGCCCCATATTGTGGCCGCACTGCGGAAGAAACGGCTGGACATTGAGGATACGACGTCCACAGCGGAGAATCCCCAGCCCAAGCGCCGATGTCTCGATCCGGTGGAGGGACGAACCCCTTGCCTCCAGCCCTTGGCTTGCTCCCCACCTGCCCAGGATCAGGACCCGAGGGTCTCCCAGATTGGCCCCTACGTCCTTTTGGAGCCCACCGAAGGGGGACGTTGCTTCCGGGCAGTGAATAGGCAGACCGAGGCAGAATACACCTGCAAGGTAGGAAGCCCCATCAAAGAGGGCCCTTTGTCTCACCTACTTCCCTTCCGCCATGCAGGAAGACACCATCCAAGCCCTCCTAACAGATGGCCATCTAGCATCTGCTTCAAAGTCTCCAGAGAAGGAAACTCCAAGGAAGCATATTACACGGTTGAGCTGCTCTTATAATCAGGAAGGAGCCGTGGCGGTGCAATGGGTGGCACAATGGGTGAAGTGTGCCAGCTGAACTGCTGACCTGAAGGTCAGCGGTTCAAATCCATGAGATGGGGTGAACTCCCATGTGCCAGCTGATCTGCTGACCTGAAGGTTGGCGGTTCAAATCCACGAGATGGGGTGAGCTCACATGGGTAAAACCTTGTGCTGGCTGAATTGCTGACCTGAAGGTCGGCGGTTCAAATCCACGAGATGGAGTGAGCTCCCATGGGTTAAACCCT
Source organism: Anolis sagrei ordinatus (assembly GCF_025583915.1). NCBI lineage: Eukaryota > Metazoa > Chordata > Lepidosauria > Squamata > Anolidae > Anolis > Anolis sagrei. Next base: position 7,723,593 of record NW_026847438.1, read on the forward strand.
TGTGCTGGCTGATATACTGACCTGAAGGTTAGCAGTTCAAATCCACAAGATGGGGTGAGCTCCCATGGATTAAACCCTTGTGCTGGCTGAACTGCTGACCTGAAGGTCAATGGTTCAAATCCACGAGATGGGGTGAGCTCCCATGGGTTAAACCCTTGTGCTGGCTGATATACTGACCTGAAGGTCAGCAGTTCAAATCCACAAGATGGGGTGAGCTCCCATGGATTAAACCCTTGTGCTGGCTGAACTGCTGACCTGAAGGTTGGCGGTTCAACTCCACAAGATGGGGTGAGCTTCCATGGGTTAAACCCTTGTGCCGGCTGATCTGCTGACCTGAAGGTCGGCGGTTCAAATCAATGAGATGGGGTGAGCTCCCATGGGTTAAACCTTGTGCCGGCTGAACTGCTGACCTGAAGGTCGGCGGTTCAAATCCACGAGATGGGTTAAACCCTTATGCCGGCTGAACTGCTGATATGAAGGTTGGTGATTCGAATTTGTGAGATGGGTGAGCTCCCATCTGTCAGCTCCAGCTTCTGATGTGGGGACATGAGAGAAGCCTCCCACAGGATGGTAAAACATCCAGGCGTCCCCTGGGCAACGTCCTTGCAGAGGGCCAGTTCTCTCACATCAGAAGCGACTTGCAGTTTCTCAAGTAGCTTCTGACATGGAAAAAAAATCATCAGGAATGTTTCCCTATTGTTAAGGTGGAATCTATTTTCCTGCTTGAACCCATGGCCTCATTGTGTCTTAGTCTCCATAACAGGGGAAAACAAACTTGGCACCACCTTTCAAGTATTTAAGGGTATTAACCACGAAAATAAAGAAATATGTCAATATAGCTTTGTAGCAGCAAGAGTAGTTATAGCAAAATCTTGGAAGGGAGATAAAGAATTGCTCATGAGATTGGAGAACACAATAAATAGATTACATTCAAACTGCCATGCTGTCTAATGGACGTCGAGGTAAAAGTCATGAAGAGTTTGCAAACAAATGGTGGCTGGCCTTTGTATGTCTTGGAAAGAAGGCAAAAGCTGGCTTTACCGATGCCACGAGGGGAACTACGAGGATTGAATGAAAAGTAATGCCTCCGCCTTCATTACTTGAGTTTGGATGGGAATATTTTAATAAATCAAACGCAGAAATAATCCTTAGAATGAGCTCTTTTACTACCACTATTCACTTTTCGACATAACCACCAGTCAATTGGATACATTTCTGCCAACGGTGAACAAGTTTTCTGAAGCTGTCACGGAAGGAGTCGACACTCTGTTTTTGCAACCCATCATGCACAGATCTTCCAATAGCCAAGCAAAGCAATAATGTGGCCCGCACGTTCTTGTGAAGTCCCAGTTATGCTTGAAATTTCTCTCTGAATGATACGACGATCGTCCTGAATCAACCTTTTGCTTGTGAAACCTGGTGGTTGCTGTCACAGGATGTCCAACTCTTTGTTTGTCACACAAGTCAGATGTTCCCACCTCAACATCTTTAAACTTTCTCTCCCAATGATGCACAGTACTCACATCAACACAATCACCATGAACAGCTTGCATTCTCTGATGAATCTCCTTTGGGGTGACACCTTCTGCTGTCAAGAATTCAATGACTGTTGTTGTTCATTCGTTCAGTCGTCTCCGACTCTTTGTGACCTCATGGACCCGCCCACGCCAGAGCTCCCTGTCGGCCGTCACCACCCCCAGCTCCTTCAAGGTCAGTCCAGTCACTTCAAGGATGCCATCCATCCATCTTGCCCTTGGTCGGCCCCTCTTCCTTTTGCCTTCCACTTTCCCTAGCATAATTGTCTTCTCTAGGCTTTGCTGTCTCCTCATGATGTGGCCAAAGTACTTCAACTTTGTCTCTAGTATCCTTCCCTCCAGTGATTAGTCGGGCTTTCTTTCCTGGAGGATGACTGGTTGGATCTTCTTGCAGTCCAAGGCACTCTCAGAACTTTCCTCCAACACCACAGCTCAAAAGCATCGATCTTCCTTCGCTCAGCCTTCCCTAAGGTCCAGCTCTCACATCCGTAGGTTACTACAGGGAATACCATGGCTTTGACTAGGCAATGGATCTTGGTTGCCAGTCTGATGTCTCTACTCTTCACTATTTTATCGAGACTGGACATTGCTCTCCTCCCAAGAAGGAAGCGTCTTCTGATTTCCTGGCCACAGTCTGCATCTGCAGTAATCTTTGCACCTAGAAATACAAAGTCTGTCACGGCCTCCACGGTTTCTCCTTCTATTTTCCAGTTGTCAATCATTCTTGTTGCCATAATCTTGGTTTTTTTGACGTTTAGCTGCAACCCGGCTTTTGCGCTTTCTTCTTTCACCTTGATTAGAAGGCTCCTCAGCTCCTCCTCACTTTCGGCCATCAGAGTGGTGTCATCTGCATATCTAAGGTTGTTAATGTTTCTTCCAGCAATTTTCACCCCAGCCTTGCATTCCTCAAGCCCTGCACATCGCATGATGTGTTCTGCATACACGTTAAAAAGGTTGGGTGAGAGTATGCAGCCTTGCCGTACGCCTTTCCCAATCTTGAACCAGTCTGTTGTTCCGTGGTCAGTTCTGACTGTTGCTACTTGGTCCTTGTACAGATTCCTCAGAGAGAGACAAGGTGGCTTGGTATGCCCATCCCACCAAGAACTTGCCACAATTTATTATGATCCACACAGTCAAAGGCTTTTAATAGTCAATGAAGCAGAAGTAGATGTTTTTCTGAAACTCCCTGCCTTTCTCCATTATCCAGCGGATATTGGCAATCTGGTCTCTGGTTCCTCTGCCTTTTCTAAACCCAGCTTGAACATCTGGCAACTCTCGCTCCTTGAATTCAATGACTGCACATTGCTTAAGTAGGATTGACCGACTGTCTGCTTAGAGTTCCATACTTCACACTTTAACAACACAACCATTCAATGCTAAGACTTCCTGCCAAAATGGAACTGTAGAGGAGAGTCTACTGAACAAGCCAGTACCTGCCGCATACCAGTACTGCCATCTGTTGAGGAGTTACGAAGGTGGAGGCATTACTTTCACTTTAACAACACAACCGTTCAATGCTAAGGCTTCCTGCCAAAATGGAACTGTAGAGGAGAGTCTACTGAACAAGTCAGTACCTGCTGCATACCAGTACTGCCATCTGTTGAGGTGTTATGAAAATGGAGGCATTACTTTTCATTCAGCTTGCGTATTTAGGGAACTTATAGGGGTGGGTATTATAAGGTACAGATGTCATAACAAGTAGGGATGGAAGTAAAAAGCTTCGTAAAACTACTATGATTCCATAGCATGGTGGTTAAAGTGCTATCAAACCGCATTCATTCTACAGTGTAAATGTGCCCCTACTCCAATGCTGAAAGCATTACCCCACACTGCTGCAAATCTCTGGCTTTTCATGGTAGTCAACACTTGTGCAGCTTCCAAGCATGGCGTTATGCTGCCACCTGCAGGCTGAACATGGAATGGCATGCTTCTCTTAAACCAAGGTGCATCAAGGTGTATACTTCATTTGCATTTTATTTCACACGTCAGTTTATTGTTTATTGAGATGTTCCACACATCTCTTTGTACCAATCATCAATTTCCTAATTGTAATTTTCTTTCCATTTTTGGACTATAACCGATCTTAAAACAGTAACAAAAAATACTATTAATTTTTTCTTTTGCCATTTCAATCTTATGTCATCAAAATTGGATAGAAGTGCTGTATTTGGATTATTTTTCTGTAGATTAATCAATAGTATGTCATTAATTTTATCAAACAGCCATCCCCCCTCCCCACCATGAGTCTATGCTGTCATCTCCTAAGGTAAATGTCATGTCCAACTCTGGGGGCTGATGCTCATCTCCATTTCTAAGCCGAAGAACTGGCATTGTCCGTAGACGCCTCCAAGGTCATGTTGCCTGCATGACTGAATAGAGTGCCATTACCTTCCCTCTGAAGTAGTACCTATTGATCTACTTACATTTGCATGTTCTCAAAATACTGTGTTGGCAGAAGCTGGAGCTAACAGTGGGAGCTCACCCCGCACCCTGGATTTGAACCGCCAACCTTTTGGTCAGCAAGTTCAGTAGCTCAGTGGTTTAATCCACTACGCCACCGGGGGGCCCCTTGTGCCGGTAGGACTGAAGACTGACAGGTCGCAGGTTCAAATCCGGGGAGAGTGCGGATGAGCTCCCTCTGTCAACTCCAGCTCCCCATGCTGGTACATGAGAGAAGCCTCCCACAAGGATGGCAAAACACCAAAACATCTGGGCATCCCCTGGGCAACGTCCTTGCAAACAGCCAATTTCTCTCACACCAGAAGCGACTTGTAGTTTCTCAAGTTGTTGCTGATACAAAAGAACAACAACAGCAACAAACAGGGGGCCAACTCCTACAATGGCATATTAGTATTGACCAACAATAGCTACTAGACTCTCCAGGATGGGTGACGCCTGGTTCGACAACAGTCGACATGAGAAAGATCTTGGAGTCTTTGTAAACAACAAGTTGAACATGAGCCAGGAGTGTGATGCTGCAGCGCAAAAAGCCAATGGAGTTTTGGGCTACGTCAAAAGGAATCAAGTGTCTAGATCAAGGGAAGTCACGGTGTGGTTGTATTCTGCTTTGGTTAGACCTCACCTGGAATACTGTGTCCAGTTCCGGGAACCACAGTTCAAAAGAGATATTGACTCTAAGCTGGAAGGTGTCCAGAGGAGGGCAACTAAAATGATCAAATGTCTGGAGACCATGAATCCCTCTGAGGAGCGTCTTAAAGAACTGGGCATGTTTAGTTTGCAGAAGAGAAGGTGGAGAGGAGACGTGAGAGCCATGTATAAATAAGTGAGAGGATGTCATAAGAAAGAGGGAGCAGTCTTGCTTTTTGCTGCCCTGGAAACTAGGACTTGGAGCAATGGGTTCAACTTGCAGGAAAGGAGATCCCACCTGAACATTAGGAAGAACTTCTTGACTGTATGAGCTGTTCAGTAGTGGAACTCTCTACCTCGGAGTGTGATGGAAACTCCTTCCTTAGAAACTTTTAAACAGAGGTTGGATGGCCATCAGTCAAGGATACTTTGATTGTGCTTTTCCTGCATGGCAGTGGGTTGGACTAGATGGCCCATGGGGTCCCTTCCAACTCTATTATTCTATGATCAGTGCTTGGACCAGAGTTTCCAGTTTTTGTGGTGTCAGTCTCTCAAAGTCTGCAATGTGCTAGCTCAGCCAAAAAGTCAGGGATCATTGGCATATAATGTAAAGCCTACATTTTCCCTCTTTTTAAAACACTATAGGTTTATCCATCCAAGAGCTACCGAGAGGTGATGGCACCTTACGGCCTCCTCCCTCCGCATCCGAACATCGCTCGCCTGGCTGAGGTGATCATTGGGGAGGAAAATGCCTACCTCTTCTTCGAGGCAGGAAGGGACGACATGCACAACTATGTGCGGCGTTGCAAGCGCCTTCCAGAGGACGAGGGAGCGGCCCTTTTCCGGCAAATGGTGGAAGCGGTCTCCCATTGCCACCAGCACGGCATCGTCTTGCGGGACCTCAAGCTGAGGAAGTTTGTCTTTGCTGACCAGGAAAGGTGAGAACACCAGATGTTTCCAATCTGGTGTTGCTTGTACACACACATTCTGATCTTGGGGATTCCTCATCTTCGGAAGAGGAAGGGGAAGATCTTGGAGTCTCGTAAGTTAACATGAGACAGAATGTGATGTGGCGGCAAAAAAAAGCCAATGGGATTTTGGCCTGCATCAATAGGAGCCTAGTGTCTAGATCTAGGGAAGTCATGCTACCCCTCTATTCCGCCTTGGTTAGACCACACCTGGAATATTGTGTCCAATTCTGGGCACCACAATTCAAGAGAGATATTGACAAGCTGGAATGTGTCCAGAGACGGGCGACTAAAATGATCAAGGGTCTGGAGAACAAGCCCTATGAGGAGCGGCTTAAGGATCTCGGCATGTTTAGCCTGAAGAACAGAAGGATGAGAGGAGATATGATAGCCATGTATAAATATGTGAGAGGAAGCCACAGGGAGGAGGAGGGAGCAAGCTTTTTTTCTGCTTTCCTGGAAACTAGGATGCGAAACAATGGCTTCAAACTACAAGAAAGGAGATTCCATCTGAACATGAGGAAGAACTTCCTGACTGTGAGAGCCGTTCAGCAGTGGAACTCTCTGCCCCGGAGTGTGGTGGAGGCTCCTTCTTTGGAAGCTTTTAAACAGAGGCTGGATGCCATCTGTCAGGGGTGATTTGAATGCAATATTCCTGCTTCTTGGCAGGGGGTTGGACTGGATGGCCCATGAGGTCTCTTCCAACTCTTTGATTCTATGATTGTATGAGTGTGGAGGAGTGGGTGTGTTGTTTTGTGATGTGTGCTGGGGAATACTATTAATTTCGTTATACAATGTACAATGACAATAAGGCTATTCTGTTTGCTTTTCTACAGTTTCAGGACTCATCCCAGATCTGTGTCTCATTAGGGATTGAGAGATCTTTGAATGATTGCCAATCCTCTGTCTTATCATCTTGTTTCCTTTGTTTACATAGGTCCAGATTGCTGCTAGAGAACTTGGAAGACTCCTACGTGCTGAATGGCCCTGACGACTCCTTGGAGGACAAGCACGGCTGCCCGGCTTACGTGGGGCCCGAGATCCTCACCTCGAGGGGCTCCTATTCGGGGAAGGCGGCCGACGTGTGGAGCCTGGGGGTGGCACTGTACACCCTCCTGGTGGGATGCTATCCTTTCCAAGGCACCAAACCAGCCTCCTTGTTCGGCAAGATCCGCCGCGGACACTTTGCTGTCCCTGAGGACCTGTCGCCCAAAGCTCGGTGCCTCATTCGGTGCCTCCTTCGGAAAAACCCAGCAGAGAGACTGACCGCCAAGGAGATATTGCTGCATCCATGGCTGGCCACGGTGGGCACCTCTGGGAGCTCACGAAGTAACACTGGCGAGGAGCAGGTAGTGCCCGAAATAGGGCGCGTACAGAGAGCTGAAGCCAAAGAAGAACCAGAGGAAGGTCTGTACAGCTGAGTTGGGCAACGTGGCCAAACTCGGACTGTGTCTTGACCTAACTTCTTCTATGTGGTTCCATCAAATTTTCAGTTCCACTGGACTGTTTCCAAATGTGCCTTTGAAATGGGAAAGAGGTTCTCATTTGCCAGCAGGTGCTTTTGTGTCTAAATCAGGGAAGAAGGGAATCAGAGTCCCCTTTGTAGGAGCTCAGCACTGTCCTCCTTCGCCTGCACCAAAGAACCATTTCTGAACTCTTAGCCAGTGCAATCTCTTGCTTTCAGAAAGAGGAGCTCTTCTATACTTTGGACCAGTTCAGCTCTTAAGTTGGAAAGCCAAGCTCCAAAGTGCAGACTGTGGAAGGGTCAAAAACAGGGCTGGAGGAGAATTCACCTGGGATTTCCTGGAAAGAAAGTTCTAGGTTGCAAAGGTTGGGTTGCATAAAGAGCCCTTCCATGCCCAAAGGCTGGATGTTATCATCGTTGATTTCAGATGAAGACTTTTGAGTAAATCTTGGTTGGGGCTTTTTGATCGGGTGGTGCTCAAGAGGGACCTCTGCTCCCTCCTGCCTTGAGTACATTGTAGTTTTTCTTTGTGCCAAATGGAAAGGGTTGCACTCCTTCTTGGACTGAGACTGTGTTAGTGAAGAGAAAAGAAATATTCCAGGCTACCATTTCCCTTATTGTTGTGTGCCTCCAAGTCATTTCCAACTACCGTTGACTATCACAAGGGTTTCTTAGCCAGATTTGTCCCTTTGTGCCTTCCTTTGAGAACGAGAGAGTGCAACTTGCCCAAAGGCACTTAGTGGGTTTCAAAATTTCCCATCACTGAGAAAGGATTTGAATCCTTGGAATGGGTCCAGAGGAGGGTGACTAAAATGATCAAGGGTCTGGAGAACAAGCCCTATGAGGAGCGGCTTAAAGAGCTGGGCATGTTTAGCCTGAAGAAGAGAAGGCTGAGAGGAGATATGATAGCCATGTATAAATATGTGAAAGGAAGTCATTTGGCCCTTGGTAACCACTGAGGTTTGGTCCCAGGGACCTCCATGGATCTTAAAATCCATGGATGCTGAAGGCTCATTATATAGACTGACATATTAAAATGGTGTCTCTTATATAAAATGACAAATCAAAGTTTGCTTTTGGGAATTCCAAGTAAAAGATCTGTATTAACAAGGGCACCAAAGTTGGCATTTTGTTTAAAAAAATCCAAACTGAAAAAGAGTCTGGTTTTCAAGTCCTTAGAGAGGAAATGCAGCAATTGGGCAAATCCAACCCATTTTAATGTATTGCTGCTCCCAAAATAAAGGGAACAGAGTGAGTCATCAGGTTACCAATAACCTTGACTGTAGAATCTGTTCACAGTTGGCTGACACTGTTCGGAGGCTTGGATGCATTTCAGAAAGAGAGAATTTCTGAATCCTGGATGAGGGATACTCAGCGTATTTTACATCCTATTTACCTTTTTCAAAGTCAAAATCCGAACTGAAAGAGATCAACAAGTTCTCAGACTTGAGGTGCAACAAGTGGCCAAATCCCACCCATTTTAATTTATTGCTCCTGCCTGTAAAATCGGATTATCTGTTTTCCCCACACGCCGTTTCTTCCTGAGCTCCCATAATATTCTAGAACAACACTAACCTCAAAGTCCAAAGCATTTCCTTCTCTTCCCATGTCCTCTGCAGTCTTTCATTGACTGGTTTTTGCTGCTGATTTCAGGCATGATGGCCAATATGAAGGAGTGCAAGGAAGAGGCAATGGTTGGTTTGTGGGGAAGCAAATGATTCTTGGATTGCTGTCCCTGTCAAGCCTCTCTGCAGTGGCCCAGCAGGGTGTATCTGTATTTTTGAATTAATGCAGTTTCACCCCACTTTAACTGCCATAGCCAGTGCTGCGGAATCATGGGAGCTGTAGTTTCCCAGAAAGTGTTTGAGGACTGGGACATTCGTAGGGAGACCAAGGTGCTTGTTTATAAAGCTATTGTCCTCCCAACCCTGCTATACAACTGTGAGACGTGGACTGTCTACAGACATGACATGCAACTCCTGGAACGATTCCATCAGTGCTGCCTCTGAAAAATCCTGCAAATCTCTTGGGAAGACAAGCAGATTTCTCAGAGAGTGTTTGAGGACTGGGACATCCGTAGGGAGACCAAGGTGCTTGTTTATAAAGCTATTGCCCTCCCAACCCTGCTCTACGCCTGCGAGACGTGGACTGTCTACAGACATCACATGCAACTCCTGGAACGATTCCATCAGCGCTGCCTCTGAAAAATCCTGCAAATCTCTTGGGAAGACAGGCAGACAAATGTCAGCATGCTGGAAGAAGCAAAGACCACCAGCATTGAAGCAATGGTCCTCCGCCATCAACTCCACTGGGCCGGCCATGTTGTCCAGATGCCCAACCACCGTCTCCCAAAGCAGTTTCTCTAATCCGAACTCAAGAATGGAAAACTGAATGTTGGTGGACAGGGAAAGAAATTCAAAGATGGGCTCAATGCCAATCTTTAAAACTCTGGCATAGACACTGAGAACTGGGAAGCCCTGGCACTTGAGTGCTCCAGCTGGAGGTCAGCTGTGACCAGCAGTGATGTAGAATTTGAAGAGGCACAAATGGAGGGCGAAAGGGAGAAATGTGCCAACAGGAAGGTGCATCAAGCCAACCCTGACTGGGACAGCCTTCCATTTGTAAATTAATGCCCTCACTGCGGGAGAACATGTGGGTCAAGAACAGGGCTCCACAATCACCTACGGACCCACCACCAGGACACCGATCTTGGAAGACTAACAGTTTCCCAAGCTCTGCCCTATTGCCTCAGTAAATATGTAGCAAACCTGTGTGCCTTTTCAGATTTGACCAAACAGAGACCTTGATTTCCTTTTTTTAATGAATTGAGTTTGATTATGGTTGGAAAATAAATCAGGACTTTGTGTTGACTTGCACTTCGTGTCTCATTATCATGACTTGCAGTAACTTGGAACTCTCTCTCTCTGACAAAAGCACAGCTCGCATCTTGCACAGCCTCCCTGCAAGGCTGGACATCCATGAAACTCTCTTCGGCTGACTCCAAACGCATGATCAATCAGTCTTTGTGTTTGTATGTCTTTGCTCATTGCAGGGGTGGGAGTTGTAACACCTCCCAATGCTTTTGGAGGACAACTCTCAGCAGCTTTAGCCAGCATAGTCAAAGGTGAGGAACGCTAAGAGTTGCAATCCAGTATCTGGAAAGGTTGTATAAGTCCTTATTTTGCACTTCTTTTAATCTGCTGCCTCACAATTTGGGGACTCTTGCTCGCTACTAGACTCTCGACTTGGGTAGATAGTATTTAGAAGGCTCTCTCTCTCTCACTGCAAGGTATCCTTCATTATTTCCTGCTTTTGGTGGGGAAGGAGTCACTCCATAAGACAGTGTTTCTCAACGTAGTGTCAGGAGCCCTGGGGGCTGTCAAAGGGGTCACCAAGGACCATCAGAAAACACAGTATTCTGATGGTCCTCACACCTCTGAGGATGCTTGCCATAGATGCAGGCGAAACGTCAGGAGAAATGCCTCTAGAGAATGGCTCTATAGCCCGAAAAAACCCACAAGAACCTAGTGATTCCAGCCATGAAAGCCTTCGACAATAAAAATATTTCTGTTGGTCATGGGGGTTCTGTGTGGGAAGTTTGCCCCAATTCTGTCGTTGGTGGGGTTCAGAATGCTCTTTGATTGTAGGTGAACTATAAATCCCAGTAACTACAACTCCCAAATGTCAAGGTCTATTTCCCCAAACTCCACCTGTGTTCATATTTGGGCATTGAGTATCTGTGCCAAGTTTGGTCCAGGTCCATCATGGTTTGAGTCCACAGTGCTCCTGGTGAAGGTGAACTACAACTTCCCAAAACTCAAGGTCAATGCCCCAAACCAGTATTTTCTGTTGGTCATGGGAGTTCTGTGTGCCAAGTTGGTTCAATTCCATTGGTGGAGTTCAGAATGCTCTTTGATTGATAGGTGAACTATAAATCCCAGCAACTACAACTCCCAAATGTCAATCTATTTCCCCCAAACTTCCACAGTGTTCACATTGGCATATTATTTTTGCCAAGTTTGGTACAGACCCATCATGGTTTGAGCCCACAGTGCTCTCTGGATGTAGCTGAACTACAACTCCCAAACTGGTCAACGCCCACTGAACCCCATCCTCTCATTCTCCCACCAATCCTCCCATCCCAACCCCACCAGTATTCAAATTTGAGGGCATATTGAGTATTTGTGCCAAATTTGGTCCAGTGAATCAAAATACATCCTGCATATCAGATATTTACATAACGATTCATAACAGTAACAATATTACAATTATGAAGTAGCAATGAAAATAATTTAATGGCTGGTGGTCACCACAACATGAGGAACTGTATTAAGGGGTCGCGGCATTAGGAACGTTGAGAACCACTGCTCTAGAGTCTTACAAAGAGGCCTTTCCTGTCTCTTGCTATATAATAATACAGCGGGATTGAAGAGAAACAACTGAAAGCCATGAAGGCCTTCGACAATACATCTGCTGAGATTTGGTTCCAGGATGCCACTGTGTGTGCCAAAATCTGTGGATGCTCAAGACCAATTATATCGATGGATTTAGGTTCCTTCTACACTGCCAATAAAATCCAGATTGTCTGCTTTGAACTGGATTATATGGCAGGGTAGACTCATAATCCAGTTGTGGATTATTCACTTCGATAATCTGGATTATATGGCACTGTAAAAAGGGCCTAAATGGCCAAAGAGATGTTGGTTGTCAGATGCTCCGGCTGGAAATCCAGTGAGTAGCCCAATCCTCCGGATTTTAATGTATTGCAGCTTCCAAACCACGTAAGGGGAATGGAGTGAGTCATGAGGTTATTGATACCCTTGTCGGTAGATTTGGATCACAGCTGGCTGTCACTGTTGGGAAGCTTGGATGAATTGCAGAGACAGAAAATGTGCAAATTCTGACATTCAGTCAGTCTGACATGGCACTAGACAGTTGGAAGCGAGGAGAGGCAGCAAGAAAGGTCATGGATGCTGTTTATGGGAGCAGCAAAAGACATGACCGAAGGGGCTGGGAATGACCCATTTCAGAGACCCCAAATGCTACTTATGCTGGGTTGTTGTAGGGCTTTTCAGGCTATATGGCCATGGTCTAGAGGCATTATCTCCTGACGTTTCGCCTGCATCTCACAACCACCATGTCAGACTAGACAGAGAAGCCATTGAAATTGTCCACAAGCATGTGGACAATTTCAACAGAAAGGAGGAAACCATGAAAATGAACAAAATCTGGCTACCAGTATTAAAAAACTCTAAAATTGCAACAGCACAACAACAGAGAGGAAACAAACAAGGACATCTAATCACCTCTCAAGAAAAGATTGCTCCAGGCACTGCCAGGCAATCAAATGCTAATCAAGGTGGTCAGTTGAAACATTCACACCTAGCTCCAGCAGACAAGAGTCCTTTGTCCTACCCTGGTCATTCCACAGATATATAAACCCTTTTTCCTAGTTCCAACAGATCTCACTACCTCTGAGGATGCTTGCCATTGATGCAGGCGAAACGTCAGGAGAGAATGCCTCTAGAACATGGCCATATAGCCCGAAAAACCCTACAACAACCCAGTGATTCCGGCCATGAAAGCCTTCGATGCTACTTATGCTGTTCAGAAGCTTCAAATGATCTGCTTAAGCAGCTGAGGGGGGAAAGGAAGGGGTCTGAGGCTGTAAGGAATGGTGGGACTTGAAGTCCAAAACACCTGGAAGATTCACCATTGTCCATAGACACCTCCAAAGTCATGTGGTCAGCATGACTGCATGGAGCGCCCTTACCTGCCTGCTGAAGCGATACCTATTGATCTACTCATTTCACATGTTTACGAACTGCTAGGTTGGCAGAAGCTGAGGCTAACAGCAGGAGCTCACGCTGTTCCCTGGATTTGAACCACTGAATTTTTGGTCAGCAAGTTCAGCAGCTTGGTGGTTTAACCAGGAGCACTGTGGTTTGTAAATGACCCCAAATTGGGAGGGAGAGACCATACCCCAGATGAAAGGGTCACGGTCGAAAAGACCATGAATCCCTATGAGGAGCGGCTTAAAGACCTGGGTCCGTTTAGCCTCCAGTAGAGAAGGCTGAGAGGAGACATGAGAGCCATGTATAAATATGGGTGTCACAAGGCAGACCATGAATACCTATGAGGAGTGGCTCAAAGACCTTGGTCTGTTTAGTCTCCAGGAGAGAAGACTGAGAGGAGACCATGTATAAATATGGGAAAGGGTGTCAAAAGGAAGAGGGAGTGGGCTTGTTTCCTGCTGCCCTGGAGACTCAATGGAGCCATGGGTTCAAACTGCAGGAAAGGAGATTCCACCTGAAGAAGAGGAAGAACGTCCTGACTGTAAGAAGAGGTGTTCAGTGGTGGAACTCTCTGACTCAGAGTCCCCTGGAAGCTCTTTCTTTGGAGGGGTTTAAACAGAGGCTGGATGGCCATCTGTCAAAGGCACTTTTATTGTGCTTTTCCTGCATGGCACGCCTCCTCTTCCATCCTCAGGATGAGGAAGAACTTCTTGATTGTTCAGTGGTGGAACTCTCTGCCTCAGTGGCCTGGAAGCTCTTTCTTTGGAGGGTTTTAAACAGAGGCTGTATGGCCATCTGTCAGAGGCACTTTGATTGTGCTTTTTCTGCTTGGCACACCTTCTCTTCTATCCTCAAAATGTGGAAGACCTTCCTGACTGTAAGGAGAGATGTTCAGCGGTGGAACTCTCTGCCTCAGTGGCCAGGAAGCTCTTTCTTTGGAGTGTTTTAAACAGAGGCTGGATGGCCATCTGTCAGGGAACTTTGATTGTGCTTTTCCTGCATGGCACGCCTTCTTTTCCATCCTCAGAAGAACGTCTTGACTGTTCAGCGGTGGAACTCTCTGCCTCAGGGTCCCCTGTAAGCTCTTTCTTTGGAAGGTTTTAAACAGAGGCTTCCAGGAGGAAGAAAGAGGAGACTTTGGACAGACAGGCTGTTAGGAATTGTGGGAGTTGAAGTCCAAAACACCTGGAGGGAGGGCCCAAGTTGCCTGGTCAGCCAGACAGTGACGTCACGGCGGGAATTCCCTGGCCCCGCCCCCCCAGGGGATGTCCCCGCCCTCCTCCTCCTCCTCCTCCTCCTCCTCTTTCCTCCTCCTCCTCCTTCGCTTTCGCTTTCTCCTCCGGATGGGTGGAAGTGGGCGCCCAGGAAAGGATCGATGCACCCGCAGAGAGGGCCAGACCTTTCCTCTCTTCTTTTCAACTTCTCCGACCCAGCCTTGGCTCCATTCAGCCCCGATCCGGCTCCATTCGAGGGTTGTCCGGTCCGGGTTTTGCTCCCAACTTGGGACGGAGACTTGACTGACCCCAGATCGGCAGGTGGGTGCCTGCGAGGAGGCGGGTAGAAGACCTTGCAGAAACTACAGATCCCAGGGTTGACATAGCATGGAGTCGGGGCAGGGCATGGCTCAGTGCGGTGGCTTCCTGGGAGTTGTAGTTTGCCAAGCCAGGGGAGGGCTCATTGCCTTGTGAAACTGCAACTCCCAAGAAGCCACAGCATTGAGTCAGGCAGGCCACCGCAGTCTGGGAGTTGGTAGTTTCCCAAGGTCTTGGGAAACTACAACTCCCTGGGTGCCATAGCATTGAAGTGGTAAATAGACCTTGAGGGAACTACAAATCCCAGGGTGACATAGCATTGAGTCAGGCAGGCCATGGCAGTCTGGGAGTTGTAGTTTCCCAAGGTCTTGTGAAACTACAACTCCCTGGGTGCCATAGCATTGAAGTGGTYAATAGACCTTGRAAAAACTACAAATCCCAGGGTGGTGACATAGCATTGAGTCAGGCAGGCTACGGCATCCCAGGAGTTGTAGCTTGCTAAGACAGGGGAGGCTCAAGGCCTTGTGAAACTACAACTCCCAAGGTGCCACAGCATGAGTCAGGCAGGCCATGGCAGTCTGGGAGTTGTAGTATCCCAAGGTCTTGTGAAACTACAACTCCCTGGGTGCCATAGCATTGAAGTGGTGAATAGATCTTGCGAAAACTACAAATCCCAGGGTGACATAGCATTGAGTCAGGCAGGCCATGGCAGTCTGGGAGTTGGTAGTTTCCCAAGGTCTTGTGAAACTACAACTCCCTGGGTGCCATAGCATTGAAGTGGTGAATAGACCTTGCGAAAATTACAAATCCCAGGGTAGTGACATAGTATTGAGTCAGGCAGGCTATGGCATCCCAGGAGTTGTAGCTTGCTAAGACAGTGGAGGCTCAAGGGCTTGTGAAACTACAGCTCCCAAGGTGCCACAGCATTGGTGATGAATAGATTCTATAGCATTGAAGTGGTGAATAGACCTTGCGAAAACTACAAATCCCAGGGTGACATAGCATTGAGTCAGGAAGGCTTTGGCATCTCGGGAGTTGTAGCTTGCTAAGACAGGGGAGGCTCAAGGGCTTGTGAAACCACAACTCCCAAGGTGCCACAGCATTGGTGATGAATAGACCTTGAGAAAACTACAAATCCCAGGGTGAGATAGCATCGAGTCAGGCAGGCCATGGCATCCAGGGTGTTGTAATTGCCAAAGCAGGGGAGTCTTAAGAGCTTGTGAAACTACAACTCCCAAGGTGCCACATCATTGGTGATGAATAGACCTTGAGAGAACTATAAATCCCAGGGTGACATAGCATTGAGTCAGGCAGGCTATGGCATCCCGGGAGTTGTAGCTTGCTAAGACAGGGGAGGCTCAATGGCTTGTGAAACTTCAACTCCCAGGATTCCATAGCATTGAAGTGGTGAATACACCTTGCGATTCTACAAATCCCAGGGTGACATTGCATTGAGTCAGACAGGCCATGGCATCCCAGGAGTTGTAGCTTGCTAAGACAGGGGAGGCTCAAGGCCTTGTGAAACTACAACTCCCAAGGTGCCACAGCATGAGTCAGGCAGGCCATGGCGGTCTGGGAGTTGGTAGTTTCCCAAGGTCTTGTGAAACTACAACTCCCTGGGTGCCATAGCATTGAAGTGGTGAATAGACCTTGCGAAAACTACAAATCCCAGGGTAGTGACATAGTATTGAGTCAGGCAGGCTTGGCATCCTGGGAGTTGTAGTTTTCCAAGACACTATAGGGCAGTGGTTCTCAACCTGGAGTCCCCAGATGGTTTGGCCTTCAACTCCCAGAACATCTTAACATCTGGTAAACTGGGTTGCTGTAAGTTTTTTGGGCTGTATGGCCATGTTCCAGAAGCATTCTCTCCTGACGTTTCGCCTGCATCAACGGCAGGCATCCTCAGAGGTTGTGAGGTCTGTTGGAAACTATAGGAAAATTAGGTTTATATATCTAAAATCATAACAGTAAATAAAGAACACTGAAAAACAAGGGAACTCCAGACAAGAAACAATCAGGGACAGCTAACCACCTCCCAACAAAGGATTCCCCCAGGCAGTAAGAAGTCACACCCGAAACTTCTAGGCCATTAAATGCTAATCAATTAAATAATATTGTTTAATGTGTATATTTATGTTTTTTTTGTTGTTGTTGTTAGCCACCTTGAGGATGAAATATAAAGGATCTAAATAAGTGTATATATATAAAAATGTAATGTTCGTTTGTGGGATTAACATAACTCAACAACCACTGGACTAATTGCTGCCAAATTTGGCCACAAGACACCTACTAACCCAAGGAGTGACCATCACTCAAAACAAAGTTGATTTTGTCATTTGGGAGTTGTTGCTGGGATTTATAGTTCACCTACAATCAAAGAACATTCTGAATTCCACCAATGATGGAATTGAACCAAACATGGCACACAGGACTCCCATGACCAAGAGAAAATACTGGAAGGGTTTGGTAGGCACTGACCTTAAGTCTGGGAGTTGTAGTTCACCTATATCCAGCCAGCACCGTGGACTCAAACAATGATGGATCTGGAGCAAACCTGGCACAAATACTCAATATGTACAAATGTGAACAGTGGTGGAGTTTGGGGAAAATAAACCTTGACATTTGGGAGTTGTCATTGCTGGGATTTATAGTTCACCTACAATTATGCTGGGGAAAATGGAAGGAAAAAGGAAGAGGGGCCGACCAAGGGCAAGATGGATGGATGGTATCCAATGGAAACATTCACACCTATCTCCAACAGACAGGAGTTCTTTCTCCCACCCTGGACATTCCACAGAAATATAAACCCCTGGCACTCTTTGACAAAGAAGTCTATAGAGACCTTGTAAAATTACAACTCCCGTGATTCTGTATCACTGTGCCATGGCACTTCAAGTAGTATCAAACAGCATTAATTCTACAGTATAGATGCACTTCTAACCCCTTACAATATCACTTTGATGCTTCAATCCTGGAAAGCCTTTCTTTCTTTCTTTCTTTCTTTCTTTCTTTCTTTCTTTCTTTCTTTCTTTCTTTCTTTCTTTCTTTCTTTCTTTCTTTCTTTCCTTTCCTTTCCTTTCCTTTTCTTTCTTTCTTTCTTTCTTTTCTTCCTTCCTTCCTTCCTTCCTTCCTTCCTTCCTTCCTTCCTTCTTCCTTCCTTCCTTCCTTCTTTCCTTCCTTCTTCCTTCCTTCTTTCTTCTTTCCTTCTTTCCTTCCTTCTTTCCTTCCTTCCTTCCT
>NW_026847438.1:7742227-7879377 GCF_025583915.1 Anolis sagrei ordinatus
GCTGTCTTCCCGGGAGACAGGTTTATAAAGGAAACCGGGCAATTGATTCCATTAAAAGGAGTCCTTAGGAGCAAAGCGAAAAAGGCAGGCACTAGTCAAATCCAAAGCTCCACTGGCTGACACCAGCAGAACCCCTCTCTTCGGAAAAGCTCTCCTCCTCTTCCTTCCTTCCTTCCTCCTTCCTTCCTTCCTTCCTTCCTTCCTTCCTTCCTTCCTTCCTTCCTTCCTTCCTTCCCTCTTTCCTTTCTTTCTTTCTTTCTTTCTTTCTTTCTTTCTTTCTTTCTTTCTTTCTGTGTTTCTTCCTTCCTTCCTTCCTTCCTTCCTTCCTTCCTTCCTTCCTTCTTCCTTTCTTTCTTCCTTCTCTTTCCTTCCTCCTTCTTCCTCCTTTCTTTCCTTCCTCCTTCTTCCTCTTCCTTTCTTCTTCTTCCTTCCTCCTTTCTTCTTCCTTCCCTCCTTCTTCCTTCCTTCCTTCTTTCCTTCCTTCCTTCCTCTTCCTTCCTTCTTCCTTTCTTCCCTCCTTCCTCCTTCCTTCTTCCCTCCTTCCTTTCTCCTTCCCTCCTTCCTCCTTCTTCTTCCTTCCCCTTTCTTTCTTCCTTCCTTCTTCCTTCCTTCCTTCTATCCTTTTCCTTTCTTCCTTTCTCCTTTCTTCCTTCCCTTCTTTCTTCCTTCCTTTCTTCTTTCCTTCCTTCCTTCCTTCCTTCCTTCCTTCCTTCCTTCCTTCCTTCCTTCCTTCCTCTCTCTCCTTTTCTGTCTCCCTTTATCTTCCCTCTTCCCTTCCTTTGCACATTAGCACTCTTCGAAGCCTCAGGTGCTAAATATGGAGATTCCTGCTAAATGCAAGTTGCAGCTCGTTTAATCCCCTGCGTCCCGTTTCTCTTTTGTTTTGTTAAACATGAGCCAACAATGTGATGTGGCGGCAAAAAAAGCCAATGGGATTTTGGCCTGCATCAATAGGAGCCTAGTGTCTAGGTCCAGGGAAGTCATGCTACCCCTCTATTCTGCTTTGGTTAGACCACACCTGGAATATTGTGTCCAATTCTGGGCACCACAATTCAAGAGAGATATTGACAAGCTGGAATGTGTCCAGAGGAGGGTGACTAAAATGATCAAGGGTCTGGAGAACAAGCCCTATGAGGAGCGGCTGAAAGAGCTGGGCATGTTTAGCCTGAAGAAGAGAAGGCTGAGAGGAGACATGATAGCCATGTATAAATATGTGAGAGGAAGTCATAGGGAGGAGGGAGCAAGCTTGTTTTCTGCTTCCCTGGAGACTAGGATGCGGAACAATGGCTTCAAACTACAGGAAAGGAAGGCGATCACATCTGAACATGAGGAAGAACTTCCTGACTGTGAGAGCCGTTCAGCAGTGGAACTCTCTGCCCCGGAGTGTGGTGGAGGCTCCTTCTTTGGAAGCTTTTAAACAGAGGCTGGATGGCCATCTGTCAGGGGTGATTTGAATGCAATATTCCTGCTTCTTGGCAGGGGGTTGGACTGTATGGCCCATGAGGTCTCTTCCAACTCTTTGATTCTATGATTCTATGATTCTACTTTGAACTGGATCATCTGAGTCTACAATGCCATATAATCTGAATTTAGTATGGCATTATAGTTGGGGTCCGGAATATATCATTGAATCGCAGAATCATAGCATCGTAGAATTGAAAGAGACCCCAAGGGCTGTGCAGAAAGACACAATTAAAGCACTCCTGACAGATGGTCATCCAACCTCCTGAGAAGTAAACTCCACCAGACTCCCAGGAACAGTATATTCCACTACTAAACAGCTCTTCCTATCAGGAAATTGTTTCCAATGTTCATGTGGAATCTCATTTCCTGAAATTTGAATCCATGACTATCTCAGTTTGTGGAGCAACAGAAAGCAAGTTTGCCCCTTCCTCAATGTAACCTCCTTTCATATATTTCAACGTGGCTCTCATGTCCCCTTTCTTTAAGTCAGTGGTTCCCAACCTGTGGGTCCACAAATGTTTTGGCCTTCAACTCCCAGAAATCCTAACAGCTGGTAAACTGGGATTTTTGGGAGTTGTAGACCAAAACACTTGGGGACCCACAGGTTGAGAACCACTGCCTTCACTAAATATCCCCAACTCCCTCAGCCGCTCCTCAAGGGGATTGGCTTCCTGGCCTTTGATCACGTTAGTGGCCCTTCTCTGGACACCTTCCAGTTTGTCCGTATCTTGTCAGAATAGCGTTAGTAGCCCGCAGAATGTCTCAGTGTGTTAAAAACTCAGAAAAAACAAAACAAAACATGAGTCTGTTGCCTTAAGTAGAAACAAAAATATAGTTCTGTTTACTGTTGATCAAAAACACAAAGCAAAACAGAAGAATTGTTCTGACCAATATACAACAAACAATATCTCTGGTGAGTCTTCTTCCTTACACAACAATATGCAAACATATAGCAAAATAATACAGTCTTTCTACTTAGTTATCAGTAGAAAGTCCTTATCTTGCCATAAACAAGCAGCTTCCTTGGCACTCCAAATGGTTTTAGCTTCAGGACGCTGCATAACCGCTCCCAGCAACAGCCAAAGGTTTCTTCAGTTCAAAACAAGCCATCAGCTAAGCCATAATGCAAAAGCTCAAAGTTTGCAAACTTAGTGCTTTGTTATATGCTGAAACAGATAACACACCCAATTAACTTGTGGCAGTTGTAACAGAAAAGGTTCTGATCCTCCTTGTTACTTAGAAAAAGCCTGTTGTAAACTTTTAGTAGTGACATATCTTTCATCAGTTGCGGTACTGGAGCTCCCAGTGGCGCAATGGGTTAAACCCTTGTGCCAGCAGGACTGCTGACTTGAAGGCTGGATTGCTGACCTGAAGGTTGTTGGTTCGAATCCAGGGAGAGTGTGGATGAGCTCCCTCTGTCAGCTCCAGCTCCATGTGGGGACATGAGAGAAGCCTCCCACATGGATGGTAAAACATCAAAACATCTGGGTGGCAAGGTTGGCTTGATGTGCCTTCTTCCTCTGGATATGTTTCTCCCTTTCACCGTCCATTCCTGCCTCTTCGAATTCCACAGCACTGTTGGTCACAACTGACCTCCAGTTAGACAGTCGAGGGCCAGGGCTTTCCAGTTCTCTCTCGATGTCTATGCCATAATTTTTAAGGTTGGCTTTAAGCCCATCTTTCAATCTCTTTTCCTGTCTACCAACATTTTGTATTCTATTCTTGAGGTGAGAGTAGAGTAGCTGCTTTGGGAGATGGTGATTGGGCATTCGAACAACGTGGCTTTCAATCCAGCAAAGTTGATAGCGAAGGATCATGGCTTCAGTGCTTGTGGTCTTCATTTCTTCCAGAACACTGACATTTGTCCACCTCTCTTCCCAAGAGATTTGCAGGATTTTTTTGGAGGCAGCGCTGATGGAATCATTTCAGGAATTGAGTCTGACGTCTGTAGACAGTCCATGTTTCACAGGTGTATGACAGGGTTGGGAGAATAGCATTATAGACAAGCATTTTGTTATCCCTACAAATGCCCATGTCCTCAAACACAATGAGAATTCCATGCAGGAAACTACCAGGGCAAGCTAACACCTCCCAACAAAGGATTCCCCTGGGCTGGAAGCAGCCAGGCTTTGAATCTGCAAGGCCATTATAATGCTAATCAAGGTGGCCATTGGTTTCCAGGTGGAAAGCGGTCGAGGTCGGGATTGGCTTGACGTGCCTTCCTCTTGGCACGTTTCTCTCTTTCACCCTCCATTCGTGCCTCTTCAAATTCTGCAGCACTGCTGGTCACAGCTGACCTCCAGCTGGAGCGCTCAAGGGCCAGGGCTTCCCAGTTCTCAGTGTCTATGCCAGAGTTTTTAAGGTTGGCTTTGAGCCCATCTTTCAATCTCTTTTCCTGTCCACCAACATTCTGCTTTCTGTTCTTGAGTTCGGAGTAGAGCAACTGCTTTGGGAGACGGTGGTCGGGCATCCGGACAACGTGGCTGGTCCAGCTGAGTTGATGGCGGAGGACCATCGCTTCAGTGCTGGTGGTCTTTGCTTCTTCCAGCATGCTGACATTTGTCCGCCTGTCTTCCCAAGAGATTTGCAGGATTTTCCGGAGGCAGGCTGATGGAATCGTTCCAGGAGTTGCATGTGACGTCTGTAGACAGTCCACGTTTCACAGGCATATAGCAGGGTTGGGAGGACAATAGCTTTATAGACAAGCACCTTGGTATCCCTACGGATGTCCCGGTCCTCAAACACTCTCTGCTTCATTCGGGAAAAATGCTGCAGTCGCAGAGCTCAGGCGGTGTTGTATTTCGGTGTCGATGTTGACTTTGGTGGAGAGGTGGCTGCCAAGGGAGCGGAAATGTTTCTGCTCCATATGTTTAAAGATGGAAGTGTTACTTTGTTGGGCTGCAGTTCCCAGACTCTGGATTCTGGGAAGTGCAGCCCATAAATAAATAATCTCCGAAGATCCTGGACAGAGGCACTTAAGAGCAGATTGAGCTGGTTGCTGGAGAGTACTGAGGCGCTGTCCAGCAGCAGATACAAAGGTATGACTTTTGGGTTTTTCTGTTTCAAGCAGATTCTGAATTCCCTGGGCCTGGATGCAGCTGGCAGGGCAGCGTTTATGGAGGAAGAAACCAGAAAAGGTGAGATTGCATAAGGAATGGGGTGCATGTTTGGGGAGAAAGTGGAGGAATCGGAGAGGTGCTGTGGGGTTTTTGTGACCGATTGGGGATTACAATCCTGTTCTCGCTATACAGGTAGTTCCCAAGATACAAACAGGAAAAGTTCCATAGGGTTGTCCTTAAGTTGAATTTATTTGTACGAGAGTTGAATGAAAAGTAATGCCTCCACTTTCATAACTCCTCAACAGATGGCAGTACTGGTATGCAGCAGGTGCTGGCTTGTTCAGTAGACTCTCCTCTACAGTTCCATTTTGGTGGGAAGCCTTAGCATTGGACGGTTGTGTTGTTAAAGTGTGAAGTATGGAACCCTGCACAGGTAATTGGTCAATGAGACTTAAGCAACGTGCAGTCATTGAATTCTTGAAAGCAGAAGGTGTCACCCCAAAGGAGATTCATCAGAGAATGCAAGATGTTTGTGGTGATTGTGTTGATGTGAGTACTGTGCGTCGTTGGGGTGACACCTTCTGCTGTCAAGAATTATATAACCTATAAAGCCCTAAACGGTTCTGGCCCAGCGTATCTATCCGAACGCATCTCTTCCTACGAACCTCCAGGAATTTGAGATTGTCCGAGGAGGCCCTGCTCTTGATCCCGCCTGCTTCGCAAGCACGTCTGGCGGGGATGAGAGACAGGGCCTTCTCTGTGGCGGCCCCTCGGCTGTGGAACTCCCTGCCTAGGGACATTAGATCAGCCCTCTCCCTCCTGACCTTTTGGAAAAGAGTAAAAACTTGGCTCTTCGAGCAAGCATTTGGAACCTCCGAATAAACAGACAAACTTGAACTGGAAAATGACCCAGGAACGGCCCAAGACGATGGAACAGATAAGAACTTAAATGAGAGGATATAGTTTTTAGCTTTTAATATTGTTATTATGCACTGTCTTATGTCTAATTGCACTATAATGGTTCTTTTGCTTATCAATGTATGTATTTTTATGGCATCGAATTGTGGCGATTATGTAAGCCACTCTTGAGTCGCCTCCGGGCTGATATGAGCGGGATAGAAATAATGCAAATGAATAAATAACTGCTTCGTAAGTTGCATTGACCGACCATCTGCACAGGGCTCCATATTTCACACTTTAACAACAAAACCGTTCAATGCTAAGGCTTCCTGCCAAAATGGAACTGTAGAGGAGAGTCTATGGAACAAGCCAGCACCTGCTGCATACCAGTACTGCCATCTGTTCAGGAGTTACGAAGGTGGAGGCGTTACTTTTCATTCAGCCCTCGTATGTCGGAACAGATACCTTTGTAAGTGTAACTCTTCCTCCTTCCCAGCTGAGCAACAGGCTCTGGGGCTTTCGGAAGCCATCCAAAGCGGAGACGAGGCAGTGGCCAAAGAGTGTGCCTCCTGGTTGGCCGAGCGACGCGTCCCGGTGACAGTGCAGGTGAAGCCGGAGTTCTATGCTAAGCCTGACATCAGGTGAGATGTGACACAACCACGTTCTTGTGGGGATGATCTTGTAGAGCAGGCATGGGGCACCTTGTGCCTTCCTCCAGGTGTTTTGGACTTCAACTCCCACCATTCCTAACAGCCTCAGGCCCCTTCCTTTTCCCCCTCAGCCGCTTAAGCGGCTGAGGGGGAAAAGGAAGGGGCCTGAGGCTGTTAGGAATGGTGGGAGTTGAAATCCAAAACACCTGAAGGGCCAAAGTTTGCCCATACCTGTCCTAGAAGTAAAAGCCCAACTGTTACGCATTTGCAGATATTATGTAGGTGATATTTTAGAGCCATTTGGAAATTGTGCCCAAAATATTTTTCTAATATTATGGTAGAATTCAAGGGTTCGTAGGACCTTTGGGGGGACCATAAGAGTCAGATCCTGAGATTACTTGCATTGAGAAGTTCGCTTTTTCTCTCCTGTTTTAATATGTTGTTTACTCTCTTTCTTCAGGCTGTGGGTCGGGGTGGAAGATGTCCACATGAGCACCATCCCCATCTACCTGAAGGTCCGCCCTTGCATGACTTTGGCTTCCCTCAAAGACATGGTAGGGACTGTTATGGAGTTTTTGAAGCTCTTTGAATCTTCTCTGCTAATGAGTGCTGTTGCTTCACCAAACCACAACTCCCAGGATTCCACAGCATTGAGCCGCGGCAATTAAAAGAGTTGTCAAACTGCATTAATTCTACAGTGTAGATGCACCCTCAAAGTTCAAAAACACCAAGAAGACCCAAGCAGCCATTTGGGTCAAGGAAGTAGAGGCTCCATCTATGCTGCCACATAATGCAGTTTGAAAAAGCAGTACATGTTCAATGTAGACTCATATAATGCAGTTCAGTGCACTACCTGACTCTACACTGACCATACAATGCAGTTCAATGCATGATATGACTCTGCACTGACTATATAATGCAGTTCAATGCATGATATGAGTCTGCACTGACCATATAATGCAGTTCAATGCATGAAACTGCATTATACAGAGATATCATGCATTGAACTGCATTATATAGTCTACACTGACTATATAATGCAGTTCAATGCATGATATCTCTGTACTGACTATATAATGTAGTTCAATGCACTATATGACTTTACACTGACCATATAATGCAGTTAAATGCATGATATGACTCTGCACTGACTATATAATGTCGTTCAATGCACTATATGACTCTAGGCTGACCATACAATGCAGTTCAAAGCATGATATGACTGTACGCTGACTATATAATGCAGTTCAATGCACTATATTACTCTACGCTGACCATACAATGCAGTTCAATGCATGATATCTCTGCACTGACTATATAATGCAGTTCAATGCATGATATGACTCTACACTGACTATATAATGCAGTTCAATGCATGATATCTCTGTACTGACTATATAATGTAGTTCAATGCATGATATGACTCTATATTGACCATATAATGCAGTTCAATGAATGATATGACTCTGCACTGACTATATAGTTCAATGCACTATATGACTCTAGGCTGACCATACAATGCAGTTCAAAGCATGATATGACTGTACGCTGACTTTATAGTGCGTTCAATGCATGATATGACTCTACGCTGACTATATAATGCAGTTCAATGCACTATGTGACTCTACACTGACCATATGATGCAGTTCAATGCATGATGTGACTCTGCACTGACCATAGAAAGCAGTACAATGCACACTGACCATAGAATGCAGTTCAGTGCATTTCATGACTCTACGCTGACCATATCATGCAGTTCAATACATTATATGACTCTGCACCATCCACAGAATGCTGTTCAATGCATTACATGACTCTATACTGACCATATCATGCAGTTCAATGCATTGTATGGGGTCTGAGCTGCACCCAACATTGTGCAGTTGGGAAGAAAGAGTTGCATAAAGCAATCCTTGATACATCCTTTGGCAACTTAAAAAAATAATTACAAACTTGTTTAATCCCCGGCTTTGCAAGCCTAGGATACTGAAAGCATTTTTGCTTTTGATTGTAGCAAGACAGTGAGCGGTGTGTGCCCAATCTGTGGCAAGAGTGTGCAGGAATTACCTGCACACTCTGATAATTCCCAAGTATGCTCACGCTAAATGAAATATATAGTTTGCAAAAGATAAACCCACACATGGGGTCTCTTCCCACTCTATGATTCGAAAACGCCCCGTCCAATCTATAATCCAGTGTTTCTCAACCTGGGGGTCAGGACCCGGGGGGGGGTCGCGAAGGGGTGTCTGAGGGGTCATCAAAGACCATCAGGAAACACAGTATTTTCTGTTGGTCATGGGGGTTTTGGGTGGGAAGTTTGGTCTAATTTTCTCGTTGGTGGAGTTCAGAATTCTCTTTGGTTGTAGGTGAACTATAAATCCCAGCAATCTCCAAATTCCATCAATGTTCACATTTGGGAATATTAAGTATTTGTGCCAAGTTTGATCCAGATCCATCATTGTTTGAGTCCACAGTGCTCTCTGGATGTAGGTGAACTACAACTCCAAAACTCAAGGTCATTGCCCACCAAACCCTTCCAGTATTTTCTGTTGGTCGTGAGACTTCTGAGTTGGTTCAATTCCATCATTGGTGGAGTTCAGAATGCTTTTTGATTGTAGGTGAAATATAAATCCCATGAACTACAACTCCCAAATGACAAAATTAATTCCCCCAACCTCACCAGTATTCAAATGTGGGTGTATCAGGTATTTGTGCCGAATCTGGTGCAGTGACTGAAAATATATCTTGCATATCGGGTATTTACATTATGGTTCATAACAGTAGCAATTTTACAGTTATGAAGTAGCAACAAAAATAATTTTATGGTTGGGGGGGTTCACCACAACATGAGGAACTGTATTAAGGGGTCTCGGCATTAGGAAGGTTGAGAACCACTGCTATAACCCATCTTTCCTCTGCTGCAGATGTTCCTCCACTATGGCTTCCCTCCTGGCATTCAGAAATGGGTGGTTGGACAACGTTTGCCTCGGGACCACGAGACTCTCCACTACCACGGCATCCAGAGAGACGACGATGCCGCGTACCTCTACCTCCTTTCAGCCAAAGCGGCCAAACTCAGCAAAGATGCCTTCGAACAGGAACATCAACGCAGGCAGCTGGAGGGTGAGTTGACGCCACAAATTGGGATCCCTACACCCCAATGTCCATCCAGTACAACCCCCTGTTGCCACAGAGGAATACACAATCAAAGCCCTCCCGACAGGTGGCCATCCAGCCTCTGTTTTAGTACCTTATGCAAAGGAGACTCAAACACATTCCCAGGCAGTATATCCCACTGCCAAATAGTTCCCAATTTTTTTTAAGTGGGATCTCTTCTCCTGCAGTGTGGATCGGTTTAAGTTGCAGGAAAGTCCTAGTCTCTGGGGTAGCAGGAAATACGCTTACCCCTTCCTCAATATGACCTCCTTTGAAATATTTAAATATGGTTATCATGGCCCTTCTTTTCTTCCTCAACCTAGATCTCCAAGGCTAGATCTACACTGCCCTTATATCCCAGGATCTGATTCCAGATTATCTGGCAGAGTAGAGTCATATAATCCAGTTCAAAGCAGATAACCTGGGATCAGATCCTAGAACAGTGTTTCTCAACCTTCCTAATGTCGCGACCCCTTAATACAGTTCCTCATGTTGTGGTGACCCCCAACCATACAATTAATTTCATGGCTACTTCATAACTCTAATTTTGCTACCGTTATCAATCATAATGTAAATATCTGATATGCAGGATGCATTTTCATTCACTGGACCCAATTTACCCGATACGCCCAAATTTGAATACTGGTGAGGTTGGGAGGGATTGATTTTGTCATTTGGGAGTTGTTGTTGCTGGGATTTATAGTTCACCTACAATCAAAGAACTCCACCAACTATGGAATTGAACCAAACTTGGCACACAGAACTCCCAGGACCATCAGAAAATACTGGAAGGGTTTGGTGCAGGTTGACCTTGAGTTTTGGAGTTGTAGTTCACCGACATCCAGAGAGGACTGTGGACTCAAACAATGATGGCTCTGGATCAAACTTGGCACGAATACTCAATATGGCCAAATGTGTACACTGGTGGAGTTTGGGGGAAACAGACCTTGACATTTGGGAGTTGTAATTGCTGAGATTTCTAGTTCACCTACAATCAAAGAGCTTTCCGAACCCCACTAACAACAGAATTGGACCAAACTTCCCACACAGAACCCCCATGACAAACAGAAAATACTGTTTTTTGATGGTCTTTGGCGACCCCTCTGACACCCCCTTGCTACCCCTCCAGGGGTCCCGACCCCCAGGTTGAGAAACACTGTCCTAGAACATAGGGCAGTATAGATCCAACCAAAGATGTTCCTCAAAAGGATTCATGGTTTCCAAACTTTGGCCATCTTGGTGGCCCTTCTCTGGACACCTTCCAACTTCTCCATCTCTTTCTTGAATTGCTTTACCCAGAACTGGATGCAGTCTTATTTCAAATGAGGTCTGACCAAAACAGAATAGAATGGGACTATGACATCCCTTAATCTAGATCAGGCATGGGCCAAGTTGGGCCTTCCAGGTGTTTTGGACTTCAACTCCCACAATTCCTAACAGCCTACCGGCTGTTAGGAATTGTGGGAGTTGAAGTCCAAAACACCTGGAAGGCCCAACTTGGCCCATGCCTGATCTGGATACAATAATACTATTGATGCAACCACAATGACTTTTGGTCTGGATGTTTCTACAACTAACCATACGTTGGAAGTCCACATCAGGTCCCAAGGTCGTGCTTCTTCCACGACTCCTCTTGCCAATTGCATTCTTTTGTTTTGTTTGCATTAGAGCTGGGCATCAAAGATGGCATCCTGCTGCCCAGAGGGACAACAAGAGTGGCAAGAGCGGCAGCCGCGGCTGCAGAAGTGGTCCCAGACCACATGGATCTGAAGGAGGAGAGGGACGAGGCTCCTCCTCCTCCTCTCCTTGCTGTGCCTCCAATGGTAAGAGCTAGCATTGTACATGATGGTGGAGTAGAAGGGGAACATGCCCCTCCCCAAGTTGTGTTGTTCCCCCATCATTCTTCTTCCTCTGTCGTTGTGGATGTAGGTCGGCTGGGAGTGCCCCACCTGCACCTACCTCAACAAGCCCACGCGACCCGGGTGTGAGATGTGCTGCACGGAGCGGCCCAAGGGGTACGTCATGCCAGAGACCTACCAGCCGGACGAGGAGGAACAGCAGCGAATGCAGCGGGAGGAAGAAGCCCTACGGCAGTATGAAAGGGTGAGAGACTGAGATCTTGGTGCATGCTGGACCTACTTACTTAGGTGATCCCTCGTACCCAAGGATGATGGTCCCCCAAGTGTAGTGTCTTGGCGGTGGACACGTAGGTGGCTGTGGAGACCTATTCTTGATCCACAAGTTCTTCCATCTGTTTCCAGGTAGAAGGTGGTCCTGGTCAGGGTTGGCTTGATGCACCTTCCTCTTGGCATGTTTCTCCCTTTCACCCTCCATTCATGCCTCAGCACTGCTGGTTACAGCTGACCTCCAATTTGAGCGCTCAAGGGCCAGGGCTTCCCAGTCCACTCTCGGTGTCTATGCCAGAGTTTTTAAGGTTGGCTTTCAGCCCATCTTTAAATCCCTTTTCCTGTCCACCAACATTTCGTTTTCCGTTCTTGAGTTGGGGGTATAGTAGTTGCTTTGGGAGATGATGATCGGGCATTGGACAACGTGGCCGGTCCAATGGAGTTGATTGCGTAGGAGCATCACTCCAATGCTGGTAGTCTTTGCTTCTTCCAGCACGTGACATTTATTCACTGGTCTTTCCAAGAGATTTGCAGGATTTTTCGGAGGCAACATTGATGGAATCGTTCCAGGAGTTGAGTGTGATGTCTGTAGACAGTCCATGTTTCGCAGGGTTGGGAAGGCAATGCTTTATAAACAAGCACCTTTGCACCCATTGGTGTTCTCACATCCAAGTCCGAACCGGGGCTGTCCCTGCTTAACAGTCTTGGGCAGTCTCCCATTCATTTCAAACCGGGGACATCTCTGCTTAACACCCCGTAGCAGTCTCCCATCTCAGTCCGAACCTGGGCCAGCCTGCTTTGGTATTCCCCCACTGAAGTCTGAACAGGGGCCATCCCTGCTTTTCGGTCTTGGGAGTCTCCTATTCATTCCGAACTAGGGCCATCCCTCCTTAGCATGCAGTGGTGGTTTCCCATCCAAGTCCGTACCTGGGCTGGCCCTGCTTAGCACCCATTGACGTCCTCCCATCCAAGCCTGAACTGGGGACATTCCTGCCCATGCCTCATTTAAGATGTTCTCTCAGGTTTTTAATCTACATTTTCCCACTTCTGCAAGGGTCAGCCTTGGACATAAAGATGTTGGGCAAACAAATCCCTTTGTTCTGCACCTCTCAGCTTGCCCTTTCTGTCTTTCCTGACTCAGGCCAAGGAGCAGCAGAAGCAGAAGAACTACCAAGAGCTCCTGCAGCTGGACGGGCAGAGCTTGGTGCCGTCCGACGAAGGGGTGGAGTGTCCCATCTGCTTCGTGGGCCTGGAGGCTGGCGAAGGGGTGACCTTAAGAGAATGCCTGCACGTCTTCTGCAAGTAAGCTCTGTAGCAGGGCCTTTCTTGGGGGTGCCCCACAGACCACTGGAGAGATGTGTTTTAGCATTAATCAAACATCCATTGTTTGATTAATGGACTATGGACTATGGCAGACTAAAATAAAATAAAGATGGAGTCTTCCTTATCTGGGAATCTGAAATACTCCAATAACTTCCTGACTGTGAGAGCTGTTCAGCAGTGGAACTCTCTGCCCCGGAGTGTGGTGGAGGCTCCTTCTTTGGAAGCTTTTAAACAGGGGCTGGATGGCCATCTGTCAGGGGTGATTTGAATGCAATATTCCTGCTTCTTGGCAGAATGGGGTTGGACTGGATGGCCCATGAGGTCTCTTCCAACTCTTTGATTCTATGATTCTATGAACTGAAACTATGGGAGTTGGAGTACAACCCAACTAACCTTCCAGCATCCGTATACAGTGGCAACTCTTGGCTCCAGGGCTGGGGAAAGGGAGCAAAATTGCTCTGGGATTCATTCTGAACTTTAAAGACTATCTCCAAGATGCTGACTCTTGTTTGAGATATAGTCTTCCCCACCTTGGTTTGGATTAAAATCCGAAATTAATTTGCTTTCTTTTGCTACTTATGCCAGAACCACTGATTTCCAAGCAAATACATTTCTGGGTATGAAGGGGAACAGCTTCTGATTAGTTGGATTGCAGCTCCCAAGGTGGGCTGAGAATGATGGGAGTTGTAGTCAGAGGCGGCCCTAAGTAATTTTCAATGGTAAGCAAACAGTATTTTGGCGCCCCCCCCCCCCAACCAATCATTGATATATATTTTCTGTTTGTCATGGGAGTTTTGTGTGCCATATTTGGTTCAATTCCATCATTGGTGGAGTTCAGAATGCTCTTTGATTGTAGATGAACTATACATCCCAGTAATAGTTCACCTTGCCGCATTTGCTCCCTTGCCTGGCCCGCTTTGGGTCCGGAGGTGTGCCTGAAGATCCCGGCGTATGCACCAAAAGTCACCACTTCTCCTGACTTTCTCCTCAGCCATTGGGACGAGAGAGAGAGAGAGACAGAGGTGGAGATGTCCACCTTTCCTGAAGGTAGATGCAAAACAAAGGAGGGAGCGGAGGTGGGAGATACCTCCAGTCGGAAGGTCTCTCTCTCTCTCTCTCTTGGTCCCAATGGTTGAAGAGAAAGTCAGGAAAAGAGGCGACTTTTGGTGCGCACGCTGGGGTCTTCAGACACGCCTCCGAACCCGAAGCAGGCCAGGCGTGGCGGCTCCGCCCCTTGGACCACCCACGGATTGGGAAGAGGAAAAGAGGCGGGTGGAGCGCCGGGGGATCGGGAAAGGGAGCCGGTCATGGGGAAGGGATCAAACGCAGAGAACGATTGAGCACCGGCTCTGCTCGTGCACCCGGTGGCTGGGTGGAGCAGGAACGAGAGGGGCTAGGCGAGGCTCAAGGGCCTGGCCCCTTTGGGAAGAGGATCACCCGGCAGCGAGGCAAGAAAGCCGAGGCTCCCCCCGGACTGCTAGGGCTGTTGTGAGCTGAGGGGCCGCTCCTCAAGTGGCGGTCGAGGGGCATTTACAGAGGCGCCTCTGCGCCCCTGGCAAAAAAAAGTGTTCTGCGACCGCTTACTTCGCGTAATGGACGAGCCGCCCCTGGTTGTAGTCCGTTCAACGTACTAGGAGGCTGTCAGATAAAGGATGGATTGTGGTAAATCCTGGCCTGTTTTCCCCCTGTTTGTAACCACTGAGAAGACCCTATCTTGCATTGCCACCTAAGCATGTCCTGCATTTCTGCCGCTATCTATATGCAGGGATTGCCTGAGAGGGACCATCCTGAACAGCCAGGAGCCAGAAGTCCGATGCCCTTACATTGATGAGAAATACTCCTGTCCGTCGCAGCTTCTGGAGCGGGAGATCAAGGCGGTAAGTGTCCCAGGAGGAGCTGCATTTATTGCGGACCCTTCCAAAAAGGCTGCAAAAGCACCGTGGATGCAGAGATCCAACACAGATTTCTAAGGCTTCCTATCTCAAGACCAGATGTGGGCACGAACCAAGGACTTGAAGGTTATTTGTGGCAGCTCCATACAATCAATCAATGAATTAATGAATTAGTGAGCTTCAAGCAATCAGATAATAATGATAATAATAATAAGCAACCAAATAATAATAATAATAATAATAATAATAATAATAATAATAATAAGCAGTTGAAGAAGAAAAACATGATGCCCTGGCAGAATAAGTCAAGGAACGCCAAGAACCTGCTTTAATTGAAGTCAATAATCGGAAACTTCTCAAAGCACAGCAGACAAAGAGTCAGTACAAGAAAACTGCACTCCAAACCAGAGCTGGCAGCTGGCACAACAAAGCATTGCATGGGCAGTTCCTTGACAAAATTGAAGGAAAAGTTGATAAGGAGAAGACCTGGTGATGGCTCATGAATAAAACCCTGAAGGAGACAGAAGAATGCCTGATTCTTGCAGCCCAGGAGCAAGCCATCAGAACCAATGCAATTAAGGCCAGGATCGAAAAATGAACTGATGACCCAAAATGCAGACTGTGCAAGGAAGCGGATGAAACCATTGATCATTTCCTCAGTTGTTGCAAGAAAATCGCACAGATGGACTACAAACAAAGGCACGACTCTGTGGCCCAAATGATTCACTGGAACTTATGTCACAAGTACCACCTCCCAGCAGCAAAGAATTGGTGGGATCATAAACCCGCAAAGGTCGTGGAAAACAAACATGGAAAAATACCGTGGGACTTTCGAATCCAGACTGACAAGTTTTGGAACACAATACGCCAGATATCACGATTGTGGAAAAGAAAAAAGTCTGGATTATTGATGTCACCATTCCAGGTGACAGTCACATTGAAGAAAAACAACAGGAAAAACTTAACTGTTATAAATTGAACTGCAAAGCCTCTGGCATAAACCAGGACAGGTGGTCCCAGTGGTCATTGGCGCACTGGGTGCCGTGCTAAAAGATCTCAGCCGGCATTTGGAAACAATAAACATCGACAAAATCATAATCTGTCAATTGCAAAAGGCCACTTTAATTGGATCTGCCTGCATCACACAGTCCTATATGCTTGAGAAGTGTTCGACTTGTGATTTTGTGATATGAAATCCAGCATATAGTTCTCGTTTGCTGTGACATACTGTGCTTTTGTGTCAGTAAAATAATAATAATAATTTACTCACCCCTCCATTTGGCTCGAGGTGCAATCTGCACTATGGAATGAACGCAGTTTGACATGACATTAACTGCCATGGCTGAATGCTATGGAATCCAGAGAACTATTTTTTACTATTTATACTATTGTTATTATATTTATGTCCCACTTTCCTCTCTCTTCAAATGAGACTCAAAGCAGCTTAAAACAACAAAAACAATACAATTTAGATTAAACTGGAATTAAGATTCTTAAAAAAACAAATATCTAAAAACCCCTAAAATCATAGAATCAAAGAGTTGGAAGAGACCTCATGGGCCATCCAGTCCAACCCCATTCTGCCAAGAAGCAGGAATATTGCATTCAAATCACCCCTGACAGATGACCATCCAGCCTCTGTTTAAAAGCTTCCAAAAAAGGAGCCTTCACCACACTCTGGGGCAGAGAGTTCCACTGCTGAATGGCTCTCACAGTCAGGAAGTTCTTCGAGAGCTGTTCAGCAGTGGAATTCTCTGCCCTGGAGTGTGGTGGAGACTCCTTCTTTGGAAGCTTTTAAACAGAGGCTGGATGGTCATCTGTCAGGGGTGATTTGAATGCAATATTCCTGCTTCTTGGCAGAATGGGGTTGGGCTGGATGGACCATGCGGTCTCTTCCAACTCTTTGATTCTATGATTTTAGCCGGTGTTGAATATTGCTAGTGTGTCACCAGACTTCAGTTCTTATGTTTCCATAGCACTGGGCCATGGGGGTTGCAAGGGATGTTAAGCTACATTTGTTCTGCAGTGCAGATTTTAACTCAGAAGTAGTTCTGTAGCCAAAGAATTAGGAATTTACTCTGAGATGCTCCCATTTTTTGATCCCACAGCTCTTGAGCGAAGCGGAGTACCAACGCTTTTTGGACCTGGGCATTTCCGTTGCCGAAAACCGCAGCCGCTCCAGCTACCATTGCAAAACCACGGACTGCCGAGGTTGGTGCTTCTATGAGGACGACGTCAACGAGTTCCCTTGCCCTGTCTGCCTGAAAGTGAACTGCCTGCTCTGCCAGGTGAGGTGCATATTTCACTGCCAAACAGTTCTTACTTCTTAATGTTTCGATGAAATATATTTTTCTGCTATTTGAATCTATGGTTCCACTGTGTCCTAGTCTCCAGAGCAACAGAAAACAAACTTGCTGCCCTCCCCAATGTGACATCCCTTCAATTATCTAAAGATGGCTACCATGTCCCCTCTCAACTTTCGCTCATCTAGGCTGAACAGACCTAGCTTTCTATAAATAAACTAGCCGTCCCCTGCATGCGTTGCTGTGGCCCAGTCTGGTGGTCTGGAAAATAAAGTAATGAGAAAGTGTTGGTTTCTAATATATGTAATGTCTTTGCTTGTGGGTAAACAGTATTTCTTGCTGTTTCTTTGTCAGTGTTGATGTGGAGATTGTCTGGTTTACTACTCTGGAACTTGCAACATATCATTGCCCTTCTTTAGGGGTCCCTTTCAAATCTTTGATACTGCATTTGTCATATACATATATGTGTGTGTGTGTGAATGGCTGGATGGCCCTTTGTCAGGAGGGCTTTGATTATGTTTTCTTACCAGAAAACACAGTACCTTCTGTTGGTCATGAGGGTTCTGTGTGGGAAGTTTGCCCCAATTCTGTCATTGGTGGGCTCAGAATGCTCCTTGATTGTAGGTGAACTATAAATCCCAGTAACTACAACTCCCAAATGTCAAGGTCTATTTCCCCCAAACTCCATCTGTGTTTATATTTGGGCATATTGGGTATTCATGCCAAGTTTGGTCCAGATCCATCATTGTTTGAGTCCACAGTGCTCTCTAGATGTAAGTGAACTACAACTCCAAAACCCAAGGTCAATGCCCACCAAACTCTTCTAGTGTTTTCTGTTGGTCAGGGGAGTCCTGTGTGCCAAGTTTGGTTCAATTCCATTTTTGGTGAAGTTCAGAATGCTCTTTGATGGTAGGTGAACTATAAATCCCAGCAACTACAGCTCCCAAATGACAAAATCATAATTTTTAAGTGATGATCAGTCCTTGTGTAGTGAGACGTTTTGTTGCCAAATTTGGTGTGATTTCGTTAATTGCTTCTTTTGTTTTTAAGGTACTCATTATGCACAGAGCATTGATAGATAGATGATAGATAGATAGATAGATAGATAGATAGATAGATAGATAGATAGAGTTTTATTATTATTATTCTAAGCCACTTCTCAGAGGGATCCTTAGCTTCCAGATCTTTGACCGCTTTGGTCGCGCTTCTCTGGACACCTTTCAGCTTGTGCAATATTTTTCTTGGACTGTGGACCCGGAGCAGATGGAGTCCAGCATCCCTCATATCCAGTGGTAGAACTGAGCCCCAAACAACTAATTCTACTGAGACTATTGCTGCAGGCAATTCAGTTCCAGTAGCTGGTTATACAAGGTATCAAGTTAATTATACAGTACAGATGTGCCCTGAGTCTACCTATTTGGTGATGAGGAATGCATCAGATAGGTTTGAAGGCCTTGAGCTACTTAAGGAGCAGGATTGATCCAGGACACAGCAATAAAGACTTTAAATGGGAACTACTCTAGTGTGACGTGACAGCTATAAAAACAATGTGATTCTAGTCTTCATCAAGAGGAGTGTAGGGTCTAGATCGAAGGAAGTCATAGTCCCTCTCCATTCTGCTTTGGCCAGACTTCACCTGGAATACGACTGTGTCCAGTTCTGGGTATCATAATTCAAGAAGGAGAGGGACAAGTTGGAAAGTGTCCAGAGAAGGATGACCAAAGTGGTCAAAGGTCTGGAAACCATGAATCCCTCTGAGAAGCATCTTAGGGATCTGGATATGTTTAGCTTGGAGAAGGAACAGTTGAGAGCAGAAATGAGAGCCATGTTTAAATAATGATAGGATGTCATATTGAGGACAGTGCAAGTTTGTGTTCTGCTGATCTAAAGATATTAGGAAAATCTTCTCAATATTGCTAAGAAGCTGCATGAATGCTCCATAGGTTGGGCCCACGAAAAAGTGTTTAATAACCAGGACGTGGGAGGTGCAGAGCTGGAATCCCAACAGTGTTTTCTCTGCAGGCAATCCACGAAAACATGAATTGCAAGGAGTACCAAGATGATCTCCAGATCCGGGCGCAAAACGACCAAGCTGCGCAGCAGACCACAGAGATGTTGCTGGTGAGAAAAGGGCTCCGTTTCGGAATCGTTCAAGGTTTTTATACATGGCTTGGATGATGGAAGAGAGGTTGCACTCATAATCTAGGAAGAACATATCAAAAATATTAACAATTCCAACTCGGTCTCCTAAGGTAAATTGGTGTAACCAGGTGAGCGGACCCTCTGGATGGAAGGTGATGCTGTTGAACGCCAGATCTGTCAACGGAAAAACCACCTGGATCCAGGATCTAATCTTGGACGAGCGGGCAGATCTGGCGTGCATCACGGAGACCTGGTTGGATGAAGCTGGAGGAGTAAATCTGACCCAGCTTTGTCCTCCGGGCTTCTCCGTGCAGCACCAACCAAGATCCGGAGGGCGGGGAGGCGGGGTCGCAGTGATCTATAAGGATTCTATCCATCTAACCAGGGGCCCCATCCCGCAGACCACAAATTTTGAATGCGTCCACCTGAGGGTGGGTGACCGGGACAGAATAGGGATTCTGGTAGTGTACCGTCCACCTCGCTGCACTACAGTCTCCCTACCTGAGCTAGCGGGGGTGGTCTCGAGCCTGGCGGTGGAGTCGGGAAGACCTTACAAACTCTCCCAACGGGTGTCACAGCCAGGAACATGGGGGAGATGTGTCAATTGGTGATGGGGGGGGGGGGGGGGGGGGGGGGGGGGGGGGGGATACTGTTTGCTTACCATTGAAAATTACCATGGGTCCTAGTAGAAGAGCACTGACATCAGACTGAGAAGGGTAGATCATATCTTTGAGAACAAAACCTGGTTTCAAAACTGTAACAAATGGGAAAGTTTGGCCAGGGATAAATGTAGGGTTCTGCATTTAAGTATGAAAAGCTAAGTTGCACCAACAGAAGATGGGAAAGAGCTTTCTTGGTAGCATTACGTGCAAAAGTATCAGCACATCTTTATAAACCCCAGGCCACCTCCTCCACTTGCATTTGAAAGAAATTTAGCTAATGTTGTCTTCCTTCCCTTTCAGAAAATGGTGCAAAATGGGGAGGCCATGTACTGCCCCACCTGCAAGATCATCGTCCAAAAGAAAGATGGCTGCGACTGGATTCGATGCACTGTTTGCCACACAGAGATCTGCTGGGTGACCAAAGGCCCACGCTGGGGCCCAGCGGTATGTACTGACCGAGCAGACTGTGGGATGTGGCCCTCATCTTAATGGGGAATTATAGTGCCCCTATGGACAAAGCCTAATGAGTTGCATTAAGAGCACACACTTCCTAAATCATTGTCGATTGTATCGCTTTGGAAGTCTTTGACATGAAATCCTAGAGTTGGAAGAGACCCCAAAGCCCATCTAGTCCAACCCCATTCTGCCAGGAAGGAAGACATAATTCTCAACAGATGGCCAACCAGCCTCTGATTTGAAAGCTTCTCGAAAAGGAGACTCCACTGGACTCCAAAGCAAATATTCTACTGTCAAACAGTTCTTCTTCCCAATGTTTAGGTGGAATATTCGGAAGCTGAAGGAGACCGTGTAGACAGAGGATGCCTATGAGGTCTGCCAGCTAGGGAAGGCCCCATAGGCTTTCTATTTTTCACCGCATAATAGTTGCACCCGCTTTTTTTGAAGGGGAAAAAGTGTGACTATTATGCAATGAAATACGGTAGCCTTGTGGTAACTTCACATTATAGTAAGATCTCGTATCCATAGGGGATACATTTCAATGCAGATTTTGATTATGTGAAACCATAGATACAATCGGATGCCACTGAATTACCTCTTGTAGTGAAATTGCTACTCTGTGTTAAAGTTTTGGTGTATAGCTCTATGTTTACATATGGCAGATAGGGAAGAATAAGTACAGACAGGGTAGCAACAGCAGAGATAGGATTCATTTGCATATGTGAAGCCGATTGGTCATATGTGTTGCAATCCAGAGCAGAGAACGAGGCCTAAGATAACTATCCACCACACTTGGCTGTGAAAAACAATCCTTTTTTATTGAAGAAAAATAGTTACAAAATAAAGGAAAAATGCAAGTCAAAAGCCACAGCAAAATCAGCAAACATGAATTTAAATGGACAAGGCAAAACCACAAGCCTCTCTGAGAAATACTTGAAGCTGTTAGCAATCCACTAACCGTACTTGATATCCTAGAAATCTTTCCATACTATGGCCAGGGAACTGGGAGAACTGCCAAGGTCTTCATCAATTCTGAAACGATGCCTGAACTGAGGGAATCAGCCTGGCGTATTGCAATTAAAACTCAAGAATCGGTTCCGTGAACCGGCCCACTGTTTTGAGGCCAATGTTTTTAATTCTTGAATTCGGGAGGAACGACGCAAACTGAGTGTTTTATTTCTGTCTTCCCAGATTTGGCTCCTTCTGTTGTCATTACAGTTAACAGGTGCAGAAGGGAGGGAAAGTTCAAGGTCTCCCTCTGAAACATTCTCATTAACACTGGTACTTTCATTTTCCAAATCTACAGAAGTTCCTTCCTCACTAATTTCAGGAACATTGGCATTTTCCAAACCTACAGCAGTTTCTTCCTCACTAATTTCAGGAGCATTGGCATCAAAAGGTACATTTCCACTAGCATCAGTAAATATACTTTCATTAGCATCAGGAGGAACAAACAGAGAATCAGGTTCAAGTTCAAACTCAGGCTGAACCCCAACAATATGCAGATTAGTTTAGGCCCAGGATTTGAAAAGGCTGCTAGGCCAAAATGACAGTTGGGAAGAGCAGAGATGAACATTCAAAAGGGGCGGAGCCAAGGTTCTGAAAGAGGCAGTTAGAGTGAGGGAGTTTGAAAATGACAGTTAGGGATCTGTGTGTGAAGAGGAGAGTTGGTTTTTGAGTGCCTGATAGAAATAAGCAGTTATGGAGATGTGTTAAAGACTTCTGATATAGAGAAACAGTTAAATAGAGCTCGAGTTTTAAGGAACATAAAGAAGGCTAGTGTTGCCTTAGTTCAGAATATAATTCAGCCAAGAGTGTGTAACGCAAGTAACATGTTTGTGAATGTGAAACATTGATAGTTTGTTCAGAAAAGTTAACCAAGTAAATGATACTGACTGTAAGCCTCAAGATTGCAACAAAACACAAATGTAACCACAAGCGTTGGAGCCAGAAGTTATAAATAAACTGCGTTACTTTGTTATACACAAGAGTGTTTCATGGCCTGTGATATAAAGTACAAAGATTTAACAGCACACAGAAAGTCCCTGCCAATATAAAAGAAGGAACTGAATCAGTATAAGGCAGCAAAGAGGTTTTTAAAGAGGAAATAGTCTCTCTCCCTCACCTCACCTCCCTTCCTATTCCAGCATAATATTGAGTTGTGTTATTAGACTTAGAGGAATCACTTTTAGGAATGTGTTAGGTCCTCCAACACAACTCTTGAAGTTTAACTTCCTGGATAAGTATGCCACAGAATCACCTGAAAGACCCAACAATTTCTTAGAGAGGTCATGTTAGTGTGTGTTTACAACTGTAGATATGGGTTCTGCAGTAACAGGGGTCTTCTTATAGGTAACCCCTTACTGTTGTCCTTCTTTTTGGCAGGGTTCGGGTGACACCAGCGCTGGCTGCCGCTGCAAGGTGAATGGTGTTCCCTGTCACCCAAATTGCCAGAACTGTCATTAATGAAGATGGAAGGAGAACTCTGAATGAACAAACAAGTTGCCTCCCGCAGTCCATGGATCCCGTGCCCAGAAGGAAAGCTGGATATTCGACAAAGCTAAACTCTGGGTAACCGGGTTCTTCTGAAGCCATGCTGAATTAAACTTCCAGAATTGGTGCGTTGGGTTCTAGGCCATCAACACCCTACCGACTGGTCATCCATGAACAAAAGGTGCCTTACTTTTTTTTCTCAACCCATGAGAACCAGGTGATGGAAACTGAGCCCCTTTCCTTGGGGCAAGTTGTTATTTTAACAAAATTTCACAGACAGTAGCTTCTTTGAGTCTTTGGAAAGGAGGTCCATGTGAGGCATGAACTTGCCTTCTCTTCACCTTCTTCACAAACAGCATTATATTCTGCACCCTTTGAGGCCTTCAGCTGAGAGCTGAGCAAAATGGGTGATTAATGAATTTCCAATCCCCTTCCCGCGAAATCAGCATTGCCCTACAGAGTATTAGAACCAGATTTTGGAGTTCTGGTTTCACTACAAAAAATGCCAACGTGATGTGTATAACAATGTTTGCCCTAATAAAGAAGCATTTATGAACAGTGGCTGCATTTCTCGCCAGAATGATTTGCAAAGTAATGTTAATTGGAAGGGGCCTCATGGGTCATTTATTTATTTATTTATTTATTTACTTTACTTTACTTTACTTTACTTTACTTCTATACCGCTGTTCTCAGCCCGGAGGCGACTCACAGTGGTTCCCAAGACACAGGAAACAGCAAAATTCAATGCACCAATATAAAAACAGTTAACAACCTAATCTAATACACAGTTAGTACACAATTACTATAATAACCATTCACTAGCGTCTCATCACTAAAAAACATAATCCAGATTTGTCATCCATTGTTCCATTCCTATGTCATTACCAATCATTGCACTAATTATTCGAACGCCTGCACAAATAACCAGGTCCTGCCAGTTCCTCGGTGAACCAAGGAGCTGGTTTAGCTCGGCTACTTGAGAGGGGACGTTCCGGAGCGATCGTGTCAATTGCCCTAGTCATCTCCCCATTCCAGAGAGCGACCAGAGCATCGACAGGATCACCTACCGAGGCGGCGGGAAACTCCCCAAGAGCCATCAGGAATCCATCCGGATCCATAAGCCTCCTGGGGCGGACCAGCCTAATGGGTCCTCCACCTCTGCAGAGGTTAGGGGTGCAGTGAGCCTAAATCTGACCAGGAAGTGGTCGTTCCATGGCAACGGAGAGATGGTTAACTCCTCAACATCGCCACCTTCCTCCCATCCCTGGCAGAAAACCAAGTCCAATGTGTGTCCCGCACTGTGGGTGGGGCCAGATACTTGTTGGGACAGCCCCATGGTTGCCATGGCAGACATGAAGTCCTGAGCCGCTCCTGAAAGGGCCGCCTCGGCATGGACATTGAAGTCCCCCAGCACAATGAGCTGCTGAGACTCCAATGCCAGGCTCGAGACCACCCCCGCTAGCTCAGGCAGGGAGACTGTGGTGCAGCGAGGTGGACGGTACACCAACAGAATCCCTATTCTGTCCCGGTCACCCACCCTCAGGTGGACGCATTCAAAATTTGTTGACTGTGGGATGGGGCCCCTGGTCAGAGGGATTGAATCTCTATAGACCACTGCAACCCTGCCTCCCCGCCCTCCGGATCTCGGCTGGTGCTGCACGGAAAAACCTGGCGGGCAGAGCTGGGTCAAATTCACACCTCCAGCCTCGTCCAGCCAGGTCTCAGTGATGCACGCCAGATCTGCCTGTTCATCCAGGATTAAATCCTGGATGAAAGTTGTTTTTCCGTTGACAGATCTGGCGTTCAACAGCACCACCTTCAATCCAGAGGGACCGCCATCCTGGTTACACCAATTTACCATGTTAGGAGATCGGTTTGGAATTACTAAGGTTGATACATGATCCCTAGGCCGAATTATTGGTCTCCTTTTCCCACATCTCCCCTTCCCCACCACCACTTCTATGGGGGGGGGGCCCTCGGCTAGTGGAACACCCTCCCCCCTCCATGCCGCATTCCATATCCATAGCCTCAGCTTTCAATTCATTGTTGGGTATTTAGTTTGTTGAGTCCAACCCCCTGCTCAATGCAGAGTCTCCAACTCAATTCTCTTACTGAGAACAGATGTTCTCCTTCATGGGGGTTCTACACCCCTAACCCCAATGTTCCAAATACAGCAGCAACACAAGTCTTTGGCTTTGCATTCAAGCAGCTGTCACATATTTGTACAATGTTTTGTCTGTAGGTTGTTAAGAGAGTTGCTTTCTTGCTGCCCTACAAGATAAGAAACCTCCAACTGACATGGTGTCAAAACAAACTCTGAAGTGCTGCACTATGAAATAACCTTGTCCTTATCTTACTGTGGAAATTAGCTGACCTTTAGATGCAACCAAACACTTGGAGCATAGTGCAAGAAGCACTCCCTGTTCAATCACAACAGCAGGCTCTATTTGTTACAGCAAACCTTTTCCTTGTTTTCAGTGGGCCTTCTTCCCGTGAGTTTGGAGAAGAGGATTGTAATTTTTGGGACATTTTATGTCCGTTAAACAGAATAGGCATCAAGGCAGTCTGCTCCAAATCTTCCTAGATGCATCTGCTGCCAAACTAAAATGGACAATAAAAAACCTTTGGGAAGTCTTAAGAAAGCAAGGAGAGTGTAGTATGTCTCTATGTAGATCAGTGGTTCCCAAACCGTGGTCTCTATGTAGATCTGTAGTTCCCAAAATATGGTCCGCAGCCTCACCACTACTATACCATTGCAACAAGAGTTACTGGTCTTGCAAAACCCTCTTATAGTGCAGCTAATTAAATATGGTTTTCTGTGGGCGAGCAGATGGCAACTACTGGATGGCATATGTTCTGTATCAGAAACTAGAGCTGATGTGATCTATCCAATGCAGTTTTCTGAATCAACACTCCAAATAACCAAACCGAATTGCCGCATTATCACAGGGTGTCTGCGCCCTACACCACTGGAGAAATTATACTGCAAACGTGGGTGCTAGAAACAATATCATACGAAAGCTGACTGGC
This sequence comes from Anolis sagrei ordinatus, assembly GCF_025583915.1. Classification (NCBI taxonomy): domain Eukaryota; kingdom Metazoa; phylum Chordata; class Lepidosauria; order Squamata; family Anolidae; genus Anolis; species Anolis sagrei. Next base: position 7,767,884 of record NW_026847438.1, read on the forward strand.
ACAACCTGGGGATCACAACCAGACACAGTGAATACATCTGCCCTTGCGCTATGCTACTCTGCTGCTGAGTATGCATGCCCAGCATGGAACACATCTCACCAGGCTAAAACAGTGGATGTGGCTCTTAATGAGACATGCCGCATTATCATGGGGTGTCTGCACCCTACACCACTGGAAAAATTACACTGCTTAGCCAGTATTGCACCACCTGATATCCGCCGGGAAGTAGCAGCCAATAGTGAAAGGACCAAGGCAGAGACATCTCCAGCTCATCCCCTGTTTGGGTATCAGCCAGCAAGTCAACGACTTAAATAAAGAAAAAGTTTTCTAAGATCTACAGAGACACTCGCTGGAACATCTCAGCAAGCAAGAGTCCAAAAGTGGCAGGTTCAAACCCAGAACCTCAACCAATGGCTGATACCAAATGAGAGACTCCCCCCTGGGCACATAGAAGACTGGGCGACTTGGAAGGCGCTAAACAGACTGCGCTTTGGCACCATGAGATGCAGAGCCAACCTCAATAAATGGGGCCACAAAGTGGAATCCACGACATGCGAGTGTGGAGAAGAGCAAACCACTGACCACCTGCTGCAATGCAACCTGAGCCCTGCCATATGCACGATGGAGGACCTCCTTGCAGCAACACCAGAGGCACTCCAAATGGCCAGCTACTGGCCAAAGGACATTTAACTCACAAATTTTGTATTTTGTCTGTTTGTTTTGTTCTGTTAGAAATGTAATACATTTGACTGGTTGCCCTGACACGACAAATAAAATAAAACAAACCAAACCGAATCTAAAGTTGACCCAAAATGAATTCATAACCCTTTTGATACTAATGCTGGAAAGTGGTACCTCGTCAGAGTGGTCTCTGGTCAAGTGGTTCCTGGTCAAAAAAGTTTGGAAATAACTGATGTACACATTGTCTGAAACACTAATGTCACAGTGATAATAAGCCTAGCAGGACAAACAATGAAGCACTCAAGATATTCCCCCATCATTTAAGGAAGCTACCTTATCGGTGTGAAGTGACTGGACTGACCTTGAAGGAGCTGGGGGTGGTGACGGCCGACAGGGAGCTCTGGCGTGGGCTGGTCCGTGAGGTCACGAAGAGTCGGAGACGACTGAACGAACGAACAACCTTATTGGTGGCCTCAAAACAAGTCAACAGAGAGGGGGTATTGCCCACAAAAAGAGCAGTACAAACCACATTCTTTAGTAAGTGGATAAAGCATTTATTTTTTTACACAATTACAAGACCTGTACAAATTTGCATTTTACGTACGTAATGTATAAGCTTTTCACACTGCTAAACCAATGGAGAAGTGTTCTGCCCTGGTGGATGGGCAGACAGTATCCGCAAGAATGGAGAAAGAGACCATGTTTTTGCTCTCAGGACCCCTGATCTATTACCATAGTCCAAGTAACAGTTTTATCTGCCAGAACCCCATAATTTTTTCTCCTTTGAGAAGCTTTCGTCTCTATATTTGTTGGGAACTGATAAAGGTCAAGGCTGTACAACTTCTGGCGAAACCAACCCCATCAACCATATATGGTGGCTCAGGAGGACCTCAACTCAATACCCTCGACTTGTTACCTGGACAAACAGGAGTTTGTTATGCTGACATATCCTTGCCTTCACCTTTGTGAGGTTCTTCCGCTTAGCTTTGTTCTCATTGGAAGAATCTTTCCTACCCCTTCACCAAACCAATAGAGCCAAAGTAGAGTGTTCTTTCCTTTCAATGGGTAAGGATCTGATGGAAAGATCAATAGAACCAACCAGAAGGGCTTTTCCTGAATTGCAGAGTCCTCCCCAGAGAGAAAAAACAGCAACTGGGTGGAGGGAGAGGAGACTATGCTTGGCCCTTCTCCAGAATATGCTGCTACTTTTTCCTTTTTAATATAGAATGTATTGTTGAAGGCTTTCATGGCCAGAATCACTGGGTTGCTGTGTGTTTTCTGGACTGTATGTCCATGTTCCACAAGCATTCTCTCCTGATGTTTCGCTTGCATCTATGGCAGGCATCCTCACAACCTTTGAGGATGCCTGCCATAGATGCAGGTGGAACTGTCAGGAGAGAATGCTTCTGGAAAATGGCCAGACAGCCCGGAAAACACACAACAATCCAAAATGCAGACCACTCAAACCCTGAAGCGGAGGAACTTTTGCTGTCGGTTTCAGCTGGCTGCATAGAATGGTTGAAAGACTTCGCCCTCATGAGATGTTGAACATGGGAAGAGCTTCCCCTCCGCACAGCTGCACAAGTTTCATTTCCTTCTACCAGCCCAGCAGCTTACGAAGTTGAGGCGTTTCTGGTTTTTAGCGTAAGGTTAGGTAGTGGAGCAGGTGGAAGAAGTAGTTCTGCTCCCATTTCACTAGAAGCCCATCATAACAGATGTAAAATGCGGTGATTTAACCTTTTTTCTACTATCTTCAGTCCAAGGCAATGCTGTAGGGAGGTTTGGGTCTCAGGAGCAACTATCTTGGTGTACTCTGCCAACAGTCCTCCCCAAAAGCTTCACAGGTGAGCTGCTACAAATGCAAAGAGGCCATGTTCTGCTACAACGGCAAAGTCCACAAAGAGCCTCCTTTATGGTCTTCCTCTTTTGGCCTTCTCATAAAGTGCTTAGTGAACAATTTCCTATTTTATTCCCACTCTGTACCTTCTACCTAAAGAGGAGCTCCAGCCATCATGGCGTACGGCAGCGATTCTCAACCTGTAGATCCCCAGATGTTATGGCCTTCAACTCCCTGAAATCCCAACAGTCGTAAACTGGGATTTCTGGGAGTTGTAGGCCAAAACACCTGGGGACCCACAGGTTGAGAACCACTGGTGTACGGCATCTCTTTGCTCTCCTGTCCTCTGAGAGAACATCTCAGGAACCCATAGATTGAGACATCTCTTGCTCTCCTGTTCTCTGAGAGGACATCTCAGGAATCCATAGATTGAGACATTTCTTGCTCTCCTGGTCTCTGAGAGGACATCTTAGGAACCCATAGATTGAGACATCTCTTGTTCTCCTGTTCTCTGAGAGGACATCTTAGGAACCCATAGACTGAGACATCTCTTGCTCTCCTGTTCTCTGAGAGGACATCTTAGGAACCCATAGATTGAGACATCTCTTGCTCTCCTGTTTTCTAAGAGGACATCTCAGGAACCCATAGATTGAGACATCTCTTGCTCTCCTGTTCTCTGAGAGGATATCTCAAGAACCCATAGATTGAGACATCTCTTGCTCTCCTGTTCTCTGAGAGGACATCTCAGGAAAGATATAGGATCTCATTCTCTGCCTCCAGCTTTCATTTGCTGGGGATAAACACTGCCACTCCATTCCTAATGTTTCATTTGGATGCTATAGAGCAGTGGATCTCAACCTGTGGGTTCCCAGGTGTTTTGGCCTACAACTCCCAAAAATCCAAGTCAGTTTACCAGCTGTTAGGATTTCTGGGAGTTGAAGGCCAAAACATCTGGGGACCCATAGGTTGAGAACCATTACTATAAAGCAAGCATCCTCAAAATGCAGTCTTCCAGCTGTTTGGGCCTCCAACTCGCAGAAGTCAGGAATTCTTGGAGTGGATGCCCCAAACAGTTGAAGCGCCATAGTTTGAGGATGCCTGCTATAGAGCATATGGAGTATCCACAGTAGTTGGGCCAGCAGGCTCTTTCCACAGCAGGGATTTGTTACAAGAGGCTTTGAGGGTGGAGAACAGACTTCCTCTATGAAGTTGAGTCAAGCTGAGATGCTCCATCTGAAAGAAAAGGGTCCAAAATGGAGATCTTCCTTGAGTGCCTCATTTGGAGTAGCAGACCTCACACAGTTGGAAGGTCAGRTAGGATCCTTCTAGGGCAGGTATGGGCAAACTTTGGTCCTCCAGGTGTTTTGTACTTCAACTCCCACCATTCCTAACAGCCTCGGGCCCTTTCCTTTTCCCCCTTAGCCGCTTAAGCGGCTGAGGGGAAAAAGAAAGGGGCTCGAGGCTGTTAGGAATGGTGGGAGTTGAAGTCCAAAACACCCGGAGGTCCAAAGTTTTCCCATGCCTGTTCCAGGGTTTCTGAGACTCCGTAAGCAGCAAGYAGAGAAGGCTTCTCTCTCTGTTCTTTGATCATCTTCCTGCACATGCAAATCGAAGTTTGTTAGTAAATTCAGCAAGACAAAGAGSGTGAAAGAAAGCATGCGCTGGTTAGTTCTCGATCTTGGTTACTGWGCAGCTCCGAGAATGGCAACTTCCCCTGGAGGTGGTCAAAAGGGAACCATGTGGGTGTCTCTTGCCGCRGTCGGAATGCGTTTGATGCAGRAAGGAAGTCATGCAGAGTGCAACCGCTGTGCTGCRGGATATRTGAGGCAAGCAACCCTTGGTTTTTTTGTTGCCAAGATGGCCCTTCAGAAAAGAGCCTTTCTGAAATAATTCCTGGCCCGATTCAGGTTAGCGATGCCCAGGAACAGACTGCGTAACGGAGAAGCGGCAGTATGTGGAGTAGGCCACGTAAGGACACTTGTGAAAGGGTTTCTTAGCCGAGGAAGGAGGTAGTGGAACGTGGGAGCGGTGAGAGGGAGTTAATGCATGGAGTGCCCGGGACAACTTTGGATTCAGTGAGCAGTTCCTGGGAGAATCCTTCATATAGGCAATATAAAACATAAAGGAAGCATTTGAGGATGTCTTAAAGGGGGAATGGTTTGGTCCTGTTGGCAGGTTAGTCACCCCAAGAGGGAAGTCCTTCCCCTGCCCCATTTTGACCCAAAATGATTGCTACTGTTTTTTTGTGGGATGGTGGCAACAGGAAGTACATTCTGTGGTGCAAAAGCTCATGATCCTGGCCCAAGGCTTCCTGCTCAGTCCTGGTTCACAGGAATGGTTGCTTGGAGCGTGACTGGATGCATTCGCTCCCCCTTTAAGACTGAAGATATTAATTGGCTCATCAATTTGAAGAGCCTTGCCAGCCTCCAAAGCTGGATCCTAGGGAGTTCCTTGTGTGTTTACTTGTCAGAATCTGGTTGCAGGCCATGATATGGTTCTTGAGGAGAGCAGGGAAGAGTGCAACTCTGAAAACGTCCCGGTCACATCTTCCATCACTTCATTTCAGTTAATATTGCAAAAAAGGGCCAATACTTTCCCTGAAAATTTCCAGCGTTTCTTCCCTCTCTGATTTCACCAAGTGGAAACCATCATGGAGAGTCTACTGTTCCATCACTCCACAGGTTATAGGCCCAACGAATGGGCTGGAAGCACAGCAAAATTCTCTGACCTCACCTTGGTCCAAGGTGAACACGCCCCTCTTTCCTTCAAAGGAAGAGATTCTGGATCATCAGGCTGGAGGCTGGTTCCCTCAGGCCAGAAAGCAACATCACAGCAGGGCCAAGTCTGGGCTGCTTGAAGTTCTAAGGCAAGTTGTGTGAGTGGATGGGGAGGAGAACGGATGCTTTGAAACCCAGTTTGCCTTCTACAAACGTAGCTGTATCCCGGTCTTCCACATCAAACAGGGCACGATGGAGAGGAAACCACTCTCCTCGACCTTCAGGGAAATATCTGCAACTCAAACTTGGGAGCCCATTCCAGCGCGCTCTTCACCACGGCCAAGGCGGCAGCGCCCAAGGCCACCGTGAGCCCCATCACTGCCAGTTTGACAAAGCGGTTGGTCCTTGGTTTTGTCACCAAGAGCGACTTGGCTCGCTCCTCGGCACGAAGCCGGTCTCGAAAGCGTTGCCGGAGAACCGTGTCAGGCCGCTGCTGGGCCGAGGCCAGCTCAAAGTCCTTGAAGGTGGAAGCCGCCGTTCTGAATGGGAACAAGAAAAAAGAAGCAAAGCATGTCAATTCACAGCATCTAGCGGTGGGTAAGTTGAGTTCATTTATTGTTGTATTGTTGTTGTTTGTTTTTACTGATGTATTTGGGTTCGGCCTCTTGTAAGCCGCACCGAGCCCTCTGGGAGATGGTAGTGGGGTATAAATAAGCTCATCTGGAAATATGCCCATTTTCGGGAGAGACACTCAAAAAGGAAAACAGGGCCTTACGAATGAAACAAACAGAAACGGAAAGTGATTCTATACAAATGCACAAGACTATTTAAAATCATGCTGTACTGTGCCTCCAACCAAAGGGAGAGGCGGGTAGTAAATACAAATTATTATTGTCGAAGGCTTTTCATGGCCGGAATCACTGGGTTGTTGTAGGTTTTTTCAGGCTATATGGCCATGGTCTAGAGGCATTCTCTCCTAAGGAGAGAATGCCTCTAAAACAGGGGTCCACGAACTTTTAAAAGAGAGGGCCAGGTCACAGTCCCTCAAACTGTTGGAGGGCCGGATTATAATTTGAAAAAAACAACATGAATGAATTCCTATGCACACTGCACATATCTTATTTGTAGAACAAAAACCACTTAAAAACAATACAATAATTAAAATGAAGAACAATTTAAACAAATATAAACTTATTAGTATTTCAATGGGAAGTGTGAGCCTACTTTTGGCTGATGAGATAGGATTGTTGTTGTTGTGGTTGTTGTTGTGTGCTTTCAAGTGATTACAGACTTAGGTTGACCCTAAGCGAGGGCCGGGTAAATGACCTTGGAGGGCCGCATTCGGCCCCCGGGCCTTAGTTTGAGGACCCCTGCTCTAGAACATGGCCATATAGCCCGAAAAAACCTACAACAATCCATTATTATTGTTGTTGTTGTTGTTGTTGTTGTTGTTGTTATTCCACAAGGTCAATTTTCCTATGTGAAGAAGCACTGAGGAGGAAGAGACACATCAAAAAGATTAACCCACTTCAGACCAGGGTATAGAAAAGCAGATCATTGAGTTGAAAGCACTCTTGAAGACACCTGACTTGCTCCACTCTCAGGCATACCTAGAAAACTTCCCTGGCTTAAGTGGCATCCGCCAACTCCATTCTGAAGGTGTCTCCTAGCTCCCAGAATTCCAAGCCTCTTGCTTACTGAAGGTCAACCCACAAAGACACCAACCTGGACCCCTTATCTGATCTCAGTATTCTTCAAGAACAAAAAGCAAGGCCAAAGTTTCACCACCGACTCGCCATGTTTGCTTCTGTGGTGTGACACATACCATAGCACTGCTCACCAACAGAAGAAGCCTCCACTCACCTCTCGGCCTGCTGCTGTGCAGCTTCCCGGGCAAGTTCCGATGGTGGAAATTGTACAAAGAGATCCCCAGCTCGGCTGATCAGGGTCTCGTATGGCAGGTCCTGCGGGATCTGTGACAAGAGATGGTGGACGGAAGCCATGTCGCACTCGCAAGCCAGCACCTCCTCCGCTCGATGGAGGACAATCTGCAGAGAGAAGGAGGCAGGCAAGCTGTGATCCAGGTAAGCTGGTGATGAAAGGAGCTAGCATTGCCCTGTCCTCAGAAGATTATTACAAGAAAACCCAAGAACTTTGCTGAAACATGTCACGTGTGGATTCTCCTCTGCATCCTCAGGACCCACTTTACACTTTCTGAGGTGTACTAAGCTACAGGCACACTTGCTTATATTGGGAATGATAAAGTGTCTTGTATGGCACATACAGCCTTGTGCCAACCTTGCCATTAAACATGAGATTGTTTCCTTTGGTGACTTACAATTTCACGTCAGCAACCAAATATGGTCTTCTGCATGTGTGAAATGTTATGAATACATGTAGGTATGAGTATACAAGAGAAGTCAGCCCTCACCTTTATGGAGAGCTCAACAAGTCACAAAATCTCCACAACAAAGAGTAGCTTGCCCCACCTGCTGTAGCTATTATTTTACCACCACCTGGCACCATATTTTTTTTAAGTGTCAATATAAACCTACCACAGCAGCAAAGTAGATTGGCATCAGTGGGTGGCATGCTAGGAAGAAGTCGTACAACCGCACCACATGTCTGAAGTCAGAAAGGACATGCCCAAACCAGGTGATCAGCCAGCTCAGGGCAAAGATTGTCCCCACTTCTGCCCTATGCAAGAAAGAAACAAGACATACAAGGTAAAGCACCTCATCTGGAAAACATCTCCTCAACTCCTTGTTGGGCAAGTGGGCTTATTAACAAAAGACCCTCCTCATAAATGTACAGCAGAGTAACTTTTTAGCAGCAACGTGACCCAGCACCAGTAGCCAAAAGTGGTAAAAAAAACAAAAACACACAGACCAGCGTTATCTCTTCCTGAGGAAGCTTTTCTTTATAGCAAAATAATAGGGTTGCACTATTTATAAGAACAAGGTTTCCATAACACAAATAAAGTTCTTTATACTTCCTTCTTTGCTTCCATGCTGGGCTTCTTTCCCAAGCAGATAAAAAAAATTGGCTCTCACAGAGCCTCTTCTCACACTAAACTTACACAGGAGCTTCAGCCTTTTACACACAGCAGCCTTCACACTGGAGGTTTACACACAAGGCCTTCAACCTGGGGCCTCTCTCACCGAAGCCTTCTCACACCAGGCTTCTCACACACTGAGGCCTACTAACTCTGAGGCCTACTGACCTTGAGGCATTCTCATACTGAGGCAAACTAACACTGGAGCCTTCTCATACTGAGGTCTTCTTATACTGAGGCTTCTCTCATACTGAGGCAAACTAACACTGAGGTGTACTAAGCTGCAGGCACACCTGCTTATATTGAGGGCTTCTCTCACCTAAGCCTTCTCACACCAGGCCTCTCACACACTGAGGCCTACTAACTCTGAGGCCTACTGACCCTGAAGCATTCTCATACTGAGGCAAACTAACACTGGAACCTTCTCATATGGAGATCTTCTTATACCGAGGCTTCTCTCATACTGAGGTGTACTAAGCTGAGGGCACACCTGCTTATATTGAGGGCTTCTCTCACCAAAGCCTTCTCACACCAGACCTCTCACACACTGAGGCCTACTAACTCTGAGGCCTACCTCACACTGAGGCCTACTGACCCTGAGGCTTTCTCATACTGAGGCAAACTAACACTGGAGCCTTCTCATACTGAGGTCTTCTTATACCGAGGCTTCTCTCATACTGAGGCAAACTAACACTGAGGTGTACTAAGCTACAGACACACCTGCTTATATTGAACTGCAGCTTTTGCTGAGTCACTGTATCCATTAACCCTATCAGTGCTTGATTCACATTTTTGTAATTAAAAATAGCTAGTTAATTTTTAATATTTCTGACACTCCCTCCCTCTGCATTGCAAAACTGACCAGAGATAAAGCTCTTCCTTCTTTGATACAATAGTCATAATTGATGAGAGATGCTCACATGTGAGCACTGCTGGCTTTCCGCCTGTATTTAAATTGTTTAGGAGAAGTCAATGAGGAATTAATGGGCTAGATGGCAGCTCTTGCTCAATACGAACCACTTCCTTGAGGACAGTGCCAGAAACAGCAACCTTGCGGCCTAAGAAGAGACTGGCTGGATCAGACCAGAGGACCAGCTGATCTAGTATTCCCAGGGTTGCCAAATAACTGTTTAGGGGGAAGCCCACAAACACAGCATGGGCCCTCCCAATTGTGTTCTCCAGCAGGCAGTACATAGAGGCACACGCCCTTTGACACTGGAGATCGCATACATCCAGAATGATAGCACCTGTTGATAACTTCATCCTCCACTAATCTGCCCAATCCCTTTAATTTGCTGCAGGTTGGCAGTCATCGCTACATAATCCAATCATAATCCTTCTGTCTGTCCTAATTCTAGCACCATTTAAAGGGTTTGGCTGACATTCCACCTTCCTCCCAAAACTAGAACTCAATAGATCACCGAGCTTTACGCGAAACTCTAGATTCCAAATGTTTTGTGGCATGCATAGTTTCACACATCTTTAACATGTCTTTCCTTACAATTTTTTTCCTAAGAAAAAGCCCCAATTATTAGAACCACTTTCCTCATGGTGTGCGCATGCTCTAGCCCCAGGTCATACTGGCTGCCCGGTTTGAACATTGTCCTACTGTACAGACATAATGTGTTAGGATAAAAGAACTGTGCCAACAGAAGTTATGTTTTCTTTTGGATTTTCCCAAGTTGAAATCTGCTGTTTCACAGCAGCTACATTGGACTCTCCACATTCATTGGGATTCGATAAAGGAGGAAAAACGATGGATTTTACTAATGCTATTTTTAACTTGTGAGAAGATCTCTTTAGGAAAGCACATCAGCTCTACCTACCTCTGCATGAAGTCATGCAATTCTGGATTCACCTGGTCTATAATGGGCATCAGGTAGTTCAAGATGTGCTTGGTGTTGTCCATTGTTGGGTCCATAAAATCCCTACCAGGGAACACAGTAGGATTAGTCAAGTTCCCATGGAACACTGATGACATGACATGTTTCCATCTATCACAGAAATTGGGCAATGTTATGCAGACCAGAACTAGAGAGCCACCAAAGCTGCACTCCACCAAAGTGCAATTGTCAGAACAGGTGTGCTGCCCTAACTATGGCACATTCCCAAAAGAAAATTGCAATGTCAATGCTAGTCTCCATAGCCCATAACATTTTCTCCACTCTGGAAGCCCAGGGGAGGCAGGTGGAGCATCTTTGTCATTAAATGAAGCCTAGCATGCAGGCAGAGAATGTGAACCAGAGGGACATGGGGACAGGGAGGTTACAGTTCCACCTCCAAAGTGTCCCTTCTCTTGCAGGGCAGGGGTGAGAGACCATGGATGTTGGGAGAGAGGGGGATCTGGAACTTAACCTCTGCTGGGAGTCTGAAATTCAAAACAAAGGAAAGTAGAAAGGAAACCAGTTCTAGAATCAGACTTAGAAAGCCAATTTCAACCATTCAAAGAAAAAAACACACACCTTCCTGTCTCAGGGATTGTAAGAAGAAGGAGCAGAGAGAAGATGCTTCTCAAGGAAGAGACTTGTGAGTATTTCTCTTGATGCAGCAGCTAAAAATGCAAATCTAAGTTGCACTAATACATAGAAACATAGAATCATAGAATTGGAAGAGACCTCATGGGCCATCCAGTCCAACCCCCTGCCGAGAAGCAGGAATATTGTATTCAAAGCATCCCTGACAGATGGCCATCCAGCCTCTGTTTAAAAGCTTCCAAAGAAGGAGCCTCCACCACACTCCGGGGCAGAGAGTTCCACTGCTGAACGGCTCTCACAGTCAGGAAGTTCTTCCTCATGTTCAGATGGAATCTCCTCTCTTGTAGTTTGAAGCCATTGTTCTGCATCCTAGTCTCCATGGAAGCAGAAAACAAGCTTGCTCCCTCCTCCCTGTGACTTCTTTTCACATATTTATACATGGCTATCATGTCTCCTCTCAGGCTTCTCTTCTTCAGGCTAAAGATGCCCAGCTCTTGAAGCCACTCCTCACATGTAGAGTGTGTAGATCGACTGAAGTCATAGTCGCACTCTCTTCCACTGGTCAGACCCCACCTGGAATAGCCTTGTGTCCAGTTTTGGGCAGAACAATTTAAGGAGGATATAGACAAGATAGAAGGTGTCCAGAGACTGACAAAAGCAGTCAAAGGTTCAGAAGCCAAGCCCAATGAGGAGCGGTTTAGGGAGCTGGGAATGTTGAGCTTGGAGAAGAGAAGATTGAGAGGGGACGTGATAGCCATGTTTAAATATTTGAAAGGATATCACATTGTTTTCTGCTGCTCTAGAGACTAGGGCCTAAAGCGATAGAAAAGAGATTCCACCTAAACATCAGGAAGACTTTTCTGACGGTAAGAGCTGTTGTACACTGGAATATGTGGCCTCAGAGTTTGATGGAGATCTGGGTTGTTGTGAGTTTTCTGGGCTGTATGGCCATGTTCCAGAAGCATTCTCTCCTGATGTTTCTCCTGCATCTATGGCAGGCATCCTCAAAGGTTCTGAGGTCTGTTGGAAACTAGTAAAATGGGGTTTATATATCTGTGGAAAGGGCAGGATGGGAAAAAAGACTCTTGTCTGTTGGAGCTAGGTGTGACAAGGGTTCTTTCTCCCACCCTGGACATTCCACAGATATATAAACCCCATTTTCTAGTTTCCAACAGACCTCACAACCTCTTAGGATGCCTGCCATAGATGCAGGCAAAACATCAGGAGAGAATGCCTCTGGAACATGGCCATATAGCCCAGAAAACTCACAGCAACTCAGTGATCCTGGCCATAGAAGCCTTCAACAATACACTGATGAAGATCTGTTGGGTCGATTTGGATTATGCATTCCTGAATGGCAGAAAGGGGCAAGGCTGAATGACCCTTGTGGTTTCTTCCAACTCTATGTGATTCTGCAATTTTAATCTGGTGCATCACTTTGTGGTTGGATGGTCAGCTGTGGAAGCCAAAACATTAATCCCCAAATAGCAACCCAGCAGCTTCCTCTCAGACTCTTTCAGCTTCATGGACCAAAGTCATGGGTTCTCTCTAATCAAGGAAGGCATACCGGAGGTGATGGGTTGAAAGCTTTTCCACAAGGGCCGTTGCTAGTCTCTCCCCAACCACAAGCAGGAAGGTGACCACGATGTCATGGTAGCCCTGGTAGTAGTGCAGCTGGGGGTTGCGTTGCAAGACCTGCAAGATGCTGTCGATCAGCTCCTCCTGCAGCCCTTCCCTCTGCTCATCCGGCATCCCTGCAGAGAGAACACCCAGAGAGCTGTGGTGAATTGCAGCCAAACAGGATCCGGCCTGCTCTCTCTTCCAACCCACACAGAAATGGCCACATTGCACTTGACCAATGGCCAGGCAGAACAACAGAGGAACCTGGATGCATAATGATTTATGACATATGCCCTCCCATTACTTTTTTGTTGTTGTGAATAACGCTTCATGGCTGAATCAGGGAAGACTAGAAATTCTACATTTCAATCTAGGTACCCTTTTGCCCTGTATAATTAGAGTATTAGCATTCTACTTTATCTGCCCTGGCTCAATACCATGGAATCCTAGGATTTGCAACTTAAGGAGAGATATTCAGCCAAACAGTTCTCAGCCTCACCAGACTACAAATCCTAGGTTTGCATGGTATGCAGCCATGGCAATTATAGTCTTATGGTGCTATAGCTGAATACTGTGACGTGGGTGTTAAATAGTATTACTGTTGGGGTGGTGTGTGGTTTCTGGGCTGTGTTTCCATATTCTAGCAGCATATTCTCCTGACATTTTGCCTGAATTTGGGCTGGCATCTTCAGATGCAGGCGAAATCTCAGGAGAAAATGCTGGTAGAACATGGAAGTAGAGCCCGGAAACCACACAACACCCCAGTGATTCCGGCTGTGAAAGCCTTCAAAAATACTAAGTATTACTGTTGAAATATTATTCTGCTCCAAGAAAACATGGAAGTTTTAGTCTGAGAGGCTGCCAGTTACAAGGGATTCAATCCCTGCGTAAGATCTGAGAATGCATCTATGAAACAGTAGAATCAATGCAGTTTGATCCCACTTTAATTGTCATGGCTCAATGCTATGGAATCCTGGGAGTTGTAATTTGGTGAGGCACCAACACTCTTCGGCAGAGAAGGCCAAAGAACATGTGAAACTACAAATCACATGATTCTATTGCAGAGGTCCTCAAACTAAGGCCCGGGGGCCAGATATGACCCTTCAAGGTCATTTACCCAGCCCTTGCTCAGGGTCAACCTAAGTCCGAAACGACTTGAAAGCACACAACAACGACAACAACAACAACCCTATCTCATCAGCCAAAAGCAGGCCCACACTTTCCATTGAAATACTAATAAGTTTATATTTAACATTGATCTTCAGTTTAATTATTGTATTTGTTTTAAAGTGGGTTTTTTTGCACTACAAATAAGATATGTGCAGTGTTTTAATTATGTGTTGTTTTATTGATAATGTTGTGTATTTTATTGTCTGTTTTTTTTCAATTGCTTGTATTGTTATTATTATTGCTTGTATTGTGTTTGGGCTCGGCCTCATGTAAGCCGCACTGAGTCCCTTGGGGAGATGGTAGTGGGGTACAAATAAAGTGTTGTTGTTGTTGTTGTTGTTGTTGTTGTTGTTGTTGTTGTTGTTGTTATTATTATTATTATTATTATTATTATTATTATTATTATTAGTGTGCATAGGAATTCATTCATTTTTTTTTCAAATTATAATCCAGCCCTCCAACAGTTTGAGGGACTGTGACCTGGCCCTCTGCTTAAAAGGTTTGTGGACCTCTGTTCTATTGCATTGAGTCATGACATTTAAAGTGATGCCAAACTGCATCAGTTTTACAGTGTAGTTAGCTACACCATTAGTCACAACAAACAATAACAGAATCAGATGGGCCCACAGTCCAGTTCAAGATAAGATAGTTTCATGTGTTCATGTACACAGCAAACCTAAAACTCAGTTCGAGACAGAACTACAGTGTTTCCTCGCTACTTCGCGGTTTAAAAAAATATTAATTTAAAATATATATTGTGGTATTTTTGCTGTTTTGCAGGTTTTTGCCACCGCCACTCTCCGATGCGCTTTCCCTCCTCAATCCTCCCTCCAGCCTTGAAAGGCCTTTCCTTCCTTTCCTTCACTTTATTTTAAGGTTATAAAGACTTAAAATGGTGTATAATTACTAAAATAATGTATAAATATTAAAATAAATATAGCGTCCCTACATTACGGTTTTTCCCTTATTGCAGCAGGTCCTGGGACATAACCCCCGCAATAAGTGAGGGAACACTGTATAATACACTGTTATTTGGCCATACAGCCCGATCATAAGCCGGCTCGAGGTATAGGGTGGCAACCTGTGCTTGATGGGGTTGCACTTCCCCTGAAGGCGCAAGTCCGCAGCTTGGGTGTCCTCCTAGATTCATCGCTAACGCTTGAAGCTCAGGCGACGGCGGTGGCTGGAGGCCTTTCACACAATTAAGACTCGTGCACCAACTGTGACTGTACATCGTGAAGTCGGATCACGCTAGGGTGGTCCACGCCTTAGTCACCTCCAGATTGGACTACTGTAATGCACTCCACATGTGCCTGCCCTTGAAGACAGCTCGGAAATTTCAGTTTGGTCCAATGGGCGGCAGCCAGGCTACTTACTGGAGCGACTTACAGGGAGCAGTCAACCCTCCTGTTTAAGGAGCTCTATTGGCTGCCATTCATTTTCCGATCCCAATTCAAGGTGCAGGTTCTGACCTACAAAGCCCTGAACGGTTTGGGACCCGCCTACCTGCATGACCGCATTTCTGTGTATGAACCCACACGATCTCTTGGTTCATCTGGGGAGGCCCTGCTCTCGCTCCCACCTCCCTTGCAGGCACGATTGATGGGGACGAGGGAGAGGGCCTTCTCCATGTTTGCCCCCCGACTCTGGAACTCACTCCCCAAGGATATCAGGCAAGCCCCCACATTGGCAGTCTTTAGGAGGAGCCTGGAAACATGGCTGTTCCAGTGTGCTTTCCCTGAATAAAGGAAACAATCCCCTGCAAAATACCCTGAGAAGCACTTTAATTACCCGTTGGGTTGGGTTGTTCTCTACTTTTGGTTTAAAACCCTCCTACTAGATACATCCTCTGTGCATGTCCAGCATTTATTTTTAAAGTTTTAACTATTACATCTGGCCAGCTATAGTTTTTTAAATTCTTATGTGTTATTGTCCACCTGTGAGTTTTATTAACTGTATTAACTGTAAGCACCGGGATTGTGGCGCAGCTGGCTGAGTGTCAGCTGCATTAAGATCACTCTGACCAAAAGGTCATGAGTTCGAAGCCAGCCCGGGTTGGAGTGGGTTTCCAAACAATTGTGTGTAGCCTATTGTCGACCTTTGCAACCCGAAAGACAGTTGCATCTGTCAAGTAGGAAAATAAGGTACCACTTTAAAGTGTGGGGAGGCTAAATTAACTGATTTATGAGGCCATAAAGAAGACTCCAGCAAAGCATTCCAGCGGGGAAGCATGCGGGGAATGCGGAAATGCTTCATCAGCGTTGCAGATGGACAATGAAAGTAACAGCTCCCCTGGCAGCCAGAAAAAGTTAAATAGCCTCTGTGTATGTCTGTATATGTTTCTATGTCAAAAACTGACATTGAATGTTTGCCATATATGTGTACACTGTAATCTGCCCTGAGTCCCCTGCGGGGTGAGAAGGGCGGAATATAAAAGCTGTAAATAAATATTGTTTATTTTTGTTTATTACTTGTTGTTTTTATTATTGCTTGTTGTTTTTGATGTGTTGTTGGGCTTGGCCCCATGTAAGCTGCTCCGAGTCCCTTGGGGAGATGGTGGCAGGGTATAAATAAAGTATTATTATTATTATTTGTCAATTGTTGGAGGGAGAAGTATAATTATGTTACCAGACTCCAAGTGTGCTGGCTACAATTGTCCTGGGATGGCAGACAGCAAACATGGGACACTTTCTAGCAAAGTGCAAGATTCTTTTTTGCCCAAAGAAGAACAGTAGCAATGCCAGCTACAAGGAAGTCACACTCATCTCCATATAGAAATCCTATCTGTATACAAAACTTGCAACAAAGTGACTCAGCAAACCAAGGGCAGGATAAGATGTGCTTCCTCTTTCCCTTGGGGCTTAGTAAGAGAACAGTCTGATGTAAACAACAACCAGAGGAAACCTACACAGCGTGGCACCAGCAAGCTCACAAACAATGCAGATAAAGCTGGTCTGGGCCTCTCCATAGAGCCACTTGTTTAGAACCACTGAGATATTAGTATCACCCAGGCATGGGCAAACTTCAGCCCTCCAGGTGTTTGGACTTCAACTCCCACAATTCCTAACAGCCGGTAGGCTGTTAGGAATTGTGGGAGTTGAAGTCCAAAACACCTGGAGGGCCGAAGTTTTCTATGCCTGGTATAACCACACTAGTACAAGAAACATATACTCGAGTATAAGCCGACTCAAATATAAGCTAAGCTAAGGCACCTAATTTTACTCAAAATACCTGGGAAAACGTATTGATTCGAGTATAAACCGAGGTTGGGAAATGCAGCGGCTACTGGTAAATTTCAAAAATCAAAATATAAACCAATAAAATTACATTAATTAAGGCATTAGTAGGTTAAATGTTTTTGAATGTTTACATAAAATTGTAATTTAAGATTAGACTGTCCAACTCTGATTAAATCATTATTCTAACCTTCTTCAATGTAAATGTGCTTACGTATCCTTCCAATAATAAATAGAGTAAAATAATAAATGTAATAAAAATAATAAGAGTAAAACAATGGAAATGTAATAATAACAGTGATAATAGAAAATAGTAAATGTAATAATAATAGAGTAAAATAATAAATGTAGTAAAATAATGTAAATGTAATAATAATGATAATAATAAATAGAGTAAAATAATAACTATAACAATAATAATAAATAGAGTAAAATAATAAATGTAACAATAATAGAGTAAAACAATAAATGTAATAATAATAAATAGAGTAAAATAATAAATGTAATAAAATAATAATAGAATAAAATAATGTAAATGTAAGAATAATAATACAGAGTAAAATAATAAATATAATAATAGTTACAGAGTAAAATAATAAATAACTTTGACTCGTGTATAAGCCAAGGAGAGCTTTTTCAGCCTAAAAAAAGGGCTGAAAAACTCAGATTATACTCAAGTATATACGGTAAGCAATAAATATAAGCTATCATGGCTTTTTACCAGTTAATTCTGTTATGAGTCAGAATCTCCAACAGAAAGAGTGCAGCCTCTCTTCAGGATTACAGTTTTCAAGAGTTCTTTGGGAGAAGTAGAAAGTAAACTAACAACTCCAATTTAACCCAGCCTGTCTTCCTGATACTGTCTTCCTGTACTTTCTGCTCATTCTATAAACTAGGGCCAGGACTTCACAAATACAAACAGATAGAAGAGAAAGCCATAACTGGGTGGCATACTTGGAGAAATATTAAAAACATCTACACGTACCTGGAGGGAAGCGACGGAGAGATCGCCTCACATCCAACAACACTTGCTGGTAGTCTTTGTTGTCCTCCCGGAGATCCTCTCCTAGCAAGGAAACAAAGAGTGTCACAATTTTAGTGTAGTCTCTAAGAGGGTTCTGCCTCTTTAAAAACTCAGAGAAGGATATCATGTAGTACAAGTATGTGTAGGGAGCAAAAGGAATCATTCTTTATTCCATATCATTAAGCGATACCAGATTATTCTTAGATTATGAATGTTAAAGTCTTTGTTTATTGGTTTAATATATATTGGTTTGATATGCTATTTTAACAATGTAATGTGTTTTATCTGTTATTGTGACTCATCATGACCCACAAGGTAAAGTGGGTAAGAAAAAAGTGCTATTTTTCTCTCTCAAGTCCAATTGAACAGAATGCATTTGTTGAGATAATCTGTTAAGTTTACTATTTGTTATAGAAACAGGTTCATAAAACTTTTTTTCTTCCCATGATGCGCGCAGTTTCTTTCAATGGTACATTTAGCCATCATGCAAACACTGGATACTGAAAACATTTTTGCAATTCAATTTATTACAGTCAGAGTTTTACAGATTGAGTAATATGAGGAAGAACTTCCTAACTGTGAAAGCTGTTTAACAGTGGAACTTTGCCCAGCCTCTTTCTTTGGAGGCTTTTAAGCAGAGGCTGGATGGCCATCTGTCAGGGGTACTTTGAATTGCAATTTTCCTGCTTCTTGGCAGGGGGTTGGACTGGATGGCCAATGAAGTCTCTTCCAACTCCATGATTCTATGTTTCCTCCATGAATCTGTAGGACCCCCAGAACAACTGTATGACCAACTTCCATCAGATTCTGACCACAGAGCTGTCCTGGAGGACCAAGAGATTTCAAGAAAATGTTCCCTCAAATGAAAAAAAGTGGTTTTTTTATTCATGATTTTTACACTTTTGTGGGATCCCGTGCCCCCTTACAAAAAAAAAATGTGCCTCCTTTATTACTGGGTTTGTACATAGTTTGTAGGCTGTGTTCCTTCACCAGCTTCCCTATGCGGACAATGGTTCCCTTTGAAGTATGGCAACACTCAAAAAACAGGGGAAATTCCAGACAAGAATCAATCAGGGCCTGTTAAGAACTTCAAACAAAGAATTCCCCCAGGCAGGAAGCAACCAAGCTTTGAAGTTGCAAGGCCATTCATTGCTAATCAAAGGTGGTCAATTGCAACATTCACACTTGCCTCAAACAGACAGAGTTCTTTCTCCCACCCTGGAAATAATTCCACAGATATATAAACCCCACTTGCCTAGTTTCCAACAGACCCCTCAACCTCTGAGGATGCCTGCCATATATGTGGGTGAAACACCAGGAGATAATGCTTCTGGAACATGGCCATACAGTCCGGAAAACTCACAGCAACCCAGTGATTCTGGCCATGAAAGCCTTTGACAACACATTTTCAGGAAATGTTAAAACAGGGACAGGGAACCTTTTTTTTTTTTTTTTTTTGCCCAATAAAGTCAGCACCAACAGTTGTTATTTTCACTGTTGCTGCCTATAGTAGTTCTCTTATCCTTCTCTATAAAAATAGTTCTTTGAGATGAACCAGGAAGGGACCCCTCCAGAAAGAGATGGTCCATTCTACTTTGTGTGTGCTCATATCAAGGCTTCCATCCTGGGATTTCCATTCCATCACTCCCAGTCAGTTGCCAGTTTGATTCTATCCAGCCCAAACTTTGTATCATTCAGTTATTACATATGCTTGTTTAACAGTTCTTGTTTTAGTTTTCTCTCAACCTGAAATCTACTGATCTCTCTCTCTCATGCATGTTTGACAGCAGTGGCTCCAACTCTTCAAACAGGGGGAAATCTGAATTGGTATTAATGTGTGATGATCATAAGATTCCAGTCTCCCGCCCCCCGAGGGAAACAGACTCCTCAGAAAGTAAAATGAACCAATGAAACAAGGAACAAAAGAGACCTTGTGGTGCTTTTGCCTTGAGACCCATAAGACAAGCAATATTGTTAAGAAAAGAATTCACAACCAGCTGCTTGAAATATTCAGAGGAAATTCAACTGAATAGTAAGTCACAATAACCAAGCATGACTTGCTTGGGATTTTGATTATTCTGGTTTAACAGAGCTGATGCTTGGGAAAAACTATTGCAATAGAAAAGGGACAGTCTTGAATAGTGATTGTGTAAAAAGGGAGATAGATGCCAAGGCGATGAAATGGCTCAGGTTCACTGAAGGGAGTCAGTCCACTGGGGCCAACAGATGGTCAACTCGCATGGGACAAATGAGTGGAAACTTGCTTTCAGGAGTATTGTGACCATGAGGATGGGACAAAAGCAGTTTCTGATGTTCTGTTCAGAGACTTTACTTAGGCGATCCCTCGTTGGACGAGTAAGATGGTCTTCCATTATGGTTTTCCTTGTGGGTCCGCATGTGGCTGTGGAGCCCTATTCCTGCTCTGCATCTTCTCCCACTGTGAGGGCATTGGTTTCCAGGTGGAAGGTGGTCCCGGTTGGGGTTGGCTTGATGCGCCTTCCTCCTGGCATGTTTCTCTCTTTCACTCTCCACTCGTGCCTCCTCGAATTCTGCAGCACTGCTGGTCACAGCTGACCTCTAGCTGGAGCACTCAAGGGCCAGGGCTTCCCAGTTCTCAGTGTCTATGCCAGAGTTTTTAAGGTTGGTTTTGAGGCCATCTTTAAGTCTCTTTTCCTGTCCATCAACATTCCGTTTTCCGTTCTTAAGTTCAGAGTAGAGCAACTGCTTTGGGATACGGTGGTCAGGCATCCGGACAACGCGGCGGGCCCAGCAGAGTTGATGTTGGAGGACCATCGCTTCAATGCTGGTGGTCTTTGCTTCTTCCAGCACACTGACGTTTGTCCGCTTGTCTTCCCAGGAGATTTGCAGGATTTTCCGGAGGCAGCACTGATGGAATCGTTCTAGGAGTTGCATGTGACGTCTGTAGACCACGTCTCACAGGTATATAGCAGGGTTGGGAGGACAATAGCTTTATAGACAAGCACCTTGGTATCACTACGGATGTCCCGGTCCTCAAACACTCTCTGCTTCATTCGGGAAAATACTGCACTTGCAGAGCTCAGACGGTGTTGTATTTCGGCGTCGATGTTGACTTTGGTGGAGAGGTGGCTGCCAAGGGAGCGGAAATGGTCAACATTTTCTAATGCTACACTATTAAGCTGTATCTCTGGCATTGGAGAGGGATTGGCTGGTGACTGCTGGAACAGCACTTTGGTTTTCTCGATGTTCAGTGACAGGCCAAGCTTCGTGTATGCTTCTGCAAAGGTGTTTAGAGTGGCTTGTAGATCTTCTTCCGTATGCGCACAGACAGCATTGTCATCAGCATACTGGAGTTCTATAACAGAGGCTGTTATAGAGAATAGGGGCAGCTAAAGGAGGAAGAGTGCAGAAAAGGGGCTTAAAAGCAAGAAGGAGACCTGGTGTTCAAGGAAGGAAGAGAACAACAAATGCTGAGAACAGAGCTTCCTGCAATGCACCAAAAGAGTTACAAAATTAAAAAGGAGTTAATTGAGATTTCAAAGGATATTGAAGTTTGCATCAGTATGAAAGAACTTAGAGTGCCAGCAAGCCACGCTCTACCACTTAAGAGAACTCATCAATTATTTCACTAAGGCGAGTGGATACTAGAAGCTTGGGCTCCTGCCAGAAACAGATCCTTGAACAGGACACATTTTGCCATGTGGCGGCTCTAGCGAACAAGTGGCTCAGCCCCAGCTAGGCTTTCCAATGTATTTGGAATGAAAATGTGGGGCCTGAAGCTAAAAAGATACAAGACTCTGGAGAGCGTCTGTGTGTGTTTTAAAATCATTCCTGGATCTGCTTTTAACAGCATTAAATATGTAACAAGAAACAGCTCTGCCCACTTACTGAAAGTAGGATTCATGGGAAAGAGATCTCCATTTACACAAAGAAAATACAAGACGTACAAACTATACTTGTATTTGTTTTCTCTGTGTGTACCAAGGCCTGTGCCACACCTACACAAGCTCAAAGGTTCCCACAGCCCTTCCTCAAAGGGGAGGTCTCACCTGGCGGAGGGGGCAGGTCCTCGGTGTTCACATTAAGCAGCTTTGGCCAGACTCTGCGGCGAATCTCATCCACCAAGAGACCCCCTTCGCTGATCGCCATGCGCCGGAGGGCAGCCACGTCCACAGGGTCACTGCTCAGCGCCTGGAAGATCTCGGCCTCTTTCCTTTTTTTCTTTGGATCACAGTCTGGGGAGAGAAATAAAAAGCCATGTAGAGTAGCACCTGAGAAGCATTTTCCCTCAACAAGTGTAATGGTCTCCGTTCAGAGGCATGGACAACACCAAAACAGGACTTGAACAGAGAGCTTCTCTAGTGGAGAAGAACATTTTTTTTTCTAATGTGCCATGGAATCATATAATCAAAGAGCTGGAAGAGACCTTGTGGGTCATCCAGTCCAACCCCGTCCTGCCAGGAAGCAGGAAAATTGCATTCAAAGCACTCCTGAGAGATGGCCATCCAGACTCTGCTTCAAAGCCTCCAAAGAAGGAGTCTCCACCACACCCTGGGGCAGAGAGAGATTCACTGCTGGACAGCTCTCACCATTAGGAAGTTCTTCCTAATGTTCAGATGGAATCTCCTTTCCTGTAGTTTGAAGCCACTGTACTGCATCCCAGTCTGCAGGGCAGCACAAAACAAGCTTGCTCCCTCCTCCCTATGACTTCCCCTTACATATTTATACATAGTCATCATGGCTCCTCGTAGCCTTCTCTTCTGCAGGCTAAACATGCTCTGCTCTTTAAGCCGCTCCTCTTAGGGCTTGTTCTCCAGACTCTTGATCATTCTAATTGATGAGTTGGACATATTCCAGCTCATCAACATCTCCTTTAAACTGTATTGCCCATAATTGGACACAGTGTGATTCCAGGTGTGATCTGACCAAGGCAGAATAGAGAAGTAGCATGACTTTCCTACATGTAAGCATTAGACTCCTATTGATGCAGGCCAAAATCATTGGCTTTTTTAGCTGCTGCATGACCTTGTTGGCTCATGTTTACCTTCTTGTCCATGAGGACGCCAAGATCTTTCCCCACACCCTGCTGTCGAGCCAGGCATCGTCCCCCATTTTGTATCTTTGCATTTCATTTTTTTCTGCCTAAGTGGAGTATCTTGCATTTTTCTCTGTTGAACTTCATTTTGTTCGTTTTTGGCCCATCTCTCTAATCTGTTAAGATTGTTTTGAATTCTGCTCTTCACACTGCTTTCAAGAGGACAATAATGGATCTGTTCTAGAAGAAACCATATTTGTTGTGGCTAACTGCCATCAGATTGACTTCATCATATGGTGACACCATGAATAGGAGACTCCCAAATCATCATGTCATCAACTACTCTGCTCAGGGCTCTCTTAGTTGAGTCTCTCCATCTGGAAAGTGGTCTTCTTTTTTTCTGTGTTGCTTTTCTATTTTACTAAGAATTACTGTCTTTTTGAGGGAGTCACCTCTTGTTAGGCTATGACCAAAGTACAAGAGCCCCAATTTAGCCATCTTGGTTTTTAGGAATCACTCAGGTATGATTTGTTCCAGGATCCATTTATTTGCCTTTTTAGCTGTCCACACTATCTGCAGAACTCTCCTCCAGGATCACATTTCAAATGTGTTGATTTCCTTCCTTTCTGCTTTCTTCACTGTTCAGCTTTCACAACCATATGTGAAAGCAAGTATTTCACCATAAAAACAAACACATAACCCTTAACACCATGCATGTTTGTGACACTGTTGTGAGCTAATAACTTTATGAATTCATCTGCAGTGCTGACTTACACCTCTCTCTATTATTAGAATGACCTTCCTGGTTTAAAAACCACTTTACGACAAAAGACCAGCCACTAATGTCTTCCTTTCAGTTTTGCATTATCCACAGGCTGACTGTTTAGATCTATATTTAAAGCCGTCTCTCAGCTGTTTTCTGGGAAAATGAAAGATCTGTCAGTCAGGTTCATAGCCTAGTTTCCCAACAGCTGCTATTCCTGCGTAGCTGATAATTCCCTTCTGGCAACACGCATCTTAATAAGGTCACATCAGAAAATATTACATCACAGAAAGCGTCTTGCATCTTCATACGGGCATAACCTGATCCAAGTACACACCATGTACTTGTAGTGTCACTCAAACATGATGAATTGCCTTCACTCTGGTTGAAGGAGCTGGGAGTTATAGTCCAACAAATCTGGGTGGCCTAGGCAACGTTTGTTGTTTCAACTCTTAAAGATTAGCCTCCTTGTTCTTTCAGAACAATGCAAAACACCACATTAATAAATCAAATCTTTTAAAGAGCAAATAACTATCACATTGGATAGTAAATAAATCCAAAAAGCCAAATACATTGTGCACAATGTAAACAAACTCCAACCAGCTTATATCCTTTGCTTTTACATTGCGACTGTTGCTACAAATAGGATCAAAGCCAGGAAAAAGCTGGTGATAATCAGCTGCTTTATGTTTTCCTGAACGATGGACTAAATTATATACGGAAACTAAGAAGATTCTCCAACGCTGGGGCAAAACCTCACTACCTCTGAGGATGCTTGCCATAGATGCAGGCGAAACGTCAGGAGAGAATGCCTCTAGACCAGTGGTTCTCAACCTTCCTAATGCCGTGACCCCGGAATACAGTCCCTCATACTGAGGTGATCCCCAACCATAATATTGTTTTCGTTGCTACATCATAACAGTCATTTTACTACTGTTATAAATCATAATGTAAATACCTGATATGCAGGATGCATTTTCATTCACTGGACCAAACAGGGCACAAATACCCAATACACCCAAATGTGAATGCTAGTGGGGTTGGGGGAGGATTGATTTTGTAATTTGGGAGTTGTAGTTGCTGGGATTTATAGTTCACTTATAATCAAAGAGCATTCTGAACTCCACCAGTGATGGATTTGAACTAAACTTAGCTCCCATGACCAATGGAAAACACTGGAAGGGTTTGATGGGCATTGACCTTGAGTTTTGGAATTGTAGTTCACCTATAGCCAGGGAGAACTGTGGACTCATGCAATGGTAGATCTGGACCAAACTTGGCACAAATACTCAATATGTTCAAATGCGAACACTGGTGGAGTCTGGGGAAAATAGATCTTGACATTTGGGAGCTGTAGTTGCTGGGATTTATAGTTCATTACAATCAAATAACATTCTGAACTCCACCAACGATAGAATTGGCTCAAACTTCCCACATGGAATCCCCATGACTATCAGAAAATACTGTGTTTTCTTATGGTCTTTGGTGACCCCTCTGACACCCCCTCATGACCCCCTCAGGGGTCCCGACCCCCAGGTTGAGAAACACTGCTCTAGACCATGGCCATACAGCTCGAAAAAACCTACAACAACCCAGTGATTCCGGCCATGAAAGCCATCGACAATACAAAAGAGAAATGGCTGGAGGGGAAAAAACATCTCATTCTGAAAGCCAAGGACAAGGAGAAATGGGCACTTTGTTCGCGTGTTGCTGCTTCTTTCATAAGAGCTGGCCAGTCCCACTGGGATCCCACTGCTGAGCCTTAGATTTTGGATTTCAGCAATCTGACTTTCATGTGTTTACTTGGGAAGCCGGACTTGGCCACGGTGGTACATGCTTTGGTCACATCCCGCCTCGACTACTGCAACGCTCTCTACGTGGGGCTGCCCTTGAAGACGGCCCGGAAGCTTCAGCTAGTCCAACGTGCGGCAGCCATGTTATTAACGGAGCAGGACGCAGGGAGCATACAACGCCCTTGTTGTCCCAGCTCCACTGGCTGCCGATCTGCTACCGGGCCCAATTTAAGGTGCTGGTGTTATCCTACAAAGCCCTAAACAGTTCCGGCCCAAAATACCTTGCAGACCGCATCTCGGCCTATGAGCCCACGAGGACCTTGAGATCATCTGGGGAGGCCCTTCTCTCGGTCCCGCCTGCCTCACAGGCACGTCTGGTGGGGACGAGAGAGCGGGCCTTCTCGGTGGTGGCCCCCCGGTTGTGGAACACCCTCCCTACTGGAAGTTAGACAGGCGCCCTCTTTGATGGCCTTTCGTAGGAGCCTGAAAACTTGGCTCTGCGAGCAGGCCTTCAACTAAGTGTATCTGTGGAACGACGTTAGAATGGACTACGACTACGAACCTGGCTATGACCCTAGGATTAGACGAAGCGGATTTTTAGTATAAGTATATGTCGTAGTAGTAGTTTGTTATGTATTGTTATGATTTTTGTATGCTGTCTTTCTATGTTGCTGTTCACCGCCACGAGTCGCCCCTAGGGCTGAGAGTGGCGGTCAATAAGTACAAGAAATAATACTTGGCATGGCTCTTTCTCATGCTGGTTGGAATTTTTTAATCTACCAACTGCCAAGGCGAGCAAGGGAAAAGGCCCATTTCCCCCAAATTATCTGAACCCCTGCAGTTTCCTAAAGCGCGCTGTGCTCCTTAGCATCTCCAACTGCGTGCGTTAAGGGTGTTTGGGAATGGGATTTCTCATGCATTTCCCTTCCACAGACAACCGCAGAGAAGCAAGTGAGAATTAGCTCTACTCGACACCAAAGCATCCCCCCAAATAAGTAGGTCAAGCAAATTGGAGGAATGTTAGACCTGAATTCTAAAAATAAAGGCTCTGAAGTGATGTTGGCACATCTACCTAGGCTGGTTACTCTGACAACTAATATGTCACTGGAATTTGGAGGTTGCCTAGAGCAAGACATCCCTCTCCAAGCATCTCTCTTTCTCTTTCTCTCTATCACACAAACACACAGAGAGTCCCTCCTCCCATACTGCATTGCCACATAGGAAAAACACAGCATTTTGTCAAGGTAGGGTGATTTCCAAACCCCGTCCCTACTATTCTGGATTTCCTGTTATATAGCGGCATATGGGCTATCAGCAGGCATAGGGGGGTGACAGGAAAAGCACACATTCTTAACAGAGCAGCAAAGGAATGGAAGAGAATGAAAATTAAATTGAAAGATTTTATTTATTTATTTATTTCATACTAGCTGTACCCGCCACACATTGATGTGGCCACCCTTCCCTCTTTCTCTCCTTCTTTCCCTCCTTCCTTCACTCCCTCTTTCCTTCCCATTTTTCCTTCTCTTCTTCCTTCCTTCTCTCTCTTTCCTTCCTTTCCCCTTTTTCTTTCTCTTCTACTCTCTCTTTTCTTCCTTCTTTCCTTCCCTCCCTCTTTCTCTACATCTTCCCCCTTCCTTCACTCCCTCTTTCCTTCCTTCTTTCCCTTTTTCTTTCCTTCTCTAACTTTCCTTCCCCCCTTTTCTTTCCCTCCCTCTTTCTCTCCTTTCTTCCTTCTCTACCTCTTCCCTTCCGTCCTTCCCTTTACCTTCCCTTCTTTCTTTCCCTCCCTCTTTCTTTTCTTTCTTTCTTTTTTCCTCCCCTTCCCTCCCTCTTTCTTCCCTTTTTTCTGTATTGTCATTTAGCTTTTTGGGGCTTTTAAAGTCCCTTCTGCTGTGTTTTTCAGTGTTTATATGAGTGAAGGACATACATTGGGTTGTTAGGTGTGTTGTGTCCAAATTTGGTGCCAATTCGTCCAGTGGTTTTTGAGTTCTGTTAATCCCACAAACGAACATTACATTTTTATTTATATAGATATTTATATCCCGTCCTTCTCAACACGGCCTCACGTGAGCATCAGAGGATGCTAACAACATAAATACCATAAAAATTACAATTCACAATAAAATCATTTTAAAACACTGTACAACATCATCAGTAAAATTTAACAATAAATTAATAGATTAATGTGCCAGATTCTTACGAAAGAAGAGAAATCTGGATTATCTAAGAGGTACTAAAGTTTTGAATGGAGTACTGCAGTTGACTGTTTTGAACCTATTTTCCCACATTTGTTGTTTGCTTTGGTTAAATACCAAACTGATAACCTCCAAAAAAGCTCCAAAGACTCCAAAGCTGCCAACAAATAAACAAACAAGGATGCCAGGCTGGGACAGGGGGAGGAACTCATTGATCACAATGCTTAGAAAGGAAGGCAGCATTATCTTATTAGCCTTTCCAAGAACCTTGGAAAGTCAGCTGTGAAGTCAGCTGACATGTCACCTCAGTATTATGTATTTGGGGAAGAGAAGATAAACAAATTACAAGAAGACAATAGTGACAGGAAGTGGCTTGCCTGAAACTTGGGGACTTTCTGGCCTATACAATCCTATACTAGTGCAGGCATGCTCAAGCCACCAAATGCAAACAAAAAGAGGGACACAAACATTTGTATTTGCAACTTTGGAAAAAATACAAGGGTTGAATGGAGTATCACAGTTCAGCTTCCTATCAATTTATTTATTTATTATTTATTTATTTAAAACATTTATATCCCCCCCCCCTTATCACCTCAAAGGGGACTCAGGGCGGACCACAGCATATATTCACACAAATTCACATACAATACATAAACATTAAAAAACATTTATCAAAATATTAAAATTTGCAGCCATCAGTAAAGAAAGCAGCAGGACAACTATGGTGAACTTCACATATCTGCTTGGCCTTCTCAAAATCATGAAACTATAAAAAATGAGCCTACTATTTATTTATATATACAGTATATGTGTGTGGGTGTGTTTATATATACACTCACATATTAATGTGGATGTACTGTCATCACCAGTTCAAGCCTGATTGGCTCTATGACCTATTTTTCCTAATGTTCACTTTTCTTCATTGAGCTTCTTCAGTAATTGCTTCATTTCTTTGCCATTTTCTGCCAGTAGAAATCTATATATATTAAATTGTTTGTGTTCCTTCCTCTAATTTTCATACTTCCTTCCTCTGAGTCTGAATCCTGCTTTACATATTAACATGCTCAGAATTCAAATTAAATAGGAAGGGCAATAAAATGCAGCCTTGCCTGACCATCTTGCCAATTGGAAACCATTCCGTTTCCATATTCTGTCTCAATGATAGCCTTTTGTCCTGAGTACAGTTACAGATCAAGACAATCGAATGTTGAATTAAAAGAGATCCATAGTTTTTGGTGATCTACACAATCATACATTGCACTTTTTAAGTTAATTTTTAAAATAATTTTTAAAGCACAAACCGATTTTCTCCTGAAATTATTTGCTGCACTCCATTACCCAATGAATGTATGCAATGTGATCTCTGCTGCCTCTTCCTTTCCTGAACACAGACTAAACATCTGACATTTCTCACTCCATGGGCCCTTCCAGACAGGCCCTATATCCCAGTATCTGATCCTAGGTTTTCTGTTTAGCCCAGATTATCTGGCAGTGTGGACTGATATAATCCAGTTTAAAGCAGGGCCTGTCTGGAAGGGGCCCATATGAAGTAAATGTAGAATTTTGAGCATTACTTTGGTTGCATGGAAGATTAATGTGATGGTTTCTGTTGTTCCTATAGTCTCTGTTGTTCCCTTTCCTGGAAAGTATACTGGGTGTTTCTAATCTTGAGGCCATTCTTTTGTTTTCCATATCTGTTGACAGAATTTAGTTAGAATTAGAATAGATCCTGCCTTTGTAGCTTGAAGCATTTCTATTGATATACCACCTGCTGATGATTTATTTCTGCCCAAAACACAGGTCCCAATTCTAAAATCGTAGTTTCATCTTCAAATTCAAAGATGAATCTGTCATCTTTGTATCTCTTTTATACAGATTTTAAGTGTATTGTTTCCATGATATTGTAACAGTTTCCCCTGTTGGTCATACAGCATTCCCACTCTTTATTGACATTTCCCTTTGATATCTCGGATCTTGTGTAAGACTTTTCCTGGGTTTTTTTTTCTCCTTTCTGTTGTCCTTTTCTATTTCTTATGGTGGTTTTCTTAGTCCTTCTGCACAAGTTGCTGAACAGCTGCATTTGGGATTCCAACTCTACTTTTGCCACCTTTTACTCTGGCTTCTTGTCTGTCCTGAACTGCTTGAAGAGCTTCATCTGTCACCCACTTCAGCTTTCCTTTCTTTTTGGCTGTGGATAGTATCTTTTTACATTCTTCCCTGACAATATCCATGGCTTCAGCCCAGAGTTCTCCTGGCTGCTGGTCAATTAGGCTTCATAGTGCAAATCTGTTTTTCAAACCATCTTTGAATTCTAAAGAGATGTTATATAGGTTGTATGTCGGCACAATGTTCATTTTAGTGTCCTTCTTTAGCTTTACTCTGACTTTTGGTATTTGTAGTTTATGATATAGTTTTGCTTTGTCCAGAAATAATGGAGCTTCTTCATCTTCTGCTTCCAATTATGCTATTTGATTTCTACACTGGCCATTGGATGATGTCCATTTATACAGTCATCTCTTGGGTTGACTGAAGAATATGTTTGCAATAAACAAACTGTTTGGTCTCACAAAATTCAATTTCTCAATCTCTGAGACCTCATGTACACTGCCATGTAATCCAAATTATCAAATCAAATAATCCACATTATCTGATTTGAACTGAATTATATAGTCTAAACTGCCATGTAATCCAGTTCAAAGCAGATAATCTGGATTTTATATGGCTGTGTAGAAGGGGCCTGAGAGATCCTCTAGCAATACTATTTCCCACTGCTGCTGACCAATAGCTGTTTGGCACATTTAATCTGGCTCCTCAGCAAAAGCCTTCCTGACAAGGTTGGCCCTACCAGCATGGCTCTCAGGAGTATGCAATCCCGCCACCACAGAAAAGTAGGGTCATGGTGGGCCTACTGCATTTAGCTAAAGTTAATCCTACAGATGTGGGCTTGTGGTCTAATTTCTAAAACACTACAAATGGAAACACTTGTTTGTTTTAGCACGTCTCTACATAACTTTCACAAATACGAGAAAGAAAAACTGGATATCTGGCAATACCACCAGAACACATGTAGGCGGAGAATTTGAAATACTAGACAGTTCTGAACAACAATTCACAATCAGAAAGTACAACTAGAGGAAAAAATCAGGAGGGAATATAAAGACGTTACAACAATACTCCCAGCTCAACTAATTCATGCTGGTTAGAATAAAGACATGCTCCTTAATTTATGTATAATTTTAGAGTGATTTTTCAGAGGGCTAGGCGGATAAGCTACCGAAGTAGAGACAGGAGAAATCTTGCAGTACATTCAAGTATAATGGGTTTTTGGCCTGCATTAATAGGAGCATAGTGTCTAGGTCCAGGGAAGTAATGCTACCCCTCTATTCTGCTTTGGTTAGACCACACCTGGAATTGTTGTTGTTCATTCGTTCAGTCGTCTCTGACTCTTCGTGACCTCATGGACCAGCCCACGCCAGAGCTCCCTGTCGGCCGTCACCAGCCCCAGCTCCTTCAAGGTCAGTCCAGTCACTTCAAGGATGCCATCCATCCATCTTGCCCTTGGTCGGCCCCTCTTCCTTTTGCCTTCCACTTTCCCCAGCATAATTGTCTTCTCTAGGCTTTGCTGTCTCCTCATGATGTGGCCAAAGTACTTCAACTTTGTCTCTAGTATCCTTCCCTCCAATGAGCAGTCGGGCTTTATTTCCTGGAGGATGGACTGGTTGGATCTTCTCGCAGTCCAAGGCACTCTCAGAACTTTCCTCCAACACCACAGTTCAAAAGCATCGATCTTGCTTCGCTCAGCCTTCCCTAAGGTCCAGCTCTCACATCCGTAGGTTACTACCTGGAATATTGTGTCCAATTCTGGGCACCACAATTGAAGAGAGAAATTGACAAGATGGAATGTGTCCAGAGGAGGGCAACTAAAATGATCAAGGGTCTGAAGAACAAGACCTATGAGGAACGGCTTAAGGAGCGGGGCATGTTTAGCCTGAAGAAGAGAAGGCTGAGAGAAGATATGATAGCCATGTATAAATATGTGAGAGGAAGCCACAGGGAGGAGGGAGCAAGCTTGTTTTCTGTTGCCCTGAAGATTAGGACGAGGAACAATGGCTTCAAACTACAAGAAAGGAGATTCCATCTGAACATGAGGAAGAACTTCCTGACTGTGAGAGCCGTTCAGCAGTGGAACTCTCTGCCCCAGAGTGTGGTGGAGGCTCCTTCTTTGGAAGCTTTTAAACAGAGGCTGGATGGCCATCTGTCAGGGGTGATTTGAATGCAATATTCCTTCTTCTTGGCAGGGGGTTGAACTGGATGGCCCATGAGGTCTCTTCCAACTCTTTGATTCTATGATTCTATGATAAAGGGTTCAATTTGGCATGTCCTTTCATGGACGACAGTCCAGATCATCAGCAACACAGCAGGAAGAAAAGTCAAATAAAACTTCCTAGTCTTTCAACTACCAGAACATTATTTAACGTAAGGATAGTTTCTCTCATTCTTTCAGTCTTTCAAGTACTAGAACATTATTTAAGGATGGTTTCTCTCATTCTTTCAGTCTTTCCTCGCTATTACTAACATGCATCACTGTCAAGGCAGGGGAACACTCTGACACAAATATATGACAGCAGCCTGTATAAGCTCTTT
This sequence comes from Anolis sagrei ordinatus, assembly GCF_025583915.1. NCBI lineage: Eukaryota > Metazoa > Chordata > Lepidosauria > Squamata > Anolidae > Anolis > Anolis sagrei. The sequence goes on from NW_026847438.1 coordinate 7,800,107, forward strand.
CTCATTCATGCATGCTTCAGTAGATCAATATATGCGAGATAATATGATACCTCTCCCTTATGACATGTCTCCCTTGATGGCACAATCAAAAGTGAAACCAACCATAGATGTCTATAACTGCAGACTTCTCATCTTAATATAATAACAGAATTAAGCCTTAGACAGGGAATGGCTCAACTATCGCAACTCAGAGTACGGGAACAAAAGAGACAAAAGTCTTCCTCTAACATGGCTTTCAAAAATATGATTTGGGGGTGGGGGTGGTGGTAAATATATGGGCAAAGTCTCTTAATCATCATTCCAAAAGAAAATATACTTAATCATTGTTTTCCAACTGTCTCATTTACTCTAGAAAGAAAGGCTTAAGAAGTGTGTGAATGTGTGTGTGTGTTCTCAAATGCAAGTACAGGTTTGATATGAAGAAGTCAAAGAGGCTTCACCTGCTGAATTTCTGACTACACATTGCTCTGATTATGTCACTCATTTCTTCTAGGAATCTAATAATAATAATAATAATAATAATAATAATAATAATGTTCCAGAAACATTCTCTCCTGACATTTCACCCATATCTATGGCAAGCATCCTCAGAGGTTGTGAGGTCTCACAATCTCTGAGGATTCCTGCCATAGATGTGGGCGAAACGTCTGGAGAGAATGCTTCTGGAACATGGCCACACAGCCTGGAAAACTCACAGAAATCGAGTGATTCTGGCCATGAAAGTCTTCGACAACACCACAATAATAGTATTTGTTATCTGCCTTTCCTCTCAGCTTGAAGCAGGGTGCAACATGGTTATTAAAATACATAAATAAAATATACGACCATTAAAAATATATAACTTAAAAGACAAAGGGATTAAAACACATTCAAATCATGCCAATCCCTACACAACCTGTTGTTATTTGTGTGTGCCTTCAAATTGATTTATGGCTATCCTAATACAAAGCTGCCTTAGAGTATTCTTGGCAAGAATAGTTCAGAAAAGGTTTGTCCTTGCCATCCTCAGAGGCTGAAAGAGTGTGACTTGCTCCGGTTCACCCAGTGAATAAAGGCAGTTTTATGCTTTTTTAGGGTTTATGGCTCCATTTTATGGAGTCATGTGAGTTACAGTTTTAGAAGGTCCTTTAGCCTTCCTCTGTCAGAAAGGGCTGGTGCCCCACCAAACTATAAATCCCACAGCATTGAGGCAAGACAGTTAAAGTGGGGTGAAACCACATGAATTCTAGAGTGGAGTAGATGCTCCCTTGCTGTTCCATACACTTGGATTTCTTACCCTGAATATCTGTAGACAGTTCTTTCCTTTGTTTCCTTTCAGTTAAAAACTTCCTCCCCACAACGCTTTTGCAATGTAAATGTAATCCTTGTTTATGCGGACTGGACAGCTTGATTTGCATGATATTGTATTCTTTTGTAATGTAACACAGAGTTAAAGACCTCTCTCTTTCAGCAGGCCTATCTTGTCAATTTTAAACTATATGTACATTTGATTGGTATCCAAGATTTTAATGTGTTTTAATTTATTTATTTTAATGGTCTTATATTTCATTTATGTATCTTTTAATGGTGTTGCATGCTCTCTCAAGCAACGAGGAAAGGCAAGCAACAAATAACATGTATTATTGTTATTATATTTATGTAGCACCATCAAACAGACACAATGCTTTACAGTAAACAACTAAAATAGTGGGTCCTGCTGAAGGATAATTCGTTTTACAATTGTCTCACAAAATATTCCATACCCATTTTGTCACATGCTGTCTTGACATCATGTCCTCACCATAAACTGAAACTATGCCCTTAGCATTTAGGTAGCGTATTACAGCACAAACTTCGCATTTGGAGGGAAACGGAATTGAGGATGCTCATCTCTAATCTTCACCACAACGCCAGTCAGTGACCTACTGACAAATGGCACTGCACGTCCGCTTTCACTGACTTCCTGCTACACAGCGGTGATACCAACTTCCCCCGTGAAAATTCCCAGTGAGAGCTACATGCCTTGTAACTTTACTTTCTGGATAACCCTTGTATTATAGCTAGTATAATGATAATTCTTATTATGCATCAAGTAGTGCCAGAACTCAGTCTGTTCAGCGCCTTCCAAGTCGTCTAGTTTTCTGTGTGCCCAGGAGGGAGTCTCTCATTTGGTATCAGCCATGGATTGAGGTTCTGGGTTTTAGCCTGCCACTTTTGGACTCTCGCTTGCTGAGGTGTTCCAGCGAGTGTCTCTGCAGATCTTAGAAAACTATTTCTTGATTTAAGTAGTTGGCGTGCTGGGCCAGAGACATCAACCTTAATAAATGGGGCTACAATGTGGAGTTCATGACATGCAAGTGTGCAGAAGAGCAAACCACAGACCACCTACTGCAATGCAACCTGAGCCCTGCCACATGCACAATGGAGGACCTTCTGACAGCAACACCAGAGGCACTCCATAGGTATCGTACTATGCTAATAATTTAATATATTGTGTCTATATACATCTTGTAAGCCTCTCTGAGTCCCCTTCGGGGTGAGAAGGGAGGCATATAAATGTCGTAAATAAAATAAATAAATAAATAAATAAATAAAGGACATTTAATAAATTGCCAAGCTTGCAAACTTTGCATGTCTTTTTTAATGCAATATAACTGTTTGGTGCACTCCTGACACGATAAATCTATATAAATAAAAATGTAATGTTTGTTTGTTGGGTTAACATAACTCAAAAACCACTGGGTGAATTGACACCAAATTTGGACACAATACACCTATCAAGCCAACGAGTGATCATTACTCATAAAAACACTGAAAAACACAGCGGAAGGTACTTAAAAAGCAAAAAAAAAAATACAAAACCACATATATACACACAGATACACACAAAACACATATAAAAAGACTGGGCCACAGCAACATATGGCAGGGGATGGCTAGTAAAAAAATAAAATTCTTATTATCATAACTATAATGCACATTGAAGGCATAGCAAATAAAGTATAATTATTACCATGGCTATTAAAACAATAACAATACTTATTGCAACTTTAATCACAACATTGACTTATAGCTTTCATTAACAATAACAATTCTTACTATGACTATCATAACTATAAAAATAGTCATTATTACAACTAGTATAACATTACAATAGTAATTGCAGTATTACAATTATAATATCATTATAGCTACTGTAACAATAACTATCTTTATAATAATATTAATAATTCCCTTAAAAGGTCCCACTTGAGACTTCTGGAAATGGGGAGAGACATCACTCTCTCCATTTTCCAGAATCCTGCCCATTAATTGAACGGCCTCCTCTGATTGGCCTTTCTGTAAGTCACTCAGCGTGGGGGGCGGGCTCTCCGCTTGGCCACGCCCCTCCCCTTGGGGCCTAGTCTCCCCTTCGGACCCTCAGAGCAGCGGCCTGTCCTAAAGGCCCAGGCCCGTGACTACCCGGTAAAGACATACCTCGCCTCCCGTTGCCATCCGGCGCCGGCCTCCGGAGGGCCATGGTTTCCGGGAACCGCCGAGGAGCATGCCTTTCCCTCTTCTCCTCTCAGCCGTCCGGCCCTCAGTTAGTTAGCCCCGCCCCTTTTCGCTTCTTCGCCTGGCCCCGCCCACACACGTCACCGGAGAGGAGTAAACAGCCGCTCACGCTTGGCCGCCAGTGCGCATGCGCCTGAAAAATACCCGCCTCTGTTCTAGCTGGGTGGGGTTTGGGCGCCATAGAGGAAAGTTTAGAGTGAGCATAGAATCAAAACTTCCGGGTAGCGTGATAAAATCTATATAAATAAAAAAGTAATGTGGACAATTTCAACAGAAAGGAGGAAACCATGAAAATGAACAAAATCTGGCTACCAGTATTAAAAAAACTCTAAAATTACAACAGCACAACAACAGAGAGGAAACAAACAAGGACATCTAATCATCTCTCAACAAAAGATTGCTCCAGGCACTGACAGGCTATCAAATGTTAATCAAGGTGGTCAGTTGAAACATTCACAAACAACATAACACCTCTCAACAGGGTATTTTCCCAGGCTCAGCCAAGCCTTCAAATGCTAATGAAGGTGATCAGTTGAAACATTCACACCTAGCTCCAGCAGAGAAGAGCTCCTTGCCCCACCCCAGCCATTCCACAGATATATAAACCCATTGTCCTAATTCCAAGAGACCTCACTACCTCTGAGGATGCTTGCCATAGATGCAGGCGAAACGTCAGGAGAAATGCCTCTAGAACATGGGCATACAGCCCGAAAAAAACCTACAACAACCCACACAAACAACCACCATGTCAGACTACACAGAGAAGCCATTGAAATCCACAAGCATGTGGACAATTTCAACAGAAAGGAAGAGACCATGAAAATGAACAAAATCTGGCTATCAGTATTAAAATACAGTATTAAAATACAGCACAACAACAGAGCGGAAACAACTAGGAACATCTTAACACCTCTCAACCAAAGATTTTCCCAGGCTCAGCCAGGCCTTCAAATGCTAATGAAGGTGGTCAGTTGAAACATTCACACCCAGCTCCAGCAGAGAAGAGCTCTTTGCCCCACCCCAGCCATTCCCGCAAGAAACTAAAGACGTGGCTGTTCGAGAAGGCGTTCGAACAAGAAGTGCAATAATTGGTAATGACGACAGGAATGGAACAACGGAAAATGATATTGGATTGTGGTTTAACGATGAGACGACGCGAATGACTTTTTGTATTTTTGTATTATTGATATTGAGATTGTTGATGTTGTTGATGACGATGTTTTTGATATTGCTAGTTGTTGTTAGATTATGTCTTGTAATTTGCACCTTATCCTCTCCATGTTGTACACCGCTGTGAGTCGCCCCTGGGCTGAGAACAGCGGTCTATAAGCACAGTAAATAAATAAATAAATAAATTGCACAGATATATAAACCCATTGTCCTAATTCCAACAGACCTCACTACCTCTGATGATGCTTGCCATAGATGCAGGTGAAACATCAGGAGAAATGCCTCTAGAACATGGCCCTATAGCCCGAAAAAACCCACAAGAACCTAGTGATTCCAGCCATGAAAGCCTTCCACAATACAAAGTAATGTTCGTTTGTGGGATTAACATAACTCAAAAACCACTGGAGGAATTGACACCAAGTTTGGACACCACACACCTAACAGTCCAACGAGTGTCCATCACCCGTAAACACACACATACACACAACCGTAGCGGAACAGACTTAAAAAAACCCAAAATACACAATATACATATACACATACACTCATATGCACATGCACACATTCAATTCATACACACACACGTATATATATATATATGCACAAACACACACAAATATACACACATACATATACACATACATATATACATAGACACATGCACACATTCATACACACACGTATATATATATGCACAAACACACATAAATATATACACATACATATACACATGCACACATACATATATACATAGACACATGCGCACATTCATACACACACACGTATATATATATATATATATATGCACAAACACACACAAATATACACACATATATATACACATGCACACATACATATATACATAGACACATGCACACACATATACAAACACACGAATATGCATATGTGTGGTGGAGGCTCCTTCTTTGGAAGCTTTTAAACAGAGGCTGGATGGCCATCTGTCAGGGGTGCTTTGAATGCAATATTCCTGCTTCTTGGCAGAACGGGGTTGGACTGGATGGCCCATGAGGTCTCTTCCAACTCTTTGATTCTATGATTCTATATAGATAAGCACGCACATATACACAATATGCATGTACACATATAAACACACAAATACATAAATATATACACACATATATACATACATACACATGCACAGACATATTCATATACACATACATACATATACACACAAATATGCATGTAGACAAGCACACACATATACACAATATGCAAGTACACATATAAACACAAAAATACATAAATATACACACACATATATACATACATACACATGCACAGACATATTCATATACACATACATACATATACACACAAATATGCATGTAGACAAGCACACACATATACACAATATGCAAGTACACATATAAACACAAAAATACAGAAATATATACACACATATATACATACATACACATGCACAGGCATATTCATATGCACATACATACACACATATGCACACAAATATGCATGTAGACAAGCACACACATATACACAATATGCATGTTCACATATAAACACACAAATACAGAAATATACACACACACATATACATACATACACATGCACATACATATTCATATACACATACATACACACATATACACACAAATATGCATGTAGACAAGCACACACATATACACAATATGCATGTACACATATAAACACACAAATACAGAAATATACGCACACACACACATATATATATACATATACACACACAAACACACATATATACACACACATAAACACATATAAACACACACAAAACACATATACACAGACTGGGCCACAGCAACGCGTGGCAGGGGACGACTAGTTCTAGAATAACAAGAGTTGGAAGAGACTCCATGGGCCATCTAATCCAACTTCCAGCCAAGCAGGAAAAGCACAATCAAAGCATCCCTGACAGATGGCCATTCAGCTTCTATTTAAAAATTTCTGAGGAAGGAGCTTCCACCAGTCTCTGAAGCAGTGAGTTCCACTGCTGAACAGCTCTCTTTATGGTCAGGAAGTTCTTCCTAATGTTCAGGTGGAATCTCTTCTCCTGTAATCTGAACCCATGGCTCCATTGATTCCTAGTCTCCAGGGCAGCAGAAAGGAAGCCTTCTTCCTCTTCCTAGTGACATCCTTTCACATGGCTCTCATGTCTCCTCTCAGTCTTCTCTTCTGCAGGCTAAAAAGACTCAGATCTTTAGGGCACTCTTTATGGTGTTGCCAAACATGACCCCCCCCCCCCCCCAATAAAAGGTTATGATCAGGGAATTCATAGTTTTGCCAAGGACACCAGGCTGGAATGCAATGATTCTTAAACAAAAGGATACCAATACCTTTTGTCTGAGACTAGCAAAAGGGGAAATGCCAAGTAAATAATAATTTATTTATAAATAATATTTTATATATATAGTATTTATAAATAATATTTTATATATATTTTATTTGATAAATAATATTCCACCTCGGACATCAGAAGAGCTGCAAGACCGAGAACAAGCCACGAGAGTAAAGATGAAGATCCACCCAGAGGGAAAGTGTTCTTGCCAGACATCTAGGGAACCACTGACCTAGAGGGAAGCTGATGAGGAAACACAACATACAAACTATCTACAGACCCACCAGGAAAATCCAAGAAATGCTACGTTCAGCAAAGGACAAGAGGGATCCTCTCACCTCTGCAGGAGTCTACTGTATACCATGCAGCTGTGGACAAGTCTACATGTCGTCGAGGGCATCCCAGACCCCTGCCTTCAAGCTGATCTGGCCAGCTGCAGGGAGTTCCGCAGTTTCTGAATGCCAAGTTGGGCCAAAACTGATGTAATGTGCCTCAGCAGCAGCCTCAACCAGGAACTCTTTGCAGCTGAGTGCTCTCTCCTTTCACTCCTTTTCCCAGCCCAAACTATGTAACCAATCCCCCAATAAAGACTGATCAAATTGTAACTTTAACCTCTCCGGACTGATACTTTGTGTCTCTTTCTTGTCTGAAACTATCTATCTTTTCTGGGCCGCGGGAGACCACAGGCCTGCCTGGGATGCCTTCCTGGCGTCCCAGGGAGGCCGAATCTGCGTTCCTTCAAACCGCGGATATGGAAACCCCTCGGACCCCCTAATCTGCGAGTTGACGGATCGACTCCATTTTGGTGCCATATTTTTCCTAGATAAATTCGAACACTATGTGCTATCTTGCTTTTTGCATTTTGGGCCTCTACGCTCGGGGAATAACCTTCTGAATTTTAAGAATATAATTTCAAGGAAACAGCTGATTGTCAAAATCCAAGCCTCACTGCTGCCACGCTGCTACTACTCTCACTGCTTCTTCATTCTTTTGAAGCCCCCTGCCCCAGATACTTGGTGCGGTTACCCCATTAAGCTTTCAGGGAGCAGTCTAGTCAGCAGGCTTCAGTCCTTGGAAGGAGCTATAGTTTTCCAAGGACCAGCTTAAATCTCGGTGCTGCAGGACTCCATTTTTTGGCTCAGTGGAAATGACCAGACTCCTTTTTGTGCCTTTGGACTTTCTGCCGCATACTTTGGACTTCATTTTCCTTCAAGAACTTGTTTCCACCCGTGAATTTCCCCTGAATGGACTATGAACTTTTATTATGCTACGATTAAAAACTTTTTTCAATTGCTCTGGGGGGAAGGGGGGGATGCCTGGATATGATTTTTTTTTTGTGATTCCTATATTTCCACATATATTTCCCCTCATGTTTCTGACTTTGCCCTGACCCTTTTACCCCCTTCCCCTCTCCTTGGGGAAAATCTATAAGGAAGTTGCCCTGCCTCTGGAAAAGCAAACAGCAATCATGAAAAAACCCTTATCTTTTAACATTCTTTGTATGGACAATAATAAAGGAAATCCTTCTGACTTTGGAGTTGGACCACCATAAGGATTTCTGTTTGGCAGACTTTTTAATCATATAACAATGGGGGGGGGGGGGGGGGAATGACCTTCGGAAAGTCCTCTTTTCCTCCAAGCCATTCCTTCTTTCAAATCTTTCTACTAAGGACATTCACAAAAGTTTCCCCTTTGTGCCCTATCTGATTGTAAGAGGAAAACGCGGATTAAGCAATCAATGCTTACCACAGACTCATCTCAAGACAATAAGGTGGCTTCTCTGGCAGGCCGATCCTCGGACTCGATAAGCCTAAGGACATTAAAACTCCATAATCCCCTCAAGAACACATTGTCTCCCTTCATCCCGCCTCCTTCCCTTCTGATTCGCTGGAGCATCAAGGCGGTAGGAACTTCCTGATTGGCTCAGGCACTCCGTGGAAGCCCTGTGATTGGCCCAGGTGCGCAGAGGGAGGCCAGGCCCCCTCCCAGCTGTTAGCACGCCAGCCAATCACCTCCAAGCCGGGCAAGGGGCAGGGAGAGGGGATTTTGAAACTCACAACTCTGTATTTTTCTATAAAAATGCCATTTGTTTCTGTAACCACATGCTCTGCTTGGCAAATGATTGCTGCATTGCATCCTTTTCAGTTGAATCGCTAATAAAACATCTCGGTGGCGCTTCTTCAACTTTGGTGAGACTTTTTCTGAGAATTTAGGGAAATAAAAATTGCTTAAAATTAGGCTTCTCTTTGCTTGACAAAGTAGTGATCCCTCTTTGGTGGGGCCGCAGGGTCTCTCCTCCTAGAGCAGACCCTCCTAAAGTTCCTATCGACTTCATACAGAGGGACCACCAAACGCAGCAGCATTGCCCAAACACGAATCAAGGAACATGAAAGGCACTGCAGACTACTCCAACCAGAGAAGCCAGCCATAGCAGAGCACCTGATGAACCAACCTGGACACAGCATATTATTTGAGAAATGCTGGACCACTCTAACAACCACCATGTCAGACTACACAGAGAAGCCATTGTAATCCATAAGCATGTGGACAATTTCAAGGAGGAAACCATGAAAATGAACAAAATCTGGCTACCAGTATTAAAAAACTCTAAAATTACATCAGCAAAACAACAGAGAGGAAACAAACAAGGACATCTAATCATCTCTCAACAAAAGATTGCCACAGGCACTGCCAGGCCATCAAATGCTAATCAAGGTGGTCAGTTGAAACATTCACACCTAGCTCCTGCAGACAAGAGTTCTTTGTCCCACCCTGGTTATTCCACAGATATATAAACCCTTTTTCCTAGTTCCAACAGACCTCACAACCTCTGAGGATGCTTGCCATAGATGCAGGCGAAACGTCGGGATAAATGCCTCTAGAACATGGCCATATAGTCTGAAAAAACACATTGCTGTGGCCCAGTCTGTGTATATGTGTTTTGTGTGCATATATATGTGTGTATATATCTGTGTATATATCTGTGTTTGCATATATATATATGTGGGTGTATATATGTGTGTGTGAATATATGTGTGCATATATTTGTGTATTTGTGTGTTTATATGTGTACATGCATATTGTGTATATGTGTGTTTATATGTGTGTATATATGTGTGTTTGCATATATATGTGTGTGTGTGTATTTGTGTGTTTATATGTGTACATGTATATAGTGTATATGTGTGTGCTTGTCTATATGCATATTTGTGTGTATATATGTATGTATGTATGTGGATATGTATATGTGTGTGCATGTGTATATGTATATATGTATGTATGTGTGTATTTGTGTGTGTTTGTGCGTATATATTCGTGTGTGTGTATGAATGTGTGCATGTGCTTATGTATATGAGTGTATTTGTGTATGTATATATGGTGTATTTTTGGGGTTTTTAAGTCTGTTCCGCTGGGGTTTTGTGTGTGTATGTTTATGGGTGATAGACACTCATTGGACTGTTAGGTGTGTTGTGTCCAAATTTTGTCTAAATTCATTCAGTGGTTTTTGAGTTATGTTAATCCCACAAACTAACATTATATTGAGTTGTTGTAGGTTTTTTCGGGTTATATGGCCATGGTCTATAGGCATTCTCTCCTGACGCTTCGCCTGCATCTATGGCAAGCATCCTCAGAGGTTGTGAGGTGCTTGCCATAGATGCAGGCGAAACGTCAGGAGATAATGCCTCTAGACCAGGGGTCCTCAAACTAAGGCCTGGGTCTTTTCCCCGGCCCTCTCTCAGGGTCAACTTAAGTCTGAAATGACTTGAAAGCACACAACAACAACAACAATCCTACTCATCAGCCAAAAGCAGACCCACACTTCCTATTGAAATACTAATAAGTTTATATTTGTTAAAACTATTCTTCATTTTAATTATCGTATTGTTTTTAAGTGGTTTTGCACCACAAATAAGATATGTGCAGTGTGCATAGGAATTAATTCTTTTTTTTCGAATTATAATCGAAAAACAGTTTGAGGGACTATTACCTGGCCCTCTGTTTAAAATATTTGAGGACCCCTGCTCTAGACCATGGCCATATAGCCTGAAAAAACCTACAATAACCCAGTGATTCCGGCCATGAAAGCCTTCGACAATACATTTAACATTACATTTTTATTTATATAGATTTTTATTGTTTTATCATTTTATATTTATTAAATTATTTTATAATTTCAATTAATTTCTTGTTGTATTGTTGAAGGATTTCATGGCCGGGATCACTGGGTTGTTGTAGGTTTTTCCGGGCTATATGGCCATGTTCTGGAGGCAATTTTTCTCCTGACGTTTCGCCTGCATTTATGGCAAGCATCCTTAGAGGTAGTGAGGTCTGTTGGAAGTAGGAAAAATGGGTTTATATATCTGTGGAATGACCAGGGTAATGTTTCAGCTATGGCTGATTTCTCTGGTTGGAGTAGTTTGTAGTGCCTTTCATGTTCCTTGATTCGTGTCTGGGCAATGCTGCGTTTGGTGGTCCCTATGTAGACTTGTCCACAGCTGCATGGTACACGGTAGACTCCTGCAGAGGTGAGAGGATCCCTCTTGTCCTTTGCTGAAAGGAGCATTTGCTGGATTTTCTTGGAGGGTCTGTAGCAGAGCACCTGATGAACCAACCTGGACACAGCATATTATTTGAGAACACAGAAGTGCTGGACCATTGAAATCCACAAGCATGTGGACAATTTCAACAGAAAGGAGGAAACCATGAAGATAAACAAAATCTGGCTACCAGTATTAAAAAACTCAAAAATTACAACAGCAAAACAACAGAGAGTAAACAATCAGGCACATCAATTCACTCTCAACAAGAGATTCCCCCCAGGCGCTTCCAGGCCATTGAATGCAAATCAGGGTGATCAGCTGAAACATTACCCTGGTCATTCCACTGATATATAAACCCATTTTTCCTAGTTCCAACAGACCTCACTACCTCTGAGGATGCTTGCCATAGATGCAGGCGAAACGTCAGGAGAAAAATTGCCTCCAGAACATGGCCATATAGCCCGGAAAAACCTACAACAACCCAGTAATTTCTTATTGATTAATTAAGTAATTAAACTGCTAATATTTTTTTGGCTGTAATAACAAGGCAGAGGCGCCAGAGGCGCCAGAGAGAGGACTGAGGAGGGGAAACGGCGTTTCCAATCCGGCCTCCAGGTGGCGCTGTGGCGAGCCCTTGTTTCCAGCCGGAGCGCTTTGAAACAAGGACGCAGCGCCGGCCCCAAAACCGAGGAGCGGAAGTGCTTTGCAAGCCGGGCCGGAAGCGGGAAGAAGGCGAGCGGTAAGGCGGGAGCGGGGGGTCGGAGCGCTTTGGCGGTGCACCGGTCAAGATGGCGGATCGGGAGGAGGCGCTGCGGGAGTTCGTGGCCGTGACCGGGGCCGAGGAGGAGCGGGCGCGCTTCTTCCTGGAGTCTGCGGGCGGGGACCTGCAGGTAGGCCTCTCCCTCCCTCGCCCACTCCCTTCTGGAGCCTCGGGCAGGCTTCCTCCAGGCTCGGAGAAGGGAGGCCCGGGGAAGGCCTCGAGGTGTGGAAGGAGGCCCCACTGAGGAGGGAACAGAGGTCCCACCTGCCTTGAAGCCCAGTGGACTCTCCCTCCTCCTCTGGAGGCTTTGAAGCCTCCCTCATGGCCATCTCTCGGGAGGGCTTTGATGGTGCCTTCCTTCCTGGAGGGGAAATAGAATAGAATAGAAACATAGAATCCTAGAGTTGGAAGAGACCTCAAGGACCATCCAGTCCAACCCCATTTCTGCCAAGAAGCAGGAATATTGCATTCAAATCACCCCTGACAGATGGCCATCCAGCCCCTTTTTAAAAGCCTCCAAAGACGGAGCCTCCACCACACTCCGGGGCAGAGAGTTCCACTGCTGAATGGCTCTCACAGTCATGAAGTTCTTCCTCATGTTCAGATGAAATCTCCTCTCTTGTAGTTTGAAGCCATTGTTCCGCATCCTAGTCTGCAGGGAAGCAGAAAACAAGCTTGCTCCCTCCTCCCTGTGGCTTCCTCTCACATATTTGTACATGGTTATCATGTCTCCTCTCAGCCTTCTCTTCTTCAGGCTAAACATGCCCAGCTCCTTAAGCAGCTCCTCATAGGGCTTGTTCTCCAGACCCTTGATCATTTTAGTTGCCCTCCTCTGGACACGTTCCAGCTTGTGAATATCTCTCTTGAGTTGTGGTGCCCAGAATTGAACACAATATTCCAAGTGTGGTCTAAGCAAAGCGGAATAGAGGAATAGCATGACTTCCCTAGATCTAGACACTAGGCTCCTCTTGATGCAGGCCAAAATCCCATTGGCTTTTTTTGCTGCCACATCACATTGTTGGCTCATGTTTAACTTGTTGTCCATGAGGACTCCAAGATCTTTTTCACACGTACTGCTCTCGAGCCAGGCGTCACCCATTCTGTATCTTTGCATTTTGGTTTTCCTGTCAAAGTGGAGTATCTTGCATTTGTCACTGTTGAACTTCATTTTGTTAGTTTTGGCCCATCTCTCTGTCAAGGTGAAAGAAGAAAGCGCAAAAGCTGGGTTGCAGCTAAACATTAAGAAAAACTAAGATTTTGGCAACCGGACTGATTGATAACTACCAAATAGAAGGAGAAAACATGGAGGCCATGACAGACTTTGTATTTCTAGGTTCAAATATGACTGCAGACGCAGACTACAGCCAGTAAATCAGGAGTTGCTTACTTCTTGGAAGGAGAGCAATGTCCAATCTCGATAAAATAGTGAAGAGTAGAGACATCACACTGGCAACAAAGATCTGCATAGTCAAAGCAATGGTATTCCCTGTAGTCACCTACGGATGTACCCAAATACCTGGGAGTCACTCTGGACCATTCTCTGACCTACAAGAAGCACTGCCTGAACATCAAGCAAAAAGTGGGTGCTAGAAACAATATCATACGAAAGCTGACTGGCACAACCTGGGGATCACAACCAGACACAGTGAAGACATCTGCCCTTGCGCTGTGCTACTCTGCTGCTGAGTATGCATGCCCAGTGTGGAACACATCTCACCACACTAAAACAGTGGATGTGGTTCTTAATGAGACATGCCGCATTATCACGGGGTGTCTGCGCCCTACACCACTGGAGAAATTACACTGCTTAGCCAGTATTGCACCACCTGACATCCGACGGGAAGTAGCAGCCAATAGTGAAAGGACCAAGGCAGAGACATCTCCAGCTCATCCCCTGTTTGGGTATCAGCCAGCACGTCAACGACTTAAATCAGAAATAGTTTTCTAAGATCTACAGAGACACTCGCTGGAACACCTCAGCAAGCGAGAGTCCAAAAGTGGCAGGCTCAAACCCAGAACCTCAACCAATGGCTGATACCAAATGAGAGACTCCTCCTGGGCACACAGAAGACTGGGCGACTTGGAAGGTGCTGAACAGACTGCGCTCGGGCACCACGAGATGCAGAGCCAACCTTCAGAAATGGGGCCACAAAGTGGAATCCTCAACATGCGAGTGTGGAGAAGAGCAAACCACATACCACCTGCTGCAATGCATCCTGAGCCCTGACACATGCACAATGGAGGACCTTCTTGTGGCAACACCAGAGGCACTCCAAGTAGCCAGATACTGGTCAAAGGACATTTAATCAACTAACAAACTTGCAAATTTTGTATTTTGTTTGTTTGTTTTGTTCTGTTAGAAATGTAATACAGTTGACTGGTTGCCCTGACACGACAAATAAATAATATAAAATAAATTCCCTGTAGTCACCTATGGATGTGAGAGCTGGACCATAAGGAAGGTTGAGCGAAAGAAGAGAGGCGCTTTTGAACGGTGGTGCTGGAGGACAATTCTGAGAGTGCCCTGGACCGTGAGAAGATCCAACCAGTCCACACTTCAGGAAATAAAGCCCAACTGCTCATTGGAGGGAAGGATAGTAGAGGCCAAAATGAAGTACTTTGGCCACATCATGAGAAGAAAGGAAAGTTTAGAGAAGACAATGATGCTGGGGAAAATGGAAGGAAAAAGGAAGAGGGGCCAACCAAGGGCAAGATGGATGGATGGCATCCTTGAAGTGACTGGATTGACCTTGAAGGAGCTGGGGGTGGTCACAGCCGACACAGAGCTTTGGCATGGGCTGGTCCATGAAGTCACATAGAGTTGGAAACAACTGAATGAATGAACAAAAAAAAAATGCCATTGCACAAGGAAATTAAATGCTTTCCTCAGTACAGGCCACAACACACCCACCCTTCCACAGTCCCACCACCACACAACCCCCAATGCGTTGTCAATGAGAAGTCACTGAGTTCAACATAGCCACAGCTCTATGATAAAAGCTGTTTCTCAGTCTGTTTGTTCTTACCTTTGTCACCCTGTAGTGTCTGCCAGATGGTAATCATTCAAAAAAAAAAAAAAGCTGCGTGAGATGGATCTCCAAGAATGCTCTGAGCTGTCTTAAGGCTTGGGGACTTAACTCAGAATATCAAGGCGGATAATTAACAATATCTGCTTTCATCTGGGTCCACACTGCCATATAATCCAATTCAGTGTGGATGTTATAAAGCTGTGTAGAAGGGGCTTTATAAAGTTCCTCCAAGGAGGGGAGAAAGAGGTCAACCCATGAGCGCCTTCCAATCTATAGCCACTATGCAATGATGGTGATTGCACAACCCACAGAGCCCCTCACCATCCCATAGCTAACCCTGCAAACAGAGCTATCTGAGAAGAATAGGATCTGTTTGCAGGAGATAAGCCCGCAGGATAGTCCTTCACCATTACTGTCCAAAGAAAAGACTGGGATCCTATCTGGTCTGATTGAGGAGAAAAGGTATGATATATGTAGGATACTGATGCACGTTAAGGACTTTTTGGTGCATTTTTGTTGGCAGTCATTTTTAGCTGCCACAGTTTAAAAATGGCTTCGAACTGCATTAAATGGCTAGTATAGATGGGGCTTTTGTCCCCTGCTTCTATCAAACCTTGCTCCCTCCATCTCAACATCTAAGATCCCACTCTTTTCTTGCTGAGGATTATCCTGTGGGCTTATCTCTTCCAAACAGATTCCATTCGTTTTGTGTAGCTGTGCTTGTGGGGTTTGTTATGGGATGAGGAGGGACATTGCTTTCCTTGCTGCTGCCTCATAGCCACTTCTTGGACAGACATTGTGTTTTGTCTTCCTTTGATTAGGACAGTAGTTTTCAACCTGTGGTTGCCCAGGTGTTTTGGCCTACAACTCCCAGAAACCCCAGCCAGTTTATTTGATTTCTGGGAGTTGAAGGCCAAAATATCTAGGGACCCACGGGTTGAGAACCACTGGATTAGAACTTGGTCAGGAGTTGCAGGAAATTACTCCTTATTCCTTCCATTACTCCTTTAAAATATCATTCATCCCCTGTGCTTCTGATAGCTAAGCCATTATTTCTTAAGTATTGGCTCAAGATAAGACAACACCAGCGGGAGCTCTAAGAGAGAGAAGGTAGTGGCATCAGAGCTCTTTGCTTAAGATTGGTGTGGTGAAGCTCAGCTTCATTCTCATGATTAAGACATTCTCCTTGCTACACGATCAGGATCTTGGGTGTTCACCACAGCTAGTGATAGGCTAGTGATCAGTGTGGCACAGCTCCTTGCTGCCTGGCAACTTGTGTTTCAGGAAGAACAGGTTTCCCTGTGTGGTGCTCTTCCAGGGAGAATGGAGCTGTTCCTGTTCTTTAAGTGCTCCAGGCCGAGAGAGTCACTAAGGCAACTATTCAACTGGAATAGATTGCAGTGTGGACTCAGATAACCCAGTTCAAAGCTATTTTGTGGAATTTTATTCAGCTGTGTGGAAGGGGCCGTAGTGACTCTCTCTCAGCCAGGAGCACCTAAAGAACTGGAACAGTGCCATATTATGGGTTATATGGCTGTGTGGAAGGGCCCAAAGTCAATCACTTTCACACCATTGGCGTCTTTTTGGAAAAGTCTGTAGCCATGGATTCTGCAACTGTGCACTTTGACATGCAGGGAGTTTAGGGAATTGTAATCCCAGGTTGGAGAAGACTGTTTAGGCTCTTATATATTATACTCAGGTGATAAATATGACATGAGAGGCAGAGAATGATCTCACAAAGAAGTACATACCTTTCTGTTTGTCCTTATTTACTTCCTTCCTAAAAGAAGCAGTTTTCCCTCTGAATAGGGTTGGACTTTTTCACACACATTACAGAGGGAAACAAATGAAGACATTTGAGACCTCCAAGGGCAATGTACTCATAATCCAATGTGCATCTTAAAACATGTATCCCATCATTTTTGCCCATGTCCAGCATTATTTTTTAATCTTTTAAATTTTAATTACATTTGGCCTTCCCATAGATTTTAAAGTGTTTTGTCCTATTGATAACGCTTATGTTATTGTTTTATTGTTTTGTTGTTTTTAAATTGCTTCTATTATTATTGTTATTGCTTGTATTGTATTTTGGGCTCGGCCTCATGTAAGCCGCACCGAGTCCCCTGGGGAGATGGTAGCGGGGTATTAATAAAGTGTTATTATTATCTTAGACACAGAGCAGTGCATTCAAACTACAGAAAAGGGGTTTTCGTTTTAACATTGGGAAGAATTACCTGGCTGTAAGAGCTGTTTGTGGAAAATCCTGCTGTCTTGGAGTATGGTGGAGTCTACTTTTTCTGGATGTTTTAAGCAGAGGCTGGATAATTTGAACTGTTAGGTGTAAAAGTATCAAATGCCCTATTTTGAGTTGTTATGAACGACATGTTTTTTATATGGCACAGATTATAACTGTATTACTACTCAAACTCTTCACCTAAAAACAAGCTAATTGGATTGATGTCCAGGATAAAAGGCATGGCTTGGATTTATTTCAAGAAAAGTAATTTTGTAAGTAGCCAGTGACAAAACTAGTGACAAAACTACCTACGAAACTTGATAACTAGTCAGTTGCAAAACTAGCCAGTTACAAAACGGTGCCAACCTTCTGAAATCAGACATGTTTGGTCCTGTTTTGGGAGGGACCATCTACAAAATCATCAAATTGGAAGATAACCCAAAGGCTGTCTGTCCGATCCTGTTGTTGTTCCCTCCTGCCATACAGGAATAGACAAAGCCCTCTCAACAGATGGTTCTCAAAGCATCTTAGATATTAGCCCTATTCCTTCTGTTGAAAAGTCAGGGATCCCTGGCAAAAAAGGTGCAGAGATGAAATCAAGTGACCATGTATGTCATAATAACAAAAAAGTAGAGCAGTGGTACCTACTGCTATTCATAAGGGATGAGTTGTAACACTGACTGTTGGTGCCTTGTTTTCCATTACCTAGATTATTGGCAAATGGAAGATGCTGGTTGATTGTAAAACTCGATTAGGGTTGCAATTATCTAAGTCAATCCATCTAAATAACCAGCGAATTCACAAGAGTTCATGGGCCTGTTCACATTTTATCAAGGAGAAGCAGTGCTGTGCCTCACAGTGAAACTTTGCTTGCTTGTTTCTCCCCTTTCTAAATTTCCAGTAATCTTATATTTCAGATTTCCCTCCCTCGGAGAATTGTGCCTTCATAGCCGCTTTTTACCTGGAAGTCCTATTGTGGGGTGTTTTTTGGGGGTTTTTTTGAGGTCTGTTGCAGTAGACTTCACAAACACCTGTGACTGGCTCTCCAGATTCTCTTCTCATCTTTGCCTTAAGTCCTATCATTTTATTTCACATGAGCAGAATTAGAAGAAATTCAGAGACAGAGCTTTTGCAGAGACACTCTCCTTGAGAGGAAAGGTTTCCTTAGGCATTCCAGAGTCTCATCTGCCTTTTTTTTAGTTTTAAGTCTTTAAGCCTTGCGCATCCAAGTGCAAAATATTCCCTTTTTTTTGGTCGGACCACATCTGCAATCACACTGTGTCTAATTCTATGCACTGCAGTTTAAGGGAGACGTTGACTCTTAAGCTGGAATGTGTTCAGAGGAAGGCAGCAAAAATGATCACAGATCTGGAGAACAAGCCCTAAGAAGAGCATCTTAAAGAGCTGGGCATGTTTAGCCTGCAGAAGAGAAGACTGAGAGGAGACATGATGAGGGCATGTTTCAAGATGTGAGGGGGAGTCATAGGAAGGAGCACGCAGGCTTGTTTTCTGCTGCCCTGGAGACTAGGACGCCAAACAATGGCTTCAAACTACAGGAAAGGAGATTCTACCTAAACATTATTACCTTATTTTATTAAATGAAGATCACCATGCATCTGGGTAAGGAATTAGCTGGTCCTGCAAGTAAGTTGCACAATTTAGGCCAGGCTTATGGGAGGTGGAGGCCAGAACATCCGGCTGAAGGTTGCCTTCCTGTACTTTGTACAATGGTTGCATTTTGCATCCCAGGTTTCTGGGATCTGTGCTGATTCATGACACCAGAGTTGGAACAACCACAAGTTCCCTGGCTGGTTTCCTCCCACCTTTTGTGGCCTTCATATTTCTTCACTGGGGTATAAAATTTCCCAAAGCATTCGTGAAAATGCTGGAGATCAGCCCAGTTTCACTTATCAGGATTTCCCCAAGGGACTTTTACTGGACTGCGTGCTTGCTGGTATTGTTTGGGTGGTTTAGGTGTTGTTATGGGATGATTAAACGTTGCGTTCCTGTCCTCTTGGATGGTGCCATCTCTCAGAAGCTGCTGTGAATCCCTCCTTTCAGATTGCCTTGGCCAGTTTCTACGAAGATGGAGGGGATGAAGACATCATTACTCTCCCTCAGCCGGCTCCAAGTTCTGTTACAAGAGGCACCACACCCAGGTAAGAACAACTGGCATGCCTTCGAGCACAACTGTATTACACACCTTTATATATGTGCCAGTTTCCAGAAGGAGACATGATAATTGTTGCTTTGGAAAGCTCTGCTGGAGATCTCGAATAACCATTGAACTACAGTTTCCCTGAGGGTGACTTGTGGAACAATACTGGTAAACCAGAATAGATAAGTTAGATGCGCATTTTAAGCCATTTGAGACTGAGCATTCATTAAGGCTGACTGCAAAGTCATTGAAATGCTGTAAAAATAGATGTGCTGTACTTTTTATAGTAGAGCGGAGTAGCAAAACATACCTCGTATGGGCTAGCTCTGAGTATAAATAGATGTTTTGTGGAGACTTTTGTACACTTTGTATTTGTGTCCTTTAGGATATGCCAGGATATAGTTTGCATTTAGGTTCAATTCCCAGCCCCCAAATATTCTATCGCTGGGATGGTCCGAAATTCTGAATCGGGAAGAATTCCTCGCAGGGACTTTGTGCAGCTGATGCCAGGGACAGTAGACAGAATTGGTGCAGAGAAGCTCCAGTCTTCTGTCTGGGATGACTCAGCGTGACCCTGTTGTGGACTGCAAAGTTAGTTTCTTTTTTTTTAAATGGTATGCCATGTGACTGGATAGGTTTGTTGTCTTAGGTTTGTATTTTCACTGACTTGGATGGCAGTGAAATATTCCACACCTGGAATATTGTGTCCAATTCTGGGCACCAAAATTCAAGAGAGATATTGACAAGCTGGAATGTGTCCAGAGGAGGGCGACTAAAATGATCAAGGGTCTGGAGAACAAGCCCTATGAGCTTAAGGAACTGGGCATGTTTAGCCTGAAGAAGAGAAGGATGAGAGGAGATATGATAGCCATGTATAAATATGTGAGAGGAAGCCACAGGGAGGAGGGAGCAAGCTTGTTTTCTGCTTCCATGGAGACTAGGACAAGGAACAATGGCTTCAAACTACAAGAGAGGAGATTCCATCTGAACATGAGGAAGAACTTCCTGACTGTGAGAGCCGTTCAGCAGTGGAACTCTCTGGCCCGGAGTGTGGTGGAGGCTCCTTCTTTGGAAGCTTTTAAACAGAGGCTGGATGGCCATCTGTCGGGGGTGCTTTGAATGCAGTATTCCTGCTTGGCAGAATGGGGTTGGACTGGATGGCCCATGAGGTCTCTTCCAACTCTTTGATTCTATGTAGAGAGCTTTGCAAAAGCATGGAAGAGCCAAACAACGGTGAGCAAAATAATGGCTCCTGGTCTCTTACTGAAGCAATTTTCTGGAATTCTGTCACAATCCTTCGAGCAGTAGCCTAGCCCCATTTTTGGTACTTGCTGAGCTTAAAGAGATGGTTAAGACTGCATTACAGGGATTTAATAATATTAATCATCATCTTTATACCCCGACACCATCTCCCCAATGGGGAGTCAGGGCGGCTTACATGAGGCCAAGCCCAAACAATAAATTACAACGAAATAAAAACGAAAACAATAAACAACCTCATAATTAGATAAAACATATGAATGCATAACAATATAAAATTACAGTAAACACAATCACAGTGACAATGGCCAAGCTACATGTAATGATTTCCTAGGCTGTCCTCTTTCTTTCCCCCGGATAAGTGAAGTGCTACTTAAGGAATGCTTGGGATCATGCTGAAACCTGCCCCTCTGACTCAGGGCCCGGCCTGAATTGATTGGATGTGTCAGAGGTCTTTGCAAGATGTAAGCACTCCCTCCTTCAAGGAGTGCATGCTTCATAATCACAGGCAAATTAGTAGTTTTTTGTAATATACATGAATCAGATCCTGAACATGTATGAGGTACACATTATTTATTTATTTACCATATTTGTACACTACCATTCTCACCTCAGAGGGGACTCAGGGTGGTCTTACAACAGACAGCAATTCGATGCCATCCACACATATATTAAAATAAACAATTACAATTATAAACCCCCTCAGGGTGAGACAGGCGGTATTTATTCATTTATTTATTTATTTGCAGTATTTGTATCCTGCTTTTCTCACTCCGAGGGGGTTTATAATTGTAATTGTTTATATTAATATAACAGAATTGCTGTCTGTTGTAAGGTATATAAATACTATAAATAAATAAATGATTAAACATCAATTACAATTACGCCATCTAAATCATAATCCAGGGCCGTTCCATTTGTCAATCGTATTGATTCATAATCACGTATTTCACTGTTCCAAATTAGTTGTCAAAAGCTTGGTCCCAAAGCCACATCTTAAGTCATGCTGGGCAACCTTTCGAGCTTGGTGTGTCAATACTCGCCAAAAAACTGAGCATAACTCGAGTGGGGTGTCACTTCGAGAGTAAACCCATACTTTCATGATATTTATAGTTTAATAACAAAAATATATTATTGTAATATATAACTGTATATTTTCTATACAGTTTTCTATAACTTTTTCTATAATGCCATATATCTCGGCATTACAGAAAAATGCTGGTGTAGGAGCCAAGGATGAAATGTCCTTCTTGGGATGCGGCCCCATCTTCTCTGTATGCGGCTGCATGCAGCTGTGTGTCATTGAAAATGGCTACGCGTGTCAGTGCTGACACACATGTCATAGGTTCGCCATCATGGTCTTAAGTTTTTTTCCTGAAGATCAGGAGAGAAGGGGCTGATCTACTATGATCCTTTTGGTGCCTGGTCAATATTAAACTTTTGATCATCCTTTTGACCTTTGTTTTACATGCTGTTTAGTACAGTTGCTGTGGTGGCATCATTGCAAAGGGAAAAGAGGTTTGGGATTTTCAATGGATCACAACTGAGATAGGATTGTTGTTTATCCAGTCCTTCCCTTCCTGGATTCCAGCCTTTCATGCAATTCTGGAAGATGAAGTTGCACAAAACGATTCTGGCCCAGCTTATCTATCTGAACGCATCTCTTCCTACGAACCCCCCAGGAATTTGAGATCGTCCGAGGAGGCCCTGCTCTCGATCCCGCCTGCTTTGCAAGCACGTCTGGCGGGGACGAGAGACAGGGCCTTCTCTGTGGTGGCCCCTCGGCTGTGGAACTCCCTGCCTAGGGACATTAGATCAGCTCCCTCCCTCCTGACCTTTTGGAAAAGAGTAAAAACTTGGCAAGCATTTGGAACCTCCGAATAAATAGACAAACTTGAATTGGAGAATTATTATTATTATGATTATCTTTATTTGTACCCCGCTAGCACCTCCCGAAGGACTCGATGCGGCTTACAAAGGCCAAGGCCTCAAAACACAACATAACAATACAACACCTAAAGCAAATTAAAAACAGTTAAAGCAATATTAAACAACAAGCAATAAACAATACATCAAGACACAATAAAACTGGGCCGGGCCAGAGTAATGGGTACAGGATTAAAAGTGCTGATGTGACAGGTGATATGTAGGATTATAGGGTAAGTACAGTGTGCGGTGTGCCAGAAATCCTAGTTCTAATAAAGTGCTTCTGGGACTTGTTATTGGAGATTCCTATTCTGGGAAGGGAGATCGGAACAGCCAGGTCTTCAAGTTCTTTCTAAAGACTGCCAGTGTAGGGGCCTGTCTAAGATCTTTTGGGAGGGTGTTCCAGAGTCAGGGGGCCACCATAGAAAAGCCCCTGTCTCGCGTCCCCACCAAACCCGCCTCCAACACAGGCGGAATCACAAGCAGGGCCTCTCCGGATGAACGAAGTGAGCGCATGGGTTCATAAATGGAGATGCGGTCACACAGATAGGATGGTCATTTAGGGCTTTGTAGGTAAGGACCTGCACCTTAAATTGGGCTCGGAAAATAAACGGCAGCCAGTGGAGCTCCTTGAACAGGAGGGTTGACCTCTCTCTGTAAGGAGCCCCAGTTAACATCCTGGCTGCTGCCCGTTGGACCAGTTGGAATTTCTGAGCCGTTTTCAAGGGCAGCCCCATATAGAGCGCATTACAGTAGTCCAATCTAGAGGTGACCAAGGCATGGACCACCCCGGCCAGATCAGCCTTTGTGAGGTACGGTCGCAGTTGGCGCACGAATCTCAATTGTGCAAAAGCCCTCCCGGACACCACCGACGCCTGACCCAGGAATGGCCCAAGACGATGGAAAGGATAAGGACTTGAATGAGAGGATATAGTTTTTAGCTTTTAATATTGTTATTATGCACTGTCTTATGTCTAATTGCACTATAATGGTTCTTTTGCTTATCAATGTATATATTTTTATGGCATCGAATTGTGCCGATTGTGCACGCCGCTCTGAGTCGCCTCCGGGCTGATATGAGTGGGGTAGAAATAATGCAAATAAATAAATCAATAAAACCCCAGGTTTTCGCATCTGTGCACCATGTGGCATTCAGATCTTTAGATCCTTTCCTCTTTTTAAAACCTTTGTTTCCTATTGCTAGCATCACCTAGCAGGAATCATAGAATCCTGATTCTGTGGAGCAGGCTTAACGGCGTTGAGAGGGATGGCATGAGGACAAAAGAGCACGTTAGCAGAAGGTGGACTCATTTGGCTTTTCCTTTCTTCTCCCCAGCGACCACCGGGTGACATCATTCCGCGATCTTGTCCATGCTCAGGAAGAGGAGGAGGAGGAGGAAGAAGGACAAAGGTTTGTTGCTGGTTGAATGCCCAGATCTCCATCTTACTTATGGGAAGAGAGTGAGACGAGGGAGAAAGATCTGGCTTTGTCTCTGGCGACACATTGATGCTGAGGCTGCTATAGAAATGGTGGTGTTGGGCGGGCCGTGGCTGTTGGAGCAGCTGTTGGAGTCTGTCTCTTGAAGGGCATGACCTTCCCTGCCTTTGTCTGAGGCCCTTTCATTCCAGGCCTTGCATAGCAAGTGGCTGCGCTCTTCTTCGCCTCGAGCAGGAGATGGCATTATTAGTTGCCTTCTTCTGTACTGATATCCCGATAGATATCCTGCATCAAGAAAAGCTGGTCATTCTCTGATCCGTAAAATGCTTTTATTTCAATTTTCATTCAGTGTTCATTTACTCTGGTTTGTTGTAGGTTTTTCAGGCTGTATAGCCATGTCCCAGAAGCATTCTCTCCTGACATTTCACCTGCATCTGTGGCAGACATCCTCAAAGGTTGTGAGCTCTGTTGGAAACTAGGAAAATGGGGTTTATATATCTGTGGAAGGTCCAGGGTGGGAGAAAGAACTCATGTCTGTTGGAGCTAGGTGTGAATGCCTCAATTGGCCACCTTCAATTGACCACATTTCTGTATACGAACCCACACAATCTCTTCGTTCATCTGGAGAGGCCCTGCTCACGATCCCACCTGCATCGCAAGCGTGCTTGGTGGGAATGAGGGACAGGGCCTTCTCGGTGATGGCCCCATGACTCTGGAACTCCCTCCCCAAGGACATCAGGCATGCCCCAACACTGGCAGTCTTTAGAAGGAGCTTGAAAACATGGATGTTCCAGTGTGCCTTCCCAGATTAAGGAAGCCCAAGCAATATGTCCCAAATGCACTTTACAAGAGAGTTAGAATTGTCTGCACACCCACTTATCCCTAAAATATCCATCCTATTTCACCTGGACATGCCCAGCATTTTAAAAAAAATAACCATTACATTTGGCCCTGCCACAGATTTTTAAATGCTGATATTTTTGTTATTGTTTTGCTTTGCTATGAGTTATTTATTGTTGTATTGTTGTTGTTGTGTTTTTTGTTTCTGATGTATTTTGGGCTGAGCCTCTTGTAAGCCGCACCCACCGAGTCCTGCGGGAGATGGTAGCAGGATATAAATAAAGGTTTATTATTATTATTATTATTATTATTATTATTATTATTATTATTGATAAGCATTTGATGGCCTGACAGTTTTTAGGTGTGGCTTGTTACCCTCTCCCACCCTGGACCTTCCACAGATATATAAACCCAATTTTTCTAGTTTCCAACAGACCTCACAACCTCTGAGGATATCTGCTACGGATGCAGGTGAAACATCAGGAGAGAATGCTTTTGGAACACGGCCATATAGTCTGAAAAACCTACAACAACCCAGTGATTCTGGCCATGAAAGCCTTTGACAATATACTCATTTACTCTGTTCACTATTTATGCTGCTTATTCTATTTTTGCTAGTTAATCAGGGAGCGAAAGATGTCCATTGATCAGGGGCCTCTACTCAGGAGGGCAGAAGAAGGAGGGCCTGAAGAACAACCCCTATGAGGAGCAGTTTAAAGAGCTGGGCATTTTTAGCCTGCAGAAGAGAAGGCTGAGAGGAGATATGATAGCCATGCATAAATATGTGAGAGGAAGTCATAGAGAGGAGGGAGCAAGCTTGTTTTCTACTGCCCTGGAGACTACGACTCTGGAGAACAAGCCCTATGAGGAGCAGCTTAAAGAGCAGGGCATGTTCAGCCTACAGAAGAGAAGGCTGAGAGGAGACATGATAGTCATACATAAATATGTGAGAGGAAGTCATAGGAAGGAGGGAGCTGCCCTGGAGACTAGGACGCAATGGAACAATGTCTACAAGAAAGGAGATTCCATCTGAACATTAGGAAGAACTTCCTGAGTGTGAGAGCTGTTCAGCAGTGGAACTCTCTGCCCTGGAGTGTGGTGGAGGCTCCTTCTTTGGAAGCTTTTAAACAGAGGCTGGATGGCCATCTGTCAGGGGTGCTTTGAATACAATTTTCCTGCTTCTTGGCAGAATGGGGTTGGACTGGATGGCCCATGAGGTCTCTTCCAACTCTATGATTCTATAAAGGGCCCCTGAGCTCCTCACCCCAAAACACAGGCTCCAGAAATGGCCATTGATTTTTTTTTTGGTCGTGTCAGGAGCGACTTGAGAAACTGCAAGTTGCTTCTGGTGTGAGAATTGGCTATCTGCAAGGACATTGCCCAGGGGACACTCAAATGTTTTGATGTTTTTACCATCCTTGTGGGAGGCTTCCCTCATGTCCCCGCATGAAGAGCTGGAGCTGATAGAGGGAGCTCATCTGCACTCTCCCCGGATTTGAACCTGCGACCTGTCGGTCTTCAGTCCTGCCAGCACAAGGGTTTAACTCACTGCGCAACTGGGGGCTCCATGGCCATTGATGCCAGTCAGGATCTTGTGAGGAAGGGATTCAAAGCAGCCTCTCAGAATTAAACACCCCCATGATTGTGTTGTTGTGTGCCTTCAAGCCACTTCTTGTCTGGATTTACTTGGGAAATTTGCTGTTCTTTAAAGCTGAGAGACAGTGATTTACCCAAGGCCACACATGGCTGAACAGGGATTAGAATCCTACTCTCCTAGAGTCCTAATCCATCCCTCAAGCCAGTACGCTTATATCACATTGGACTCTTTGAGTAGCTTTGCTATCTGAGCTTAACCAAGAGAGAGTTGACTTGATAAGGGAGCTCCTGCTAAAGCTAAGGGGTCATTCCGGCATGTTGGAGATAACAGCCGTGCTTCGCTCTTTGAAGCAACTTGCTTAGCCTTTGAACTACAGCCTGAATTCAGTTGAGTGTAGCTCCTGTGTCTTGCCTCTTGTCAACTGAGCCAGTCAACAGAAGAGAGCTGCCTATAGAGAGCCATGTTGAAGCAAAGGCCTAACAGCAGGTCATTCTTCTTGTTCGATGGTCTGACTTGGCCACGGTAGTCCACGCTCTGGTTACATCCCGTTTAGACTACTGCAACGCTCTCTATGTGGGGTTGCCTTTGAAGACAGCTCGGAAGCTCCAACTAGTCCAACGCTCGGCAGCCATGATTTTAACAGGAACGGAGCGCAGGGAGCATACAACCCCCCTGTTGCGCCAACTCCACTGGCTACCGATCTGCTACCGGGCTGAATTCAAAGTGCTGGCGTTGGCCTTTAAAGCCCTAAACGGTTCCGGCCCAAGCTACCTATCCGACCGCATCTCTGCCTATGAACCCACCAGGACTTTGAGATCTTCCGGGGAGACCCTGCTCTCGATCCCGCCTGCTTCTCAAGCTCGGCTGGCGGGGACGAGAGATATGGCCTTCTCGGTGGTGGCTCCTCGGCTGTGGAACGCCCTTCCTACGGACATTAGACTAGCACCATCTCTAATGGTATTCCGCAAAAAGGTGAAGACCTGGATGTTTGTGCAGGCGTTTGAGTAATTTTAGTGCAATCTGGTAATGGAACATAGGAATGGAACAATGGACGACGAATCTGGACTACGCTTGGATGATGAGAAGATTGGGTACGGTTGTTTTTTGTA
Source organism: Anolis sagrei ordinatus (assembly GCF_025583915.1). Lineage (NCBI taxonomy): Eukaryota > Metazoa > Chordata > Lepidosauria > Squamata > Anolidae > Anolis > Anolis sagrei. The sequence goes on from NW_026847438.1 coordinate 7,828,061, forward strand.
ATAATTGTGCATTGTAATTGCTTATTGGTAATTTATGGATAATGTGTTAAGTCAATTGTTATATGTTGCATGGAACCACTGCTGTTTCTACTGTTTTTACTGTTTGTGAACCGCTGTGAGTCGCCTTCGGGCTTGAGATACAGCGGTATAGAAGCAAAGTAAATAAATAAATAATAAATAAATGCTTGTGAGTGCTGGTCACCTATGTAGTGAAAATATAGCAAAGGTGCATAAGTTTTTACAAGGCTTGTGCTTTCTAAATCTTTCAGATGTTAGGTGCTAAGAATGAGGAGAAGGAGGGATCAGGATTTGTTGTGACTACACAACAGTACAGAAAAAAGTACAAAAAGTATTGCTTTTTCATGCCTTCATTGCACTCCTTTGAACTAGGGTTACCCACTTGCAGGGCTCTAATATGTTAGACCAGCTCAGATATAGATAAGAGTAGACCTTCCACTTTCATGGGTGTTGGGTTGCAGATCCCCCACAAATGTGGGAAACTGAATTAAGAAAAGTATTTCTTTTCTTTTTACCTGGGAGAACACCTCACTAGGAATCTCTAGGTCCTCCCGCACAATTCTGTGATTTGCCTCGTCTGTCCGTTGAACATAGAATTGAATTGGAGTGCTTACAAATACTTAGAGGAGTGTTCTTTTGAGGAATCTCTAGAGCCCCTTCCACACAGCTGAATAAAATACCACATTTTCTGCTTTGAACTGGAATATATGGCATTGTGGACTCAGATAATAATAATAATAATAATAATAATAATTTTATTTATTTATTTATTTATTTATTTATCATGTCAGGAGCAAACCAAACAGTTGTATTACATTTTTTTAACAAACAAACAAGCAAACAAAGCACAACGTTTGCAAGCTTGGTAGTTGATTAAATGTCCTTTGACCAGTATCTGGTCACTTGGAGTGCCTCTGGTGTTGCCGCAAGAAGGTCCTCCATTGTGTATGTAGCAGGGCTCAGGTTGCATTGCAGCAGGTGGTCAGTGGTTTGCTCTTCTCCACACTCGCATGTTGTGGATTCCACTTTGTAGACCCATTTCCTAAGGTTGGCTCTGCATCTCGTGGTGCCAGAGCGCAGCCTGTTCAGCGCCTTCCAAGTCACCCAGTCTTCTGTGTGCCCAGAGGGGAGTTTCTCATCTGGTATTACCCATGGATTGAGGTGCTGGGTTTGGGCCTGCCACTTTTGGACTCTCGCTTGCTGGGGTGTTCCAGTGAGTGTCTCTGTAGATCTTAGAAAACTATTTCTTGATTTAAGTCATTGACGTGCTGGCTGATACCCAAACAAGGGATGAGCTGGAGATGTCTCTGCCTTGGTCCTTTCACTATTGGCTGCTACTTCCCGGCGGATGTCAGGTGGTGCAATACTGGCTAAGCAGTGTAATTTCTCCAGTGGTGTAGGGTGCAGACACCCCGTGATAATACGGTATGTCTCATTAAGAGCCACATCCACTGTTTTAGTGTGGTGAGATGTGTTCCACACCGGGCATGCGTACTCAGCAGCAGAGTAGCATAGCGCAAGGGCAGACGTCTTCACTGTATCTGGTTGTGATCCCCAGGTTGTGCCAGTCAGCTTTCGTATGATAATGTTTCTAGTGACCTACAAGAAGCAGGCAGTGCTTCTTGTAGGTCAGAGCACGGTCCAGAGTGACTCCCAGGTGTTTGGGTGCGCTGCAATGCTCCAGTGGGATTCCTTCCCAGGTCATCCTCAGAGCTCGGGATGCTTGTCTGTTCTTGAGATGAAAGGCACATGTCTGTGTTTTAGATGGATTAGGGATCAGTTGGGTTTTCCCTGTAATAGGCAGTAAGAGCACCTAGAGCTTCAGAGAGCTTCTGTTCTACCATCTCAAAGCTCCTTGCTTGAGCAGTAATGGCATGATCATCAGCATATCTGAAACCCTAGGGATGATGATGACCTAAAGGTGAGGAGAGATGATGATGACCTAAATTCCCCGGGAAGTGAATTCCACAGGTGGGGGGGGGGCCACCACCGAGAAGTCCCTGTCCCTTGTCCCTGCCAAACATGTTTGAGACAAAGGCGGGGCCAAGAGCCGGGCCTCTCCATTAGATCTTAAACTCCAAGGTGGGACATAGAAGGAGATATGTTCGAACAGGTACGCTGGACAGGAGCCATAATATAGGGTTTTATAGGTCAAAACCAGCACTTTGAATTGTGCTCGGAATTGGATCGGCCGCCATTGGAGCTGACACAACAGGGGGGTGGTATGCTCCCTGTATGACGCTCCGGTGAGTAGCCTAGCTGCCTGCCCGTTGGACCTTTTGCTTGAAGTTGATGACCTTGGAGGGCTTACAGATTCCAAGAGAGAACATTTTAATCAAATCCATGAATAATCAAATCTGCAAAAATTCAGTCTGCAAATGTGGAGGGCTGTCTGTCCAGTGGAGAAGTGTGGCGATGATGTGGGTTTGTTGTCTTCTCTTCAGATTTTACGCCGGAGGCTCAGAGCGAAGTGGGCAGCAGATTGTTGGCCCTCCCAGGAAGAAGAGTCCCAACGAATTGGTGGAAGACTTGTTCCGAGGGGCCAAAGAACATGGAGCCGTGGCTGTTGAGAGGACGGCCAAGAGCCCTGGAGAGGGGAGCAGGGCAAGGGTGAGCATGGAGTAGGGGGTGGAAGGTTTGGGGTCTGGTGGGAGCAGTAAAAACTGAGGTGGGGAGCCTCATTTGGTCTCTGAGCTGTTTTAGCAGCTCCCAAGTCTGTGTCCTCCAGCACTGTGCTTTTCCCCAGTCAGCGACTGCAGATAAGAGCAGAAAGATCGCTTCCTTTCTGTGTTGTGCAGTTTTGCTGTTCTCTCCATCTTTTTTTTTTTTTGAGAGAGAGAGAGAAGCAAGTCTTTGGGTTTGTAAATCCATTTGGCTTCCTCCAACTCTTCAAGGCTGTTTTCTTCCTTTCAGCCCTTTGCCGGCGGGGGGTATCGCTTGGGAGCTGCTCCTGAGGAGGAGTCTGCTTACGTGGCAGGAGAGTCAAGGCAGAATGCAGCCCAAGATGTGAGTAGTTCTGAAACGAAAGGTATAGTTATAGTATTGTCTTCTAAGGCTCCAATTCAGGGCCTTTCCACACAGCTCTATACCCCAGAATATCAAGGCAGAAAATCCCACAATATCTGCTTTGAATTCAGTTATCTGAGTCCACAGTGCCATATATCCCAGTTCAAAGCAGTTTTTGTGGGATTTTCTGCCTTTTTTTTTTTTGTCGTGTCAGGAGCAGCTTGAGAAACTGCAAGTTGCTTCTGGTGTGAGAGAATTGGCCGTCTGCAAGGACGTTGCCCAGGGAACGCCCGGATGTTTTGATGTTTTATCATCCTTGTGGGAGGCTTCTCTCAGGTCCCCATATGAGGAGCTGGAGCTGATAGAGGGAGCTCATCTGCGCTCTCCCCGGATTTGAACCTGTGAGTTGTCGGTCTTCAGTCCTGCCGGCACAAGGGTTTAACCCACTGCGCCACCGGGAGCTCCTTTTTTCTGCCTTGATATTCTGGGATATAGGGCTGTGTGGAAGGGTCCTCTGAGAATCCAAAATCAAAGAGTTGGAAGAGACCACATGGGTGTTGCACTCCAGGTCAGGTAGAAGCCCTCTGACTTTAAAGCACACCACACGAAGAGTGAAGAAACAAATCTTCTTTTATTGAAGCTTAGTTAGTAGCCAGAAGAAATAAATGCTTGTAAGAAAATAAGAAAGTTCCAAAAAGTAATAAGTCCATAAAAGGTAGTAACACCAAGCAAAGTCCACAGAAGTTATAAAAGCAATCCAAGGCAGCATTTATCCAGACAGGAATCAACAGGATGCGAAGACAATCCAAAAGGCTAAAAAAAAAAAAAACTCCACAGGAACAAGACTCTTTGAACAAAATTTCCATGGCATATGAACTTAATTTCCAAATGATGCCTGATCTAACAGGTCTTCATTTGAGGCAAACTTTATATCCCGAAACTCAGGAATATGTTTCGCTTCCCCCCACATTTACCCCTTATCAGGTGAAGCCTTTCAGAGTGACGTAAACACTGAGTTTGCTGTCGATCCTGGCTAATCTCCAGCCGCCTATTCTTCAGCTCCCTATCTGACTACTCATTAAAATTCCCAGGTGTCAGATTGTTTTCCAAACCCAAATCTTGAGAGCTCACAGAGAGAGGGAGTGAACCATCATTGCTAGGCCCAGCAGGGATATTCTCATGAGAAACTGTCCTTTGCAGTGAGGCCTCTCTGTCATTGTCTGCATGAAAATCATTGACCAAGCCATCTCCATCTTGGACCTCAGCCTCGGCACCATCATTTCCCTCATCATTTCCCACATCAGGATCCTGAAACACAAACACAGGCTGATTCCCAACAATGGGCCATCTAGTCCAACCCCCTTCTGCCATGCAGGAGAAGCACAATCAACGTGTTGGAAATGTTTCTATTTCTTTGCAGGTCCACGTGGTCCTGAAATTGTGGAAGAGCGGGTTCAGCCTGGACGGTGGCGAACTGCGGAGCTACCAAGACCCGTCCAATTCCCAATTCCTGGAATCTATCCGCAGAGGGTAACAAATGGGGAGTGGGGAGATGTCTTATCCCAGATGTTTGAGGCCGGGGCTGTCATTCCTCACAGTGAAGCTGAGCAGAAGATGCTCCATTCGGTTACATGACCCAGAAAGGTTCCTTATGTGGCTTGGCCTCGGGCCTCGAATGAGTCTCTTTCTTCCCTTCCTTTTGCCAGGGAGGTCCCTGCGGAGCTCCGTCGGTTGGCGCGCGGCGGGCAGGTGAACCTGGACCTGGAGGACCACCGCGATGAGGATTTTGTGAAGCCCCGAGGGACCTTCAGAGCTTTCACTGGAGAAGGGCAGAAGCTGGGCAGGTGAGGAGTTTCCTTACTTAAGACTCTTCCCTCTGTGTGTTTGAACATACAGTGGAAACTTTACTTAAGAACGTCCCAACCTATTCGCGTCGCTAGGCCCTGTTTCGCTTTGACATAAGAGCAGCATTTTGAGTTAAGAGCTAGTGCCAGCGGGAGTTCTAGCACCAGAGTACAGGGCTTTGGGGCTTTGAGGGAGCAGCCTCTGTGCCTTGTACTTCGTGCTTTTGTCCACTTTGGGAGATTGCTGTCTGCTTTGCTCTTGTCCACTTTGAGGAACTTGGGGTTCGTTTTTATTTCTGTGCCAGTAGCGTGGTGTGAGAGAATTGGCTGTCTGCAAGGACATTGCCCAGGAGACACCTGGACGTGTTACCATCTTGTGGGAGGCTTCTCTCATGTCCCTGTGTCATGAATGACTTTTCAATGACTTTAATGCATAGGCTCTTTTTATTGCAATTTCCAGTGTGAGAAGGTAGATCAGATTACAGAAAACATTTAGACAAAGAATGACATTGGACATACAGACATACAGATTCTATGCAACTACATTGGATTTACAATTACATTGGTTAACAAACAAACAAAGGGGAGTTACATTTTCACTCAACATTCACACACATGTACACGCATTCATCCACATGCATCCAAATATTACCATATCCTTTTCTCCCTCCTTGGAGAAGCACCTGTCAGGCCAGACCCTTATTTCCTTCAGCCTGCCAACATATAGTTCCAAAACTTCCATAACGCCAAAACTTCAAAATGCCGAAATGCCAAAATTTCTTTCCCTAAGAACAATGCAAAGGACCAGATGTCTATTTTCCCTACAACAGAACCTGACTCTCTGCACAAAATCTAAGACTCCAAAAGCGCACTTCTTCCTTTTCCCTTGAGAAAGAAGCCCCAAAGTGACCAGACTGCAAATGTGCCACTCTCCAAATACACCATCTCTCTCCTTCCCATGGAGCAGAGCATGGCGGGTGGAACAGACTCCTCGGGTCTGCCACACTTTGAGCATTATTAGACTGAGTCTTTTATAGGAATATTCTGCTGATGTAGTTCCAAAGTTGTAAATTAATAATAGGCGTCTTTCATCCTGGATCCATCTCAGTTTCCTGGCCAGATATTGACTCTTCTTGATTGGTGTTGACAAACACAAGGCTTGTGTTGACTTCCTTCTTAACATAAGGAATGGTGCAAACATTGACTTGAAAGAACCATTGTCACAGTTCTTATCAATTTTCATTAGCAACTTTCCAGCAAGCAGGTAGTTAGTCATTGCAGGCCTTAATATTATACTGGTGTTTTCAAAATTATTAACTCCAACCACTCATCCTTCCATTCTTCCATTCATTCCCATATATCATATTAAATTCATATTTGTCAAATCTGCACATTGAATTTATTGTGACACCTGCATGGGAAACTGGAGGTGACACAGGAGCTCACCCCATCTCGCAGATTCGAGTCACCAACCTTCAGGTCAGCACTTTTTATTATTTATTTATTATTTAAACTTATATGCCGCCACTCCCCTGGGGCTCGGAGCGGCTTACAAGAATAGCTAAAATCTAACAAAATTTAAAAGCAATTTAAAACAATTTAAAAACAACACAGCCAGCACAAGGCTTTAACCCATTGTGCCACCATGGCGCCTGCTTTGGGTTAGTTGATTTTGTGTGGTTTTTATTCCTGGCATAGAATCATAGAATCAAAGAGTTGGAAGAGACCTCATGGGCCATCCAGTCCAACCCCAACCCCATTCTGCCAATATTGCATTCAAATCACCCCTGACAGATGGCCATCCAGCCTCTGTTTAAAAACTTCCAAAGAAGGAGCCTCCACCACACTCCGGGGCAGAGAGTTCCACTGCTGAACGGCTCTCACAGTCAGGAAGTTCTTCCTCATGTTCAGATGGAATCTCCTTTCTTGTAGTTTGAAGCCATTGTTCCATTGCATCCTAGTCTCCAGGGAAGCAGAAAACAAGCTTGCTCCCTCTTCCTCCCTGTGGCTTCCTCTCACATATTTATACATGGCTATCATATCCCCTCTCAGCCTTCTCTTCTTCAGGCTAAACATGCCCAGCTCCTTAAGCCGCTCCTGGTATCCAACTTCCAACTGCTAACTATCAGATACCTTCGAGAATCCTATGCTCCAGCCCACTGGAATTCAGAGATGCATAGCTCTGTACGAGGAGTCTCCAGTTGGATACCAGGAGCGGCTTAATGAGCTGGGCATGTTTAGCCTGAAGAAGAATGTTTGGCTTCGTGAAGAGAGAGAGAGAGTAAGGGAGGGAGGCTGGAATGATGACAGGATGAAGAAGAAAAGTGTGCTTCTGGCTCTTTGTGCTTCCTTGCCACAACTTTGTGCTTCTACCATTTCAACTTGATCTTTCTTTATTATTGTTCCATGTGAATATGCTTTTATACATTACTTGTTATTTATAAAGTACATTTTATTATTTCAAAACATGTAACAAAAAAATCGGTGTTGGGATTTTAGGGGGCTGGAACGGATTAATAGCATTTCAAGGGGAACATTCGCTTTGCGAAAATTGCGATTTGAGCTCTTGCTCACGGAACAAATTAAACTCTGAGCTGAAGGTATCACTGTATATGGCTGTCCTTCCCAGTTTATTAGCCATCCCTCCCAATTGGGTATCATCTACAAAACTGAACATCATGCCACCTATCCCATCATCCAAGTTGACTAGCCTTGAACGATGCAAGAAAGACCCCTGTGGCACCCAAATAGTCACTTATCTCCAGGAGGGAGAAAAGGGAGCCACTGATAAACACCCTTTTGGTTCAGCCAGTTAACTCAAGCATGGGCATTTGTGGGAGTTGAAAGCCAAAACACCTGGAGGGTCCAAGTTGGCCCATTCCTGAGTTGACCGGTTCCCAATCTGCCTCACAGTAACATTGTCTAGTCCAGAATTTATTAGCTTTTTGTTAGAATACTGGAAGGATGCATAGGTAGCCATTAATAGACAAATGAATCAAATATATGTAAGTAATTGGAGCCTCCTCGTATAGAGCTATGTATCTCTGAATTCCAGTGGTCTGGAGCATAGGATTCTTGAAGGCATCTGATATTTAGCAGTTGGAAGTTGGATACCAGACTTTGGTCTGATACAGCAGACTTAAGAAGGCTGAGAGGAGATATGATAGCCATGTATAAATATGTGAGAGGAAGGCACAGGGAGGAGGGAGCAAGCTTGTTTTCTGCTTCCTTGGAGACTAGGACGCAATGGAACAATGGCTTCAAACTACAAGAGAGGAGATTCCATCTGAACACGAGGAAGAACTTCCTGACTGTGAGAGCCGTTCAGCAGTGGAACTCTCTGCCCCGGAGTGTGGTGGAGGCTCCTTCTTTGGAAGCTTTTAAATAGAGGCTGGATGGCCATCTGTCAGGGGTGATTTGAATGCAATATTCCTGCTTCTTGGCAGAATGGGGTTGGACTGGATGGCCCATGAGGTCTCTTCCAACTCTTGGATTCTATGATTCTAAGAGAGACCCCTTCCTCATCTGCGTCAGTTCTACTTTCCTGTCTTTCATGATGAAATCTCCAGACATATAAATGCTGAAATGAGGCAGGGCCGTGTATTTCTGCATATTTGCTTCCTATGTTTGCTTAGCCATAATTAGGAATGCAAAATATATTACGCTTTTCTGGATGAAAGTGATATTGTTGAGTGCAAGACTCAGCATCGGCTCTGAAAGCCAGAAATATCCCAGGTCAGTCAGAGAGCGAGAGGATCATGTTTCAGGTCCGTCGTTCTGGCAGAAGTTGTGCTCTTGCAGCTTTCATTGCAATAGTCTGATGGCTCCTTCCTATAACCAAACCCTTGTTGCTTTTGGTCTCACAGCTGAGTGTGCGACATGACACATCTCCATTAGACAGTTTGCATTGAGAACTAGGTGCCTCATATATTATTTCTTTTAGTATTACTCCAGAGTTGTAGTCCAGTTCTCCTGGCACCACCACAACAGCAATAATTCTACAGTGTAGACTAAGCATGGGAAAACTTTGGTTCTCCCGGTGTTTTGGACTTCAACTCCCACAGTTCCTAACAATTTGTTAGGAATTGTGTGGGAAGTCTGCCCCAATTCTATCGTTGGTGGGGTTCAGAATGCCCTTTGATTGTAGTTGAACTATAAATCCCAGCAACTACAATTCCCAAATGAATGTAATTTTCATGCTTCTTGGCAGGTGGTTGGACTGGATGGCCCATGAGGTCTCTTCCAACTCTATGATTCTATGATTCTCTTCTGCAGGCTAAGTATGCCCAGCTCTTTAAGCCGCTCCTCATAGGCCTTGTTCTCCAAACCCTTGATCCTTTGAGTCACCCTCCTCTGGACACATGCCAGCTTAGAGTCAATATCTCTCTTCAATTGTGGTGCCCAGAACTGGACACAGTGTGATTCCAGGTGTGGTCTGACCAAGGCAGAAGAGAGAATGGGGAGCATGACTTCCCTAGATCAATTTATTTATTTATATGCTTATTTATTTATTGTATTTGAATGTGGCCCTGCCCAGTGAAATCCTTTGTTTTTAATTGTTTGTTTTTATACTGTTGTTTGCTTATTATATTTATTTTTGCATTTTATGTATTTTATTTCCTGGTATTGTTACGTTTTTGTATTATAATGTGTGTACTGTACTGATGGGCTTGGCCTCATGTAAGCCGCACCGAGTCCCCCTGGGGGAGATGGAGTGGGGTATAAATAAAGTTTTTTATTATTATTACTAGCCGTCCCCTGCCACGCGTTTCTGTGGCCCACTCTGGTGGTCATGGGGGTTCTGTGTGGGAAGTTTGGCCCAATTCTATTGTTGGTGGGATTCAGAATGTTCTGTGATTCTAGGTGAACTATAAATCCCAGCAACTGCAACTCCCAAATGTCAAGATTCTATTTTCCCCAAACTCCACCAGTGTTCACATTTGGGCATATTGAGTATTCGTGTAGAGTTTGGTCCAGATCCATCATTGTTTGTGTCCACAGTGTTTTCTGGATGTAGGTGAACTACAACTCCTAAACTCAACATCAATGCCCACCAAACCCTTCTAGTATTTTCTGTTAGTCATGGGAGTCCTGTGTGCCAAGTTTGATTCAATTCCATCATTGGTTGAGTTCAGAATGTTCTTTGATTGCAGGTGAACTATAAATCCCAGCAACTACAACTCCCAAATGACAAAAGCAATTTTTTTGAGTGAAGGACATACATTGGGTTGTTAGACGTCTTGTGTCCAAATTTGGTGTCAATTCGTCCAGTGGTTTTTGAGTTCTGTTAATCCCACAAACGAACATTACATTTTTATTTATATAGATTATTATTTATTTACCCTGTTCTCCCCTTTTTTCTCAGCACCGCCCCCCAAGTGATGGGCTCAGGCTCTCTGGCGCAGCAGGCCGAGAACGAAGCCAAAGCCAGCTCCTCCATCACCATTGACGAGTCTGAGCCCACCACCAACATTCAGATCCGACTTGCTGATGGTGGGCGTCTTGTGCAGAAATTCAACCACAGTCACAGGTAAGTGGAACAGGTCAAAAGCTTGGTGCTGTTTTCAGTATATTTATTTCCAAGGGATGTCTTTCCTATCGGTTTGGAGTCTGGACTCGGCTAAATGCTCACGCCTCTTTCCTTTTCCTGGGCAGGATCCGTGATGTCCGGCTCTTCATCGCGGACGCCAGGCCGGCGATGGCCGCCACCAGCTTTGTCCTCATGACCACGTTCCCGAACAAAGAGCTCTCAGACGAGGACCTGACTCTGAAGGAAGCCAACCTCCTCAACGCCGTCATTGTCCAACGGTTAATATAAGGGGACCCTCCTCTCCGCCCACGCGTATCATAGCCCCCCGCGTGAGGCCCAGCGGGGATCCGTGGCGTCACGGTCGGGTCGTAGCACTGGGTTCGAAGCTCTTGGGTTGGACTCTTTAGTTGCGTTTCCCATGGTTTTTTGTTTTCTTTTTTTTTCTTTTGTGCTGATCCATGGACTTTAAAAACAAACAAAAAAGGCAAATTAAACCAAACACAGACTTTTTGCAACGAGGAGGGTCCTCGGCCAGGTACCTTCTTTCACAGACGGCCGTGTTGCTGTCCTCAAGGAGTGGCAAAAGGGTGAAGGATGCGTCACGGCCTTCCTCCTCTTCCTCCTCCAAGGGCAGCCACAAAATTATCCCCCCTCTTTGATGTATTAAATAAAGCGAACCCCTAAACTGGGACCTCTCTTCTCTGTTGCTCACCGAATACTGTGAGGTGCTTCATTTTGGGCTTGATTTATTTTATTTATTTATTAACTTTATTTGTACCCCGCTACCTTACTTACTTACTTACTTACTTACTTACTTACTTACTTTTACTTACTTACTTACTTACTTACTTACTTAGGCGATCCCTCGTTGGACGAGTAAGATGGTCTTCCTTGATGACTATTTTTGTGGGTTTGTAGGTGGCTGTGGAGCCCTATTCTTGACCCACATCTTCTCCCACAGTGAAGGCATTGGTTTCCAGGTGGAAGGCGGTCCCGGTCGGGGTTGGCTTGACGCGCCTTCCTCCTGGCACGTTTCTCTCTTTCACCCTCCACTCGTGCCTCCTCGAATTCTGCAGCACTGCTGGTCACAGCTGACCTCCAGCTGGAGCAGTCAACGGCCAGGGCTTCCCAGTTCTCAGTGTCTATGCCAGAGTTTTTAAGGTTGGCTTCTCCCCAAGGGACTCGGTACGGCTTACATGAGGCCGAGCCCAAACAACAACAATACAAGCAATAAAACAACAATACAAGCAATTAAAAAACATAGACAATAAGATAAACAACATTATCAATAAAATAACACACAATTAAAAACAGAGGGGTAGGCCAAATGTAAAGTTAAAATTGGAAATATGCTGGGACATGGACGGAAGGTGATACTGGTGTTTGTGACAGGGCATACGAGCAGACTTAGAAAATGTAAAGTGCTTTGGAGGACAAAGTGCTATGGGATCATTATTCCGGGAAGGCACACTGGAACAGCCACGTCTTCAAGTTCCTCCTGAAGACTGCCAGAGTTGGAGCCTGTCTGATGTCTTTAGGGAGTGAGTTCCAGAGTCGAGGGGCCACCACCGAAAAGGCCCTCTCTCTCGTCCCCACCAATCACGCCTGCGATGCTGGTGGGATCGAGAGCAGGGTCTCCCTGGATGATCAAAGAGATCGTGCGAGTTCGTATACAGAGATGCGGTCATGCAGGTAGGCGGGTCCCAAACCGTTCAGGGCTTTGTAGGTAAGAACCTGCACCTTGAATTGGGTCCTGTAGATGAAAGGCAGCCAGTGGAGCTCCTTAAACAGGAGGGATGACCTCTCTCTGTAAGGGGCCCCGGTTAACAACCTGGCTGCTGCCCGTTGCATCATCTGAAATTTCCGGGCCGTTTTCAAGGGCAGCCCCACGTAGAGTGCATTGCAGTAATCCAATCTAGAGGTGACTATGGCGTGGACCACCTTGGCCAGATACACCTTCCTGAGGTTGCAGTTGGTGCACGAGTCTTAATTGTGCAAAGGCCCTCCTGGCCACCACCGACGCCTGAGCCTCAAATGTAAGTGAGGAATCCAGGAGGACCCCCATAAATAAATGTACAGCAGAGTAACTTATTGGCAACAGCGTGACCCAGCACCAGTAGCACACAGCGATAGAAAGAACAAAAACACATAGACCAATGGTATCTCATCCATAGGAGCGTTTTCTTTATAGCTGCTTCGCGGTTTATTTACCGCGGACTCGCTGTTTCGTGGTTTTCCCTGCACCAGCACAGCCACCCTCCTCACCTTCCCTCCATCCCTCCCTCCTAGCCTTTCTTCCTCCGCCATGGTGCCAGAGGGACCTTACTTCTTTCACCATTGTGCCAGAGGGGGCTTCTTCCCAGCAGCCCCTTTGGCGGCAGGAAAAGTTCCCACTAGTGGAGTAGCCAGCCAATGGGAGGTGGACCCTGCTCTCCCTCGATTGTCTGGGCTTTGGAAGGCCACACCAGGCAGTGTGCCTTCCCTCGGTGGCGAACTTGGCGGTGGCGGCAGCAGCAGGGACGCGACAGCACTGGTATTTATTTATTTATCGTGTCATCAGCAACCATACTGTTGTATTACATTTCTAACAGAACAAAACAAACGATTTTGAACAAATGCTTGTTGAAAAGGTGGATTTGTTCATCTATCAGGAAATCATTTTGGCCAATCACTTCAATAATAATATAATATAATATAATATATGGAGCTCCGCTGGTGCAGTGGGTTAAACCGCTGAGCTGCTGAACTTGCTGACCGAAAGGTCTGGTTAAAAAAAACCTGAGAGTCACCAGCCACAATATAATATAATAATATAATATAATATAATATATGGAGCCCCCACTGGTGCAGTGGGTTAAACCGCTGAGCTGCTGAACTTGCTGACCGAAAGGTCTCGTTCAAAAAAACTAAGGATCACCAGCCACAATATAATATAATGTAATGTAATATAATATAATATAATATAATATAATATAATATAATATAATATAATTAATATAAGGAGCCCCAACTGGTACAGTGGGTTAAACTGCTGAGCTGCAGAACTTGCTGACCACAAGTATATAATATAATAATATAATATTATATACTTGCTGACCACAAGTATATAATATAATATAATATAATATAATATAATATAATATAATATAAGGAGCCCCCGCTGGTGGAGCGGGTTAAACTGCTGAGCTACTGAACTTGCTGACCAAAAGGTCAGTGGTTTGAAAAGACTGAGCATCACCGGCCATAATATAATATAATATAATATAATATAATATAAGGAGCCGCCGGTGATGCAGCAGGTTAAACTGCTGAGCTGCTGAAACTTGCTGACCAAAAGGTCAGTGGTTTGAAAAAACTGGGGATCACCAGCCACAATATAATATGATATAATATAATATAATATAATATAATATAATATAAAGAGCCCCCGGTGGTGCAGCGGGTTAAACTGCTGAGCTGCTGAACTTGCTGACCAAAGGTCAGTGGTTTCAAAAAAACTGGATCACCAGCCACAATATAATATAGTATAGTATAATATAATATAATATAATATAATATAATATAAGGAGCCGCCGGTGGTGCAGCGGGTTAAACTGCTGAACTGCTGAAATTGCTGACCAAAAGGTCAGTGGTTTGAAAAAACTGTGGATCACCAGCCACAATATAATATAGTATAATATAATATAATATAATATCATAATATAATATAATATAATACAATATATAGAACCCCTGGTGGTGCAGTGGGTTAAACCGCTGAGCGGCTGAACTTGTTCACTGAAAGGTCATTGGTTTGAATCCAGGGAGTGGGGTGAGCTCCTGCTGTTAGCCCCAGCTTCTGCCAACCTAGCAGTTCAAAAACATGCAAATGTGAGTAGATCAATAGGTACCGCTTTGCGGGAAAGTAATGGCGCTCCATGCAGTCATGCCAGCCACATAGCCTTGGAGGTGTTTACAGACAACGCCGGCTCTTCGACTTAGAAATGGAGATGAGTACCACCCCCCACTTACTTACTTAGTTACTTAGGCGATCCGTCATTGGCCGAGTAGGATAGTCTTCCAGGATCAGTATTCTGGTGAGTCCGTAGGTGACTGTGGAGCCCTGTTCTTGATCTGCATCTTCTCCCACAGTGAGGGCATCGGTTTCCAGGTGGAAGGCAGTCTCGGTCAGGGTTGGCTTGATGTGCCTTCCTCTTGGCACGTTTCTCTCTTTCACCCTCCATTCGTGCCTCTTCAAATTCTGCAGCACTGCTGGTCACAGCCGACCTCCAGCTGGAGCGCTCAAGGGCCAGGGCTTCCCAGTTCTCAGTGTCTATGCCAGAGTTTTTAAGGTTCTTGTGGGTTTTTTCGGGCTATAGGGCCATGTTCTAGAGGCATTTCTCCTGACGTTTCGCCTGCATCTATGGCAAGCATCCTTAGAGGTAGTGAGGTCTGTTGGAATTAGGACAATGGGTTTATATATCTGTGGAATGGCTGGGGTGGGGCAAGGAGCTCTTCCCTGCTGCAGTTAGGTGTGAATGTTTAGCTGATCACCTTCATTAGCATTTGAAGGCCTGCCTGAGCCTGGGAAAATCTGTTGCTGGGAGGTGTTAATCTTTGGAGGGCTTTGGGGGTCTCTTCCAACTATTCCACAGGTATATGAACCCTTTTTCCTACTTCCAACAGACCTCAGTACCTCTGAGGATGCTTGCCATAGATGCAGGCAAAACGTCAGGAGAAAATGCCTCTAGAACATGGTCATATAGCCCGAAAAAACCTACAACAACCCAGTGATTCCACCCATGAAAGCCTTCAACAATACAATAATAATGCCCTTTTTTGCTTGCTATATCCACACTCTGCCTCTGGGTGGCACTGTTGCACCTGAACTTCACTTTGATGCAGGTGAGCTGCCAGGTTTCCTCCAGAAAAGCAGCAAATATTTTGGCTTTGTAGATGCTCTTTCTTGACCTAGGAAGTGTTTCCCTATTTGATTGACCCCCCTTTCCCTGGCCATGCTCTCCCTCTTCTGTCTCAAAATCTTAGATAACATTGGATTACGGAGATGCGCTATTAATTACCTTATTGATTGATGGTATGAAAGAGAACAAAGTTGGTAAAGAAAGAGCCACATTCTGTACTCGATCCTTCCAAGCTGAAAAGGTTCAAAAATCCACAAGTAGGGATGGCATTTTTGTTTGTATTTGCATAGAAGTTGGCATCTTGTGTTTATATTTGCTCAGGATGAATAGTGCAAGTTTGCAAGCCGCTGGTTTCTAAAGTTTCCAAGGAGAGATTACACCATTGTAGCTAATGGGTAAAAACATTGCGGCAGTCCCTGGGAAAATACAGCACTAATTTGCTACTGTTTTAAACCACAGAGAAGGGGCATCTACACTACAGAATTGATGTAGGTTAGCACTACTTTAACTGCCATGGATCACTGCTGTGTTCTATTTCTTCAGTATATTATTTTGCAACTGTTTATTTTTATTTTGTTACTTTATGTATTTTATTGTGATGTAATTTTTCATTGCTTTGTATCTTTTCTTGTTACGTTGTATTTTCAGGCTTAGCCTCATGTTAGCCGCCCCGAGTCCCGTTTGAGGGAGATGGTGGCGGGGTATAAATAAAGATGATTATTATTATTATTATTATTATTATTATTATTATTATAGAATCATAGAATCATAGAATCAAAGAGTTGGAAGAGACCTCATGGGCCATCCAGTCCAACCCCATTCTGCCAAGAAGCAGGAATATTGCATTCAAATCACCCCTGACAGATGGCCATCCAGCCTCTGTTTAAGAGCTTCCAAAGAAGGAGCCTCCACCATATTATTATTATTATATGACTGAACATTAGGAAGAACTTTCTGACTGTGAGAGCTGTTCAGCAGTGGAACTCTCTGCCCCGGAGTGTGGTGTAGGCTCCTTCTTTGGAGGCTTTTAAACAGAGGCTGGATGGTCATCTGTCGGGGTTGCTTTGAAGGCAATTTTCCTGCTTCTTGGCAGAATGGGGTTGGACTGGATGGCCCATGAGGTCTCTTCCAACTCTTTGATTCTATGATTCAATGAGTGCCGTTACCTTCCTGCAGAAGTGGTACCTATTGATCTCACATTTTGCATGTGTTCGAACTGCTAGGTGGGCAGAAGCTGGGGCTAACAGCAGGAGCTCATCCTGTTCCCAGGAGTCGAATCACCAAGCTTTCGGTCAGCAAGTTTGGCAGCTCAGCAGTTTAACCAATGGGCCCTATGTTCACCTTGCTCCCAGGAATTGAACCACCAACCCTTCGGTCAGCAAGTTCAGCAGCTCAGCAGTTTAATCTGATGCGCCACCAGGGAGTGCTTTGTTTCATAGCATTATTATATTTTTCTGCTGCCTTTTATCATTCCAAATATTATTGTCTTTTCTAGGAATATATCTTGGTTTCCAAGAAGAGTTTAGTCCTGATTTGTATGCCTACATCTCTTTGCCAGTGTCACATTTCAAAGGAATTGATTTTCTTATTGGATCTCTTCCCTGTCTAGCTTTCACCATCATACACAGAAAAGGGACATGAACAACCCTAACTTTAGTATTTAGTGATTTATCTTTCCACCTCAAAGTCTTCTCTAAATCCACTTCCAAGTCCTAATGGTAAAGGTAAAGAACTAAAATTCCAAAGGTAAAATCCTTCATGTCCCTTTGACATTAAGTATAGTTGTGTCTGATGTTAAGGGAGTGGTTCTCATCTCCATTTCCAAGCTGAGGAGCCGGTGTCATCCATAGACTTCTCCAAGGTGATGTGACCGGCATGACTGCATGGAGCGCCGTTACCTTCCTGCATAAGTGGTACCTATTTCTCAGCTCACATTTGCATACTTTAGAACTCTAGGTTGGCAGAAGCTGGGGCTAACAGCAGGAGCTCACCCCACTCCCTGGATTCAAACCACTGCTTAAGCGCCTGAGGGGGAAAAGGAAAGGGCCCGAGGGTGTTAGGAATGATGAGAGTTGGAGTCCAAAACCCCTGGAGGGAGGGCCCAAGTTGGCCCATGCCTATGTTAAACCAACCCCTTAGAAGAGGTATGGATACATGCATACAATGCAATAACAAAATGTATAGGGATTCCACATATTGCGTGTAAACAGTTCATTTATATAGATATTTAAATGTATATGATTTACTGCTTATTTTGCATAGACTCGGAGGTTTTCTCTTTATGTTTGCAACCCACCCAATGGCATGTTGCAAATGCAGAGGTTGGAAAGTTCTGCTGCAGAATGAATGCAGGCAATCCTGGGAATTATAGGGCTTGTTCTCAAGGGTCTGGAGAACAAGCCCTGTGAGGAGCGGCTTAAAGAGCTGGGCATGTTTAGGCTGAAGAAGAGAAGGCTGAGAGGAGACATGATAGCCATGTATGCTAACCTTAAAAACTCTGGCATAGACACTAAGAACTGGGAAGCCCTGGCCCCTGAGTGCTCCAGCTGGAGGTCAGCTGTGACCAGCAGTGCTGTAGAATTTGAAGAGGTATGAATCCTGCAAATCTCCTGGGAAAACAAGCAGATAAATGTCAGCATGCTGGAAGAAGCAAAGACCACCAGCATCGAAGTGATGGTCCTCCGTCAGCAGCTCAGCGGTTCAACCCGCTGCACCACCAGAGCGCCTGAGTCCTACTGGTCACCAAATGTAATAATATCTTCTCTGTGACTACTGATACCGATGTCTTGAATGTATAGACCCGATATCCTCTGCATCTCCATAGCACTGATGAGGCATGTGTGCGTGAACAAAAATAATCCCTCTCACCAGAGATGATTCAGCTGTTCACAATGACTTACTGTGCAGAAACAGATGGCATCACAATGTGCTCTTAACGCACTTACTCATACTCCGAATATAGTTAGCTTACCATGTCAAACTCCTAGGATGCATCTGCACTGTAGAATTAATGCAGTTTGGTCCCACTTTAACTCCCATGGTGCCATACTAAGGATTTCTAGGAGTTGTAGTTTTACAAAGGCTTACACTTTCTCTGCCAAACAGTGCTGGTGCTTCTCCAAACTACAACTCCCAGATTCCATAGCATTCAAATAGGGCAGTTAAAATTTGGGCCCTCCAGGTTTTTGGGACTCCAACTCCCACAATTCCTAACAGCCAGTAGGCTGTTAGGAATTGTGGGAGTTGGAGTCCCAAACTCCTGGAGGGCTGAAGTTTGCCCATGTCTGAATTGTAAAGCCTTGGAATTGCTTTTGGACTGCAACACTCAGTATCCCCCAACCAGAGGCATTACTCTGCACTACTACTCTTGGAGTATGCTTTTGGATTACCATGCCCAGAATCCCCAAACACCCACTGCTGTTCCTTTGCAATAAGACAGCGTTTCTCAACGCCAAAGACCATCAGAAAACACAGTATTTCTGTTGCTCATGTGGGTTCTCTGTTGGAAGTTTGGCCCAATTCTATCACTGGTTGGATTCAGAATGCTCTTCGATTGTAGGTGAACTATAAATCCCAGCAACTACAACTCCCAAATGTCAAGGTCTATTTTCCCAAAACTTCAACAGTGTTCACATTTGGGCATATTGTGTATTTGTGCCAAGTTGGATCCAGATCCATCATGGTGTGAGTCCAGAGTGCTCTCTGGATGTAGGTGAACTACAACTCCCAAACTCAAGGTCAGTGCCCACCAAACTCTTCCAGTATTTTCTGTTGGTCATGGGAGTTCTGTGTGCCCAGTTTGATTCAATTCCATCGTTGGTGGAGTTAAGAATACTCTTTGATTGTAGGTGAACTATAAATCCCAGCAACTACAACTCCCAAATGACAAAATCAATCCCCTCCAAACGCCACCAGTATTCAAATTCGGGTGTACTGGGTATTTGTGCCAAATTTGGTCCAGTGAATGAAAATACATCCTGCATATCAGATACGAGGGTTGAATGAAAAGTAATACCTACACCTTCGTTACTTGGGTTTGGATGGGAATATTTTAATAAATCAAACACAGAAATAATCCTTAGAATGTGCTCTTTAACTACCACCATTCATTTTTCCTCATAATCACTAGACAATTGGATAGATTTCTGCCAATGATGAACAAGTTTTCTGAAGTTGTCACTCTGTTTCCGCAACCAGTGTCTCACAGTTCTCTCATCCTGGGTACTCATTGTGCACAGACCTTCCGATAGCCAAGCAAAGCAATAATGTGACCCACACGTTCTTGTGAAATGCCAATTATGCTTGAAATTTCTCTCTGAGTGATACGACGATCGTCCTGAATCAATCTGTCAATCTTTTGCTTGTGAAACTCGGTGGTTGCTGTCACAGGACGTCCAACTCTTTGTCACACAAGTCGGATGTTCCCACCTCAACATCTTTAAACTTTCTCGCCCAGCGATGCACAGTACTCACATCAACACAATAACCATAAACAGCTTGCATTCTATGATGAATCACCTTCTGCTGTCAAGAATTCAATGACTGCACGTTGCTTAAGTCGCATTGACCAACCGTCTGCGCAGGGTTCCATACTTCACACTTTAACAACACAACTGTTCAATGCTAAGGTTTCCCACCAAAATGGAACTGTAGAGGAGAGTCTACTGAACAAGCCAGAACCTGCCGCATACCAGTACTGCCATCTGTTGAGGAGTTACGAAGGTGGAGGCATTACTTTTCATTCAACCCTTGTATTTACATGATGATTCATAACAGTAGCAAAATAACAGTGTTGAAGTAGCAACGAAAATAATTTTATAGTTGGGGGTCACAACAACATGAGGAACTATATTAAGGGGTCTCGGCTTTAGGAAGGTTGAGAAACACTGTGCTAGGAGGTTCTGGCCAACGACAATGTATTTAATACTAGCCGTCCCCTGCCATGCGTTGTTGTGGCCCACATGGGGGTTCTGTGCGGGAGGTTTGCCCCAATTCTATTGTTGGTGGGGTTCAGAATGCTCTGTGATTGTAGGTGAACTATAAATCCCAGCAACCACAACTCCCAAATGTCAAGGTCTATTTTCCTCAAACTCCACCAGTGTTCACATTTTGGGCATATTGAGTATTGTAGAGGTTGGTCCAGATCCATCATTGTTTGAGTCCACAGTGATCTCGGGATGTAGGTGAACTACAACTCCAAAACCAAAGGACACTGCCCACCAAAGCCTTCTGTTGGTCATGGGAGAACAGTGTGCCAAGTTTGGCTCAATTCAATCTTTGGTGGGGTTCAGAATCCTCTTTGATTGTAGGTGAACTATAAATCCCAGCAACTACAACTCCCAAATGTCAAGGTCTATTTTCCTCAAACTCCCCAGTGTTCACATTTTGGGCATATTAAGTATTGTAGAGGTTGGTCCAGATCCATCATTGTTTGAGTCCACAGTGATCTTGGGAAGTAGGTGAACTACAATTCCAGAACCAAAGGACACTGCCCACCAAAGCCTTCCAGTAATTTCTGTTGGTCATGGGAGAACGGTGTGCCAGGTTTGGTTCAATTCCATCGTTGGTGGGGTACAGAATCCTCTTTGATTGTTGGTGAACTATAAATCCCAGCAACTACAACTCCCAAATGACAAAATCAATTTTTTGAGTGAAGGACATACATTGGGTTGTTGTGTGTCTTGTGCCCAAATTTGGTGTCAATTTGTCCAGTGGTTTTTTAGTTCTGTTAATCCCACAAACAAACATTACATTTTTATTTATATAGATAGTTATCATTCCCCTTTCCTCTTGGAGTGGAACCAAGGACAAGGCGTCCGAGTATTGTGCGATAGATCTGGACTTCTCCCCGTGTTTGCACCCCTGATGAGCTCTTTTTCTCTTGCTCCTTGAGTATATTAGATTTTGGAATAGGTCCCATCCATCCATCCATCCCTGGAGGAAGGTGGGCGTCCCTTTCGTCACACAGCTGAGCGAGAAAGACAAAAGCTTTCCTGACTCAGTCCCATTATTATGCACTAACTTGGGTGACTCACCTTGCACAAAAAGACTTTAAAAGACAGCAAAAGGAGGAGGAGGAGGAAAGGAAACGGGTTGCTGTCTCTTGTGTTTTTCTTCTCCTTGCTATGCTTAGTTTGACAACAGCTTCCAGAATCCCCCTTGGAGCAGGTATATTTGTTTGCCTTCTGGCAAGGAAACTAGTCCAATGTGGGCTAGGCAAAGCTACGGTGAGGTGGATCTGGAATTGGTTAAATGGACGAACCCAGAGGGTGATTCTCCCCAAGGCTTCCTCTTCATCCTGGAAAGAAGTGACGAGTGGAGTGCCGTCCTGGGCCCGGTCCTGTTCAACATCTTTATTAATTGTGGGAGTTGGAGTCCCAAACACCTGGAGGGCCCAAGTTTGCCCATGCCCAAATGGTAGAGCCTTGGAATCGATTTTGGACTGCAACACTCAATATCCCCCAACAAGAAGCATTTCTCTGTACTACTACTCTTGGAATATGCTTTTGGATTACCAAGCCCAGATGAAGGGTTAGAAGGCAGGATCATCAAGGTTGCAGATGACACCAAATTGGGAGGGATAGCCAAGACTCCAGAGGACAGGAGCAGAATTCAAAATGACCTTGACAGATTAGAGAGATGAATGGCCAAAACTAACAAAATGAAGTTCAACAGGGACAAATTCAAGATACTCCACTTTGGCAGGAAAAACGAAATGCAAAGATACAGAATGGGGATGCCTGGCTCGAGAGCAGTACGTGTGAAAAAGATCTTGGAGTCCTCGTGGACAACAAGTTAAACATGAGCCAACAATGTGATGTGGCGGCAAAAAAAGCCAATGGGATTTTGGCCTGCATCAAGAGGAGCCTAGTGTCTAGATCTAGGGAAGTCCTGCTCCCCATGCTCTATTCCGCTTTGGTGAGACCACACCACCTGGAATATGGTGTCCCATTCTGGGCACCACAATTCAAGAGAGATATTGACTCTAAGCTGGAATACTGTGTCCAGAGGAGGGCGACTCAAATGATCAAGGGTCTGGAGAACAAGCCCTATGAGGAGCGGCTTAAGGAGCTGGGCATGTTTAGCCTGAAGAAGAGAAGGCTGAGAGGAGATATGATAGCCATGTATAAATATGTGAGAGGAAGCCACAGGGAGGAGGGAGCAAGCTTGTTTGCTGCTTCCATGGAGATTAGGACAAGGAACAATGGCTTCAAACTACAAGAAAGGAGATTCCATCTGAACAATGAGGAAGAACTTCCTGACTGTGAGAGCCGTTCAGCAGTGGAACTCTCTGCCCGGAGTGTGGTGGAGGCTCCTTCTTTGGAAGCTTTTAAACAGAGGCTGGATGGCCATCTGTCAGGGGTGATTTGAATGCAATGTTCCTGCTTCTTGGCAGAATGGGGTTGGACTGGATGGCCCATGAGGTCTCTTTCAATTCTTTGATTCTATGATTCTATGAGACTAGGATTCAAGTCCTTGATGGAAACTCACTGTCTGGCTTTGAGACAAGTCACATTTTCTCATCCTCAGAATAAAGGAAAGATTCATATACACTCACTTACTTGCTTATGCGATTCCCTCGTTGTCTGAGTAAGATTGTCCTCCAAGTTCGGTGTCCTGGCGGTGTGTCCGTAGGTGACTGTGGAGCCCTATTCTTGACCCACATGTTCTCCTGCAGTGAGGACATTGGTTTCCAGGTAGAAGGCTTGGTGTGCCTTCCTCTTGGCACATTTCTCTCTTTTGCCCTCCATTCATGCCTCTACAAATTCTGGTCACAGCTGACCTCCAGCTGGAGCGCTCAAGGGCCAGGGCTTCCCAGTTCTCAGTGTTTATGTCAGAGTTTTAAAGTTTGGCATTGAGCCCATCTTTAAATCTCTTTTCCTGCCCACCAACATTCCATTTTCTGCGTGGTTTGTTATAATGTGCCTTCAAATGAATGCCCTGTTCGTAGACTTACTATCACAGATCTCTGCATGGACACCCACCTTCTGAGAAGATTTTACAGGATCTAGGGCAGGCATGAGCCAACTTCGGCCCTCCAGGTATTTTGGACTTCAACTCTCACAATTCCTAACAGCCTACTGGGAGTTGAAGTCTAAAACACCTGGAGGGTCGAAGATGGCCCTTACTGAGGTGATCCCTTGTTGTCCAAGTAGGATAGTCTTGCAAGATTAGTGTACTGGTGGTCAGTCCGTAGGTGATTGTGGAGCCCTATTCTTGACCTGCATGTTGTCCCGCAATGAGGGCATCGGTTTCCAGGTGGAAAGCAGTCCCGGTTGGGGTTGGCTTGATGTGCCTTCCTCTTGGCACGTTTCTCTCTTTCGCGCTCCATTTGTGCCTCTTCAAATTCTACAGCATTGCTGGTCACAGCTGACCTCCAGCTGGAGCGCTCAAGGGCCAGGGCTTCCCAGTTCTCAGTGTCTATGCCAGAGATTTTAAGGTTGGCTTTGAGCCCATCTTTAAATCTCTTTTCCTGCCCACCAAGATTCCATTTTCCATTCTTGAGTTCGGAGTAGAGCAACTGCTTTGGGAGATGGTGGTCAGGCATTCCGACAATGTGGCTGGTCCAGTGGAGTTGATAGTGGAGGACCATCGCTTCAATGCTGGTGGTCTTTGCTTCTTCCAGCACACTGACGTTTGTCCGCCTGTCTTCCCAAGAGATTTGCAGGATTTTCCGGAGGCAGCGCTGATGGAATCGTTCTAGGAGTTGCATGTGACATCTGTAGACAGTCCACGTCTCACAGGCATATAGCAGGGTTGGGACTACAATAGCTTCATAAACAAGTACCTTGGTATCCCTACGGATGTCCCTGTCATACCTCACCTTCCCATGGGTAAAATTGTTCTGCCCCAAACCCCAGAGGCTACAAGAGGCAGTTATCCAGGTTAAAACTATTGCTTTCCATAGGATCTTACGGTTCTGCATCAAAGCCCATAGGATACAAGAGACTTCTGACGGTTGGGGAATGAAACAGGATGGGAAGCTTTGATGGTTTCCATCCCACCTGTTTTTCCGTTATAAACATAAGAGTAAAACGTGGTAAGAGACAGGAGCTATGAGGGCAATAGCTTTATAGACAAGCACCTTGGTCTCCCTACGGATGTCCCGGTCCTCAAACACTCTCTGCTTCATTCGGAAAAATGCTGCGCTTGCAGAGCTCAGGCGGTGTTGTATTTCAGTGTCAATGTTGACTTTGGTGGAGAGGGGGTTGCCAAGGGAACGGAAATGGCCAACATTTTCTAATGTTACACCATTAAGCTGTATCTCTGGCATTGGAGAGGGGTTGGCTGGTGATGCTGGATCAGCACTTTGGTTTTCTCAATGTTCAATGACAGGCTGAGCTTCCCGTATGCTCCTGTGAAGGAGTTTAGAGTGGCTTGTAGGTTTGCTTCTGAATGCACACAGACGACGTTGTCATCAGCATACTGGAGTTCTATAACAGATGTTGTTGTAACCTTGGTTTTGGCTTTGAGTCTGCTGAGGTTAAACAGCTTGCCATCTGTCCGATAGATGATTTCCACTCCGGTGGGAAGCTTCCCATCAATAAGGTGAAGTATCATAGCGATGAAGATGGAGAATATTTATTATTTATTATTATTTATTAACTTTATTTATACCCCGCAAAATCTCCCGAAGGACTCGATGCAGCTTACAAAGGCCAAGGCCGCCAACAAACAATAACATACACATACACAATAAAAGTCATAAGCAAATAAAAACATCAATCAAAGCATTAGAACAATAAAAACAATGACACAGTGACGCATTTAAAACCAAGGGCCGGGCCAAATGTAATAGACAAAATTTGAAAGTGCTAGACATGACAAGTGATATGTAGAGGTATTTGGAGGTAGGTGCAATGTGCAAATAATCCTGAATCTCTAACAAAGTGCATTTGGGACTTGATGCCAGGAGTTTCCTATTCTGGAAAGGCACACTGGAACAGCCAGGTCTTCAGGCTCTTCCTAAAGACAGCCAACATTGAGGCTTGTCTGATGTCCTTGGGGAGAGAGTTCAAGAGTCGGGGGGCCACCACAGAGAAGGCCCTGTCCCTCGTCCCCACCAAACGCGCCTGTGACGCAGGTGGGATTGTGAGCAGGGCCTCTCCAGATGATCGAAGGGAACGCATAGGTTCATATATGGAGATGTGATCACACAGGTATGCAATCACACAGGTAGGATGTGTTATTGCCCCAATAAAGTTGGGGCAATAACACATCCCTGTTTGACACCGGATTCCACCTTAAATGGGTCACTTGGGGAGCCATTGCTGTCCAGGACTGTTGCCATCATGTCATCATGGAGGAGCCGCAGGATGTTCACAAATTTTTCAGGGTACCCGATTTTTTGGAGGATGGTCCAGAGAGCACTGCAATTCACTGCGTCGAATGCCTTTGCAAGGTCGATGAATGCCATGGACAGAGGTCCATAGACAATGGAGGACCTCCTTGTAGCCACACCAGAGGCCCTCCAAGTGACCAGCTCCTAGTCAAAGGACATTTCATAGAATGCCAAGTTTGCAAACTTTGTAGTTTTGTCTACATTATAACTGCATTCTCAATAGAAAGGGGATTCTGGGCTGGTCCAGACCCAAATCCCAAGGGAGTGAGGCTGGTGAGGGGATGCTGGGCTGGGCGGTGGAAAGGCTGGGAGCCCCAAGGAGGGCGGCCCAATCCCGAGGTCCTGGGCGGAGTGGGAGGGTCTGGTCCGGCTTCCCTCCGCCTCCTGAAGGGTTTGGGCCAAGTCCCACTCGGGAAAGGAATCGCGAGGGGAGCCGTAGCATGTCGGAAGAAGAAGAAGAAGCAGAAGGAGGACGAAGAGGAGGAGGAGGGGACCGGCCTCGCGAGGTAGGCAGGCACCAGTGCGTCTACACTGGGGAATAAACCCACTTTGAGACCCCCTTTTCAAAAAACTTGGGGGGAAAGAAAGATGGCAGGGAGCCTAAGGTTGTCAATGCGTATTAGACAACAGGGACAAGGAGGAGAGACCAGAGGGAAGAGACAAGGCATGGCATGGACCAACTTGGGCTTTTCGTCCTTCCAGGGGTTTTGGACTCCAACTCCCCTAACAGCCTCGGCCCTTTCCTTTTCCCCCTCAGCCCCTTAAGCGGCTGAGGGGGAAAAGGAAGGGGCCTGAGGCTGTTAGGAATGGTGGAAATTGGAGTCCAAAACACCTGGAGGGCCCAAGTTTGCGCAAGCCTGATCTATACCAAGGAAAGGGCCTGAGGCTGTTAGGAATTGTGGGAGTTGGAGTCCAAAACACCTGGAGGGAGGGCCCAAGTTGGCCCATGCCTTCGTTAAATCAACCCCTTAGAAGAGGTATGGATACATGCATATAATATAATAAGAAAACATATGGGGATTCCACGTATCACGTGTAAACATTTCACTTATATATATATTTAAATGTATATGATTTGTTGCATATTTTGCATAGACTCTGAGGTTTTCTCTTTATGTTTGCAAGTTCTGCAAGTTCTGCTGCAGAATGAATGCAGGCAATCCCAGGAGTTATAGGGCTTGTTCTCAAGGGTCTGGAGAACAAGCCCTATGAGGAGCGGCTTAAAGAGCTGGGCATGTTTAGGCTGAAGAAGAGAAGGCTGAGAGGAGACATGATAGCCATGTATGCAAGGACTTTAAGGTCGCCTGGAGAGGCCCTGCTCTCAGTCCCGCCATCATCACAAGTACGGTTGGTGGGAACGAGAGACAGGGCCTTCTCAGTGGTGGCCCCTCAGCTATGAAACACCCTTCCTAGAGAGATTAGATCAGCTTCCTCGCTCCTATCATTCCAGAAGAATCTTAAGACATGGCTATTTGAGCGGGCATTTGAAAATACGGAGTAACGGATATAATAATGGAATAACTATATGACATTGTTTTAATGATTATCAATTGAAGTATGATTCATTATAATGTTTGATGTTATTGTTGCTGATGTTTTTTATATTGTATATTGTAATTGTGTCCTTGGTGGCATTGAATTCTTGCCTTGTAAACCGCCTCGAGTCGCTGGAAGGCTGAGAGAGGCGGTATAGAAATGTACTAAATAAATAAATAATAAATCTTAAAAACTCTGGCATAGATACTTAAGAACTGGGAAGCCCTGGTCCCTGAGTGCTCCAGCTGGAGATCAGCTGTTACCAGCAGTGCTGTAGTGTTTGAAGAGGCACAAATCAAATCTCTTGGGAAGACAAGCGGACAAATGTCACCATGCTGGAAGAAGCAAAGACCACCAGCATTGAAGCCATGGTCCTCCGCCATCAACTCTGCTGGACCAGCCACGTTGTCCGGATGCCCAATCACCGTCTCCCAAAGTAGTTGCTCTACTCCAAGCTCAAAAACAGAAAATGGAATGTTGGAGGACAGGAAAAGAGATTTAAAGATGGGCTCAAAGCCAAATTTAAAAATTCTGGCATAGACACTTAAGAACTGGGAAGCCCAGGCCCTTGAGCGCTCCAGCTGGAGGTCAGCTGTGATCAGAAGTGCTGTAGAATTTGAAGAGGCACGAATGGAGGGTGAAAGAGAGAAACGTGCCAAGAGGAAGGCATGTTAAGCCAACTCTGAGCAGTACCGCCTTCTACCTGGAAACCAATGTCCTCACTGTGGGAGAAGATGCAGGTCAAGAACAGGGCTCCACAGCCACCTACGGACCCACGAGGATACTGATCTTGGAAGACTATGCTACTCGGACAACGAGGGATCGCCTAAATAAGTAACTAAGTAAGCCCTGTATAAATATGTGAGAGGAAGTCATAGGGAGGAGGGAGCGAACTTGTTTTCTGCTTCCCTGGAGACTAGGACGCAATGGAACAATGGCTTCGAACCAGAAGAAAGGAGATTCCACCTGAACATTAGGAAGAACTTCCTGACTGCGAGAGCTGTTCAGCAGTGGAACTCTCTGCCCCAAAATGTGGTGAAGGCTCCTTCTTTGGAGGCTTTTAAACAGAAGCTGGATGGCCATCTGTCGAGGGTGCTTTGAATGAAGTTTTCCTGCTTCTCTTCCAACTCTAGGATTCTATGATCCTAGGACCTAGGCACACAGAAGACTGGGCGAATTGGAAGGTGCTGAACAGGCTGCGCTCTGGCACCACGAGATGCAGAGCAGTGACGCTTGAGTGGTGATGGCACGATCGTCAGCATAGATGAAACTCTCTGCGCTCTGGCACCACGAGATACAGAGCCAACCATAAGAAATGGGGCCACAAAGTGGAGTCCACGACATGCGAGTGTGGAGAGGAGCAAACCACAGAACACTTACTACAATGTAGTCTGAACCCTGCCACATCCACAATGGAGGACCTTAGAATCATAGAATCAAAGAGTTGAAGAGACCTCATGGGCCACCCAGTCCAACCCCCTGCCAAGAAGCAGAAATATTGCATTCAAATCACCCCTGACAGATGGCCATCCAGCCTCTGTTTAAAAGCTTCCAAAGATGGAGCCTCCACCACACTCTGGGGCAGAGAGTTCCACCGCTGAACGGCTCTCACAGTCAGGAAGTTCTTCCTCGTGTTCAGATGGAATCTTCTCTCTTGTAGGACACCAGTGACACCAGTGACACCAAAAGCTTCTGGTCAAAGGAAATCTAGCATCGTGCCAAGTTTTTAACTTGGTTTGTGTATTTAAATATATTATAACTCTATTCTCAATTTGCTTCTGATATGCTTAATAAATAACCCCTATATGGCTGATAATAATGCTTTAAATTGTTTTTAACTTAGTGTTTTATTTACTGTTTTAAATTGTTGTTGTATTTCTTATAATTGTTTATAGGTTGTGGCATCGAATCATTGCCAGTGTAAACTGCTCTGAGTCTCCCCTCGGGGGTTGAGAAGGGCGGGGTAGAAATGTTGGAAATAATAAATAAATATATGGAATTGCCCCCGAGTCCTGTACAGTCTCCTTCTCTGGAAGCTTTTAAACAGAGGCTTGGATGGCCATCTGTCGGGAGGGATCGGATTGTGTTTTCCTGCATCACAGAAGAGGGTTTCTTCCAGCTCTGGGAATGTAGAAATCCTGTGTCTGGTTCCAGGAAAACAAATAAATATTTGGAATTGCTTCCGAGTCCAGTGGAGTCTCCTTCTCTGGAAGTTTTTAAACTGAGGCTTGCATGGCCATCTGTCGAGAGGGATCGGATTGTGTTTTCCTGCATCGCAGAAGGGGGTTTCTTCCAGCACTGGGAATGTACAAATCCTGTGTCTGGTTCCGGACAACTAAATAAATATTTGGAAATGCTTCCAGTTCCAGTGGAGACTCCTTCTCTGGAAGATATTAAACAGAGGCTTGGATGGCCATCTGTCGGGAGGGATCGGATTGTGTTTTCCTGCATCACAGAAGAGGGTTTCTTCCAGCTCTGGGAATGTAAGAATCCTGTGTCTGGTTCTAGGCAAATAAGTAAATATTCGGAATTGCTTCCAAGTCCAGTGGTGTCTCCTTCTCTGGAAGTTTTTAAACACAAGCTTGGATGGCCATCTGTCGGGAGGGATCACATTGTGTTTTCCTACATCGCAGAAGGGGATTTCTTCCAGCCTTGGGAATGTAAGAATCCTGTGTCTGGTTCTGGACAAATCAATAAATATTTGGAATTGCCTCCGAGTCCAGTGGAGTCTCCTTCTCTGGAAGTTTGTAAACAGAGAAGGAGACTCCTCTGTTTACAATGACCATCTCTGTTTGGATGACCATCTGTCGGGAGGGCTTGGATTGTGTTTCCCTGCATTGCAGAATGGGGTTTCTTCCAGCCCTGGGAATGTAAGAATCCTGTGTCTGGTTCCAGGCAAATAAGTAAATATTCGGAATTGCTTCCAAGTCCAGTGGTGTCTCCTTCTCTGGAAGTTTTTAAACACAAGCTTGGATGGCCATCTGTCGGGAGGGATCACATTGTGTTTTCCTACATCGCAGAAGGGGATTTCTTCCAGCCTTGGGAATGTAAGAATCCTGAGTCCGGTTTCGGACATCAATCACATTTCAGGGAGTCGATTCGCAAGCTGGACAGTGCTTGAGAAGGGAGGCCCAAATGGTCAAAGGTTTGGAAAGCAGGGATCCCTTTGAGGAGGGGCTTAAGGAGTTGGGTTGCCTGCAGTAAACTTTGTCCTCTCCAAAAGCTGAGCTCTCACCAGCCATGCAAGAAGGAGAGGGTTAAAAACTATACTCCAAAATGCTTTTGCCAGCTGTCTGTGCCGCTCAGAAAGGCAACCCAAGCCGGCTGCCTCTTCCATGGCCTCTGCCCTGCTTGGACCAATGCCCTGTCAAGAACGGCTACTGACCGGCACCAAAGAACTTGCCAAGTGGGTGAAACCTAGTAGGAAGGCTGTCGGTCAATGTGCCCCATGTCTCTCTTCTCTTTCCTTCGGTTGAGGTTGGCTTGATGCACCTTCCTCTTGGGTCGTTTCTCTCTTTCGCCCTCCATTCTTCAAATTCTACAGCACTGCTGGTCACAGCTGACCTCCAGCTGGAGCGCTCAGGGGCCCGGGCTTCCCGGTTCTCAGTGTCTATGCCAGAGTTTTAAAAGTTGGCTTTGAGCCCATCTTTAAATCTCTTTCCATGTCCATCAACAGCCCATTTTCTGTTCTTGAGTTCGGAGTAGAGCAACTGCTTTGGGAGATAGCGACTAGGCATTCAGACAACGTGACCAGTGGAGTTGATGGCGGGGGACCATCACTTCAGTGCTGGTGGTCTTTGCTTCTTCCAGCATGCTGACATTTGTCCACTTCCCAAGAGATTTGCAGAATTCGTGCCTCATCAAATTCTACAGCACTGCTGGTCACAGCTGACCTCCAGCTGGAGCGCTCAAGGGCCAGGGCTTCCCGGTTCTCGGTGTCTATGTCAGAGTTTTTAAGCTTGGCTTTGAGCCCATCTTTAAATCTCTTTTCCTGTCCTCCAACATTCTGTTTTCCATTCTTGAGCTCGGAGTAGAGCAACTGCTTTGGGAGACGATGGTCAGGCATCTGGACAATGTGACCGGTCCAGTGGAGTTGATGGCGGAGGACCATCGCTTCAATGCTGGTGGTCTTTGCTTCTTCCAGCATGCTGACATTTGTCCACTTCCCAAGAGATTTTCAGGATTCGTGCCTCATCAAATTCTACAGCACTGCTGGCCACAGCTGACCTCCAGCTGGAGCGCTCAAGGACCAGGGCTTCCCAGTTCTCGGTGTCTATGTCAGAGTTTTAAGGTTGGCTTTGAGCCCATCTTTAAATCTTTTTTCCTGTCCACCAATATTTCATTAATGGCATCACTGATTGAGGAGGTTCCAAGCACAATTCAAAGTGCTGGTTTTAACATACAAAATCCTTTATGGTTCGGCCCATATGTAACTATGTAACACAATTTGAAAAATATATATATATTCCTGGTTTGAAAGTGTTTATATCCCATTTAATTGTGCAGTACTTATTGTGAAAGTAGTTCCTGTACTCCAGTAACTTTGTTTTTGCAACCACAAACTATGTTGCATTGGTTGAGACCTGATGAGATACTAACTGAAAAACTATCGCAAAATGTGCTATAGTGGGATGTCCCACCAAACCAAAGTTTTTGCAGTTTACTCAACTTTCCCCATGTTTTGATGATTGAACCAATGAGGAAATGACATTTATAACCCAGGACCAAAAATCGTGTTACTTAGTGAAATAGCCACTACCTGGTTGACCAGCTTTCTTGTTCTTGTAGTGTGCTCTCATGTTGTTTCTAATCCATTGCAACCCTAAGACAAACTTATTGCAAAGTTTTCTTGGCAACGATTGATTTAGAAGGGCTTTGTTCTTTGCTCTTGCCTTTGTCTGAGGGTGAGAGAGTGTGACTTGTCCAAGTTTACCTATTGGGTTGATTGGCAGAATGGAGATTTGTATAGTCCAACATAAGGAGCCCCTGGTAGCGCAGTAGGTTAAACCGCTAATCTGCTGAACTTGCTGACTGAAAGGTCAGCAGTCCGAGTCCAGGGAGCAGGGTGAGCTCCCACTGTCAGCCCCAGCTTCCGCCAACCTAGTAGTTCAAAAACACGCAAATGTGAGTAGATCAATAGGTACCGCTCCGGCAGGAAGGTAATGGTGCTCCATGCAGTCATGCTGGCCACTTGACCTTGGAGGTGTCTATGGACAACGCTGGCTCTTTGGCTTAGAAATGGAGGTAAACACCACACTCCAGAGTCGGATACGACTGGACTTAATGTCAGGGGGAAACCTTATTTATTTATTTACTGTATTTTATTTAATTTATTATTTATTTACTGTATTTGTATACTGCCATTCTCAGCCAATTGGTGACTCAAAGCGGTTTCCAATTTTAACCTTTACCTATAGTCCAACATTTTTCTAGTTTTGGCTCTTGCCCTGCTTTTTGTGGAGTCAGCCTGCTCCCTTCCTCACCTGCCTGTGTCACCTGTGCAGGTAAAGGCGGCCTTGCCGTTGTCCCGAAAGCTCTGCTATGCCATAGGAGGTGCTCCCTACCAGCTCACAGGCAACGCCCTGGGCTTCTTCTTCCAAATCTTCCTGCTGGACGTTGTGCAGGTGAGCGGAGACTACTGCCCTTGACCTTTGCTTGCATGACTGCCCTTGGGAGAGGGATCCCCAGGGGCGGCTCATCCATTACACAAAGTAAGCGGTCGCAGAACACATTTTTTTGCCAGGGGTGCAGAGGCGCCTCTGTAAATACCCCTCGGCCGCCACTTGAGGAGCGCCCCCTCAGCTCACAACAGTCCGGGGGGAGCCTCGGCTTTCTTGCCTCACTACCAGGCGATCCTCTTCCCAAAGGGGCCGGGCCCTTGAGCCTCGCCTAGCCCCTCTCGTTCCTGCTCCACCCGGCCACCGGTGTCGCAAGCAGAGCCGGCGCTCAATCGTTCTCGCGTTCGATCCCTTTCCCATGACCGGCTCCCTTTCCCGATCCCCAGCGCTCCACCCGCCTCCTCTCCTCTCCCCAATCGGGGTGGGCCAAGGGGCAGCCGCCACGCCTGGCCCGCTTTGGGTCCGGAGGCGTGTCTGAAGACCCCAGTGTGCACCAAAAGTCGCCTCTTCTCCTGACTTTCTCTTCAGCCATTGGGACCAAGAGAGAGAGAGAGAGAGAGCCCCTCCGGCTGGAGGTATCTCCCACCTCCGCTCCCTCCTTTGTTTTTGCGCCCACCTTCAGGAAAGGTGGGCATCTCCACCTCTCTCTCTCTCTCTCTCTTCTCCCAATGGCTGAGGAGAAAGTCAGGAGAAGAGGTGACTTTTGGTGCACACGGCGGTGTCTTCAGGCACGCCTCCGGACCCAAGGCAAGGGAGCAAGTGCGGCAAGTGTAGTTACTGGGATGTATAGTTCACCTACAATCAAAGAGCATTCTGAACTCCACCAATGATGGAATTGAACCAAATATGGCACACAGAACTCCCACAAGGAACAGAAAATAGATATCAGTGATTGGTTGGGGGGGAGGGAGGGCCAAAATACTGTTTGCTTACCATTGAAAATTACCTAGGGCCGCCTCTGGGGATCCCCAGTCCTATCCCAGATGGCAACCCAATTCTGCCTCTTCCTTTAACCCGATCCAGCTTGAGCCATTCCATGCGTCGCTCATCCTTTTCCTCGGGAGAGCCTGGGACGCCGTGGCGGATCCTGTGGTTGGGGCCCTGGTCAGCAGGAGCCCTTGGCGGAGATGGGGAAAACTGACCCCCTGGTGAGTGCGGTCCAAAGGGATCACTGGGAGGGAACTGTGATGGTGGCATTTTGGAATCCTGGAAGGGGAGTGCATACTTTCCAAGTTAGTCTTCCGCCATCCCATGATCGCATTGCACTGGAAGAGGGCATTGCTAGGCCCTCCAGTTCCACTCCATAATTAACCTCCGGCAGAAGAATATATAGTAAAATATTCTGGAGGATCTAGAAAATGCCTAGAGAAGATATATTGGGTCAGAAGCAGATACATCAGAGTTTTCCAAACTTTTCATCTGGACGACATGCTTTTTAGACAGGTGTCATTTCGCAACATGGTAATTCGGTTTTACAAATCTATATAAATAAAAATGTAATGTTCTTTTGTGGTATTCACAGAACTCAAAAACCACTGGATGAATTGACACCAAATTTGGACATAAGACACCTAACAACCCAATGTATGTCCTTCACTCATAAAATTTGCTTTTGTCATTTGGGAGTTGTAGTTGCTGGGATTTATAGTTCACTTACCATCAAAGAACATTCTGAATGCCACCAACGATGGAATTGAACCAAACTTGGCACACAGTTCTCCCATGACCAACAGAAAATACTGAAAGGGTTTGGTGGGCAGTGTCCTTTAGTTTTGGAGTTGTAGTTTGCCTACATCCAGAGATCACTGTGGAATCAAACAATGATGGATCTGGACCAAACTCTACACAAATACTCAATATGTCCAAATGTGAGCACCAGTGGAGTTTGGGGGAAATAAAATCTTGACATTTGGGAGTTGTAGTTGCTGGGATTTATAGTTCACCTACAATCACAGAGCATTCTGAACCCCACCAACGATAGAATTGAACCTCACCTATGATAGAATTGGGACAAACCTCCCATGTGGGCCACAGCAATGTGTGGCAGGGGACGGCTAGTCTATATAAATAAAAATGTAATGTTCATTTGTGGGATTAATACAACTCAAAAACCATTGGACAAATTGACACCAAATTTGGACACAATACAACTATCAGGCCAATGAGTGACCATCACTCATTAAAACACCGAAAAACACAGTGGAAGAGACTTTAAAAGCCAAAAAATAATAATACATTATGACACATGCAGAAACCACATATATACACATATACACAAATATATACACACAAAAACACATATACATGAACTGGGCCACAGTAACGCGTGGCAGGGATGGCTAGTCTATATAAATAAAAATGTAATGTTCATTTGTGGGATTAACATAACTCAAAAACCACTGGATAAATTGCCACCAAATTTGGACAGCGTACACCTAACAACCCAATGTATGTCCTTCACTCAACATTTTTTGATTTTGTCATTTGGGAGTTGTAGGTGCTGGGATTTATAGTTCACCTACAATCAAAGAGAATTCTGAACTCCACCAACTATGGAATTGAACCAAATGTGGCACACAGAACTCTCATGACCAACAGAAAAGGGTTTGGTGGGCGTTGACCTTGAGTTTGGGAGATGTAGTTCACCTACATCTAGAGAGCACTGTTGACTGAAACAATGATGGGTCTGGACCAAACTTGGCACAAATATTCCATATGCCCAAATATGAACACAGATGGAGTTTGGGGGAAATAGACCTTGACATTTGGGAATTGTAGTTACTGGGATTTATAGTTCACCAACAACCAAAGATCATTCTGAACCCCACCAATGACAGAATTGGGGCAAACGTCCCACACAGAACCCCCATGACCAACAGAAAATACTTAAGGCCATCCAGTCCAACTCCCTTCACCAGGGCAAGAAAACGTAATCAAAGCCCTCCTGACGAAGAGCCATACAGCCATAGATATAGATAGATATATATGATGCACACACAGAGAGATATAGTATCATAGATTTGAAAGAGACCCATGAAGAAGGACAATGATATGTTGCATGTTCCAGAGTAGGCAAAGCAGACAATCTCCACATCAACACTGACAAAGAAACAGCAAGAAAAACTGTTTCCTTACGAGCATAAAGAAATTGCATATATTAGAAACCAAAACTTTCTCATTACTTTATTTTCCAGATCATCAGACTGGGCCACAGCAATGCATGGCAGGGGACGGCTAGTTCCTTATAAGAATATCCAACAATACATATGTAGGTTCTTGTGGGTTTTTTCGGGCTATAGAGCCATGTTCTAGAGGCATTTCTCCTGACGTTTTGCCTGCATCTATGGCAAGCATCCTCAGAGGTAGTGAGGATACATATGTATACACACACACACACACTAGATGGCCCATGTGGTCTTGTCAACTATATTATTCTATGACTAGCTGTGTTTTGTTTGTGTATAGGTGTGTGTATATATTTGTGTATATGTGTGTTTGCATATATACTGTATATGTGGTTTTCCGCATGCGTTGTAATGTAATATTCCTAAATAGGTTCAGCACCATGGATAACTCTTGTAGAGCTCTCCAAAAGCTGGGAATTGATTCATTGTCCTGCTGCTATGAGAGCTGGCAGTTACTTGGACCTTCTTGGCTAGGAATGATGGGAGATGTTGTCCAGTATCCCAGAAAGGGTGCATATTGAGAAATTCGTTTTGGTGGAAACAACAAACCTTGGTTGAAGGTGCATCCAAACCAGGCATGGGCAAACTTGGGCCCTCCAGGTGTTTTGGACTTCAACTCCCACCATTCCTAACAGCCGGTAGGCTGTTAGGAATGGTGGGAGTTGAAGTCCAAAACACCTGGAGGGCCCAAGTTTGCCCATGCCTGGCTTAATATGCAAAAGTCTCACAAACAAATATTCTTGTTCCAGGACTATTTCGGCCATGCCGTTTGGGGTCTTCTTCTACATCATGCTCTGGTTCATCCCTTCCGATTCCTTCTCGGCGTCGCTGAGGTTCTTTTGGCACCTGACCATGTACTGCTTCTTCCAGACATCGATGAGTGTAAGGACTTGAATATTGTTCTACCATTCCTTCATTTATTCATTCTTGAATTCCTCCTGGATTTTCTGTGTTAGCTTACCTGTCTCAAAGTCCAAAGTGAGGTCAAGGCAGTGTTTCTCAACCTTCCTAATGCCGCAACCCCTTAATACAATTCCTCATGTTGTGGTGACCCCCAACCATAACATTATTTTCGTTGCTCCATCCAGAGAACACTGTGGACTCAAACAATGATGGATCTGGACCAAACTTGACAGGAATACTCAATATGCCCAAATGTGAACATTGGTGGAGTTTGGGGAAAATAGAATCTTGACATTTAAGACTTGTAGTTGCTGGGATTTATAGTTCACCTACAATCAAGAGCATTCTGAACCCCACCAATGGTAGAACTGGGCCAAACTTGGCACACAGAACTCCAATGACCAACAGGAAATACTGAAAGTATTTGGTGGGCATTGACCTTGAGTTTTGGAGGTGTAGTTCACCTACATCTAGAGAGCACTGTGGACTCAAACTATGATGGATCTGGACCAAACTTGGCACCTGCATCTGGCAAAGCATCCTCAGAGGTGTGAGAAGGACCGTCTCACCTTCACTTATAATCAAATGAACTCCACCAGCGATGGAATTGGGCCAAACTTGGCACACAGAACTCCCATGACCAACAGAAAATACTGGAAGGGTTTGGTGGGCATTGACCTTGAGTTTTGGAGTTGTAGTTCGCCTACATTTAGAGAGCACTGTGGACTCAAACAATGATGGATCTGGACCAAACTTGGCATGGGTATTCAATATGTCCAAATGTGAACACTGGTGGAGTTTGGGGAAAATAGGCCTTTACATTTGGGAGTTGTAGTTGCTGGGATTTATAGTTCACCTACAATCAAAGCGCATTCTGAACCCCCACCAATGATAGAATTGGGCCAAACTTCCCACACAGAACCCCATGACCAACAGAAAATTCTGTGTTTTCTGGTGGTCTTTGGTGACCCTTCTGAACACCCCCCTTGGTGACCCCCCCCCCCGAGTCTCAACCCCCGGGCTGATAAACGCTGTGTTACAGTATAGATAAAATATTTTTTTTCTATTTAATACACTGTTGGCAGTGTGCATGCTTAACTTTACTATATAGTGTCACACTGTGATTTGTATCTACTTGTAATACCAGGGGGTGTCCAAAGTTTGTGGTAATAGGGTCTTCACTGACTAGATCTGTCCCAGATTGCTTTAAACCAGACAGACATACACCTGTACCTCTTTATCTTTAGCAGACTATTTTCTTCTCTTTGTGCTCTTTGTTTTCAGCCCAGTGCCTTGTTTGGCAGTGTAGCAGCATTGTGCAACAGTATGATGTTTGGGCAGCATCACAGGCAAGCATCGTTGAACATCTCAAAGGCATCAAGCAAGAATTAGGTGCCAGAATGGGTTGGATGTCTCTTTTTGGGTAACACCTGTCTGATGGGTCTCTTTCTTCCTCTGCTCTCCTCTCCTTAGTGCTATCATGTTCCCTATTCCTCGTTGACCATGTTCCTGGGGGGCAGTCAGGCAGACCGGGACTCTGCTACATCCTACCGTAAGTCTCTTTGCATGGTTGTTATGCTTTGGTGAAGCCCATGTGCTACAAGGAGGTTCAATACTCGGCACCTCTGATTCAAGTACGGGGAAGAATGATCAACCCAAGGGTGAAATTTCTATTTGGAATGAGACTGGAGGGAGCAATTCCAGCCCTGGAAAAAGAAATTGGGAGCATTTGATCATAACTCATCTATGTGCTGAAAGGGAATACACCTCCAATGCAAGAGGTATGCATGCAAGCTCCAAAGCAAAGTTATTCCTCCATGCAGCATTATTTTTGGTCTGCAAATCAGAACTCCTATTCTGTGCAACAGCTTTCCATGCAAAAGCTTAT
Source organism: Anolis sagrei ordinatus (assembly GCF_025583915.1). Taxonomy (NCBI): domain Eukaryota; kingdom Metazoa; phylum Chordata; class Lepidosauria; order Squamata; family Anolidae; genus Anolis; species Anolis sagrei. The sequence continues at coordinate 7,866,832 of NW_026847438.1, forward strand.
TTTCCTGCAAAGCACAGCTTTTGCTCCAGGCAACAGCTTTCTGGGCTGCAAAAACAAAACAAAACAAACTCTTGTCCCATGCAAAACCATATCTGTTTAGAAAATCAGTCTCTTGTTAGAATAACAGTGCTCTGATTGTGTCATGCAGAAGGCATTTGGGTGAAAATTCACTGTGATTCCCTCCTTCAACATCTCTCATGTTGAATCACGTTCCGGGAGTAAATTTCTGTCCACACCTAGGATCCGAAAGTTGGAAGAGACCCAAAGGGCAATTCAGGTTTCTGGAGGGGACAGTATTCTGGTGTTTTATAACATGGGTGTTTGAAAAAGACCTTCAGGGCTTTCCAGGGCAACCTCCTCCTGATATGCAAGAACACACAATCTAAGCCCTCCCGACAGATGGCCATCTGGCTTTCTGGAGGAGACAGGATTCTGGTGTCTTATAGCATTAAAGAAACATGGGTGTTTGAAAAAGACCTTCAGGGCCCTCCAGGGAAAACTCCTCTTGATATGCAAGAATGCACAATCCAAGCCCTCCTAACAGAGGGGCATCTAGGCTTTGTCTAAAAACCTTCAGAAAAGGAGACCAGGATTTCTCTTCTCCAGAGCAAACATACCTAGCTCCCAAAGCCACCCTTCAGAGGGTTTCAAGGCTTCCATACTTTCTAAAAAAATAGGTAAAGGTTTCCTCTTGAGATTTAGTCCAGTCGTATCTGATCCTGGGGGTTGGTGCTCATCTCCATTTCTAAGTCGAAGAGCCGGCGTTGTCCATAGACACCTCCAAGGTCAAGTGGCCAACATGACTGCATGGAGAGCCGTTACCTTCCCGCTGAAGCAGTACCTATTGATCTATTCACATCTGCATGTTTTCGAACTGCTAGGTTGGCAGAAGCTGGGGCTGACAGCAGGAGCTCACCCTGCTTCCCAGATTTGAACCACTGACCTTTCGGTCAGCAAGTTCAGCAGCTCAGAGGTTTAACCCACTGCACCACCAGGGACACCTCCATACTTTCTAGCAGGTTAATATTTCTCTTGAAGTGTAGTACTTGGAACTGGATGCAGGATTTGTAGAATCCTAAAATCCTAGAAATGGAATAGACCCCATGGCTACTTCCCAGAATGATTCCTGGTTCCCTGACTCTTGGTCATTTTATTCTCCCATTTCGGGACACCTTCTAGCTGGTCCATATCCTTCTAGAACAGGGGTTCTCAACCTGGGGTCCCCAGATGTTTTTGGCCTACAACTCCCAGAAATCCCAGCCAGTTTACCAGCTGTTAGGACTTCTGGGAGTTGAAGGCCAAAAACATCTGGGGACCCACAGGTTGAGAACCACTGTTCTAGAATGATGGTGCCTGGAACTGGACACAGGGTTCCTCTCCTCTTTGTTTGTTTTTGGTCCTGACAGGGATGGCTGTCGAAGTGCTGAGCACGCTTGTGGGGTCGAGCATCCAGGGCCAAATTGTGGGCGGCCACCATAGCATCATGCGCAAAGGCTGCAGTGTGGACAACGGCACCCTTGGAAGCAACACCACGCTGCTCCTGGAAAACCTAGAGAATACAGTAAGAGCTGTCTGTTATTTTACCACTTGACTCCCAGAATCCCCTTTTCAGTGTGCGTGCTGATAGCAATGGGGTGGAAGTGAGGCACAATGAGAGCATTTCTTCCCTCCAATAAGACTCCCACCCTACAGGAAATGCTCTTTCAGTCTCCAAATTCCTAATGTTTTGGCAGTCTTAATATAATAACAAATTATGCCACATTACACCTTGAGCACCTCTTATGTGTCATTCTGAAACGTTCCCAAATTGTTAAGATGTGTCGCTGAGCTACTCACTCTGCTGCTTTCTGATGGTTCCATGTTCACAAGCTTTGTGTCATGCAAAAATCATCAAAACTGCAATAATGTATATAAATAAAAAAGTAATGTTCGTTTGTGGGATTAACAGAACTCAAAAACCACTGGATTAATTGGCACCAAATTTGGACACAAGACACTGAACAACCCAATGTATGTCCTTCACTCAAAAAATTTGGATTTTGTCATTTGGGAGTTGTAGTTGCTGGGATATATAGTTCACCCACAATCGAAGCGCATTCTGAACCCCACCAACGATGGAATTGAACCAAACTTGGCACACAGTCTCCCATGACCAACAGAAAATACTGAAAGGGTTTGGTGGGCATTGACCTTGAGTTTTGGAGTTGTAGTTCACCTACATCCAGAGAGCACTGTGGATTCAAACAATGATAGATCTGGACCAAATTGAGCACAAATACGCAATATGCCCAAGTGTGAAGACTGGTGGAATTTTGTGGAAAATAGACCTTGACATTTGGGAGTTGTAGTTGCTGGGATTTATAGTTCACCTACAATCAAAGAGCATTCTGAACCCCACAAATGACAGAATTGGGCCAAACCTCCCACACAGAACCCCCATGTGGGCCACAGCAACACGTGGCAGGGGACAGCTAGTAAATAATAATAATACATATTATTTATATTTCTCTCCATCTCCCCAAGGGGACTCAGAGCGGATTACAGTATACACATATATAGGTAGACATGCGATGCCTCTTAGACAGTAAATAACAATCTATCTATGTATATAATAAAGGTGAAAGTTTGTATGCGGCGGACAAAAGTGTGGCGGTGCGACGGGAGGAGTATGTGCCAGCGTTTTGATTGGCCAGCCTGAAAGTTCCAACATTCTGATTGGCTGCCGCAGTGGTGCTATTTGCATATGGTCTCTGATTGGCCAGCTTCAATAGGAGCCCCTGGTGGAGAAAAGGGTTCATGACAGAAACGGGACATGAGAGAAGGAAATTTGCATATGGTCTCTGATTGGCCAGCCTCAATTCCAAGATTCCGAGATGACAAAGAGAGGAAAGGAAAAGGCCAGGGGCTGAGTCAGAAAATTACCAATACAGACCACACTTGGCACACAGAGCCTGCAAGACCGACTCGACATCCTACTGCAACCATGGATGATGGGACTTGCAGTACCATCACTCACATTCTGAGACCGCTGTTAACCTCATCCAATGACTGATCAGGACCAAACTTGGCACATAGACCTCTCATGACCCACTTTACATCCTGGTGTGGTTTGGCGGGGGATGGACCATGAATTATGGGACTTGCAGTACCTTTGCTCAATTCTTGAGACCACTGCAACGCTCATCCAATTACCGATAAAGACCAAACTTGGCACACTGAGTCTCCATGACGCACTCTACATCCTGGTGCAGTTTGGAGGAGGATGCACCATGGACGATGGGACTTGCAATACCTGCACTCCCTTCCTAAGACATTTACAACTGCCAACTATGATGGATCAGGACCACAATTAACACAGAGAGCCCGCATGAGCCACTCTACATCCTGGTGCGGTTTGGAAGAATTTGACAATGGATGATGGGACTTGCAGTCACTTCACTCACTTCCTGAGACCACTGAGACCCTTGCCAATGACTGATCAAGACCAAATTTGGCACAGAGAGTCCCCATGACCCACTCTACATCCTGGTGTACTTTCAATGAGGACAGACCATGGATGATAGGACTTAAGTACCTCCAATCTCTTCCCAAGACTGCTGAAACCCTCATCTAATGTCCGAACAAAACCAAACTTGGCACACAGAGCCCCCATGACCCACTCTACATCCCGATGCTGTTTGGAGGAGGGTTGACCATAGATGATGGGACTTGCAGTACCTTTACTCACTTACTGAAACCACTGTGACCCTGAACCAATGACTGATAAAGACTAAAATTAGCACACAGAGCCTCCATGACCCACTTTCTATAACAACCCAGGCAGCGCCGGGTCCCCAAGCTAGTGATATATAATACATAAAGGCAAAAGCTTCCCTTTCCATTTCCGGCATCTGGAGGCGATGCTCAACTCTGGCCATGGGGAGGTGCTCTTGTTCCATTTTCCATGCCAAGGAGACTGTTGTCCATGGGCGCCTTTTACCTTTCCGCTGAGGCAGTATCCATTGATACACTCACATTGCATGTTTTCGAACTGCTATGTTGGCAGAAGCTAGGTCTAACAGTGGGAGCTTACCCTGACCTGCAGCTTTGAACTGCCAATGTTCCAGTTGGCACGTTTTCTGCAGCTAGTAGTTTAACTCACTGTGCTACCACAGCTACAGTTGTATGTCAGCCTGTTCAGCCTGTGATTGTGTCTGATGTTCATGTTGATGTTTATGATGGGAATGGGGATGGTGTTCCTGGGGATGGTGGTTTGCTTGGGCCTGGGCTAAGTTCAGAAGAAATGCCTGAGCTGTTTCAAGAAGATTCACAAGGCCACATTCCTGGGAGGGACCTTTCACCACTTTTCTCAGAGCAACTGTCTGAAAATGATCCTGAGATTGATTTGCCAAGTGCAGGAGCTAATGAGGGAGAGGATAGTGAAACCTTAGACAGGAAGCAAAGTTTTAGTAAACAGAGGCAGAGCTTTCAGAGATTGATCACTTCATCTACAGCAAAAGAAAGGTAACAAAGACAAGAAAAATGCTTTCCTTTCAGTTTTGAGTTTTGGAAAAGATTTATAATGATTCATGGGAATGAGTTGCCTCAGTTGAAGCAAAGTTGTCATTTTATCACTGTCTTGTTTTCAAGTCTTCTGAGTTTCATGTATCAATTTTTTGCCAAGCTTAAGCTTTGCCTATGGGATTTTCCTGCTGTTTTGTTTCATGGTTTCAAGTGCCTTGCTTCATGGATTTTTATATACTCATGGATGTTGTTCCCCTTTGAAAGTTATGAACTATTTTGAACTTTGTGCCTTGACTGTTTTGCTATTTTTACTGCTTTGCCTACACATATTCTACAATAAACTGCTTGTTGATTTTGCCAAGCTGGTGTGGTGTTTAAGGTCAGGGGTGTTCCTGCTCTGGTGTACAACAATTGCAACTATCAGAAGGCTTATGTATAAGGTATATGAAACATAAATCAATGAGCCGTTCAGCAGTGGAACTCTCTGCCCCTGAGTGTGGTGGAGGCTCCTTCTTTGGAAGCCTTTAAACAGAGGCTGGATGGCCATCTGTCAGGGGTGATTTGAATGCAATATTCCTGCTTCTTGGCAGAATGGGGTTGGACTGGATGGCCCATGAGGTCTCTTCCAACTCTTTGATTCTATGATTCTATGAATGTTGTGTTTAGGCCCAGGTCCCATCGCTTATTACACTATGTAATACGATTTTTGTTCCTTGGTTGTAAATGTCATTTCCTAATTGGTTCTGTCATTAAAAACATGGAAAATGTTTATTAAACTGCAAAAACTTTGCTTTTGTGGGACATCTTGAAGCACATTTTGCTATAGTTTATCAATGACTATCTCATCAAGTCTCAACCAATTCAACCTAGTTTGTGTCTGACACAAAAACAAAGTTTCTGGAATACAATAACTACTTTCGAGGTAAGGATTGCATAATTAAACAGGAAATAATACTTTCAAACCAGGAACAGAAAACATTTCAAATTTTGTTGTATAGCATTATGTATGTATGTATGTGCAAATACAAGTATTTCAGGTCCCAAGAATTTTGGATAAAGGAATAATTACACATGTAAAATCAATCATACAATTGGGTTGTTGTAGGCTTTTTGGGCTATATGGCCATGTTCTAGAAGCATTCTCTCCTGATGTTTCGCCTGCATCTATGGCAAGCATCCTCAGAGGTTATACAGAGATTGATAGGGTTGGGAACCCTATCAATCATACAATTGATGGAGCCCCCGGTGGCGCAGTGGGTTAAACCCCTGTGCTGGCAGGACTGAAGACCGACAGGTTGCAGGTTCAAATCCGGGGAGAGGCGGATGAGTTCGCTCTATCAGCTCCAGCTCCTCATGTGGGGACATGAGAAAAGCCTCCAAAAAGGATGATAAAACATCAAATCATCCAGACGTCCCCTGGGCAACGTCCTTGCAGACGGCCAATTCTCTCACACCAGGATTCACTCCTGACACGACCAAATCAAAATACAATTGATAGGGTTCCCAAAGGTCACTTAATTCAGCCCCAGGAAATGCAGGAATCCATGGCTAAAATGTCCCTTAGGGCTGGCTGTGTATTTAAAATGGATAGAGCAAGGAGAGTAAAATTTCCCCTTCTTCTTTCATACTGCAAATTCTAAATGGTTTCACTTGGTGAAACAAGCTCAAAAGCCAAGGAGTGCTGAGTTCAAATCCCTCTCTCCCCAGCTTTAGGTCAGAGCCTGACATCTGTAACCAAACAGAAAGGAGAATGAGGTTCTCCGCTTCTCACCTGCTTGGAAACAAACCCTTTCTGCTTCATTTTGCACCCATTTTTCAGCGCAGGGCCTACCTGATTGCCTCCTTTGTGCTCAGCTCCATATTTTGCTTCTCCTGCTTCGTCCTCGTCTTAGGAGTGAAAGAACATCCAGGTAAACCTACTATCCATTCATTAGTCTGCTTTTCATATATTTGAAAGCCTTGGTGTTATTCTAGCACAGGCTTGTGCCAACTTGGGCCCTCCAGGTGTTTTGGACTTCAACTCCCACAATTCCTAACAGTCAGTTGGCCCAGGCCTGTTCTAACATTTAGGAAACAGATCACAACATGTACAGGGATTTTACCCCAAGGGAAAGCTGCCCATCACATATGTGGTTCCACTCTAGCAACACCATGATCGGTATCTGCCATAAGCATCTGGTGCTGCCTATGCTGTAAATGAAAGCACTGTAAATGAAATTTAAGAAGCGTGAAGTTGTTTCATAGCTAAAAACACAGCAAAAGGTCTCAAATATTTATTTTAAATTTTGCACTTTTACACTGAGCAAGTAAAGTGGTGGCTCTGCTCCGGATTTTAGTCTGAACTTTAAAGAAGTTGCCCAAGGTGCTGGGCCTGTTTTGGGGATAGGCTTGTACACCTTGGATAGGTACTTCAAAGTCTACCTTCCACCATTGGTTACTGTTCTCAGTGGCCAAGGAATTTTGATTGTTATCCTCCCAAAAAGTAGCACTTTCATGCCTTAGCTTGAAAATAACTACAAATGGTAGTTATTTCAAGCTACAAATAACCCTATTTCAAAAGACTGTGTAAACATTTTGGAAGGAAATGTAGAGATTAGAAGTTGATGCAGATCCACTTCGCCCATCCTGACTTTCCTTCTCTTCTTCTCCAGATCAGTCCAGCTCTTTGGAGAAGACCAGGCGCTCTTTCTTTGGCAATCTGCGCATGCTCCTGGGCCACAGACCTTACAACCGCCTCCTCTGTGGGTTCTTGCTGGCTTCGCTAGCTATTCAGGTGACTGCATCTTCTGTGGGTGGGAGATTTATTTATTTATCTATCTATCTATCGTGTCAGCAGTAACCAGACATTTGTATTACATTTTAAACAAAACAAACAGACAAAACACAAAGTTTGCAAGCTTGGTAGTTGATTAAATGTCCTTTGACCAGTATCTGGCCACTTGGAGTGCCTCTGGTGTTGCCGCAAGGAGGTCCTCCATTGTGCATGTGGCAGGGCTCAGGTTGCATTGCAGCAGGTGGTCAGTGGTTTGCTCTTCTCCACACTCACATGTCATGGATTCCACTTTGTAGCCCCATTTCTTAAGGTTGGCTCTGCATCTCGTGGTGCCAGAGCGCAGTCTGTTCAGCGCCTTCCAAGTCGCCCAGTCTTCTGTGTGCCCAGGGGGGAGTCTCTCATTTGGTATCAGCCATTGATTGAGGTTCTGGGTTTGAGCCTGCCATTTTTGGACTCTCGCTTGCTGAGGTGTTCCGGCGAGTGTCTCTGTAGATCTTAGAAAGCTATGTCTTGATTTAAGTTGTTGACATGCTGGCTGATACCCAAACAAGGAGATGTCACTGCCTTGGTCCTTTCGCTATTGGCTGCTACTTCCGGCGGATGTCAGGTGGTGCAATACCGGCTAAGCAGTGTAATTTCTCCAGTGGTGTAGGGCGCAGACACCCCGTGATAATGTGGCATGTCTCATTAAGAGCCACATCCACTGTTTTAGCATGGTGAGATGTGTTCCACACTGGGCATGCATACTCAGCAGCAGAGTAGCACAGCGCAAGGGCAGATGTCTTCACTGTATCTGGTTGTGATCCCCAGGTTGTGCCAGTCAGCTTTCATATGATATTGTTTCTAGCGCCCACTTTTGCTTGATATCCAGGGTGGGAGATGGAAGCACAGCACAACAGGACCCTTGAGTAGGAAGGGACCCCCAAGGATCGTCCAGTCCAACCACATTCTTCCAGGCAGGAAAACATAATCAAAGCACTCCTGGCAGATTTTAAAAACTATTAAATAAACACTATGGTTCCATGGCAACACCCTAGGACAGGGGTAGGGAACCTTTGGCCCTCCAGCTGTGGTGGACTTCAACTCCCACAATTCCTTGAGGCTCGGCATTGGGCCAAGGTAAGCCTTTGGGGCGAATGCTGAGCCTCAAGGAATTGTGGGAGTTGAAGTCCACCACAGCTGGAGGGCCAAAGGTTCCCTACCCCTGCCCTAGGATTTGCAGTTCAGTGATGAAGGGAACTTACGGCCATTCCACACAGCCGTATAACCCAGAATATCAAGACAGATAATCCGCAATATCTGCTTTGAACTGGATTATCTGAGTCCACACTGCCATATAATCCAGTTCAGTGTGGATTTAATAAAGCTGTGTGGAAGGGGCCTTAGAGGTTTCATTGCTGGCTAGCATCTTTGCATGTCTTTGGTATTCTTGGGCATTTACTCCTCTTTGCAAGGCATAGGCTGATCCTCTTTCCTTTGCCCATGACAGCTGATCCAGGGAATCTTTGCCCTCTTCTGCACTCATGCATCTGGATTGGCTGGGCGGTTCCAACACCTTGTGCTTATCATGCTAGTAAGTACCACCTCCTTTTCCTCACCATGAACCCTATTAATGTAGTGCACCATGGGTGTTGTAGTGGGAAGCAACTAAACCTGTGCAATGTGATCAGTGCAAAAGACATGCAGAGATGCTAGCCGTCTGTACCAACAGGTTCTGCATCCAACGACAAAGTGCATCTTCACTGTGGAATTAATGCAGTTTGACTCCACTTTAACTGCCATGGCTCAATGCTGTGGAGTCCTGGGAGATGTCATTTGGTGAGGCACCAGCACTTTGTAGCAGAGAAGGTGAAAGACCTTGCAAAACGACAACTCTCAGGATTTCGTAGCATTGAGTCATGCCAGTTTGAATCCCTTCTCCACTGCCATATAAAATCCAGATTATCTGCTTTGGATTGGATTATATGGCAGTGTAGAAGGGACCTGAAGAAGTCTTGTTGATAAGCTTGTCATAGTATCACTATATGTCAGAAATGACTTGAAGGCACACAACAACAACAACAACAACAACAGCACCACCAACAACAACAGCAACAAGGGAGTAAAGAGTGAACTAGCTGAGGCTCTTGTGTTTCTTCCACAGCTTGGGAGCCACCACTAAGGATGCATCTACACTGTAGAATTACTGCAGTTTGACACCACTTTAATCACCATGGCTGTATGCTATAGAATCCCAAGAATTGTAGTTTTACAAGGTCACAGGCTTCTGTGCCAAAGAGCATTGGTTCCTCACCAAATTACAACTCCTAGGACTCATGTGGCATTGAACTGCATTGATTCTATAGTGTAGATGCACCCAAAACAAGACTTGTACCAATAGCAAAACTGTGAGAGACCCATAATCTCAAAATCTCCATATCTGAGCAGGCTTTAAGTAAGAGATGCAATCTTTCAGATAGTCTGGACATAAACTGAAAAAGTGCACAGGATCCAAACCTTGAACCAGTGTTTGGCTGCTGTGTCGGAGTGGATGAGAGCTAACAAATTGAAGTTGAATCCAGACAAGACGGAGGTCCTACTGGTCAGTCGAAAGGCCGAACAGGGTATAGGGTTACAGTCTGTGTTGGATGGGGTTACATTCCCCCTGAAGACACAGGTTCACAGCTTGGGAGTGATCCTGGACTCATCGCTGAGCCTGGAAGCCCAGGTCTCGGCTGTGGCCGGGAGAGCTTTTGCACAATTAAAACTTGTGCGCCAGCTGCGCCCGTACCTCGGGAAGTCGGATCTGGCCACGGTGGTCCACGCTCTTGTCACATCCCAAATAGATTACTGCAATGCGCTCTATGTGGGATTGCCTTTGAAGACTATTCGGAAACTGCAATTAGTCAAACAAGCGGCAGCTAGATTACTCACTGGAGTGTCATTCAGTGAGCATACAACCCCCCTGTTGTGTCAGCTCCACTGCTTGCCGATCCAATTCCGAGCACAATTCAAAGTGCTGGTTTTGACCTATAAAACCCTATACGGCTCCGGTCCAGCGTACCTGTCCAAACGTATCTCCTTCTACGTCCCACCTCGGAGCTTAAGATCCTCTGGGGAGGCCCTGCTCTCGGCCCCGCTGTTGTCTCAAACACGTTTGGCAGGGATGAGGGACAGGGCCTTCTCGGTGGTAGCCCCCCACCTGTGGAATACGCTTCCTGGGGAAATTAGATCATCATCATCCCTCCTCACCTTCAGGAAGAAGGTAAAATCGTTGTTGTGGGACCAGGCCTTCAGGCAATCAGGTTAAAGGACAATGGATAACATTTGACTATGGCTTGGAAGTGGATTTGGATAAGTGAAGCGGAGTAATCATTAGTATATGGCTAGATAGCCACCAGACTGGCATCTGTACACTGTATACTGTATTGTCGAAGGCTTTCATGGTCGGAATCACTGGGTTGTTGTAGGTTTTTTCGGGCTATATGGCCATGTTCTAGAGGCATTCTCTCCTGACGTTTCGCCTGCATCTATGGCAAGCATCCTCACTACCTCTGAGGATGCTTGCCATAGATGCAGGCGAAATGTCAGGAGAGAATGCCTCTAGAACATGGCCATATAGCCCAAAAAAACCTACAACAAACCCGTAAATATACTGTTTAATTTTAATGTTCATGGTTTTAATTGTTATTTTTGTTATTGTATTTTATGAAGCGGCATTGAATTGTTGCCAATTGTAAGCCGCCCTGAGTCCCCCCAGGGATTGAGAAGGGTGGGGTAAAAATGTCCGAAATAAATAAATAAATAAACAACCTGAGGTGTGTTTACACTGTAGAATTACTGCAGTTTGACACCACTTTAACTACAACTCCTAAGATTCAATAGCAATGAACTAGAGCAGTTGCTGTGGAGCAAAGATGTGTTAATCTTACAGTGTAGATTTACCCCATAACTCCTAGTAGGCTTCCAGATGTTTGCTTTTCCATCGGGCTGTCCTGCACATAGCCAGAGCTTGGGAACTACAACTCCCATATGCAGCCTGGACAGAACATTAGAGAGGTGGATTCCACATATATATTTTTTCTCATGAGAACATGAACTGGGGGGAAAAGTATAGAATTATTCTTAAAATAGGGAAGAGGGAAGTTTATTTAGCCTTTTCCTCCCCTTTTAATATCACCAGAATTGTGCAACACTCCAAGTCTGAAATCATTGCACAAGTTTTATATGCAACTGCATCAAAATAGAAGGAAAAAAACAGGAAGCTCTTGTTTCAAAATGAATGCAAAGCCAAATGCAACAAACAAAGCCTTCTTTCTCTCTCATTCTATTAAAAGATAGGTCAGAAGCCAAAGCAAGAGACAGATGTTTGTATAATTTCAATTGCAGGGTGATTTAAAAAATGGTGATTGTAACAAAATGAACGTAATATATCATTTTATAGATTGTTGATATTGTGTATCAGGCTAATTTACTTGTGTCATAATCCTGGCATTCCTCCTAAAGCAGTGAAACAACAACAACATCAATAATAACAATTATTATTATAATTATTTGAGACACAACAAGATGAGTCCACAGCAAACAAGATCACTCTGCTGACTGTTGTATTGGATCACATGTCGGACACTTCCAAGTGTCTAGGACTGTGTGATATATTGGCGAATAATGCATGCAGATCCCAGTAGGGTGGCCTTCTGCAGCTGGCAGATGGTCATTTTGTCAGCGCCGGTTGTGTTTAAGTGCAGGTCAAGGTCTTTAGGCACTGCACCCAGTGTGGCGATCATCACTGGGACCACCTTCACTGGTTTGTGTCGGAGTCTTTGCAGTTCGATCTTTAAATCCTCATATTGTGTCAGCTTTTCCAGTTGTTTCTCTTCAATCCTGCTGTCACCTGGGATTGCAACATCGACAATCCATACTTTGTTTTTTAACACTATTGTGAAGTCAGGAGTATTGTGCTCCAGAACTCTGTCTGTCTGAATTCGGAAGTCCCAGAGGAGTTTGTTCATTCTCTGTAACTTTTTCCGGCTTGTGATCCCACCAGTTCTTTGTCGCAGGCAGGGGTGGCTCGTCCATTACACAAAGTAAGCGGTCGCAGAACACTTTTTTTTGCCAGGGGCGCAGAGGTGCTTCTGTAAATGCCCCTCGACCGCCACTCGAGGAGCGCCCCCTCAGCTCACAACAGCCCTAGCAGTCCGGGGGGAGCCTCGGCTTTCTTTTCCTCGCTGCCGGGCGATCCTCTTCCCAAAGGGGCCGGGCCCTTGAGCCTCGCCTAGCCCCTCTCGTTC
>NW_026847438.1:7883287-7958287 GCF_025583915.1 Anolis sagrei ordinatus
GATTAGATCCTGGATGAAAGTTGTTTTACCGTTGACAGATCTGGCGTTCAACAGCACCACTTTCAATTCGGATAATTTTTAATAATAATTTTATTTGTTACTCAGTTTTTTCCAAAACGAGGCGAGAAACAACATTCAGGCTATTGTGAAAGCTTCATTCTGACACACCAAGGCTCTTTAGCACAGAATTCTGTATATCTCCCAAAATCCCAGGACTTGATGGAGTCACAACAGTAAAAGGGGAATCAAGGTGCCACTAATGTAACATCATAAAACATTGATAATAGCCTGTGGATCCAGTCTCTAGAATCCTGCGATTTATAGTTTGTCAAAGTACTTAGAAATTGTCTGATCAGAGTACTAGCTCCTCCTCCTCATTTGTTCATATCCTGCTCGTCATTCGTGATCAAGACCCAAAGCTTACCCTTATGAACCTTAGCAGAAAATTAAATGACATTTATTTATTTATTTATTTATTTATTTATTTAGACGTTTTATATACCGGTCTTCTTGACCTCCGAGAAGGGACTCAGGCCGGTTCACAACATGTGTTCATATACAGTAATATAAAAACAGCACAGTGCATCATCATTATACATTAAAATATAAAATGCAATAATATACATCATCACATTGCACAAGCCAAGTCGTCAAATACAGTCACAATTCATCGCCATCCTTCCATGTGGACAAGAGTTATTGACTCAATCATCGAATGCCATATTCCAAAGTCAGGTTTTCATTAGCTTTCTAAAGGTCAGGAGGGAAGGAGCAGATCTAATCTCTGGTGGGAGGGAATTCTAAAGCCAAGGGGCCACCACCGAGAAGGCCCTGTCCCCTGTTCCCACCAGACGCGATTGCGAGGGTGGTGGGACCGAGAGCAGGGCCCCTCCGGAAGATCTTAGTAACCTTGATGGTTCATAGGGGAGAATCCGTTCGGACAGGTAAACTGGGCCGGAGTCGTTTAGGGCTTTAGTCATTTTAGACATCTCCCAGGATTCTGGAGAAGGTAGGCATTCATGTTAAAGGAGCACCAAAGCCCCTTTAATATGTTGGAGGCTCCTCTTCTGGAGGCTCTTAAGCATAGGCTGGAGGGCCATCTGTCAGGGGTGCTTTGAATGTGATTTTCCTGTTTCTTGGTAGAACGGGGTTGGACTGGATGGCCCACCAGGTCTCTTCCAACTTAATGATTCTATGACTCTAAAGCACTATAATTGTGCAATGTGGACACACACAGTAAAATGTTTTTAGAGTGCCGTGCATGATCTTTTAAAAGCAGTTTTGGTTTTTTAAATCAGCCTTGCAGGTGGGACATTTGAGGGGATGATGGGAACTGTAGTCCAATACTGGAGGATACCAAACTACTTTTAATTTTTTTCTCTTCTTGGTGTGTCTGCACTGTAGAATTAGTGCAGTTTTGTAACACTTTAGCTTCTATGGCTCAATGTTATGGAATCCTGGCAGTTGTACTTTGGTGAGGCACCAGCACTCTGGCAGAGGAAGTCAAAGAGTGTGCAAAACGACAACTCCCACAATTTTACAGCATTGAGCAATGACAGCTATGGTGATGTCAGATTACATTAAGTTTACAGTGCTGATGTACTCTCAGTTTTCTCTCTCTCTCTCTAAGAAAAGCGGTTTGCAAATTGAACAGCAAGCAAAAAATATATCCAAGTCCAGTCAACCACATAAGTGAGACTTATGGTAATGAACTGCTCTGAGATTTGGATATTGAATTTATTATTCTGATCCTTCCAGGTGGTCACCTGCCTCTCTGTCCGCTTTTGGCAGTGCTTTCTGGAAAAGTTTGGGAAGAAGACAGCTGTCTTTGTTGGTCTGTCGGTGAGCATCCCTCAAAAGGGCACGTTTGGGATGAAATACTTCTTTTAGGGTACATATACACTGCAGAACGAATGTAGTTTGATATTGATACTACTTTCACTGCCATGGCTCAATGTGACCAAAGCCTGGGAGCTGTAGTTTCAAGGGGTCTTTTCCTTTTCTGTCAAAGAGTGCTGGTGCAAACTATGAATCCCAGGATTGCGTCGAGCCATGGCACTGAAAGTGGTGTCAAACTGCATTCACCCCACAGTGTAGATGCACCCCTAGCCAGCACTTTCTCGCCTCTCTTGTCTGCTGCAGCCGATCATCCCGTCCCTTGTTGTTATCTCCGCCGGGAGCTACAGTTTCCTGCTCTACGTCTTCCTGGTCGCCATGGCAGGAAGCAGTCTGGCCGTTCTGTACTTGTTGCCATGGTGAGTGGAAGGGAAGTCCCGAACAATTGTAGGTTTATGCGGGGTAGGCGAAGGATATGCACCCATATTTCCTGCAATACGGCATTCATGAATAGAGGCATTTTAGTGGATGAAATGCTTGTACAGGTTGAGCATCCCTTATCCAAAATGCTTGGTACCAGAAGGATTTTGGATTTCAGATTCCACCCCCCCCCCTCCCCACACACACATACCAGATGTTGGAATGTTTGAATTTATGTAATGTAAATGTCTTGGAGATGGGACACAAGTCTAAACATGAAATTCAGTAACCACACATTGTCTGAAGGTAATTTTATAAACAACTAGTGTATACATCCACCATTGCTCAGGTATGCATTCTCTAACTCTTTCTTTCCTTCCTTCGTTCTCTCATCCATCTTCTCCTTCTCTCTTTCCTTTCTTTCTTTTCTTGCTTCCATCCTTCCTTCTTCCCTTGCTTTCCCTCATACACTGCCCCCCCTTTTCTTTCTTTCCTTTCTCTTCCTTCCTTTTCTTTCTTCCTCCCTTCTTTCTTCCATGTCTTTCTGGTCCCTTTCTTGTCTTTCTTCCTTCCCCTCCAATCATACCTGCTCCCCTTTCAATTCCCCTCATTTCTTCTTCTTTCTTCCTCTCTGCCTCTTTCCTTTCCTTTCCTTTCCTTTCCTTTCCTTTCCTTTCCTTTCCTTCCCCTTCCCCTTCCCCTTCCCCTTCGTCTTGTCTTCCTTCCTTCCTTCCTTCCTTCCTTCCTTCCTTCCTTCCTTCCTTCTTTCTCTCTCCTTCCTTCCTTCCTTCCTTCCTTCCTTCCTTCCTTCCTTCCTTCCTTCCTTCCTTCCTCTCCCTCCCTTCCATATATGTGGGTTTTCTGAAAAGTAAGGTTACAAGTTTTTTTTTAAAAAAAATACAAAAATGACTATATTTTAATAAAACTTACATGGATTGTAGCATAGATATTACATTATTTTTCCACATAATCGCCATTCAGTTCAATGCATTTTGTCATCCGTGGGATGAGGTTTTGATGCCTGAGCCATAGAAGTTTCCCTCCACCTTTTTCAGCCAGTTTGTCACTTCGATTTTTGTCTCATCGTGATCAGAAAAGTGTTTTCCACCCAGGTGTTCCTTCCGTTTAGTGAACAGATGATAGTCACTGGGTGCAAGATCAGGGCTGTGAGAGGGGTGGCTTAAAACATACCAACCAAATGAAGTCAACAACTCTTGTGTTGCATGAGTGGTGTGTGGACAAGCACTGCCATGAAGGAGACTCCTGCCGTCAGCATCCCACGACATTTGTTTTGGATGGTTCTGTGAAGTTTCCTCCTGGTCTGACAATATATTCTGTACCCATTTGTCGCATGCTGTCTTGATATTATGTCCTCTCCATAAACTGAAAGAATTTCACTATTAATTGCAGCAGCGTTCAGGCCCTTAGGTAGCATATTACTACGCGAACTTCACACTTGAAGAGAAACGGAATGAGGATGCTCATCGTTAACCTTCACCACAATGCCAGTCGATGAGCTACTGACAACTGGCACTGCTTGTTCGCTTCTGCTGGCTTCCCACTACATGGCAGTAATACCAACTTCACGCAAGAAAATTCCCCATGAGAGCTACGTGCCTTGTAACCTTGCTTTCCGGATAACCCTCATATAGATCACCTAAGAGCAGTTGATCTGCTTCACTCTCATTCTTTCCCAGTCACATAACAGAGGGCCACTTTACCTAGCCTCATCCAATCCATTTCATTCCCTCTGCTCTGGGCTCAAAAGAAGTGATTTTTTTTAGTGCAAACTCCATAATTATTTTAAGTCAGATCATGACGGGAATGCGTGCCAAGTTTGGTCCAGATCCATCAAGTCATGGAGGAGCCTTTGTGGTACCAACCAACAAACATACCTTGAATTTTATAGATATTTGTCATAATTTGGTGCATGACACAAAGTTTGTGAACACTGAAGGCAAAGGAGTCATTATCTCAGCCACTCGCTGGGAGAGAGGGGGGGTGGGGATGAATTATTGTTGTTGTTACATGGCACCGCATCCTGTCTGATCTTGGATGCTAAGCAGGGTCATACCTGGTCGGTATTTGGATGGGAGACCTCCAATGAATCCCAGGTGCTGTAGATTGTATTTCCAGGAAAGGAACTGGCCAAGCTAGTTCTTTGGGGATTTCTTGCCTAAGAAAAGTCTTATGAAATTAATGAGGCTGACATAAATTGGTGACTTGAAGGCAAAGAAGGTCTGACCTTTCCTCCAAATGTTGCAAGCTAGAACTTCCAGGCCATAGAATAGGTCTCACTCCCAGACAACTCTTCTATGACATTCACAGCTGTTCTGATTTGGCAAAGATAGTCCCAATAAATTATTTGTCCCTCCTTTAGTTTGTTGTATGTGTAAAATTGTGGGTCTCT
Source organism: Anolis sagrei ordinatus (assembly GCF_025583915.1). Lineage (NCBI taxonomy): Eukaryota > Metazoa > Chordata > Lepidosauria > Squamata > Anolidae > Anolis > Anolis sagrei. The sequence continues at coordinate 7,887,954 of NW_026847438.1, forward strand.
TTCCTCCAGGTCCATGCTTCCAGATGCGGTGGATGATTTCAAGCTGAGGAACCCAGCCTGCCTCGACCCTGAACCTCTTTTTTATTCATTTTACGTTTTCATCAACAAGTTCGCAGGTGGACTTTCTCTTGGGATTTCCACCATGAGCTTACAGCAAGTTTCTCTCTCTTTTTTCTCCCTCTTTGTAGACAAATGTCATTCCCTGCCTCCTGAAAAATCCCATTTGGGTGTCCTACAACTCAGAATTTGGGATTAGCAGTTTCCTAAAGTTCGTGTTCTTCAGCCATATTGGACTACACCAGGCAGGGGCAAACTTGAGCCCTCCAGGTGATTTGGACTTCAACTCCCACAATTCCTAACAGCCTACTGGCTGTTAGGAATTGTGGGCATTGAAGTCCAAAACACCAGAAGGGACAAATTTGCCTATACTTGGTGTAGATGCACCCTTAGTAGACCTCAAGCTGAACAGGAGTCAAGAGAGCAATGCAGCAGCTGAAAAAACCCCCTCAATATGATGCAGTGTTGCTCTTTTCTGTGATGCTCAGATCTTACTTGGAGCCATTGCAGTTAAAACGGTGTCAAACTGCATTAATTCCACTGTGTAGATGCATCCACTCCATTGCACTAAACTTTTTCTATCTGGTCTCAAAACTGACTCCTTTTGGATTTTAGCTTTGCAGGTTACAGAGCCGCTGACTGCATTCCCAGCCCTGGAGTTGTGCTCACGTTGCGGATACTCATGGGTCCTGTCCCCATTGCTCTGTTGCTCCTGGCCATGGCTGTGTTCTCTTCCTACCCCATCAATGAAGAGAGGAGGAAAGAGATGAAAAGGGAAAAGGAGGTATGTGGCTGCCAAGGAGAAATGCGTACATGGAGCAGCATGAGTTGGGATGTGGCTACACTGTGGAAGGAATGCAGTTTGTCACCACTTTGAGCTACCATGACTCCAGAATAAGGAACAGGCAGATCGTGTTGAGCCATAGCAGTTAAAGTGGTATCAAACTGCATTAATTCTGCAGTGTAGATGCACCCAGGGATGCTGATCCTTTCTGATTTCATACTCACAATTTCTCTTTCTCTTTTTTGAAGCAAGCATCAACTTGGAATGAACGCACTGAATCAAAAGCAATCTAATCTCCAAAGAGAAGAAAGATGCCCTTGGCTTCTGGCTGGGAAGAGAAATTTGGACCATTATGACTCTGACCTGATAGAGATTTTAGCACTACATGAGGCAATAACTCACTTTCAGTAAAAACAACAACAACAACAACAACAACAACAAAAACCTCTCTTAACTTGGAAGGAGATACCAAAGATCTGGATTCTACAATGCTCACTGTATTTTGACTCTCATATGGGGTCAAGCTTCTCCTTGCTGTGCTAAGGATATAAGAAGCTGCTGTGTTCAAGGAGGGCTTTATCACACCAGTTTGTTGTCCCACATCAATTGCGTTATATCAACAAATGGACTACAAGCTCTTGCCTTTTGCTATTCTGATCAGAGGATGGGATGATTTCCTTTTTGATGAGAGAAGGTACAGTACTGACACAGACTTGTGGCTCAATCAAACTATCAAAACTTTATTACAGTCCAAAGACCCAATTTGCTCAGCGGTAAAAGATGCACAAATGCAAAGATTCATAAACTAATAAATAGACCCAAGTTTTTTGGGTTGATTTTTGACTACGATTTGTAGACTTATACACAAGTATATAGAGTAGTTGCTGGGAAATACAGAGGAAGGGTATAGTTGCATCCATGGGCTACTGGTGGTCTTCCCATAGGCAATTGGTTGGCCAGTGTGAACATAAATGTTGGATTATAGTCCTTTGGTCTGATTCAACACAATTCTTCTAATGGAGAGCATCAGGCTAGGGAAGGGTGGCTGAATATATAGGATGTTTTGTCTTGGGAGAGAGAAAATTATAATCCATAGACTGATAGTAGTGCCTGAGCCTTTAGCTTTTGGTCTCATAGAATCATAGAAGAGACCTCATGGGCCATCCAGTCCAACCCCCTGCCAAGAAGCAGGAATATTGCATTCAAATCACCCCTGACAGATGGCCATCCAGCCTCTGTTTAAAAGCTTCCAAAGAAGGAGCCTCCACCACACTTCGTGGCAGAGAGTTCCACTGCTGAACGGCTCTCACAGTCAGGAAGTTCTTCCTCATGTTCAGATGGAATCTCCTTTCTTGTAGTTTGAAGCCATTGTTTGGTGTCCTAGTCTCCAAGGAAGCAGAAAACAAGCTTGCTCCCTCTTCCCTGTGACTTCCTCTCACATATTTATACATGGCTATCATATCTCCTCTCAGCCTTCTCTTCTTCAGGCTAAACATGCCCAGCTCCTTAAGCCGCTCCTCATAGGGCTTGCTCAGACCCTTGATCATTTTAGTCGCCCTCCTAGGGCACATTCCAGCTTGTCAATGTCTCTCTTGAATTGTGGTGCCCAGAATTGGACACAATATTCCAGATGTGGTCTAACCAAAGCTGAATAGAGCATGGGTAGCATGACTTCCCTGGATCTAGACACTATGCTCCTATTGATGCAGGCCAAAATCCCATTGGCTTTTTTTGCCACCACATCACATTGTTGGCTCATGTTTGTTGTCCACGAGGACTCCAAGATCTTTTTCACACGTACTGCTCTCGAGCCAGGCATTGTCCCCCATTCTGTATCTTTGCATTTCGTTTTTCCTGCCAAAGTGGAGTCTCTTGCATTTGTCCCTATTGAACTTCATTTTGTTAGTTTTGGCCCATCTCTCTAATCTGTCAAGATCGTTTTGAATCCTGCTCCTGTCCTCTGGGGTCTTGGCTCTCCCTTCCAATTTGGTGTCGTCTGCAAACTTGATGATCATGCCTTCTAACCCTTTATCTAAGTCATTAATAAAGATATTGAACTGGACCGGGCCCAGGACGGAACCCTGCGGCACTCCACTTGTCACTTCTTTCCAGGATGAAGAGGAAGTATTGGGGAGAATCACCCTCTGGGTTCGTCCATTTAACCAATTCCAGATCCACCTCACCGTAGTTTTGCCTAGCCCACATTGGACATTGGAGAAAGAAAGAAAGAAAGAAAGAAAGAAAGAAAGAAAGAAAGAAAGAAGGAAGGAAGGAAGGAAGGAAGGAAGGAAGGAAGGAAGGAAAGAAACCTAGTGGGCACAATCCCTGGCATGCTGAGCAGTAAAGTCCCTGGCACGTTGACTGGGGAAATTCCAGTTCCCCACATCTGATACTTTATGAAGCATTGCTTTAGGCTTGCCACACTCTTCAGAAGACTTTTCTCTCTCTGCAGAACATTATCTCTGTCTCTAAACCTTGTGAACCCACAGTGTTCTTCCTTCTTTCATCTACTCTTATTTCCTGAGTGTTTTATGTAACACTATGTAACACGATTTTTGTTCCTGGGTTGTAAATGTCATTTCCTAATTAGTTCTATCATAAAAAATGTGGAAAATGTTTATTAAACTGCAAAAACTTTGTCTTCGCGGGAGGGACATCCTGCAGCACATTTTGCTATCGTTTTTCAAATAACGTCTCATAGAGTCTTAACCAATTCGACCTAGTTTGTAGCAGTCACAAAAAAATGACATTTCCAGAGGATAACAGCTACTTTCAAAGTAAGGACTACACAATTAACAGGAAACAAACCAGGAACAGAAAATGTTTCAAATTTCGTTACATAGTGTAATGTAGTATCTATCTATAGTCACCAAATATAAACATTTGTTTCGATACAAGAAAATATTGGGTCCACACCTAAAGTGGAAAATTGTTTCATTTTTGAAACTCCATAGTTTTGAAATTGAACTTTAGGTGATACAGTTGAATACGTTAACCATGGGAAGCATCCAACTGACTCCTATTTTTTTTTTGGTGTAAGGTAAAGATAAAAGTTTCCCCTTGACGTTAAGTCTAGTCATGTCCAACTCTGGGGGGGGGGGGGTGCTCATCTCCATTTCTAAACTGAAGAGCCGGCGTTGTCCATAGATGCCTTCTAGGTCATGTGTCCAGCATGATTGCATGGAGCACTGTTACCTTCCCACTGAAGCAGTACTGATTGATCTACTCACATTGGCAAGTTTTTGAACTGCTATGTTGGCAGGAGCTGGGCTAACAGCGGGAGCTCACACCGCTCCCCAGATTCGAACCGCTGACCTTTCAGTCAGCAAGTTCAGCAGCTAAGCAGTTTAACCCACTGTACCACCAGGGCCCCCTTTTAGTGTAAACATAAGCTAAAAAGCCAGATTCACATTGATAGGTAGGACTGGTAGCTATATGTCTATCGATCCTACCCAAAATTCACTCGGTGACAAAGATTCATATTTTGTACATTGAATTTCAATAAAACATTCAAACTATGATGCAGAGTTTTAAAAGGTTTTTCAAAGGAAGGACATTTTAACATCTTATGGTATCATCTTCTTCCACAGGTATCTAATATAAAAAAGTTTTTATGATGTGACGAAAAAAATCTTATCTAATCTAAAACAGAAGAAAAGCAGGGATAAGGTGTATTGAAGCAAAGATAGAAATGTTAAGAAATGGAAAATAGAAAGTCCTATCTAACACTTCCTGCCAAGAAGAAAAGAAAAAGGAGGTAGTTAGTGACAAGGATAACAGAATCCCCAATGATATCCAAGGGATAGATGACAGATTACATAGATTAATAGATAGATGATAGATTAAGATAGATAGATAGATAGATAGATAGATAGATAGATAGATAGATAGATAGATAGATAGATATGAGACAACAGAGACAGGGCAGGGGAAAAAATGATTTTTGAGATTTTTTGCAGAATCCCTACAATGCTTTTGGGGAACCTTAGGGCAGTATTTCACAATCTTGGGGTCGGGACCCCTGGGGGGGGGTCGTGAGGGGGTGTCAGAGGGGTTGCTAAAGACCATCATAAAACGCAGTATTTTCTGTTAGTCATGGGGATTTTGTGTGGGAAGTTTGCAATTCTATCATTGGTGGGGTTCAGAATGCTCTTTGATTGTAGGTGAACTATAAATCCCAGCAACTACAACTCCCAAATGTCAAGGTCTTTTCCCCCAAACTCCACCAGTGTTCACATTTGGACATATTGAGTATTCATGTCAAATTTGGTCCAGATTTTTCATTGTTTGAGTCCACAGTGCTCTCTGGATGTAGGTAAGCTACAACTCCAAAACTCAAGGCCCACCAAACCTTCCAGTATTTTCTGTTGGTCATGGAGTTCTGTGTGCCAAGTTTGGTTCAATTCCATTGTTGATGGAGTTCAGAATGCTCTTTGATTGTAGGTATAAATTCCAGCAACGACAACTCCCAAATGACAATATCAATCCCTCCCCAACCCCACCAGTATTCAAATTTGGGTGTATCAGATGTTTGTACAAAATTTGGTCCAGTGAAGGAAAATACATCCTGCATTTTGGATATTTACAATTCATAACAGTAGCAAAATTACAGTTACAAAGTAGCAACTAAAATAATTTTATGATTGGGGGGTCACCACAACATGAGGAACTGTAGTAAGGGGTCACGGCATTAGGAAGGTTGAGAACCACTGCAGAACAGTCTGGGATTTGTTGCTTTAGGCAATTATTTTGCCCCTAACTGAACTGAATCTAAGGATCCCTGTGGAAGTGAAAAACCCACATTTTTTAGACACCTCTATAGAAATTTCTAGGATCTCCAATACACTATGGCCAACTTTCATTGGCAGTTAACTATAAGATTGCATTGGAGATACTAAGAGATTGCTAGAGAGATCATTTTAATGAAACCCGTGAATGATCCAAGTTGCAACGGTCGACCCCTCAAATGTGGAGAGCTGCCTGTACACCTCTTATGAGTTGAAATTGCTCTATCCTCAAAGATTCCAGCATCCCACATTCCCAACATCCTCCAGATGGCTGCTTGTGAAGCTACTCCCACTAATATCTTTCCTGCCCCTTGGCAACACAAACTCATACTTGTGTCTATTTTGGTATCTGCTTCTGCAGTTGCCATGCAGACCGATAGCTTTGCCTGTATTTTAGCTCGATATTGAGCCGATCGAGATGGTGAGTCAATTGGTGGAGAACTGGAGAAATTGTAATTGGATTGCGCCTCGCTGAGTATAATTTGCAATGCTTGCCCAATGAGCCAAGTTGAACTTGTTAGGGAAAAAAAGACCCTGGGAGGCTGGTGAGCTATAAAACAAACTGGTATCTGGTACCAATTCTTATTTTTGCAAGACAACATGGGAATGAAATGTAGCAACAGTCCAATGTTTTGCTTACCCAGGAGAAGAAGATTAATATTCTGTACAGGCAGGCCCCAAATTATGAACAAGATAGGTTCTGTACTGTACTGTAGGTTTCTTCTTAAGAGTCAGAACAGGTACATTTTTTAAGTGTAATTCCAGCCACATACATATATTATTTAGCTTTGGATAACACAGGGAAGGGTTTGTTTTGCTATCTGTGTCTCTGTTCAGAAGATTTCAGCTCACTTTCTGACCTAGTGAGAATTGGATTTTGAAAAAATTGGCTTGTTGTGGAAACAAGGATTGGTTAAGAAGTTTGAGTAGAGACTTTTTTTGCCATAATAATAACTTCCAGGAGTGAATTTCCTTCTCCGGGGGAAGATTCCTCTTACTTCCTGTTGTCTCACCCCTATTCTTAACTATGAGTCATTTGTAAGTTGGATGTCTGTAACTTGGGGACTGTTTTGTGCGTTTTTCCAGAGGTAGTAGTTTTATTAGTGTGGCATGTATGGGACGTGCCTATGGTAGTGTGTGTTTTGCTTACATTATGTATTTGAGTGTGTATATTAGGATATGAGGAGTGGGAGAGACATATCTGTGTATTTCAACCATCTTTGTATGTACACACTTTTTTTTTGGTAACTCCACCGTGCCATCTGCAAAATGGGTATTTTGTAGTGTTTTACAGAAACAATCCTCTGCTTTGGCATTTCAAGCTCAGCCTCCACTTTTGCTTTGTATTCTGTTTCTTGACCAAGGGTGCATCTACACTGTAGACTTGATGCCACTTGACACAGCTTCCGTGGCTCAGTGCTGTGGAATCGTGAGAGTTGCAGTTTTCAAGGCCTTTAGCCTTCACTACCAAAGAGTGCAGGTGCTTCCCCAAACTACAAACCCCAGGATTCCACATCATTGAGCCATGACAGTCAGTGTGGATTCAAACAGTATTCATTCTATAGTGTAGATGGACCTGTTTCTTGTCTCCGAACCTCGTCAGTTTGCCTTTGCGGGAATTCAGTGCAAACAACTATAGGCTAGCACTCTTTGGCAAAAAAGACTGACCTTGCAAAACTACAACTTCCAGGATTCCATAGCTTTGAACCATGGTAGTTAAAGCCATGGTAGTTAAAGGGGGTACAAACTGCATTATTTCTACAGTGTAGATGCACCTTCTGTTGTGGCTTTCCCCCACTGCCAAACCCGTCAATCATTGTCCTTCTATAAGAGTAAGGCCTTTTTAATGATGGCTTAATGCCTGCAAAATCCCTTTCAAGAAAAATGACTAACTTCCCCATGATTGCTTTTTAAAACATGCATGCTTGCTCTGGCATTGGATTTGAAGTGCTTTGTGGTATTTGATGGATGATTGCATTTTTTAAAATGCTGTCAGATATTTGAAATTATATGCTATATTAAGTACTCTACATTGAAGATGCTCTGTATCATATATAATTTAATACTGAATGTTACCACTTTCTATCACAAGCTGATAAGAGCAGGCGCTTTGAAAGGGGAAAAAACTTAATAACTTAAAAAAAAACTCTCAAAAGCAGCCTTCACTAAACCAAAGCTGCCTGGATGTGCTAATCTGCAATCCCAGTACAGTCTTGGATGACAGGAATGGTAGTCCAATCTGTCCAAAGTGTTATGATGCTGGGAAGGTAACTCCAAAACTTCCGCCCTTCCATGAAGAAAGTTTAAGCTTTTGCTCTTGGGCTGAAAAATGGAATCACAGAACCATATACTTTGAAGAAACTACAAGAGCCATCCAGTCCAACCTTATTCTTCGATGCAGAAGACACAATCTGAGCCCTCCTGACAGATGAAATTCTTCCAGAGAAGGGGGCTTGGAAGCATTTTTTTCCACTCTCAAATAGTTCCATCAGGAACATCTTCCTAATGTTTAAGTGGAATCTGTTCCCTGAAATTTGATTCCATGGCTCCACTGTGTCCTAATCTTTAGAGTGAGCAGAAGACAAACTGCCCCCCTCCTCAACAGGACATCTTCCCAAATATTTAAACATGGTTCTCACGTCCCTTCTCAGCCTTCTTTTCTCCAAGCTAAATATACCAAGGCCAACCAAGGGCAAGGTGGATGGATGGTATCCTTGAAGTGACTGGATTGACTATGAAGGAGCTGGGGGTGGTGACGACCGACAGGGAGCTCTGGCATGGGCTGGTCCATGAAGTCACGAAGAGTCGGAAACAACTGAACGAATGAACAACAAAATATACCAAGTTTCTCAAGCCACTTCTTAGTGGGCTTGGCTTCCACACCTTTAACCATTTTGGTGGCCCTTCTCCATCTCCTTCTTGAATTGCTATGCCCAGAACTGGACACAGAGCTATCATTCCAGATGAGGTCTGACCAAAGCAGAAGAGAGTGGGACTATGACTCTCCTCAATATAGACTCGGTCCTCCTATGGATGCAGGAAGAAAGACTGAACTCCCTTTCGCCACCTGGGGCCAGAAGTCTCCACCAAGGGCTGAGTGGGCTGTGAACATCTTGTACGTTCTTTTCAATCCCCATTTCTTCACTCCTCTATTCTACGCACCAGGTTGTTTTCCACCCCCGGACGCTAAAGGGGATGGTTTTTTGGTGCCAGGGAATCAAAAGCTGGTGTTATTCCATCCTGCTAAAAGCTCAGCGATAGATGTAATTTGTATTCTTGTACATTTCACGACGTGGGTTGGAACAGCAATGAGTTTCAAGCTGTGCTTTCTACTTCGGCACTTGACTCTATGCTTGCTTTTTTCTCTTACTTGGAAAAAAATCTGACTTTGATTTGAACTGACAAGCAGTGCCTTCTCTTTTATATGAATTGGAAAGCAATATTGGTGTTCTATTTCCCATCTGGTCCTTATTCTCTACAGCAAGGAACATATATTCCTTTTCTGCTTCTCAGAAGTGTAGTGGAAGGTCAGTTAAGCATTGTAGAATGTACTTTTAACATATCAGCCACCATAGCTCCAGGGAATTGTAGTTTCACAAGATATTGAGCCTTCTGTGCCAAATAGTGCTGTTGCTTCACAAACAACTGGTGTGTCTACACTGTACAATGTATGCAGTTGGACCCCATTTCAACTGTGGTGGTTCGATGCTATGGGGTCATGGGAATGATAGCTTTACAAGGTCTTTAGGCTTCTCTACAAAAGAGTGCTGATTTCTCACCAAAATACAACCCTTATGAACCCATAGCACTGCTCAGAAAAGAGAATTATCTTTTAATCTGGAGAGTATTCGAAATCAGACTGAGTTGAAGATCTTCACATATTAAGAAGCTAATAACAACTCTATACAACAAAATTTGAATTTTTTTCTGTTCTTGGTTTGAAAGTGTTATTCTTGTTTAATTATGTGTTACTTACTTTGAAAGTAGTTGTTATACTTCAGAAATATCGTATTGGTGGCTGCCAGAAACTAGATTGAGTTGGTTAAGACTCAATGAGATATTCATTGAAAAGCTTTTGCAGTTTAATAAACCTTTCCCAACAGTTTAATGAACCTTTCCTTTCACAACAGAGAGGAAACAAACAAGGACATATAATCACCTCTCAACAAAAGATTGCCCCAGACACTGCCAGGCCATCAAATGCTAATCAAGGTGGTCAGTTGAAACATTCACACCTAGCTCCAGCAGACATGAGTCCTTTGTCCCACCCTGGTCATTCCACAGATATATAAACCCTTTTTCCTAGTTCCAACAGACCTCACTACCTCTGAGGATGCTTGCCATAGATGCAGGCAAAACGTCAGGAGAGAATGCCTCTAGACCATGGCCATATAGCCCGAAAAAACCTACAACCCAAACCTTTCCCATGTTTTTATGACAGAACCAATTAGAAAATGACACTTAGAACACAGGAACAAAAATCATGTTACATAGTGCAATATTCAATTATGAATTATGTTGAGTTGTATTCAGGAATTGCGACCTTACTTATTTCTTCTTAATACTGACATCTTGCCCCCCAAGTTTTACGATTTGTGAGTGATATTGAGAAATCAGACCCCCAAATTATGAAATGTATAATGGAGACATATAAAATGGAAGCTGCCACTTTGTCAGACCCAGCAAGCATGCACCCGTGACTCACCTTTGCTTTTGTTATGAATTGTATTTTATGGTCTTGGTACCAACTGTGAACCACCCCAAGTTGCCTGTGGGCTGAGAGGGACGGTATATAAATATAGTAAATAAATAAAAAAATGTAATATTCCCATGTCACACCCAATACCCCTTTCCTTTAATTTCCATAATCTCCTCAAGAAGAACTGGGAGACAAGGAGAAACTACAAGCAGTCTCCAAGTTACAAACATCCAACTTACAGCTGTTAGGAATTGTGAGAGTTGAAGTCTAAAACACCTGGATGGCTAAAGTTTGCCTATGCTTGTCATAGACATTTCACCTGGCATTGTACTATATTCCTTTCAGATTGAGCCTATCTCAAGGGTGGATCAATGGACGAATGGACACTTCAAATGCTCCAACCAGAGAATAGATCCAACAGAGTCTTGAGCCACTCAGGATGTGGATCCAAGCTGGCCAGTTTTTGAACCAATAGTGCAAGTTTCTTGAATGGCTGTCAAATGAAATAGAAATGAGTTGCTGTGAGTTTTTTGGGCTGTATGGCTATATTGCAGTAGCATTCTTTCCTGATGTTTCGCCTGCATATGTAGCTGACATTGTCAGAAGTTTGTTCATATACAAAGCAAGCAGAGGTTTATTCTCAGTGGCCAGAGATGTTAGCGAAGAAAGCACTTCAAAGAACTGGCATACTCCAATTGAAAATAGAGCATTTGTATCTCTGAGTTGCTGTGAGTTTTCCGGGATGTATATCCATGTTCCAACCTTTCGGTCAGCAAGTTCAGCAGCTCAAAGGTTTAGAGCACTGTGCCACCAGGGGGCCCACTGCACTGGCCTCATTTTCAACAGACCTCTGAACAAATCTCGGAGGATGCTTGCTACAGATGCAGGCGAAACATCAGGAGGGAATGCTACTGGAGCATGGCCAAACAGCTCGAAAAACGCACAGAAACACAGTGATTCTGACCACAAACACTGTCAACGAAACCTAAATATTCTGTGTTTTCAGTTGGGGTATGCCAGTTCTTTGGAGAGTTTTCTTCGCTGACAGCCTCTCTAGCCATTGAGAACAAACCTCTGCTTTGTCTGTATCCAATTCGGCCTTCTGGGAAGCTAGGGAAGCTGGGGCTCTGAACCCAAGGTTTAGACAGAGCTGAAATCACTCCACGAGATGGATTTCTGAGTATTGCTTCTAACTGAAGTCAGCATAACTGTCTGGTTGGATTTTTGGAACTTCTTCCAATTCTTGAACCAGGATTTCTTTATTTCAAATAAGTATTCAAGGTTTACTACGATGTCAAGCTCGTCAAGAGGTTTCCACTAGTTTTTGGTTGACGCTGCACTGTTGAATTGATGCGGTTTGACACTGCTTTAACTGCCATGTCAAGCATGTTTGCAGTTTCCACATTCAATGTTTTTGGTTGGCTCCGCACTATAGGACTGATGTGGTTTAACACCGCTTTAACTGCAATGCCAAGCTTGTTTGTGGTTTCCACATATGTTTGATTGGCTCCACACTGTAGAACTGATATGGTTTGACACCACTTTAACTGCAATGCTAAGCTTGTTTGTGGTTTCCACAAGTTTGGTTGGCTCCGCACTGTAGAACCGATGAGGTTTGACACCGCTTTAACTGCCATGCCAAGCTTGTTTGTGGTTTCCACATGTTTGGTTGGCTCTGCACTGTAGAATTGATGCAGTTTGACACTGCTTTAACTGCCATGTCAAGCATGTTTGCAGTTTCCACATTCAATGTTTTTGGTTGGCTCCGCACTGTAGAACTGATGCAGTTTGACACCACTTTAACTGCAATGCCAAGCTTGTTTATGGTTTCCACATATGTTTGGTTGGCTCTGCACTATAGGATTAATGCAGTTTGACACCACTTTAACTGCCATGCCATGCTTGTTTGTGGTTTCCACAGGTTTGGTTGGCTCCGCACTGTAGAATTGATGCAGTTTGACACTGCTTTAACTGCCATGTCAAGCATGACTGCAGTTTCCACCTTTTTGGTTGGCTCCACAATGTAGAACCGATGTGGTTTGACACCGCTTTAACTGCCATGTCAAGCTTGTTTGTGGTTTCCACATATGTTTGGTTGGCTCCACACAAGCTTGTTTGTAGTTTCCATCATTTTGGTTGACTTCGCACTGTAGAATTGATGTAGTTTGACACCGCTTCAACTGCTATTTCAAGCATGTTTGCAGTTTCCACGTTTTTGGTTGGCTCCACACTGTAGAACTGATGCGGTTTGACACCGCTTCAACTGCCATGTCAAGAATGTTTGGTTTCCACATTCAATGTTTTTGGTTGGCTCCACACTGTAGGACTGATGCAGTTTGACACCACTTTAACTGCCATGACAAGCTTGTTTGTGGTTGACACCACTCTAACTGCCATGTCAAGCATGTTTGCGGCTCCGCACTGTAGAACTGATGCAGTTTGACACCACTATAACTGCCATGGCAAGCTTGTTTGTATTTTCCATCGTTTAGGTTGGCTCCACACTGTAGAACTGATGCGGTTTGACACCGCTTTAACTGCCATGTCAAGCATGTTTGCTGTTTCCAAGTTTTTGGTTGACTGTAGAATTGATGCAGTTTTTAACTGAATCCTGGGAGTTGTCCTTTGCCTTTGCTGTTCAGTTTCAACAAACAACAGTCAAAGTGGTATCATAGTTGGAAGACACCTCCACAAGCTAAGCCTTCCTGACAGATGGCCACCTTTCCTGCTAGGAAACCTCCACCACACTGGGTTCCCCCTTTTCTTCCTCATCCCTCAGGTTGACAAACATCATCCAAGATGGCGGCGGGCTCCTCTCCCCATTCCTCATTGAAAATTCTGAGGGGGACAGAGTGGGCGGGGCCGAGGAGGAGGGCGTGGCTTAGAGGGGCGCGGTCAGCGAATCAGGAGAGGGGATTCGGGCGCGCGAGGGGGAGCGCCTGCGCATGCGCGGCTTCTTTTGCATTCTGAGGGAGGCTCAGCATTTGGAAAGGCGAGGCAACCGTTTCTGGGCGGGGCTTATCCCCCCGCTGGCGCGCGAGGGCGCCACTGCGCAGGCGCGGCTCCTCCCCCAACCCCTTTTTTCTTTCCCCCTCGAGGTCCCAGTCATTTGGCAGTGCCGCCGCCGCCGCGTCTAGACGCGTTTTCGTCTCGCTGCGTGCGGATACGGGGCAGGGACACCGCCGCGGGCCGGGCGAGTCAGGCAGCCAGCCAAACCAGAATGGGCGTCCACGTCGAAACGGTTTCCCCCGGGGACGGTGAGTTTTGTGGGAGAAAGTCGAACCCCCTTTTCCCGCTTCTAATCGAGGCAGGCTTCAGAGGGGGCGCTAGGCCTCAACCCACTAACGCCCTTTTTGTTTCTCCCTGGCAGGAAGGACTTTTCCCAAGCGAGGCCAGACCTGCGTGGTGCACTACACGGGTGAGTCCTTTTGGGGGGAAATGGGGCAGAAATGGGGCAGGAATTGATCCTTTTGCCTTCTATGAAAGGGAAAGAAACTGCCTTCCTTGCGAGGGAGAAAGTGGGTTTGTTCCCAGCCTGAGACAATGAGGAAATTATGGGGAATGGCATTATCTGTGGAGGAGTGTGCCTGAAAATGGCTTTTTCTCCATACCATATGTCCACAGGAATGTGTCTGATTCCCCTCTTACTATATTTGTTTATACCCTGCTTTGTCTCTCTCAAAGGAGACTCAAGGCGGCTTAACATAAAATTACAACAGCACAACAACATGAGGAAACAAACAAGGACAGGCGTCACCCATTCTGTATCTTTGCATTTCATTTGGCAGAAAAAATGAAATGCAAAGTCTGTGAAGCCTGTCTCGGGCGAGGCGTGTGAGTCTTGGGTACTCTACATGGCCGTTATGTGGGCGAAGATATCAGAGTTTGCCTTCGCTGTAGTCAGGGCTATCGTTGGATATATCGCTAGCGCCTCTTATTGCTCGGTGGTTGTGCAATCCGGTCTGGGTGGGCCGAGTCTGTCTCCATTATTATTTGTTGGTGACGCACTGGAGGTGTAGCGAGGGGCTCTAAGCTCCAGTCATTGTCTGATTTGTGGAGAGGGGCTTAGGCTTGGCTGATGATTTGTATCGCTTCCCTGGGCCTTGTGGCTTGTAAGAGTTGCTACTTGTAATAATTTTTTGTGAGGCAGGGGGAGCAAGCTTGTTTCTGCGCCTGGAGACTAGGACAATGGGACAATGGCTTCAAACTACAAGAGAGGAGAACATGAGGAAGAACTTCCTGACTGTGAGAGCCGTTCAGCAGTGGAACTCTCTGCCCCGGAGTGTGGTGGATGCTCCTTCTTTGGAAGCTTTTAAGCAGAGGCTGGATGGCCATTTGTCAGGGGTGATTTGAATGCAATATTCCTGCTTCTTGGCAGAATGGGGTTGGACTGGATGGCCCATGAGGTCTCTTCCAACTCTTTGATTCTATGATTCTATTAGTTGTGTCAGGAGCGACTTGAGAAACTGCACCAGAAACTACGCCAGAAGCGACTTACAAGGACAGCTAATCGCCTCTCAACGAAATATTGCTCCAGGCACTGTCAGGCCATTATATGCTAATCAAAGTGGTCAGTTGAAACATTTACACCTATGTATTGTCGAAGGCTTTCATGGCCGGAATCACTGGGTTGTTGTAGGTTTTTTCGGGCGATATGGCCATGGTATAGAGGCATTATCTCCTGACGTTTCGTCTGCATCCATGGCAAGCATCCTCAGAGGTAGTGAGGTCTGTTGGAACTAGGAAAAAGGATTTATACATCTGTGGGATGGCCAGGGTGGGACAAAGGGCTCTTGTCTGGTGGAGCTAGGTGTGAATGTCAATAGGTTCTTGTGGGTTTTTTCAGGCTATATGGCCATGTTCTAGAGGCATTCTCTCCTGACGTTTCGCCAGTGTCTATGGCAATCCTCAGAGGTTGTGAGGTCTGTTGGAACTAGGAAAAAGGGTTTATATATCTGTGGGATGACCAGGGTGGGACAAAGGACTCTTGTCTGCTGGAGCTAGGTGTGAATGTTTTTAACTGACCACCTTCATTAGCATTGAAAGGCCTGGCTGACCCTGGGGGAATCTTTGGTTGAAAGGTGTTAAGATGTGCCTGGCTGTTTCCTCTCTACAACAGCAAAACAGCACAGAGGAAACAACCAGGCACATCTTAACACCTCTTTATTTCTACCCCGCCACCATCTCCCCAACGGGGACTCGGGGCGGCTTACATGAGGCCAAGCCCGGACAACATATTACAGCACAATAAAACCAAAACATAAGCAATAAGCAACAGCATCAAAATTACATTAAAAAAACATATGAATACAATAACAAAATAACTACAATAACACAATCATAGTCACAGTGGGTGGGCCACATGTGCACGATAAAATGTTAAAAAACTTGAATGAGATAAGAAGACGAGCAAGTTACTAACAATATTTTTAAATTTCCCAGGTAAATTTATTTATTTATTTAAAACATTTATATCCCGCCCTTCTCACCCTGAAGGGGACTCAGGGCGGAGCACAGCATATATACGGCAAACATTCAATGCCGGGACACAAATTCACATACATATACATAAACATTAAAAAACATTTATCAAAATATTAAAATACCCCATTTAAAACCATCCTAGTCATCCGTGTAAAATCTAATTGGCCTGGTCATCTTTTCTATTGCCGCTTTATTGCCCTGTCCCGAAAGCTTGGTTCCACAGCCAAGTTTTAACCATCCTTCTAAAGGACAGAAGGGAGGAGGCCAACCTGATCTCACCAGGAAGGGAGTTCCATAGCTGGGGAGCAGTCACTGAGAAGGCCCTGTCTCTTGTCCCCACCAAATCCCTGTAAACATAGTCAAAGTCAAAACAAACATATTCAAAGTCAAAACCAACTATATGCTAATAATATAACATGATACAATATAATATATTGTATATACATATAATATTTATAATATAATGTAATACAACATAATACTAAAATATATTATAATTATATATTTTATATATCATGTAATATTACTAATAATACAATATAATGGGATAGTATAATATAGTAATATATAAGACTGATATTGTACTATGCTAATAATATAATATATTGTATGTATGAATGTATATATATATATCTTGTACGCCTCTTAGTCCCCATCGGGGTGAGAAGGGTGGCATATAAATGTTGTAAATAAATAAATAAATGGTCGGTGTAGGCCAGGCATGGGCAAACTTGGGCCGTCCAGGTGTTTTGTACTCCAACTCCCACCATTCCTAACAGCCTCAGGCCACTTCCTTTTCTACAGTGTAGGTTACATGTGCCAGACTCAAGGTCTGTGGGCCAAATCTAACCCTCCATGTCATTTTTCTGTGGCCCTCCAGATGCAGGCTGCAACTCCTATATTCCTCACCATTAGACATCATGACTAGAGCTGATGGGAACTATGATACAGTTACATCTGGAGAGCTGCTGTTTGTTCTGTTTAGTCAGGAGAGTGGGGTTTGCATTGCGATACAAGGCTTTTGGATAGGATGGCTGACTTTAAAATGCCCTTTAGTCTTTCCCAAGCTTCAGAGCCACACAGTGCTGGGAATGATTGCAGTTTCCATCATCCTCTGCCCACATGGTGGGAGTCCAAAACACCTGGGCGGCCCAAGTTTGTCCATGCCTGGTGTAGACCTATATAATTCACCTCAATGCAGTCAAGCTGCATTATATGAGCCTACACTGACCACTGTGGATGGAGACAAGGTTTCAAGGCTGAAAGGGTTTTTGTTAGCTTCGTCTTTGGTGCTCCATGCGTCTGTTTACTGCTAATTCCTCCAGAAAATGATGCCATCTTTCATTAGGCTTTTCCTTCCCCTTCCTGGTGCCAATGTGAAGAAAAAAATTGAATTCTGTTTAGCCCTGGAGACAGGAAACACTCCTGTCTTGGTTTCATGCCAGATCTGAGAGGGCAGGAATTATTTGTGTTGTCGAAGGCTTTCATGGCCCGGATTACTGGTTTGCTGTGATTTTTCCGGGTTATATGGCCATGTTCGAGAAGCATTCTTTCCTGACGTTTCATCTGCATCTACGACAGGCATCCTCAGAGGTTGAGAGGTCTGGTTGGAAACTGGACATGTGAGGTTTATATATCTGTGGAGTGTCCAGGGTGAGATAAATAACGCTTGTCTGCTTGAGGCAGGTGTGAATGTTGCAATTGGCCACCTTGATTAGCATTTGATAGCCTTTCAGCTTTAATGCCTGGCTGGTTGCTGCCTGGGGGAATCCTTTGATGGGAGGTGTTAGTTGGCCCTGATTGATTCTTCTCTAGAATTTCAAACAAGATTTTGTTTGAAAATGAACAAAATCTGGCTACCAGTATTAAAATGCTCTAAATTCAGGACAGTAAATAAACCAAACAGCAGGGGAAAGTCAGACAAGAATCAATCAGGGCCAGCTAACACCTCCCAACAAAGGATTCCCCCAAGCAGGAACCAGCAAGTTTGCCTATTCCTGCTCTAGAGACTAGGACACAATGGAGCAATGTATTAAAATTGCAGGAAATGATAAAAATTTTGAAGAGTTTAACAGCGAAGGGATGCAGTCTGGAGAGTTCGCTGAAGGATAGTATGGTAAGGGGAAGAATTGTCTAGTCGGTTTAAATCTTTTCCACCTCAATGAATCGCCCCTCTATCCTTTTCTGGGTGAAACAGTGCCTAAAGACATACATTTGTATGTTTGTCCTCCTCCTCTAACCCTTTCCCCAGATAGGATTTTTAAAGAGATCTTATTTATTGGACTATTTCAAAGGAATGTGTGTGTGTGTGTGTGTGTGTGTGTGTGTGTGGAGGATTGTCTAGTAGGTTACATTTTTTCCACCTACATGAGTCTTCCCCTGGGCACAGCAATGCTTAAAAAGACATGCATTTGCCTGCTTCCCCCTTGGCACATGGCTGAGATCTTGACAATTGATGGTGGGTTTTAGTTCTGACCTCTGTGCGTGTGTATTTGGTTCTTGCTGTGAGCGTTGTGATCTAGGCAGCCCACGCTTTGGTTTTCTTTGTGTCGCCTTTTCTCCTTGCTGGATTCCCTCCTTGCCGGTGGCAGACCCACAAACAGCTGTGCTCAAAGCTTTGGTAGAACTCGTCTTATGAAGAGGAAGATATTACTTTGATAAGCAGTTCTTGCCCTTAATACTTTAATTTTCACGTCAATCTTGGCAGTTTCTGGCAGGGAACTTTGGCTGTGGTTAGCATCTTTGAAGGCTGTATTTTCCTCCTTTGCTGTGCATCGGTATAGCTCTCTCAACTGCTTTTCCACTTTGGCCAAGACTTTTTGATTTTGTGTGTATTTGCGCTTTGTCTTACTCTAGCCTCAAAGTGGTCATGTGCCATTCTAGAACCCCAGGGATGTTCTGTTGTGTATCTCATGCTCCAAATGGTTTCTTAAAGTTGTATAAGTGTACAAAGGGCTCTGAAGGAAAAAATATTTTTGGGTGATCAGAAGTTATTTTTAGGGTGGACAATCTTTTCTAATTCTTCTGACATCATCTTGGTATAGTTTAGTATTTATATCAAGCTTCTTCATGTTATCAAGATAAGTAACCTTTGTTGTGTTGGGTTGTTGTAGGTTTTTTCGGGCTATATGGCCATGGTCTAGAGCAGTGGTTCTCAACCTGGGGGTCGGGACCCCTGAGGGGGTCGCAAAGGGGTGTCATAGGGGTCGCCAAAGACCATCAGAAAACACAGTATTTTCTGTTGGTCGTGGGGGTTCTGTGTGGGAAGTTTGGCCCAATTCTATCATTGGTGAGGTTCAGAACGCTCCTTGATTGTAGGTGAACTATAAATCCCAGTATCTACAACTCCCAAATGTCAAAGTCTATTTCCCCCAAACTCAAGGTCAATGCCCACCAAACCCTTCCAGGATTTTCTGCTGATCATGGGAGTTCTCTGTGCCAACTTTGGTTCAATTCCATTGTTGGTGGGGTTTGGAATGCTCTTTGTTTACATATTAACTATAAATCCCAGCAACTACAACTCCCAAATCAATCCCCCCGCCAATCCCACCAGTATTCAAATTTGGGCATACCAGGTATTTGTGCCAAATTTACTCCAGTGAATGAAAATTCATCCTGCAGATCATTATTTACATGGCGATGTTAGGGTTATGGTTGGGGGTCACCACAACATGAGGAACTGTATTAAGGGGTCGTGGCATTAGGAAGCTTGAGAACCACTGGTCTAGAGGCATTCTCTCCTTTCCAATTTTCGTGTGTCTTGGAGAAGTTTCTCCCCGTAGAGATGTTCAATTTATTGTCGAAGGCTTTCATGGCTGGAATCACTGGGTTGTTGTGTTCCCATGGTAGCTTCGTTTTTTTGAATTCTCAAATATGAGAAGTTAAAATAGTAGAATCTCCAGTTATGTGTAATACAGGAATTGTGACCTTGGGGCATTGGTCTATGACTGGTGACCCGGGTTTGAATTCCTACTTGGCCTTGGAAATCTATTGGGTAGTCATATCCTCTCAGCTACAGAGGGAGCTAATTGCAATCCCGCTCTGAATAAATGATTTGAAGTCACACAAAAACAACAAACATGCCATGGATTACATTATTTAGATTAATTAGTGGTCTGTTTGAATGAGCCTTTGATATCTGGGGTCTGGATTTTTCTGTATTTTGTTTCTGGTGGAGTGTATTGGTTACAGTATTACGTTGCTGTCTTGATTCTTTAATGCTGTATAAAAGGAACCATTATATATGCTACAGAAGCTCGGGTCAGGGAATGATTATTGCAGAATGTTGCATTGAAACAGGCGAATTATTAAATCGTCTATTAGAAGTACTTACGGTATATTCTGGCGTATAAGACTACTTTTTAACCCAAGAAAATATTCTCAAAAGTCAGGGGTCGTCTTATACACGGGTGTAGTCTTATGCATGGGAGTCGTCTTAACTCTATATTTTAACTGGAAAAGTTGGGGGTCGTCTTATACGCCCAGTCGCCTTATATGCCGGAATATACGGTATATTTTGACACATTCAAAGCCTTTTAAGCAAATGCTTGGTCTGCCATGCACTGAGGTCGTTAGCATATTATTAGCATGGGGTAAAAACCACTCACATCTTTTGACACAGGCTTAATATTTGCCAAATGTAAGTACTTCCAATATAATAAACAGTCACCACTTTAGAGTTCCACAAATGCATGTGGAAGACTGGCTTTGTGCCCTTTGGAATGAGAAAATAACTCAAAAGTTATGTGCTCCTTCCTGGGCTTCTGTTACATCACCTACAGAATTGCAAGAGTAAAATATTATGCAGTCTTGCCCTTTCTGTGTGCACTTTCCTTCTTTTTCTGTTCTAATGTTCTCCCTTGCTTGTGGTTCTGAATCTGCAGGAATGTAAACTCTCCTTGTTACCTTCTTTGGTAGGTATTCTAGCTTTCCTGCTTTGCAGCCTGATTGGCCATGGTCTGAAATTGACAGCCGCTGGGTCCATTAAGGTGTTCCTCTTTCTAGGCTGTATTTCATCACTAGGAAAAGATGGAGTTGACAGCTGACTCTGGAAGCCAATTTTGCAAAACTGAAGGTACACTTGCAGAGGCCTGCCTTTCTCAGTCCTCCAGGGCTGCTAACTATTACAAATAATTGAATATGCAGGCTGAATACTAAAATTCATTCTAATCTTTTTATTGTATCCAGACAAAAGTAATCTGAAATATCAAGTCTGAGTAATTCCTAAATCACCTACAGGAGAGAGCCAGGGTTGACTTTTAATTCTGGTCTGCTAATAGTGTATTTTACTTCTTATTCCATTTGAATGGAGGAGAATTGAATGCATTGGCTTGCCTTGATACCGTGAAAGCGTGATAACCATGGATATGATAACAGCTCTGATGCTGGAGATGTGCCTGGTGGTTTTATGCATTTAGCTTTGTTGTGTGAGGTGTCTTTGTGTGTCGACTCACAGTGTCAGTTGTGCAGCTGCACAGCCAAAGCCTCTGCAACAGAAATAGGACTTCCCCAGAAAATGAAGGCACCTGCCTTTTCCCTTATAGGGCTACAATCTTTAGGGAGTCTGTAGGCTATTCCACGGATAGTAAAAACACAGCTGCAGATTCTTTCTTCCTTGCTCGTCTTTGTTTTTATACACTTCTTTTTACAAGAGTTCGTGCTGTGACAGTGAAGGTAGCTCAGAAATATGAGCAAGGCCACCAACTGAGTGGTGCTTGGGAGTATCTGCAAGAAAGGGGGGGATCTTCCTTTTCTCCCCCACATGGCCCTAGCCAGAAGAAGTAAGTTCACATTTCAGGTATTAGAGAAGCAAATTGGTTGCACTTCACATTTTGGGAATTATTTCTTTAGTTTTCAGAATGGCGTGGATCATCATAATTTCAAGCCTACAAAAAGATGTTTCTCTTAAGAGACTCAAAGTGATGAAAAATACTAATATGTCAGAAGCGAACCAAGGGTACAGTTGTAATGTATTTTAAAACACAAAGTTTAAAAACTTGCAATTATATTAAATGTCCTTTGACCAGTACCTAGCCAATTGGAGTGCCTCTGGTGTTGCAATAAGAAGGTCCTCCATTGTGCACGTGGCAGGGCGCAGGCTGCATTGCAGTGGGTGGTCTGTGGTTTGCTCTTCCCCACACTCGCATGTCATGGACTCCAATTTGTGGCCCCAGTTCTTAAGGTTGGCTTTGCATTTCATGGTGCATCTCAGTACAGTCTGTTCAGCGCCTTCCGAGTTGCCCAGTCTTTTGTGTGCCCAGGAGGGAGTCTTTCAGTATCAGCCTGCAAGTTGCTTCTGGTTGTGAGAGAATCAGCTGTCAACAAAGACATTGCCCAGGGGATGCCCAAATGTGATATGATCCTGTGGGGATGCTTCTCCCCTGCAAAAAATATTAAAAACATTACGGTGTCCAAATAAAAACATAAGGCATGTAAACACTAAAGTAGAATTAAACTTAGGACTGTTAAAATACATAGTTTTTATTTATGGTTTTAACTATTAAAGGACATGAAACACAAAGATTGGAAATAACACGGTTTACTGTTTGGGTTTCCACATAAAGTCTAGAAGAGTATCTACACTGCAGGTATGCGGGTTATGCCATGCTCCACAATGCATTTTTTTTTGGCTATGTTTTTCTTGCAAAGGACTTCAGAAAAAACTGTGGGGCACCTTTTAAATCTGAATGTTTCCTGGGGCTTTACAGCTTTAGCTAAAGGGAATTTCTGAGTAAGAGATGGCGTGTTAGAATTGTAGAATTTCAGTGGAAAAAGAATCTTTCTCCTTGGCCTGTGCTGGTTGGATAAGAGCAAGCTGGTGCTTACATTTGGCTCTCATCCTTGCTGTCCTTTCCACCTTCTTCCTTCCAAAGATTTGGATTGCCCGTTTCTTGATGGTTTTACTCTTACGGGTGCAAAAGGAAAGGAAGCCAAAGGGCTGGTGCATAAGCATCAAGCCCCTCCCTTGCCTCCCCCACTTCCCAGCCGTCCATCTGCTTTGCTTTGCCTCCCTGCTGTCATTGGGTGGGGAAAGGAAATGAGGTGGTCTCTTCCAAGCTGGAAGAACAAAGAGGTGGCTGGCAGCCGATCAGGAGGCTGTGGGTTGGAGCGTCAGACATGTCAGCCCTCTGAGTCAATGGGGCATCCTTCCCCTGGCATGCTGCAGATACAAAGGTCAGTGGGTGTGTGTAACATCTTTCTGACATCTGCCATTGCATTATGTTCAACATTCCCTTGCCTTTAACAAACAGTGTTGTGCTAAACTTCACTTTCCCCCGTTGGAAAAAAAACCCCAGGGCTACCAAGTCCTGCCTCCTTATGCTATGCATGAAAGCACAATCCAGGCTCTCTTTCCAGTCTCTGTTTAAAATTCTCAAAGTTTCCATTGCATTCCCAGGTATTGTTTTCTTACCCTCAGGAATTTCTGAATATTTAGATAGAATTCCTTTTCCTGCAATTTGAATCTATTTTTTGCAGTAGAGTAGTAGAAAGCTAGCTTCCCTCTTCCTCAATATGACGTCCTTTCAAATATTTACTCCTGTTTACCATGTCTCGTCTCCGGGTTAAACTTACTCATCCCCTAACCCTTTTCTCATAGGAATTTATAATTTCCAGTCCTCTTGGCCATTATTGCCACCATTCTCTGAACATATTCCACCATGTCAATATCCTTCTTGTATTGTGGTGCTTTGCCCCCTGTACACAGTAATAAAAAGGTAAAGATTGTCCCCTGACATTAAGTCCAATCATGTCTGACTCTGGGGTGTGGTGCTCTTCTCCATTTCTAAGCTGGAGCGGTACCTATTGATCTACTCACATTTTCATGTTTTCAAACTGCTAGGTGGGCAGAAGCTAGGGCTAACAGCGGAAGCTCATGCCGCTCCCCAGAATTGAACCTGTGACCTTTTGCTCAACAAGCTCAGCAGCTCAGCGCTTTAACCCACTGTGCCACCGGGGGCTCCACATATACATTATATATACACACACACACACACATGCACACACACATAATATATATACAGTAATACGTAAGAAACTTTTTTTATACCCCGCCACCATCTCCCTGATGGGGACTCGGGGCAGCTTACATGAGGCCAAGCCCAACAACACAGTACAATAAATGAAGTCAAATAAATTACATGAAACATAAAAACACAACAAACAAAATAAAATTAAAATTAATCATGACACAATGATTGTGACAGTGAGCGGGTTGCATGCACAGGATAACATACTAAAGCTAAAAACTAAAAACATGGGGTGAGGTCAAGAAGGGTCTTCATAGGAGGTATACTCTAAGGGCAAATGTTGAGGGATAGCAGCAATATCAGATGGTATGGTTAATCACCAAAAGCACAACGGAAGAGCCAGGTTTTGAGATTCTTCTTGAAGCTTTCTAAAGTGGGGGCTCACCTAATCTCACTGGGCAGTGTATTCCAAAGTCGGGGGGCCACTGAGGAGAAAGCTCTCACCCTTGTAGCCACAAGATGGGCCTGATATAAATGCTGTATTTTAATATTTTGATAAATGCTTTTAATGTTTATGTATGTATATAAGAATGTGTGTCCTGGCATTGAATGTTTGCCGTATATATGCTGTGCTCCGCCCTGAGTCCCCTTCAGGGTGAGAAGGGTGGAATATAAATGTTTTAAATAATAAAGGCAGGGGCGAAAGGAGAGCCTAGGTATTCAGGTATTCCACCTGAGCTGAATGAAGGGGTACTGTTGAATCGTATTGAATCCATTCCTCTGTTTCCAGTCTCTAACAAGTTGGCTCCATCTTTAGTATGACATCCTTTCAAAGCATGGCTACTGTGTCCCCTCTTAGGCCTTGTCTCCTCCAAACTAAACATACCTAGCTCCCTAAGCCACTCCTCAGACCTTTGATCATTTTCGTCTCCTTATTTTTGTTGCTTCTCCACAGGTATTTTCTGCAGTCGCCTGTGGTCTTGGCAAGGCCTGTTTCCTCAAAAGGCTGTCTTGTCTCAAAATTAGCAAGGGGCATGGCATGTAAACAGGATAAGGATTGTTTGTTAATGGGCATACAAAATGCCAGATGAGGACAAAACAGTTTTTGAAAACAAGATCTTGAAAAAAAGAGACGGTTTCTTGGAGAAGCTTTTCAGGTTCCCTTTCTTACATCCACTTTTGAATTATTAGAAGGCATCTGTTGGAAGATGATATTCACTGACTGAAACTTTCTAGAAAGAAATTGAATGCATAATTATTTAAAATTCCACCATAATCCCCTGAGTGTATTGACAGTTGTGCGTCAGATTTGGGTTTTGTCTTATAAAGTGGTAGTGCTTACTTACAACAAACCGACCCCTCGTTTTCCGAGGATGATTGTCTTCCAGTGTTCTTGTGGGTCCGTATGTGGCTGTGGAACCCTATTCTTGCTCTGCATCTTCTTCCGTGGTGAGGGCATTGGTTTCCAGGTGGAAGGCGGTCTCGGTCGGGGTTGGCTTGACGCGCCTTCCTCTTGGCACGCTTCTCCATTTGTGCCTCTTCAAATTCTGCGGCACTGCTGGTCACAGCTGACCTCCAGCTGGAGTGCTCAAGGGCCAGGGCTTCCCAGTTCTCAGTGTCTATGCCAGAGTTTTTAAGGTTGGCTCCGTTTTCTATTCGGAGTAGAGCAACTGCTTTGGTAGTGGTAGTGCTATAATGGACATAATTATATAACCCCAATGTTGGATTTCAATTCATATTGTCTTTCAAAAATAGCTGTGCTGGCATTGGTTGATGGATGATGTAGTTCAACCACAATTTGGAGTGCCACACATTTCCCATTCCTACCATCCGTAACAGTAGTAATATAATGCATGGGTTGCTAGCTAAGGCGTAGTTGTGGTTTGGTTCCTGTGTCTAGGTCATGAGACCAGGCTGAATGTCAGCCTTGCTCCTCCATTGGGTGGCATGCGAAGTGCTCTTTGCCTACTATTCTGGAACAAAACCAAAATTGTGTAGAAGCATAGTGCAGTGTGTCTGCAGTTTCATTTCTTGGCAACTGAGAAAATATGTCCCCAGTTGGCATTTTCTAGGTCCAGCCGTGCAACTATGGTATTCTTGGGCTCCGTCATTGCAATACATTGGCTATTATTTGTAGTTTTTCATATCCACACAAAATCAAGGAACATATCCCCTGTAAATGTGGGGATGTACTGTGTGTACTAAAGTAGAACTTCTGTGTACTTTGAAACAAAATGGTGCTCTTGCTAGAAGACGTAATCGCTTCTGATTTGAGGGCTGTACTTTTTCTTCTACATCTATGCTAGGCAATCTGGTACTAAAGTGCTTAGGGGTTTCACTGTTGTTTCATTGCACGATTTGTGTGTTGGGATAGTGTAGTAGCATTCCCATCACATGGAAGTATTTTTGAGTTTAGGTGAAGTGTACATGCATGTTCTCGATGATGCCACAGCAAAAAGGGGCAAGGACATGGTTTAGACCAGGGGTCCACAAACTTTGTAAACAGAGGCCCAGGTCACAATCCCTCAAACTATTGGAGGTCCAGATTATAATTTGGGAAAAAATGAATAAATTCCTATGCACGCTGCACATACCTTATTTGTAGTGCAAAAAACACTTAAAAACAATACAATAATTAAAATGAACTATCTTAACAAATATAAACTTATTAGTATTTCAATGGGAAGTGCGGGCCTGGTTTTGGCTGATGAGATAGGATTGTTGTTGTTGTTATTGTGTGCTCTCAAGTCATTTCAGACTTACGTTGACTCTGAGCGAGGGCCGGGTAAATGACCTTGGAGGGCCATATCCGGCCCCTGGGCCTTAGTTTGAGGACCCCTGGTTTAGACAGATCCAACAGTACAGTGCCTCCGCCACACTTGAGGATTTGATGTAAATGTTCTTTCTAGGAATCTCTAGGACCTCCTCTGGTCATGCTGGAGGACCTAGAGATTTCAAGAGAGAACACCATTCAAGGAATCTCCAGGTCCTCCAGTGCGATTCTGTGGTGAGCTTATAGCGAAAGTTGACCATAGAGTTGTGCTGGAAGACCTAGAAATCCATAGGGGAGAGTTCTCTAACATTAAAAAATAGAATTTTAATTTGTTTTTTTTCTCACTTTCACAAGGGCTTTATGCACCTAACTGCAGTGACTGTGAAGGGCAGACTGTATCTGTTTGTCTTCTGGAACATTTTGTGTGCTGCTGAAATTGCATATCATTTTCAGATATATTCATTAGCAAATTTGTAAGATTAGCAGCTGTTGTTCGGGTTGTTTCTGGCTACGGTAGGCTCTGCTCTTCTCCCAGGCTTGATGACATGCGTCTTTATGGGATTGAGCAAAAGCCCAATTTTGTTGTAATTGCTTTTCTAGAGGCATCATGCCTAACTGCTCTATTGGGGTAAGCAAACCTCTCCCCATTCTCCTTTCGTAATAAAACTGGAGGCAGGATTTTTGATAAGGTTACAATTATACCAACTATTCCCCAGTTATCAGTCGTCAAATAGAAATTAGTAATGGGGCTTAAGGTATAGATTGTGTATCCATTTTTCTTTCATACTTTGATACCATCTCACTTTCGCTTGCTCATCCTAGGGCTATTCCTGTGTATCTGGTTCATGATCTCATTTGGGAGAACATTAATGTGGTGATATCAGATGCGTACTAATTGTCTGCACAGGATGCCATTGGGGATAAATGAATGAATATGTACCTGCTTAATATTTAAGAACACGGTGACAAAGTAGGGAAAAAGTGCGTTTCTCGGGTCAAATGGAAGTGGTATTTTTTGTCAGGGACATGTGTGCTGATATCTTGTTCAGCATGGGCTGAAACGTGATTTTCTTCCACCATAGCTTCTTACTATGATGCACTCGTATTGAAATGTATTGTCAAAGGCTTTCATGGCTGGAATCACTGGGTTGTTGTAGGTTTTTTCGGGCTATATGGCCATGTTCTAGAGGCATTCTCTCCTGAAGTTTCGCCTGCATCTCTGGCAAGCATCCTCAGAGGTTGTGAAATACTTATAGGTGATCCATGTAGTTGATATTTCTGTTTGGAGGAGGGATCTTCAACCATACATGAAAATGGGCTTTTCACTAAGCCATCAATGGAAGACTTTGTTTAAGTTTGGAGCACAGTTATTTTTGTTTCAGATTCCATCAAATTAAGCTCTTTCCCCTCTTATTGTTATATTTTGATCTGTGTTGCCTTCCTCATCACTTCTGCGTATTTTCTCTTATTGATTGAAATACTTATATTATATCTCTGTATCTGGAGATCTTGGGGGAGAATACAGTGTTTCCTCGCTACTTTGTGGTTCACTTTTTCACTGTTTTGCAGGGTTTTGAAAAAATTAATAAAGTCCTAACAGCCGGTAAACTGGCTGGGATTTCTGGGAGTTGTAGGCCAAAAACATCTGGAGACCCCAGGTTGAGAACCACTAGTCTAGTGCTATGGATTGTCATAACTGAGGAGGCCCATGCCTGTATCTTAAGCTTTATTTCTCCCAGTCATGAATAACCAGCTATACTCTCTCATGTGTTGATATTAGAGCTTAATATTGCTCTTTGGACTACATCTCCCATGATCCCCTATCCAGAGGATTATGGGAGACCAAAAAGGAAGGTTGTCCTTTTTCAAACTAAGATGAGATCTGATTAGACTGATCTGGAATGAAATGGAATTCATAGGCAGGTGGGGAATTGCTAAGGAAGCCTTATATAGTCACGTGTGACTTCTCAGCAGGCAAGCCTGCAAAATCAAGGGAGTGGTTGAAAAGGAAAGTCAAAGAGGATCAGATCTCACCAGAGCCCCTGTGGGTTATTGAAAACTGCAGTAGTCATCAGCAGAATGCATTTTTTCCTGGTCAGGAAAAAGCTAGAGATATGAAATCCTTGAGGAAAAGGACAGAACAATGGGTATTCCAATTTTTCTGACTTTTTTCGCCTAAGGATTTTCACATTTCTAAGCGCCACTAAGCATTAGCAGTACGGTTACTACACAGTATTAAAGAAGGTTAAAAAGTTTTTCTTTCAGAAAATACCTATGTGAACAGAACAAAGGAATGTGAACTTGCACAGATAAGTGCAAACAGAAAATACAAATTGAAGCAAAAGATTTCAGGGGGAGGCCATTTCACTAATAAGATATAGTTGCACAGTTAAAGCTGGTGAGTCAGCCGTGCCTGTACTGAAGATTTCTGTATCTTACCCATAGTGACTTTGCCATAGTTACACCCCATTTGGATGAGACTAAGTTGTTCTGCGTGGATTGCCTTTGAAAAGTGTTGAAAATTTCAGCTGATCCAACATGCTGAAGCCGGACATTTGGGAGCACACAAACCCATGTAATAGCAGCTCCACTGTCTGTCAGTTCATTTGTGAGCCCAGTTCAGAGTGCTATTTTTGCCTTCTGAAATCATGTATAGCTTGGTTTAGGTTATCAGAAGGGCTGCATTTTCTCATAGGAGCCTCTCTTTGGTGTTAACAGATTTAGAATAAGTCCTCTGTGCCCTTGCATACATTTGATGAAAAAACGTAAGGGCCTTTTTGGTGTCTGCTTCCAAGTTGTAGACATCTCATCCAGGAGAGACTGGGATATCTCTGTCCATTTTTTGCATAGGAGGAGAACTTTTTCCTCAGGCGGCCAGTGCGGAAGGAGCGTTTAATAACTCTGGCATGTTTCTCTGAAATGCTTCTGAAATCCATTTCCATCCAGTAGTGTGTGAACGTGATTTGCTTGAGTTCAGTACAATTACATTACTTTTTTTCTTTGCACGTTTTGAAAGACCTTGGCAGCTGCCTTGAGTGCCCATTCGTTGAGGAATAGGATTTTCAAATAAACATTAAGAGCCTCCACAAAAAACCTCTCAAAGTAGGAAAGCAGCCAGGTAAGTGGTTGGATCGTTGGGAAGAGAATATAGTTGGTGTCGTTCTGCAGTCCATTTCTTTGAACTGTAGAAGCTGTAAAGCAGAGAACTGCCTGAACTGTTATTTTCAAGAAGGGAGCATAGTAACACCAAATTATTGAAGGGAGTTAAGAGGAAGAATTGTGTAGAGCTCTGAAAAGAACTCTGAAGCTGAATGGTAGGAAATCTAAGAGTCGTAAAAGGAAGGGTGACTTCAGAATGTATGGTTAAACTATGGAAGTACTATCACAAAATGTAGAGGCAATCACCAGTTTGAATGCCGTTCAAAAGAAATAAGATACTTTCACAGATGGTAAGGTATCTGTGCCTACGAGTCATGATATCATATATTAACTCTTGTATCAAAGAGAGGTCTTTCAAGGGAAAATGAGTAGCTCTTGAGATTACACCTTCTTGGTGGGTTTTTCGTAGAATTGGAGGAGATCACAAGGACCGTCCAGTCCAGTCCCATTCTTCCATGCAGGAAACACAAAGCATTCTTGACAGATGGCCATCAAGCCTCTGCCTAAAAACATCTAGAGAAGGAGACTCCACCAGGCTCCAAAGCAGTAGGAGTGTTTTCCATTGTTGAAGGGCTATTACCCGAAGGCAGTTTTTCCTCATGCTTAGTGGAATCCCAGTCTTACGAAATTTAATTTTACATTTTATCAGTATTGGTGTTTTCATTTCTGTGTTTTAATGGCATTGTTTTTTATCTCTGTGTTTTAATTGTGCTTGTAGATCTTCAGCCATTCTGAAGGCTGGGGTGCTGAAGCAATGGGGAGCACGTTGTGATGGATGCAGGACAGGCCACATTAGGAAAACATGGCCATTTTGGGTCCTTGTTTTGACCCTGTGCAGTACAGCTTCCTCTTCTTAGTTGGAAATCAGAACTAGAAATTAGGGAAGAGACCTTTGTTCTCATTATGATCCACTCTCTTCCAGGGTTTGGTTCTCATGAATGAGACCCATATGTGTGAAACAGTTGAAATGTCTTCTAGTCCAACTCCTTGTCATCCTGTGTTTATCTGCATCCCATTGGCCACACCTAGATCAGAGGTTCTTGACCCTTGTGTCTCCATTTGTTTTTATTTTAACCCCTAGAAAATTTAACTTATGGCCAACCTGACTAAGGTGTCTGGAAGATGAAGTGCAAAACACCTGGAGGACCTATGGTTGAGGATCTCTACATAGCTGTTCTTAGACTCCATTTCCCAGTCAGCATGATCTAGAGCAGTGGTTCTCAACCTTGGACCTTCAACGTCTTTTGGACGTCAACTCCCCGAAGTCTTTGCAGTTGGCCAAGCTGACTGAGCTTTCTGGAGTCCCAAGAATCTGGAGGACCAAAGGTTGGAAACAACTGATATTGGGTGAGGCATGGTGGGGGGTGCTGTTCAGCAACATCTGGATTACTGCAACTGCTTTGCAGTTACTTCAGTTTGAAAGTGTTCTTCGTTTTGCTCCTGTAGTGAGGCTTCTGCCCTTTTGCATGTGTGTCTCTCGTATCCCCTCTCTACCATCAGTAGATTTAGCATCCACTTCGCAACTGCCAAGCTGTTCCAGCTGCCAAATAATGGCATCTCCCTCCTAGTTGAGTCAGATGGCAGTCGAGGAAATGTTGTGAATTCTGTTCATGCCTTCCCAAAGCAAACAGCCTGAGTGCAGGAATGCCCTTTGTTTTTCCCACTGTTGCTTTGGGGTGGGACTTGGCCTGCTTGGGACACATTTTGCTGCGTAAGGTGGTAGGTCTTGATAGCCGAAAGGCTGCTCTTATGGCCACCAGGGTTTCAAGCGGCAGGGAAGTGGTCTTTTGTGTGTGTGGAGGAACACTCCTTCCTCTCTGCAGTGTAATTCAGGAGGGTGGGAGCTCTGGGCTTGGCGCTTGCCAACTTGCGCATTGCCTTCTGAGAGGCGCAGGCGGGCAGGCTGCCAAGTGTGAGATTTCTGCCCTTCTTGAAACAGAGCCATTCTTCATTCAGCTCAGACTTGCATATTCAAGACTGTTGCCCAGGTTACAAGTGCTGATGGCGGGTGCAGTTTCCTCACTTCCTGCAAAGGATGCAGTGGCTTTCTGGTTATTTGAGTAATGTTTTAAGCAGAGCGGCCACGTGCAGCAAACACAGTTTTACGTGGAGTTTTGACATTTGTACTCCTACATGTACTTTATCTGAGAACAGTTGCATCTGAAGCTTTTTTAAAAATGGATGTTGCATTGTATAGATTCAAGTGGTGTATGTTTCGATATGCATTGGTTTATTTAGCCTGTGCATTGTTTTGTTTCTGTGGTACCTGGAGAGAATTTGCTGGTCCATTATGTTGACTGATTGACACAACAACGTTATCTCATTTCACCCACACAAATGATATAATATATATTTGTAAGACCACAGATACTGCATTTACCACCTGGATTGTCCTCTGCTATCTAGAAATCTCCAATTTCAATAATCTCTATACTTTCCCTTCTGTTTTTTTTTATTTCAGAGCATCTGCAGGACACAACTTTTTCTCTTGCAAACCCTAGGTTTAAAGGTAGCATTTGATAGAACGCCCTAATCATACTCCAGATGTAGGG
Source organism: Anolis sagrei ordinatus (assembly GCF_025583915.1). Lineage (NCBI taxonomy): Eukaryota > Metazoa > Chordata > Lepidosauria > Squamata > Anolidae > Anolis > Anolis sagrei. The sequence continues at coordinate 7,920,216 of NW_026847438.1, forward strand.
GGTCCTAAACCACTTTTGCATCAGTAGGTAAACATGGACTTTTGAAAATGGAATAGCTATAGACGGTAGCTGCTGGATAGGATTTTATGCTGGGCTGCTGCTCAGTCCATGTGATTTTTCCTGGATTCTTAAAGTATTTTTCTGCATTTGGAAAATACGCCTGTGGTACAGACATATCCTGGGAAAGGTGGCAGAATTCTAGTGTTTCCTCACCTGATCATCTTCAATATGTATTTATCTTCAACATTTGCACTCCTCTTGGAACTACAGTTCATCCTTGGAATTGCCCCATGATGTCTTACATTCTTGGCTATCTCTGTGCTTAGCAACATATCCCAGTTAATCACAAGTAATCTTCTTTAATGGTCTCAGGAGGCTGTTGCCAATACCTGCCATTTGGGCCAAGTACCGTGAACGCGCTTCTGGCATTCCAGGGCAGCTTTTCTTGATGGGATAGGAGCAGCATGCTGTGGTTCTCCCAACAGCCCTTTCCAGAGTCAAGAGGAGAGAATAGTGTGGCGGATTTCCTTCTAGTTTAAATACTTTATGTTTATATAGGGGGGTTGCCTGTTATGTTCTTAGGTGCCAGAGGCGATGTCGCATGCAGTGTCTGCAGATGCCTTGTAGATTGGAGTAGATTTTTCTGGGAATGTCTATGCCAGCTCTTGCTGTCTTCCAGGTTATTCTCTAACCCGCCCCCGTTTCTTTTCCGTGTGTTTCTGAGTGTTAACAGAAGTTTGCTGTGTCTGATAGCTGTCACATCGCAATGACGAGCCTATGCCTGGCTTGCCGATCTGTATGCATTTCTGCATCTGAAGACAGCACGTGTGTAGGTTTCAGAACAAGCAGAAATCCTTGATACCCTTGTATTTTCCTAAAAGTGCAGTTATTAAAAGTTTCAGACTTTGTGTTCCTGATCTGTTTCATTCTAGAATCATAGAATCATAGAATCAAAGAGTTGGAAGAGACCTCATGGGCCATCCAGTCCAACCCCCTGCCAAGAAGCAGGAATATTGCATTCAAATCACCCCTGACAAATGGCCATCCAGCCTCTGCTTAAAAGCTTCCAAAGAAGGAGCCTCCACCACACTCCGGGGCAGAGAGTTCCACTGCTGAACGGATCTCACAGTCAGGAAATTCTTCCTAATGTTCAGCTGGAATCTCCTCTCTTGTAGTTTGAAGTGTAGTTGTCAGGTGACCATTTTTTCTGCATATTTCTTACCTGGAGCTGAGCACATCCTTTGTGGCAATGCATCACCCATGTGAACTTGTGCCATGAGAGCGCCAGGTAAACAACTGTGTAAGGAAGAGGAATGGTTGTTCAGTAGGAGTAAATTTCTGTAGGTTAGTTCTTAAGTTAAATTTGTATGTAAGTCAGAACAGGTGCATTTTAAAGTGTAACTCCAGCCAAATAAATGAATGAATGAATGAATAAATAAATAAAGAGAGTGAGCTTTGGATAATATAGAGAAGGGTTAACACCCCAGTAGTGTTTTCTTTGCTGTCTCTGCCCTTGTTCAGAAGATTTCGCCTCACTTTCTGTTCCCATGACAATTAGATTTCAAAAATTTAGGCTTGTTGTGGAAACAAGGATTGGAGATAAAGCTTCAGCGGAAACACCTTTTCCCCATAGTAATAACTCTTTTCAGGGGTCAATTTTCCTTCCAAGGGGTCGATTTTGCTCACTACTTGTTGTCTTATTCCCATTCTTAACTGGGAGTCATATGTAAGTCTGATTGAATTGAGGTTAACTCAACAGCAGAGACGGCATTCATGTAAATGTTATAACGTGAAATAATAGTATCATTGAAATTATGTCTCTGTACCAGATCTTCCAGGCACCCCAGTGGGAACAGACTCCTATGTAGGCCATGGCCTATTTTTTGCTGATCTTCATGGAGGACTTATTTCTCAAATAGTGTGTTATTTAATTACCCAAAGCAGCAAAGAACTACGAAAGCTTATTATGCACATGAATTCATGGACTGGAATGCAAAGTGTGTGCTGAAGTTGGTTCTGCTGCACAGCCACCCTCTGGAAATTCCGAATTATCCATTATCCCTGAAGTCTTGGCTTATTTTATGTCCGTGTTACAAAGAGCTTTGAGTTCTGCTCCCCACCTTTAAACTTGCCTGTAATTCTCTTGACAGCAAACCTTCAGGGTGCTCTTTGCGCTCTCTTTCCCCTCTGGGGTTGTGGCAGTCTGTTCTGGTTTGCTGAACTCAACAACTTCCTTTTCATCTAAGAACCATTTCAGTGTGGTTTCAGAAACAAATGTGGTGGCTTGCTATCTTGGCTGACAATTTTTCTGAAATTGACATTTACAGTTGGCTTGCCACATTTGCATAAAAACACCCAGAGAAGGAGACTTCAGCGGACTCCCAGGCAGCATTTTTTTTTCTGCCAGGCAGCTTTTACTATCAGGAAAGTTTGGAGGTTTTAGGTTTAATCTCTTTTTCTGCAGCTTTAATTCATGGTCTGATTATGTCCTAGTCTTTGGAGCAGGCTTGGCCCTTTCTCAATGTGACTGCCTTTCAGATATTTAAACCTAGCTCTCATGTCCCCTTCTCTCAGTCTTTTCTCCAAGCTAAACATTCCCAGGTCCCTAAGTCGATCCTCAGAGTGATTCATGTTTTCCAAACTTTTGATCATTTGGTTGCCCTTCTTTGCATTGGGACTGTGGCACAGATAGCTGGGAGTCAGCTGCATTAAGATCACTACTGACCGAAAGATCATGAGTTCGAAACCAGCCAAGGTCGGAGTGAGCTTCCAACTATTTGTGTAGCTTGCTGTCGTCCTTTGCGGCCCAAAAGACAGTTGCATCTGTCAAGGAGGAAATTTAGGTATCGTTTATGCAGGGTGGTACAGTGGGTTAAGGCGCTGAGCTGCTGAGCTTGTTGACCAAAAGGTCGCAGGTTCGATTCCGGGAAGCAGCGTGAGGTTCCGCTGTCAGCCTTAGCTTCTGCCAACCTAGCAGTTCGAAAACATGCAAATGTGAATAGATCAATAGGTACCGCTCTGGTGGGAAGGTAACGGCGCTCCATGCAGTCATGCCGGCCACATGACCTTGGAGGTGTCTACGGACAACGCCGGCTCTTCGACTTACAAATGGAGATGAGCACCAACCCCCAGGGTCAGATATGACTGGACTTAATCCCAAGGGGAAACCTTTACCTTTTTAAATAAAGTATGGAAGCCTTGAAACCCTCTGAGACATGACTGGACTTAACGTCAGGGGACAACCTATTCAGGGATTTCTGTAGGTTGGTTCTTAAGTTAAATTTGTATGTAAGTCAGAACAGGTGCATTTTAAAGTGTAACTCCAGCCAAATAAATGAATGAATGAATGAATGAATGAATGAATGAATAAATAAATAAAGAGCGAGCTTTGGATAATATAGAGAAGGGTTAACACCCCAGTAGTGTTTTCTTTGCTGTCTCTGCCCTTGTTCAGAAGATTTCGCCTCACTTTCTGTTCCCATGACAATTAGATTTCAAAAATTAACTAATTTACGATGCCATAAAAATCTTCAGCAAGCAAGCAAAAGAATGAGGAAGTACTCCATCAAGGTCATAATTGGATGGTGAAGCGATAGCTCCCCTGGTGGCCAGAATACCTTCATGAAGCTGGAATGTTAAATAGCCTCTGTGTATCTGTCTATATATGTTGTGTGTCCATGGGATTTAATGTTTGCCATGTGTATGTACATTGTAATCCACCCTGAGTCCCCTGCAGGGTGGAATATAAATACTGTAAATAATAATAATAATAATATAAATAAATAAATTGTGCTTCCACAAGTTGTGGTCACCTTGACTAATAGTCAGGAATTCTGGGAGTTGTAGTTTCAAGCATCCATAGCAGGCATGGGGCCAGCTTGGGCCCTCCAGGTGTTTTGGACTTTAACTCCCACAATTCCTAACAGCTGGCTGATCTGCAACATGGAAGTCTGAGAACCATTGTTCTTAATGAGAGCTTAGCGGCTCTTTTTTGAAGGACTTGGGAGTACTGTTGCCATTGGAAGAAGAGGGTGGCTGGGGACAGTATTTGAAAGTATTATTTGACAGTTGCGAAAGCTAAGAGACCCTGAGGTTTTTCTGAGACTGGACCCCCACCTCCCCAAGCGTCCAGGAAGTTTGTTAATGTACAGATGATTTTTCTTTGCAGCAGAGCCATCCTTAGAAGAATGACCTGTAAAATTTGGCTTCAAGGTAACACCAGCTTCTTCCTTTTCCCCCAGGGATGCTGGAAGATGGGAAAAAGTTTGACTCCTCCCGGGACAGGAATAAGCCATTCAAGTTTGTGATGGGCAAGCAGGAGGTCATTCGCGGCTGGGAAGAAGGGGTTGCCCAGGTGAGTGCAATCTTTACTAAACAATAGAGGTGGCTTGTTTTCAGCAGTCAGGTAGCAGGTGATAAAACACTTTCTCTCACTTTCTGAGACGTGCATTAAGCAGGAAGATTAATAAGCTGTGGGTTATTATTATTATTATTATCGAATCATCAGCAACCAGTCAATTATATTACATTTCTAACAGAAAAAAAGCAAACAAACAGACAAAATACAAAATACAGAATACAAAGTTTGTGAGTTTTGTAGTTGATTAAATGTCCTTTGACCAGTATCTGGCCACTTGGAGTGCTTCTGGTGTTGCTGCAAGGAGATCCTCCATTGTGCATGTGGCGGGGCTCAGGTTGCATTGCAGCAGGTGCTCTGTGGTTTGCTCTTCTCCGCACTCGCATGTCGAGGATTCCACTTTGTAGCCCCATTTCTGAAGGTTGGCTCTGCATCTCATGGTGCCAGAGCGCAGTCTGTTCAGCGCCTTCCAAGTCGCCCAGTCTTCTGTGTGCCCAGGGGGGAGTCTCATTTGGTATCAGCCATTGGTTGAGGTTCTGGGTTTGAGCCTGCTACTTTTGGACTCTCGCTTGCTGAGGTGTTCCAGCGAGTGTCTCTGTAGATCTTAGAAAACTATTTCTAGATTTAAGTTGTTGACATGCTGGCTGATACCCAAACAGGGGATGAGCTGGAGGTGTCTCTGCCTTGGTCCTTTCACTATTGGCTGCTACTTCCTGGCAGATGTCAGGTGGTGCAATACCAGTGAAACAGTGTAATTTCTCCAGTGGTGTAGGGCGCAGACACCCTGTGATAATGCGGCATGTCTCATTAAGAGCCACATCCACTGTTTTAGTGTGGTGAGATGTGTTCCACACTGGGCATGCATACTCAGCAGCAGAGTGGGTTGATAGGGGTGTTTTTGACTACTGTTTATGCCATTGTGACTCAGTGGGCTCCATCCTGAAATACAAACTTTAAAGAAATCCAGGCGTTGTGAGTCACCTAGATGCTTGTGGTTTTGAAAGCAGCTCACAGTGAGTCCTGGTTTATTTTTGTTTGTTATGTTTTGTGCACTGCTGTGGTTATATGTGGAATGACGTATCCCTTTAACAATCTCATGGTGAAAGAGATAGCGGGGATTCGGACCAGAAAGGCAGTGGAAAGTTATCTCTGGGTCTCCATCCATCCCTGGCACTGGCTGGTTCAGGAAGAGTTCACACATATGGCAGAGGACCAAGCAAAACAGTAATGCCTTTAGTGTTAAGTACTGTCTTGTCTTCATTGTTAGAATGGGTTGGATAGGCAATTAGGAGAGAGCAGCTTGCAGGATGTATGAGGTCTCCAGAATCATTGTCATTGCCTTCTCCAAAATACTTGTCACTACAATGCTTTTTGTGGTCATTTTATCGCAGTCCTGCTCCGTGGCCACTTCAAGCCCAGGAGAGCCTTTATTTCTATGTGCAAGTTGTCAGAAATACTGAAAATTAACTGGGTATTTAATTCCAATGTGCCTTCAATGATTGAATGTAGGACACTCCCTGTCCAAAATGACCTCAGAAGCACATTAGTTTATGGCTTATGCAATTAAATCCCTCCTCATTCCTGGTTCCCAATCATGACAATCCTTCATTGCCTATCTCCCACTGTTTTTAAATTTTTAATTTTTATTCTGAAGTGGCTCTGCCCTGAGGAAATGTCTTGTGTTTGATGTTTGATTTTATATTGTTGTGTTGTTTTTTATATTGTTTTTTGCATTTTATGTTTGTGTATACTGTGTTTATTGTGTTGATTGGCGTGGCCTCATGTAAGCCGCCTCAAGTCCCCCTGGGGGAGATGGAGCAGGGTATAAATAAAGTTTTATTATTATATTATTATTATTCATGGTCCCCTCATATTTTGAGTTTGCACTATCCTCAGCCTGGCCTTTTAATTGCTCTGAACAGGCAGGATTATTTTTTAATATATATGTGTTATTGTGATAATTTTATGCTTACATTGTTTTGTTAATTTTAATGTCATGCTGTTTAATCTGTATGTTTTGGTTATGCTATTTGGAAACCGCCCTGAGTCCCCCTTTGGGAAGATAGCACAGTATATAAATAAAGTTTTTTTTTTATTATTGATTACAAAAGTGTGAGTCAAGCACTGAAAGAATTAGTAGGCCGAAGCCTGTTAGAGTTAGTGGGCCAAAGCGAGCATCGTCCTGAGGAATGCGAGGTGAACCTCTGTGTGAGAGAATAATAATAATAATAATAATCTTTATTTATGCCCCGCCACCATCTCCCCAAGGGACTCAGAGCAGCTTACATGAGGCCAAGCCCAATAACACATCAAAACAGAAAGGCAATAAAAAACAATACAAAGCAATACAAAATAATATAAATCACATATAACAATAACACACAAGATTTAAAAGCTTATGGCCAGGCCGGTAATGATTTAAAATTTAAAAAACAACGCTGGGTATGACAAGATAGGATATATCTCGTAGGAGAGTTTTTAAAAAGTGAGGGTTTTAAAAAGTGGGGGGTACAGTCCAACGCAATCCAATAATTAAAGTGCATTTGTAAGACATTTTGCTGGGAGTTATTCCTTTATTCCGGGAAGGCACACTGGAATAGCCACGTTTTCAGGCTCCTCTTAAAGACTGCCAATGTTGGGGCATGCCTGATATCCTTTGGAAGTGAGTTCCAGAGTTGGGGGGCCACCACCGAGTAGGCCTTCTCCCATGTCCCCACCAATCGCGCTTGCGAGGGAGGCGGGAGCGCGAGCAGTGCCTCTCAGGATGATTGAAAAGATCATGTGGGTTCGTACACAGAAATGCGGTCAGGTAGATAGGTGGGTCCCAAACCATTCAGGGCTTTGTAGGTAAGAACCTGCACCTTGAATTGGGACCGGAAGATGAACGGCAGCCAATGTAGCTCCTTAAACAGGGGGGTTGACCGCTCCCTGTAAGCCTTGTATGAGAAAGCTCCAGTGTGAAGGCTGCTGCGTGTAAAGCTACTATATATTTGTTCATTTGTGTTACGGAAGCCTTATTTTGGAAATAGTGCAACTATATTATTTTACTACAAAGAAAAATCTATGGAAGAGATAACTTTGGTCTATGTGTTTTTGTACTTATCACTTTGGGTTACTGATGCTGAGTCACGCTGCTGCTAATGAGTTGCTCTGCTGTACATTTATGAGGAGGAGGGCTTTTTGTTAATAAGCCCACTCACCCAACAGAAGTGACTAGGGAATTGATTTCTGTGCTATTTGCTGTTGTGGAGATTGAAGAAAAGGTCGCACTTGAGTCTGAAACAAGCCAGAAACAATGGTAAAGTTAACCCCTTCCTTTGAAGCTGTCGGGGGTACATTTGGGAATGAAAAGGTTTTCAGGGATGCATCAGCATGTGTTGCCTCTGTACCATAGCAGTTGCCCACACCATGTAACAAGAACAGAGCTGAAAGAGAACATGGTAAGTATCCTAGGTTTTGGCCTCAATGTCAGCAGCTTCTGGGAGGAAGCCTCGCAACAACTGGCTGTCATGTATGTTTCCATTTTACCAGGTGCCTGTCCTCTACCATGCTGGTTTGAGCACCCTTCAAGGGTATAACCTCAATTGAGGACTTATCTCTCTTCTAATGAGCTGCTCTTTCATTTCCAGATGAGTGTCGGCCAGCGAGCCAAAATGATCATCTCGCCCGACTATGCCTACGGCCCTACCGGCCACCCAGGAATCATCCCACCCAACGCCACTCTAATTTTTGACGTGGAGCTTATAAAATTGGAATGACAAGAGGCACCTGCCCTCCCATTTCCCTGCTCTAGGGTAGGTGATGACAGTGTCGAGGGGATATGTGTCCTTCTGTTGACCAGGGCCTGCCTTTGCTGAAGCCATGGGGCCGAGAAAGAGAGGAGAAAGTGGTCAAGAGACAGAGTTCAAGTGTAGTGAGGTATATTTTGAAAGCTCATCCCTGTTCTATGTCTGTTGGGTATCTTGCCATATGAAGTGGTAGCAGGAGAGAGAGAATGTCCTGCCAGAGCCAAAGTTGGCATCTCAACAGTGTGGTCTTGGCAAATAATGGGCATTAAGCCTTGATCAAGCAGAGTTGAATCTTCTCCACATCTTGGCATAGCCACCCTACAGACCTGCCAATGTATTTTGTCCTAATCCTGGCCCAAAAACCCTAAACCTAACCCTGTTGAGATCTAGTCTGAGGAGGAGGAGGGGATCCTTGGGTGGAGCCTTTTGCACCTGAATTGGAGCCCACCAGTTCTGTAGTGCCTCAGGGAGAAAGTAGTTCTCGGGATGATGGGAATAGCTTTACAAACAGAACTGCTTTTGGTGATTATGTTTCCCATGAAATGCTGTCAGGGGCTCTGCATCCAGAGGCTTTCCCTGACCCTGGGAAAGACACAAGGGAGGTGGAAGACGCTGGATTGTTGGCCATAACTCAGTGTCATCAGTTATTGTAAAATCCTGGCTATGGGATCAGGCCTTTGGAGAATAGGGTGACCTACTGATGTGTTGACTTATTTAGAACTGATGGACTGCCCTTGGATAATGATTTAAATCGGTGACCGCTGACTATTGTGTCTGTTTATATATTGTTTTTATATTGTTTATACGGTTTTATACTGTTTATACTGTTTTATATTGTTATTATTACATTGCTGTTAATTGTATATTTATGTTTTGATGTGGGCGCCATGGGGTGCCACTTTGTTAGCCGTCCTGAGTCCCTCTACGGAGGTTAAGAATGGATGGGACAGAAAAGCCCTAAATAAATAAATGGGTTGTAGTAGTTTTTTTCGGGCTGTATGGCCATGGTCTTAGAGGCATTCTTTCCTGATGTTTCGCCTGCATCTATGGCAAGCATCCTCGGAGGTAGTGAGGTCTGTTGGAACTAGGAACACAACATACAAACTATCTACAGACCCACCAAGAAAATCCATCAAATGCTACATACAGCAAAGGACAAGAGGGATCCTTTCACTTCTGCAGGAGTCTACCGTGTACCATGCCACTGTGCAGAGGGACCACCAAACGCAGCATTGCCCAAACAGAATCCAGGAACATGAAAGGCACTGCAGACTACTCCAACCAGAGAAATCAGCCATAGCAGAGCACCTGATGAACCAACCTGGACACAGCATATTATTTGAGAACACAAAAATGCTGGACCACTCTCACAACCACCATGTCAGACTACACAGAGAAGCCATTGAAATCCACAAGCATGTGGACAATTTCAACAGAAAGGAGGAAACCATGAAAATGAACAAAATCTGGCTACCAGTATTAAAAACTCTAAAATTGCAACAGCACAAAAACAGAGAGGAAGCAGACAGGGACATCTAATTACCTCTCAACAAAAGTTTGCTCCAGGCACAGTCAGCCCATTGTATGCTAATCAAGGTGGTCAGTTGAAACATTCACACCTAGCTCCAGCAGACAAGAGTCCTTTGTCTCACCCAGGCCATTCTTCAGATATATAAATCCTTTTTCCTAGTTCCAACAGACCTCACTACCTCTGAGGATGTTTGCCATAGATGCAGGTGAAACGTCAGGAGAGAATGCCTGTAGACCATGGCCATACAGCCCGAAAAACCTACAACAACCCAGTGATTCCGGCCATGAAAGCCTTCGACAATACAAATAAATTATTGTTACATAGTGCCAAGCAGAGGCAATTAAGATTTTCTCAATATTTGAAAAACAAACAGATGGATTCCAGGTGTTAGATAGTATCTCCAAGGGAACCAATTCGGTTTTTTAAATTACTCTGAGTGAGAGCAACATTGCATGTGCAGAAGAAAGTCACATTTTCCTTGCGTGCAGTGATCAGAGATTCTGGCCTTGCTGAGTTTTCTCATTTTGTCCCAATAGGTTTGGCACATGGAGAAATCCAGAAATCCTTGCTTCAAGACGAATGCACATGAATTTGTATGGAGCTTTCCCGGCTGTCCACTACACACTTGGTGTAACCATCCACCCTAATTTGAATGTTTTTGGATCACTCAGCCCTGCTTCTGATTCTCCTCCCTTGTTTTCCTCTGATTTTTTGGGGGTATTTTTTTTATTTTTTTTATTTTTAAAGAAGCCGTCTTGCTGTAAACCTCAGCTTTTTCTTACTTTTTTTCCTGGTCAAGGTCTTTAATCTTATTATTATTATTTTTTGTTGGGTATTTTGGTGTAGAATTGAGTTGTGTATGATTGAGCATTACTAGTAAGTATACTGATTGGTTCTCATTATATAGGAATAATTGCTTGAAGAAGGCAAAAAAACCTCTTTTTTGGAAATATCTGTTGTATTAAAAACCAGTTTGCTGCTGCAAAGCCATACAAAGCAGTTTTAAGGCGATCTGGAGGGCTGAATTATCCGGAAAGCCACGTAGTCATAGGAGTTGATAGATAGTTCTCTGCTCAAAACCTGGGGCCACGAGGGACCCCTTCCCCCCAAATGCCCTCCTCACCACCATCCTTGGGAGAGGGGCAGTTTTCACAGTGACTTAATACTACTAACCTGGTTACTCTGGGGTCTGTTCTTGCTCCTCCCCACCAAAAAAAGAAAAAAAATCATCAACCTCTTTTAACCCCCTGCCAGTATTGTGGAGTATGGCGTTTTCTACTGGATTTTCAGGAAAATTTTTAACTTTTCAGTCAGAATTCCACAACTAGCTAAATTCCAGAACTTTTGAAGGTGCTGTTTTACCAAGGGAGGGAGGGAGTGGATCCACACCGCCTCCCCAGCTATCAGTGCGGATATCACTAGAGAGTTTCTTCACCGAGATCTGATGCTGGTCATCGCAGCTTGCTGTCACAGCCTCTTGTACAATGCACCGAACCCCCCGCCCTGCCCCCCTTTTCTCCTGGTGTCCTGCCGACCTTGCCCCCCTTTTCCTGCGTAGTGAGTTTTCGTAAGAGAATTGCCGCTGCTACGTCCTCAGCCACCATCACCACGTAAACATATAGAGTTTTATTATCACAATAAAATGCTTTATGCTGGCTTTTCTCAACCTGTGTTGGATTCTTGTTATTACTAACATACACACCCCACTTTTCTCGGTTGTCATTGGCTCCTTTCTCCAGATCTGCCTCACAATATCTCCATGGAAGGGCTGGGCAGGCTCTCTTTGTGGCTCTTTTATTCTTCCATTTCCCTCATACACCTCCTCCCCCCTCCTCCTTTCTTTCTCTTCTGGAATTTGTCCAGAGAAGAGTGACTCAAATAGTCTGGAGACCAAGCCCTATGAGGAGTGGCTTAAAGAGCTGGGCATGTTTAATAGAGAAGAGGTGAAGTCATAGGGAGTAGGAACAATGGGTTCAAACTACAGGAAAGGAGATTCCACTTGAACATTAGGAAGAACTTCCTGACTGTAAGGCAGTGGTTCTCAACCTGGGGTCCCCAGATGTTTTTGGCCTACAACTCCCAGAAATCCCAGCCAGTTTACCAGCTGTTAGGATTTCTGGGAGTTGTAGGCCAAAAACATCTGGGGACCCCAGGTTGAGAACCACTGCTGTAAGGAGAGTTGTTTAACAGTGGAACTCTCTGCCTTGGAGTATGGTGGAGGCTTCTCCTTTAAAAAACTAAGGCTGGATGACCATCTGTCGGGGGTGCTTTGAATGCAATTTTCCTACTTCTTGGCAGAATGGGGTTGGAGTTGGTGGCCCACCAGATCTCTTCCAACTCTATTCTGTGATTCTCCATCCATTCTCCCTTCCCCTCATACACGTCACCTTTCTTTCTCAGTGACATCACCGAGGGCCACTTCACCTAGCAACAGCCTTGGGGCCAAATGGACAAACATACATACATACTTTGATATGTATGTATGTATTCTTCCTGCTATTTCTGGGCTGTTGGTCAGAGTGACATTGGTAATTAGTGGCTGTGGCTGTTGGCCGATGGTGGACCCTAGCTTTTGGGGGCATGACATTTCTCAATTGGAAGTCATATTCACTCAAAGGGTTGTGAGCGATCATTAGTAGGTTTTGGCTGAGTCCCTGTATCGTGGAAATTGATGCTATAGCATCTTTCTGCTGAATTCTCCCATTATGCAAGCCATGGCATGCCTGCTGCTTCTCTCATTGTGTAACAAAACAATGAAATTATACATCACAATCACTAAAAACCAATCTCATGTTCAACGTTCGCCAGCTCAGAATCCGTAAGTTCATTCCACATTGCCAAATCCTATCAATTCTAGTCATCATTGTCCTTTGTCTATCTGCCAGATTACCCAAAGGCCTGGTCCCATATCCATGTTTTTGGTTTCCTTCTAAATGAGAGGAGGGATGTCAATGACCTAATTTCCCCGGGAAGTGAATTCCACATGCGAGGGGCCACCACCAAGAAGGTCCCGCTCCTCGTCCCCACCAATCTCACTTGTGATAGAGGTGGGGCCGAGAGCAGAGCCTCCCCAGAAGATCTTAAACTCTCGAGGCGGGACGTAGAAGGAGATGCGTTCGGACAGGTACGCTGGGTTGGAGCCGTATAGAGTTTTGTAGGTCAAGCACTAGGCTTGGTTGATTTGAAGAAAAGGTTCAAAACTCCTTTCGGGTTTAGGGGGCGCTGGTGGTTCGATTCGGAATTGAATTCACAAACTTTCCGAAATTTCCGAATCACTTGAAAGTATGGGATTTGTAGTGTCGTCTTAGGCAACTCACAGCAAACAAAGAAAATAACAACCAGCCCTTTTCGCCTTGGAAGCTGATTTCACTACTTTAGGAAGGAGAGTTTGTGTTCAAAGAGTGGCTTGAATTGATGGGAGATCTAGTTCTTTTGAGGCAATGTGCAACACAAACTAAAAAACACCGAGGCCAGAGAGACCAGCTACAATGTTTGGTTTTAAAAATGTTGGACTGAGTGCTTTGGATCCTCCGTATTACTCCTTCCACCCACACCACTCACCCACGCACTACCATCGTGGTCTGAAACCACGACAGCAACAACACACAAGCAGCAAAGCAAGCTGCCCAGCCAGCAAAGCAAGCTGCCCAGAAGGCAACAGCCCTTCTCCCAGCCCTTCTTTGCTTGCTTGCTTGCCTGCCGTCCTCTTCTTCCAACCTCCCTTCAACACAACCTCCCTTCCCTTTCTCTTTCCCTTCTCCTTTCCCGGCTCCGAATGAGCCTCTGAGCCATGTGCTCACCTTTATATACTCTAAAATTACAACAGCACAACAACAGAGAGGAAACAAACAAGGACATCTAATCACCTCTCAAGAAAAGTTTGCTTTAGGCACTGTTAGGCTATTATATGCTAATCAAGATGATCAGTTGAAACATTCACACCTAGCTCCAGCAGACAAGAGTCCTTTGTCCCACCCTAGTCATTCCACAGATATATAAACCATTTTCCTTCTTCCAACAGACCTCACTACCTCTGAGGATGCTTGCCATAGATGCAGGCGAAACGTCAGGAGAGAATGCCTCTAGACCATGGCCATATACAACAACCCAGTGATTCTGGCCATGAAAGCCTTCGACAATACATTTCTGACTCACTTCCTGAGTCATAACAAAAATGACAGAAAAAGTTTCGGAAGGTCAAAGGGACTTCCTTTTTTTTAAAATGATTCGAAATTGTTTCAAAAATGTAGTTTTAACAAAATTATTACGAGCAACGAGTTATCCAACGTGGCTCTACCCATGCCTAGTTGGCACCGTTCATGAAGTGCTACTCCTGTCTGGCTATAACCCTAACAAGTTGTTGAGTCGACGTGCACTTGGGTGTGCAAAGTGTGACCCATGAGTTCCCAGGTGACCCCAGGAGTGTTTTGAGAGGCCTCAAGCTCTGCCAGGTTGAAACCCTTTTGTCCCTACATGCCTTCGAGAGCAGGCATGGGCAAACTTCATCCCTCCATGTGTTTTGGACTTCAACTCCCACAATTCCTAACAGCCGTTAGGCTGTTAGGAATTGTGGGAGTTGAAGTCCAAAACACATGGAGGGATAAAGTTTGCCCATGCCTGCTCTAGGTGACGAAATGGGTATGTTTGCCTCACTAATTGGCCATTTTAAGCCCATTGGTCATCTGAATCCATGAACACATCAAATGCCTCCCACTCCTCGAGGAAGAACTTGGCTTTTTGCAGAGGAAGTTGGGTTTATTGTGTGCCTTCACGTCACAGCAACACAAAGGCAAACATTGATTGTGTGGGTTTCTGAGACTGACTCTCCCAAGGTTGCTCAGTGGGTTTCTATGGCCAAGCAGGGTCTCCAGAGTTGTAGTCCCGCTTCCAAATCACTCTACCACACTGGCATGTCCTGAAATTTTTCTGCCCTCACAAAAGTTGCCTATCTTGATGGGATATATCCAGTTGATTCAATGGTGCTACTTTATTTGGGACTAACAACAAGTTATGTAATGGTGCTCCATGCAGTCATGCCAGCCACATGACTATGGAGGTGTCTAGGGACAACACCAGCTCTTCAGCTTAGAAATGGAGATGAACACCAACCTCCCAGACTTAATGTCAGGGGAAAACCTTTACCTACGATTTAGTTCAACTTGAGAACACTGCTCACAAACCACAGCTGTAGCATTATCCTCCAAAGAGTGCAATTCCATGTAAATACAAGAAAAGTATATGACATTAAAAGAATTCCAGCCACAACTGTTCTGGTCAGTTTTCCGTTGGATGCCTATTCCATCTCCCTTCTGAAAATGTGTGGTTTTGGAAGAGAAACAGGACCATCAAGTTAGGCCTGTGTGTACAAAGTAAGCATGGCCATGACGTGAACTATGGCCTTGGTTTTGAAGCCCCAAATCCAGCTTCTTCCATCTCCGAACAAGCGAGTCTGTCCTTGCAGTGGGTTCCTCTCCTTTCCTGGGAGTGTCGGTGACAGCTTGGCATGCCTTCAGGGTTAAGTAATTGCATTACGGTAAACCCATTACATCGTCACCTTCCAGCCTGCCGTGTCACGTTAAGGATCAGTGTTGTCTCTTCAGCGCCCAGCATCTGCTAAGAGCGGAGGATTTGTCTCCTGTTGGAAATGGCTGAGCTGGGAGTCACAAAGGGGCCCTGTATGGTTCAGGTCCAGGCTGTCTGACGGACCGTACCATACTATATGAACCTGTCTGGACTCTGCTATCCTTAGGAGAGGCTCTTCTCAGTCTTGCCATCACTGAAAAAAAACAATTGGTGGGGATGCAAGACAGGATCTTTTTGGTGTCTACCCCTGTGCTCTGCAACTTCCTCAAACACTCAGAGTGTTTGAGGACCGGGACATCCGTAGGGATACCAAGGTGCTTGTTTATAAAGCCATTATCCCCCCAACCATGCTATATGCCTGAGATGTGACTATCTACAGACGTCACATGCAACTCCTAGGAACGATTCCATCAGGCTGCCTCCGGAAAATCCTGCAAATCTCTTGGGAAGACAACCGGACAAATGTCAGCATGCTGGAAGAAGCAAAGACCACCAGCACTGAAGCGATGGTGCTCCGCCATCAACTCCGCTGGACCGGCCAAGTTGTCCGGATGCCTGACCACCGTCTACCCAAAGCAGTTCTCTACTCAGAACTCAAGAACGTAAAACGGGATGTTGGTGGACAGAAAAAGAGATTTAAAGATGGGCTCAAAGCTAACCTTAAAAACTGGCATAGACACTGAGAACTGGGAAGCTCTGGCCCTTGAGCACTCTAACTGGAGGTCAGCTGTGACCAGCAGTGCTGTAGAATTTGAAGAGGCATGAATGGAGGGCGAAAGAGAGAAATGTGCCAAGAGGAAGGCGTGTCAAGCCAACCCCGACCGAGACCGCCTTCCACCTGGAAACCGAATGCCCAGTTGGGGTTGGCTTGATGCAGAAGGACATGCAGGTCAAGAATAGCACTCTACAGCCACCTACGGACCCACCGCCAGAACACCGATCTTGGAAGAGGGATCGCCTAAGTAAAGTCTGCAACTTCCTTTCCAGGGAAGCCCAAATGGAAGCATGCTCCTGTGGCTTTGAAATCCTACCGTATCTGCCTTATTCACTCGACCTTGCACCATCGGACTTCCACTTCTTTCCAACAATGAAGGGCATGCATTTTTCATGAGACTGATTTCGAAAGTCACAACATGGCTTTTGGAGCAACCTGTCGACTTCTACAAGTGAGGTGTTTTCAGTTGCTTAAAAAGATGGGAGAAGTGTGTGTCCCTAGGTGGCACCGATGGAGAGAAGGACTCAGAACTGGGCCAAGTTTCATTGCTCTCAGTCCACAGGAAGTGGGTCAGGGGAAATCTTTAATGAATGCCCCTCCTATAATAATAATAATACCAACAAAGGTCTAATTAAGGGGAGGGCAATGCTGTGGTTCTTTAGATCAGTGCTGCTCAAAGTCATGGTCCATCAGCCAATATTCCTTGTGAGTACATCTATATATATAAAAAGCCAATGAGTACCTTAAAAACAAAAGAACCAATGAACGAAATCACACCAAATTTGGCAACAAAACGTCTCACAACACAAGGAGTGACCATCACTCAAAAAATTATGATTTTGTCATTTGGGAGTTGTAGTTGCTGGGATTTATAGTTCACCTACAATCAGTGAGCATTCTGAACTCCACCATGATGGAATTGAACCAAACTTGGCACACAGAACACCCATGACAAACAGAAAATACTGGAAGGGTTTGGTGGGCATTGCCTTTGAGTTTTGGAGTTGTCATTTACCTTACATCCAGAGAACATTGTGGACTCAAACAATGGTGGATCTGGACCAAACTTGGCACAAGCACTCAATACGCCCAAATATGAACACAGATGGAGTTTGGGGGAAATAGACCTTGACATTTGGGAGTTGTAGTTACTGGGATTTATAGTTCACCTACAATCAAAGAGCATTCTGAACCCCACAAACGACAGAATCGGGGCAAATTTCCCACACAGAACCCCCATGCCCAACAGAAAATACTTAAGGCCATCCAGTCCAACTCCCTTCACCAGGGCAAGAAAACGTAATCAAAGCCCTCCTGACAAAGAGCCATCCAGCAATAGATATAGATATACACACACACAGATAAAGTATTATAGATTTGAAAGGGACTCCTAAAGAAGGACAATGATATGTTGCATGTTCCAGAGTAGGCAAACCAGACACTCTCCACATCAACACTGACAAAGAAACAGCAAGAAATACTGTTTACCCACAAGCATAAAGAAATTACATATATTAGAAACCAACACTTTCTCATTACTTTCTTTTCCAGATCAACAGACTGGGCCACAGCAACGCGTGGCAGGGGACAGCTAGTTTATTTGTACATATTTGTTCCCCAAAATGAGCACAAATATGGAACACCATTTGCCCTGTAGCAGATATGCCAAGAAGCATGGTTTTAGATGATGTTCAACAGCCCAGTTGTCTCACCCCGGAGAGCTTGTTCTTCCTGTTAGGATTTTTTCATGTAAGATGTTTCTGGATTCCTACCTTTCTGTGTCTGTCCCCAGAGGTGCCTTACTTATGGCAATCCTTTGGAGGCTGCAAATAATAGTAATAAAAAAAAAGACCAGGTTGCAAACATCTCTGGCGCCTGACAAAACCCCAGGAGCAAGCAACCATGGAGGGTGTGTTTATGTGTGCATTTAGCTTCTTTACATTTCCCCTTGGCACCTTTCCTGGAAGGAACAAGGTACACCACGAAAAACTGCAAATGGATTCCATAATGCGATTCCTCTCCGACTTGTCCCGGTGCCAGGTATGCACAGTCTCCTTTGGCAGCATCTGTGCATAACACTAGCGCATATGAGGCAGACATAGTTAAGACTATCCTGTTTGGAAATTTCCTGTTTTTCACATTCTGTGTTCCGCAATAATGGGGATTACAGGGGGGGATAAGGATTTGGCTAGGAAATATTCCTCCTTTTTTCTTGGCATCATTTTACTTTTGTTTTATGGATTACTTTCCATAATCATGTTGGTGCGGAGAGGTAAAAGGTAAAAGTTGTCTCCTGATATTAAGTCTAGTCGTGTCTGACTCTGGGGTGTGGTGCTCATCTCCATTTCTAAGCCGAAGAGCCGGCATTGTCCATAGACACCTCCAAGGACATGTGGCCGGCATGACTGCATGGAGTGCCGTTACCATCCTGCCGGAGCGGTACCTATTAATCTACTCACGTTTGCATGTTTTTGAACTGCTAGGTTGGCAGAAGCTGGGGCTGACAGCAGAAGCTCATGCCACTCCCCGGATTTGAACCTGCAACCTTTCAATCGACAAACTCAGCAGCTCAGCAGTTTAACCCACTGTGCCTTCGGGGGCACCCATCCAAGGCAATTGGCTTGTGTTCCAAAATCTATCCAGACGGTGCACTCATCGCGATTTGAAACCACTTTAAACCACTATAATTCCATTTTATGGAGTCCTGAGATTGGTAGTTTGTCCAAGACACTTTGGAGAACTGCAAGCACTCCCATGAATTTCAGTTTCCAAAGGACCCTGATAAATTCCAGTTTTCTCTGGAATCTTGGAAACTGTAGTGCACAGTACTAGAGCTCTCCAGACAACAAAACTTCAATCCCTATAATTACTCAGAAATAGAGCAACAACGCTATGAGCTTCGGTTTCCAAAGGAAATTCCAGTTTTCTCGGGAATCTTGGCAACAGTAGTGCAGAGTACTAGAGCTCTCCAGACAACCAAAATTCCATCCCTATAATTCCACAGAAATAGAGCAACGACGATTAAAATAGCATTGTTCATTGTGCTTAGACATTATGCTTCTATTATGAAGACCGAAATGGAGCTTGCCTTCTTTGCTGCAGCATCCCACTGCTGGCTCATGTTCAACTTATCATTAACAATGATCCTGATTCTTTTTGTTTACTGCTGAGCCACATATCCCCCATCCTATTTGTTGTTGTTGTTGTTCAGTCCTTCCAACTCTTCGTGACCTCATGGACCAGCCCATGCCAGAGCTCCCTGTCGGCCGTCACCCCCCCCAGCTCCTTCAAGGTCAGTCCAATATTCCAGAGGACAGGAGCAGAATTCAAAACGATCTTGACAGATTAGAGAGATGGGCCAAAACTAACAAAATGAAGTTCAACAGTGACAAATGCAAGATACTCCACTTTGGCAGAAAAAATGAAATGCAAAGATACAGAATGGGGGACAATGCCTGGCTTGAGACCAGTACGTGTGAAAAAGATCTTGGAGTCCTCGTGGACAACAAGTTAAACATGAGCCAACAATGTGATGTGGCGGCAAAAAAAGCCAATGGGATTTTGGCCTGCATCAATAGGAGCATAGTGGTCTAGATCTAGGGAAGTAATGTTACCCCTCTATTCTGCTTTGGTTAGACCACACCTGGAATATTGTGTCCAATTCTGGGCACCACAATTCAAGAGAGATATTGACAAGCTGGATGTGTCCAGAGGAGGGCGACTAAAATGATCAAGGGTCTGGAGAACAAGCCCTATGAGGAGCGGCTTAAGGAGCTGGGCATGTTTAGCCTGAAGAAGAGAAGGCTGAGAGGCGATATGATAGCCAAGTATAAATATGTGAGAGGAAGCCACAGGGATGAGGGAGCAAGCTTGTTTTCTGCTTCCCTGGAGACTAGGACATGGAACAATGGCTTCAAACTACAAGAGAGGAGATTCCATCTGAACATGAGGAAGAACTTCCTGACTAGGGCTGGGTGGTTTCGTTTGGTATATGGCCATGTTCTAGAGGCATTTCTCCTGACGTTTCGCCTGCATCTATAGCAAGCATCCTCAGAGGTGAGGTCTGTTGGAACTAGGAAAAAGGGTTTATATATCTGTGGAATGACCAGGGTGGGACCAAGCATCCTCAGAGGTGATGCTTGCCATAGATGCAGGCGAAACGTCAGGAGAAATGCCTCTAGAACATGGCCTATAGCCCGAAAAAACCCACAAGAACTTGGTCTTCCTTCTGATTGCCTTTGAACTTCCTGACTGTGAGAGCCGTTCAGCAGTGGAACTCTCTGCCCCGGAGTGTGGTGGAGGCTCCTTCTTTGGAAGCTTTTAAACAGAGGCTGGCTGGCCATCTGTCAGGGGTGATTTGAATGCAATATTCCTGCTTCTTGGCAGAATGGGGTTGGACTGGATGGCCCATGAGGTCTCTTCCAACTCTTTGATTCTATGATTCTAAGTCAGTCACTTCAAGGATACCACCCCCCATCCTATACCTGTGCATTTTTGGGGTTTTGTGGCCTGAATGTAGAATTCAATGCATTTTATTAATTTGGCCCACTTTTCTATGTCACGAAGGTCCTTTTGGATTTTGTTCTCATCTTCCAAGGTGCAAAGAAACCTATGATTTTCTGCGTGTCCGAAACCATGCCCCAAACACTCCTCCTTCTCCTTGGGTTGGTCTGAACTGAACTGCAGATAAAAAGGGTTCATGTGAGGACCTCAGACTCCCCCGCCACTGCAGCCGAGGGCTTAAGCTAAGCCTATGTTAACAAGCAGCAATCTGAATTTGCAAGGTTTCTAGAAAACCGGCCGTTCTTGCGTAGGAGCATAAAGCTCCAAGGAAGTGCACCGCGTCCAGGGAGTTGGGCATTTCCGCCTCCGCAGCTTCATTATTGCCAGCAAGGCAGGCTAAATAGCGTTAGGAGCTTAGTCTGGCTTCATCAGGTAATCGTCGGCTAAGCTAATTAATTGGGGGGGGGGGGGGGGGGGGGAGAGCTGCAAATGAGCCAAAGATGTGCACAGAAATGCCTGCCATGGGCAGCAAGGAGCTTTGGAACTGCTTTAACTGCTAGGGTAGCCCTTTGAGTTTGGTTTATCAAAGGAAAGTGGTGCATTATCATCACCATCATCATCATCATTATCCCATACATGCGATTTGCAGTTTGATGCACCAAAAGCTGCTTGCGGAGAGAAATAGGGTAAAAATAAACATCATAATAATAGTGAATAATACCATAAAAATAGGAGTCACCGGTGGCACAGTGGGTTAAACCGCTGAACTGCTGAACTTACAGACTGAAAGGTCAGCGGTTCAAGTCCAGGGAGCAGGGTGAGCTTCCGCTGTTAGCCCCAGCTTCTGCCAACCTGTTGTTGTTGTTCATTCGTTCAGTCGTCTCCGACTCTTCGTGACCTCATGGACCAGCCCACGCCAGAGCTCCCTGTCGGCCGTCACCACCCCCAGCTCCTTCAAGGTCAGTCCAGTCGCTTCAAGGATGCCATCCATCCATCTTGCCCTTGGTCGGCCCCTCTTCCTTTTGCCTTCCACTTTCCCCAGCATCATTGTCTTCTCTAGGCTTTGCTGTCTCCTCATGATGTGGCCAAAGTACTTCAACTTTGTCTCTAGTATCCTTCCCTCCAGTGAGTAGTCGGGCTTTATTTCCTGGAGGATGGACTGGTTGGATCTTCTCGCAGTCCAAGGCACTCTCAGCACTTTCCTCCAACACCACAGCTCAAAAGCATCGATCTTCCTTTGCTCAGCCTTCCCTAAGGTCCAGCTCTCACATCCGTAGGTTACTACAGGGAATCCCATGGCTTTGACTAGGCGGATCTGCCAACCTAGCAGTTCAAAAACATGCACATGTGAGTAGAACTGGCAGGAAGGTAATGGTGCTCCATGCAGTCATGCTGGCCACATGACCTTGGAGGTGTCTATGGACAGTAGCTCTTTGGCTTAGAAGTAGAGATGAACACCCAGAGTTGAACACGACTATACTTAACATCAGGAGAAAACTTTACCTTTACCTATTGTGAAAATACAATGCAGAGGAGAAGAGAAAACTGGCCAAAGAAGGCTCTCTATGGACACAGAGGTAGATTTACCTTACTTTGTGGCAGGCACAAAAAATAAGTTTCTGGAGTATAATAATTGCTTTCACAATAAGACCACACCATTAAAACATGAAATAACGCTTTCAGATCAGGAACAGAAAATATTTCAAAATGTTGTTGCATAGGGAAATACTACTGCCATTGGGAGAGAAAAACTCTGGCATAGACACTGAGAACTGGGAAGCCCTGGCCCTTGACCGCTCCAGCTGGAGGTCAGCTGTGACCAGCAGTGCTGCAGAATTCGAGGAGGCACGAGTGGAGGGTGAAAGAGAGAAACGTGCCAGGAGGAAGACGTGTCAAGCCAACCCCGACCGGGACCGCCTTCCACCTGGAACCGATGCCCTCACTGCGGGAGAAGATGCGGGTCAAGAATAGGGCTCCACAGTCACCTACAGACCCACAAAAATAGTCATCAAGGAAGACCATCTTACTCGCCCAACGAGGGATCGCCTAAGTGAGTAAGTAAGGCTACTAGGAAGAAGGCTTATGATGCCTCCACATCCAAAGCAACAGCGCCCCCTGGTGGAACGCAAGAGGAATCTGAAAAGGATTGAGATTGTTGATTGTTCACACAGTGAAATTCTAGCACTTCCATTCCACTTTAACTGCCACAATTGTACCCCCTAAAATCCTAGGATTTGTAGTTTTGCAAAGCACATAGACCTTCCGATGGCAGGATAAGAGTGCCTCTACACCAGGCATGGGCCAACTTGGGCCCTCCCTCCAGGTGTTTTGGACTTCAACTCCCACAATTCCTAACAGCCTACCGGCTGTTAGGAATTGTGGGAGTTGAAGTCCAAAACACCTGGGGGGGGGGGAAGGCCCAAGTTGGCCCATGCCTGGTGTAGAGGCACTCACCAGGTCTTTAAAATGAGCATAACAGTTTCCAAAATGACTCCTCCTGCAAGAAGCAGCCAGGGAGTAATTATTATATTAGTAATAGGATGTGAAATGACTCTCCCGGGACACGTCACCACCCTGAGCAAGAAAGGAAAACGTGGGAGAGCATTGCAGCTGAAAGGAGGAGTCACCGGACGTGGTTTCGATGCCAATAAGTTGCATGAGGATCGTGGCTTTTGCTGTGGCAACACAGGAATGGCTCTTCTGCCAAGGAGTGTGGCGAAGATTGATATTGGGTTGCTAATTCAGGAGCATCTCAAGGCCTCAGATGAAGGGGCAAAGGCTGAGAGATGGAGGCAGGCCCTTTGAAACAGAGTCTGGGTGGTCATCTGTTGGGGATGCTTTGGTGGTGCTTTTCTTGCATGACAGAAAGGGTTGGACTGGATGGCCCATGTGGTTTCATCCCACTCTACGATTCCATGATTCTAGATATCAAGACGGATGGGAATCTTAATAATAATAATAATAATAATAATAATAATAATAATATTTTTGTCGTGTCAGGAGTGACTTGAGAAACTGCAAGTCGCTTCTGGTGTGAGAGGATTGGCCATCTGCAAGGATGTTACCCTGGGGACGCCTGGATGTTTTGCTGTTTTAACATCCTTGTGGGAGGCTTCTCTCAAGTGCCCGCATGGGGAGCTGGAGCTGATAGAGGGAGCTCATCCGCATTCTCCCCAGATTCGAACCTGCGACCTGTCGGTCTTCAGTCCTGCCAGCACAGGGGTTTAACCCACTGCGCCACCGGGGGCTCCAATAATAATCATAATAATCATAATAATCATAATAATCATAATAATCATCATAATCATCATAATCATCATAATCATCATAATCATCATAATCATCATAATCATCATAATCATCATAATAGGGTAAAACTGGACATTAAGTCCAGTTGTGTCTGAATCTGGGGGGTGGTGCTCATCTCCATTTCTAAGCCGAAGAGCCGGCGTTGTCCGTAGACACCTCCAAGGTAATGTGGCCAGCATGACTGCATGGGGTACCATTACCTTCCCACCGGAGCAGTACCTATTCATCTACTCACATTTGCATGTTTTCGAACTGTTAGGTTGGCAAAAGATGGGGCTAACAGCGGGAGCTCACGCCGCTCTCCGGATTCGAACCTGCGACCTTTCAATCAGCAAGATCAGCAGCTCAGTGGTTTAACCTACTGTGCCACTGGAGGCTCCCAATAATAATAATAATAATAATAATAATAATAATAGTTATTATTATTAGTCTAGTCCTGTTATTAGTCTAGTCGTGCCCGACTCTGGGGGGTGGTACTCATCTCCATTTCTAAGCCGAATTGCTGGCGCTGTCCATAGACACCTCCAAGGTACCATTACCTTCCCGCCGCAGCGGTAACTATTCATCTACTCACATTTGCATGTTTTCGAACTGTTAGGTTGGCAGAAGCTTATTGTTGTTGTTGTTATTATTATTATTATTATTATTATTCGTACTTCTTGGAACTGCACACATTCTACAAAAATACCTGTAATATTCTAGGTCAGGTATCTGCAAACCCAGGCTTGGGGCCCAGGTGTGGCCCCTTGGTTTCTTTTCTCAAGCCCTCCTCTCTCTCACCATCTATATTTCCTTCATTCTCTCCTTCTTTTCTCCTTCCCTCCCTCCCTTCCTTATCTCCCTCTTTCTCCTTCCATCCTTCCCTTCTACCCTTTCATCCTTCCTTCCTTCCCTCTTTACTCACTCCTTTCCTCTCTCCATTTCCCCTTCGCTTCTTCTTTCCCTTTTCTTCCTTCTCTCTTTCCTCCCGCTCTTCCACCCTCTCTTCCTTATCTATATAAATTAAAATGTAATGTTTGTTTGTGGGATTAACACAACTCAAAAACCACTGGATGAATTGACACCAAATTTGGACACAAGACACCTCTAAGGCCAATGAGTGACCATCACTCATGAAAACACTGAAAAACACAACAGAAGGGATTTAAAAAGCCACAAAAGCAAAAAAATGCTATAGTGCATGTGCAAAAACAACTCCCCCCGGCAAACAAAACACACAATAGCATATCCACACTCTCTTCCAGACTACAGCTCCCAGCATCCCCTAGACCAGGCCTTTTAGGAGAGGAGGATGACCCAAATGCATTGCTTCCAAGCTGCAAGCTTTCTTCTCCTCAGATTTATTTGAGAGCATCCCAATCCCTGCATATTTCCTATTTCCTATTCCTGGACTGCAACTCCCAGAAACCCTCCAGATAGATAAGACAGATTAGATAGAGATAGATAGGTAGGTAGATAGATCCATCAGGAGGACCGCTGGGAGTTGCAGTCCAAGAATAGGTAGAGGAAGAAGAAAGGGGAGAAAGAGGAAAGGAAAGAAAAGGGGAGAGGAAGAGAAGGAAGGAGAGAAGGAAAGAAAAAGGGAAGGAAGGAGAGAAAGAAAGGAGAGAAAGAGGGAGGGAAGATTGGCCACAGCAACGCATGGCGGGTACAGCTAGTAAAATATAAAACTTTCATTCCTTCCCTCTTTCCTCCCTCCCTCCTTTCCTCTCTTTCTCCTTCCTTCCTTCCTTCCTTCCTTCCTTCCTTCCTTCCTTTTTTTCCTTCCTTCTCCTTTCCATCCTTCCCTCCATTCCCTCCCTCCCTCCCTTCCTTCCTTCCTTCCTTCCTTCTTTCCTTCCTTTTTGTATTTCCTTCCTTCTCCCTTCCATCCCTCCCTCCATTCCCTTCCACCCTTCCTTCCTTCCTTCCTTCCTTCCTTCCTTCCTTCCTTCCTTCCCTGTTGCATTTCCTTCCTTCTCCTTTCCATCCCTCCCTTCCATCCCTCCATCCATTCCCTTCCCCTCCCTCCCTCCCTCCCTTCCTTCCTTCCTTCCTTCCTTCCTTCCTTCCTTCCTTCCTTCCTTCCTTCCTTCCTTCCTTCCCTTTTCCCTCCCTCCCTCCCTCCCTCCCTTCGCTTCCACCCTTCCTTCCTCCTTCTCCCTCTCCGCTCATCATCCCTTCTTTCTTTCTTCCTTCTCCCATACCTTTTCCCCTTTACTTCCTCCTCCTTCCTTCCTTCCTTCCTTCCTTCCTTCCTTCCTTCCTTCCTTCCTTCCCTTTTGTATTTCCTTCCTTCTCTCTTTCCTTTATTTTTCCCTTCCTTCCATCCATCCATCCTTCTCTTCCTCCCTCCCTCCCTCCCTTCCTTCTTCCTTCCTCCCTCCTCCTTCCTTTCCTTCCCTTCCTTCCTTCCTTCCTCCCTCCCTTCCTTCCTTCCTTCCTTCCTTCCTTCCTTCCTTCCTTCCTTCCTTCCTTCCTTCCTTCCTTCCTTCCTTCCTTCCTTCCTTTCCTTCCTTCCTTCCATCCATCCTCCTCCCTCCCTCTTTCCTTCCCTTCTTCCTTCCTTTCTTATTTCCTTTCCTTCTCCTTCCTCCCCTCCTCTTCCTTCCTCCTTCCTTCCTTCCTTCCTTCCTTCCTTCCTTCCTTCCTTCCTTCCTTCCTTCCCTGTTGTATTTCCTTCCTTCTCCCTTCCATCCCTCCCTCCATTCGCTTCCACCCTTCCTTCCATCCTTTCCTCCCTCCCTCCCTCCCTCCCTTCCCTTTTGTATTTCCTTCCTTTTCCTTTCCATCCCTCCCTCCATTCCCTTCCTTCCTTCCTTCCTTCCTTCCTTCCTTCCTTCCTTCCTTGTTTTTCCTTCCTTCTCTCTTTCATCCCTCCCTTCCATCCCTCCATCCATTCCCTTCCATCCTTTTCCTCTCTCCTTCCTTTCCTTCCTTCCTCCTCCTCCTTCCTTTTCCTCTTCCTTCCTTCCTTCCTTCCTTCCTTCCTTCCTTCCTTCCTTCCCTTCCTTTTGTATGTCCTTCCTTCTCCCTTCCATCCCTCCCTTCCTTCTCTCCTTCCCTTCCTTCCTTCCTTCCTTCCTTCCTTCCTTCCTTCCTTCCTTCCTTCCTTCCTTCCTTCCTTCCTTCCTTCCTTCCTTCCTTCCTTCCTTCCCTTTTGTATGTCCTTCTTTCTCCCTTCCATCCTTCCCTCCATTCCCTTCCTTCCTTCCTTCCTTTCCTTCCTTTTGTATGTCCTTCCTTCTCCCTTCCATCCCTCTCTCCATTCCCGTCCTTCCTTCCTTCCTTCCTTCCTTCCTTCCTTCCATCCATCCATCCATCCTTCTTTCCTTCCTTCCTTCCTTCCTTCCTTCCTTCCTTCCTTCCTTCCTTCCTTCCTTCCCTCCTTCCCTTCCTTTTGTATGTCCTTCCTTCTCCCTTCCATCCCCTCTCCTTCCTTCCTTCCTTCCTTCCTTCCTTCCTTCCTTCCTTCCTTCCTTCCTTCCTTCCTTCCTTCCTTCCTTCCTTCCTTTTTCCTTCCTTCTCCCTTCCATCCCTCCCTCCATTCCATTTCACCCTTCCTTCCTTCCTTCCTTCCTTCCTTCCTTCCTTCCTTCCTTCCTTCCTTCCTTCCTTCCTTCCTTCCTCTTTTTCCTTCCTCCTTTCCTCCTGGGGAAAGATTTAGACCTGTGACCTTTCAGTTACAAATTTAACATAGTATGATGATGATGATGAGGATGATGAATGCCTTTCTACAAGGATCCACTTACTCAGAATTTGACGTTCAGATGATAACCCCCAAGGCTAATATACACATGAAAACATTTCTCCCATTGGAAATTCAGTTTTCCAAGCTCCAGCTCTGTTTGAACACTTTTGCAAGCACTGCTTTTACATACATATGGGAGTTGTAGTCCAACTAAGGAAAAATAACAGTCTACAACCAAAGCACATATTAAACAACATTTCAGTGATTTGGCAAACCAAGAATGGGCAACTTGGAAGTCCCTGAACAGACTCAGAAGTGGAGTGGGCAGATCAAAAGACAACCTGCCAAGATGGCACGACCTAAAAGAATCCCACACCTTGAGTGTCTGTGGAGCACAACAACTCCGCATCTGTATGCTTGCCCACTATGCCTTGCCTCATGTACTGAGGAAGAATTGTTTAAAGCTACAGACAGTGTGGTTACTGTTGCCCGTTTTTGTCCGTTTTTAGTGGCTTGTCCTCCTATTTCTACTTATGGAGGCCCCTGATGGTGTAGTGGGTTAACCGCTGAGCTGCTGAACTTGCTGACCGAAAGGTCAGCGGTTCGAATCCAGGGAGTAGGGTGAGCTCCCACTGTTAGCCCCAGCTTCTGCCAACCTAGCAGTTTGAAAATATGCAAATGTGAGTAGATCAATAGATACCGCATCTGCAGGAAGGTAACGGCGTTCCATGGAGTCATGTCAGTCACATGACCTTGGAGTTGTTAGGAATTGTGGGAGTTAAAGTCCAAAACACCTTGAGGGCCCAAGTTTGCCCATGCCTGGTGTGGATGCACCCCTTGTCAAACTACAATTCCCATGATTCCATAGCATTGAGCCAGGGCAGTTCAAGTTGTGTCAAACTCAATTGATTCTGCACCCAAAGAGTCTCTCCTAGTATCTCCCAGCACTACACATTCCTTCTTAATTTTTATCTAGAATCCTGGGAGTTGTAGTTCCACAAGGTCTCAGGCCCTCTCTGCCAAAGAGATGCACCCAAAGAGTCTTGCCTAGTATCTCCCAGCGCTATACATTCCTTCTAATTTCTCATCTAGAATCCTGGGAGTTGTAGTTCTACAAGGTCTCTGTCCTTCTCTGCCAAAGAGATGCACCCAAAGAGTCTTGCCTAGTATCTCCCAGCGCTATACATTCCTTCTAATTTCTCATCTAGAATCCTGGGAGTTGTAGTTCTACAAGGTCTCTGTCCTTCTCTGCCAAAGAGATGCACCCAAAGAGTCTTGCCTAGTATCTCCCAGCGCTATACATTCCTTCTAATTTCTCATCTAGAATCCTGGGAGTTGTAGTTCTACAAGGTCTCTGTCCTTCTCTGCCAAAGAGATGCACCCAAAGAGTCTTGCCTAGTATCTCCCAGCGCTATACATTCCTTCTAATTTCTCATCTAGAATCCTGGGAGTTGTAGTTCTACAAGGTCTCTGTCCTTCTCTGCCAAAGAGATGCACCCAAAGAGTCTCGCCTAGTATCTCCCAGCACTACAAATTCCATCTTATTTCTCATCTAGAATCCTGGGAGTTATAGTTCTACAAGGTCTCTGGCCTTCCCTCCCAAAGATTGTTGTTGCCTCACTGAACCACAACTCTCAGGATTCTATAGCAGTTGCATCAATTCTCCAGTGTAGATGTAGCCATGGGCAACCTCTATGCTTTGCTCTTGCACAGGTAAGCCACACCTGAGCCAGGAACCACCTCCTGACGTCAGCCAGGTGTGTTCCTCCTCCACTTCTGGTTTGCTTTGGTCTTTTCACTTCCTTCTCATTCTCCTCCCCGCCATAAAGTCGAAAGAGGGCAAAAGTCAACGGCAGAAGCCTTTCCTTTCCAGAAACGTCAGACAGGTAAGTGCTTCTCTCGACTCACCTGGAGGGTGGGGTTGGACAGAATGTCAAGGCATTGGATACCAAAAAATATCTGTGTTTACTTCCTTGCAATGTAAAACCCAGGCAGACTTTGGAAGTCTGTTCCTGGTCTTGTCTGAAAGCTATCATTTGGGAGTTGTAGTTGCTGGGATTTATAGTTCACCTCCAATCAAAGAGCATTCAGGACCCCACCAATGATAGAATTGGGCCAGACTTCCCACACAGAACCCCCATGACCAACAGAAAATACTGGAAGGGTCTGGTGGGCATTGACCTTGAGTTTTGGAGTTGTAGTTCACCTACATCCAGAGAGCACTGTGGACTCAAACAATGATGGATCTGGACCAAACTTGGCACAAGTACTCAATATGCCCAAATGTGAACACTGGTGGAGTTTGGGGAAAATAGACCTTGACATTTGGGAGTTGTAGTTGCTGGGATTTATAGTTCACACAATCAAAGAGACAATGATGATGATGATGATGATGATGATGATGATGATGATGATGATGATGATAACACTTTATTTGTACCCCGCTACTATCGCCCCAAGGGACTCGGTGCGGCCTACATGAGGCCGAGCCCAAAATACAACAATACAAGCAATATAACAACAATACAAGCAATTAAAATAAACATGGACAATAAAATACACAACATTAAAATCAAGCACACAGAGACCTCATGACCAACAAAAAATACTGGAAGGGTTTGGTGGCATTGACCTTGAGTTTTGGAGTTGTAGTTCACCTACATCCAGAGAGCACTGTGGACTCAAACAATGATGGATCTGGACCAAACTTGGCACAGTTACTCAATATGTCCCAAGTGTAAACACAGGTGGAGTTTGGGGAAAACAGACCTTGACACTTGGGAGTTGTAGTTGCTGGGATTTATAGTTCACCTACAATCAAAGAGCATTCTGAACTCCATCAATGATGGAATTGAACCAAACTTGGCATACAGAACCCCCATGACCAACAGAATATCTTGGAAGGGTTTGGTGGGCATTGACCTTGAGTTTTGGAGTTGTAGTTCACCGACATCCAGAGAACACTGTGGACTCTAACAATGATGGTTCTGGGCAAAACTTGGCACAAGTACTCAATATGCCCAAATGTGAACACTGGTGGAGTTTGGAGAAAACCAACCTTGACATTAGGGAGTTGTAGTTCCTGGGATGTCTACTTCATCTCCAATCAAAGAGCATTCAGAACCCCACCAATGATAGAATTGGGACAAACTTCCCACACAGAACCCTGCATGACCTACAGAAAACAGTGCGTTTTCTGATAGTCTTTGGCGACCCTTCTGACATCCCCCCACGACCCTCCCGGGGATCGCGACCCCCAGGTTGAGAAACACTGCAGTCTATTGAATGCAGTTGACCCCACTTTATCTATTGTGGTTCAGCACATCTTGTAGTTTGGTGAGGTTGTAGAAATAATGCAGTTTGAAACAACTTGGAAGTGCCATGGCTCAATGCGAGGCAATCATGGGCTGTAGTTTCAAAAGGTCTTCTGCATTCTCTGTCAAAGTGTCTTGGAGCCTCACCAAACTACAACTCTCACAATTCCATAGTATTAAGCCATGGAAGCTAAAGTGGTAAGTCAAACAGTGTCCATTCTGCAGTGAAGATGCATCTTAAGAAGATCTGATAAGATTTGTGTCTTCATCATTAAGTTGACAGGTGTCTTGATTGAATGGCCTACCATTCTTCATAGAACTTTTGAATATATAGCCGTCCCCAGCCGTGTGTTGCTGTGGCCCAGTCTGTGTATATGTGGTATGCATGGCAGGGGATGGCTAGTCACTCTGTCTCTCTCTTTCTATATATATATGGGTTGTTGTAGGTTTTTTGGGCTGTATGGCCATGTTCTAAAAGCATTCTCTCCTGAAGTTTCATCTGCATCTGTGGTAGGCATCTAGCCATCCCCTGCCACGCATTGCTGTGGCCCAATCTGTGTATATGGGTTTTGTGTGTGTATGTATGTGTATATGTGTATATATTGTATTGTAGTTTTTATTATTTGGCTTTTTACATCTTTTTTTCAGTGTTTTTATGAGTGATGGTCACTTGTTGGCCTGAGAGGTGTCTTGTGTCCAAATTTGGTGTCAATTTGTCCGGTGGTTTTTGCGTGATGTTAATCCCACAAACGAACATTACATTTGTATTTATATAGACCAGCCATCCCCTGCCACACGTTGCTGTGGCCCAGTCTGTGTATATGTGTTTTGTGTGTATGTGTATTTGTGTATATATGTGTGCTTGTGTATATACGTGGTTTTGCGCATGCGTTATAATGTATCATTTTTTTGGCTTTTTAAGTCCCTTCTGCTGTGTTTTTCAGTGTTTTTATGAGTGATGGTCACTTGTTGGCCTGATAGGAGTATTGTGTCCAAATTTGGTGTCAATTCTCCCAGTGGTTTTTGAGTTATATTAATCCCACAAACAAACATTACATTGGGTTGTTGTAGGTTTTTTCAGGCTATATGGCCATGTTCTGGAGGCATTCTCTCCTGACATTTTGCCTGCATCTATGGCAAGCATCCACTACCTCTGAGGATGCTTACCATAGATGCAGGCGAAACGTCAGAAGAAAATGCCTCTAGACCATGGCCATATAGCCCGAAAAAACCTACAACAACCCAGTGATTCTGGCCATGAAAGCCTTCGAGAATACATTGAACATTACATTATTATTAATTTTATACTAGCCATCCCCTGCCTCACGTTGCTGTGGCCCAGTCTGTGTATATGTATTTTGTATGTGTGTGTGTATGTGTGTGTATATATTTGTGTATATATGTGTGTTTACATATATATGTGTGTGTGTATATATTCGTGTATTTGTGTGTTTATATGTGTACATGCATATTGCGTATATGTGTGTGCTTGTCTATATGCATATTTGTGTGTATATATGTATGTTGATATGTATATGAGTATGTGTATATATATATATGGTGTATTTTTGGGGGTTTTAAATGTGTTCCACTGGGGTTTTGTGTGTGTGCATGTGTGTGTGTGTTTATGGGTGATGGACACTCGTTGGAGTGTTAATTCATCCAGTGGTTTTTGAGTTATGTTAATCTCACAAACAAACAAACAAACAAACACACACACACACATATATACACACACATACATACACACACACACACATACACACACACAGAGATATATTTGATTTTGAGTTCTTTGTGTAGTTGTTAGCTGCCTTGGGTCCCCTTGGGAAAAAGTTAGGGCAACAACAACAACAACAACAACAACAACAACAACAACTCTTTATTGAGTTCGAATCCCCACTCAGACAAGTCATATTCTCTCAGTGTCGGAAGAAAGCAAAAGCAAATTCCAACTCAAGTTAGATCTGTCTCTCCATAGAAATACACCCTCGCTGCAGCATTATAGTAGTTGGATTTGGCTTTTTCTGCCATAGCACCATTGTATGGCATCTTGGGATCTGTAGTTTGGCGAGGGGTTCTGAATACTTGCAGGTAACACTGTGATTTAAGGGAGGGAACAAGAGCTCTCCATGGTACTGCATCTCAACCTTTGACTCTCCAATGTTTTTCACTCGGACTCATAGAATCACAGACCATTGGGAGTTGAAGTACGTGAACCTCTTTGGTGAATTAATGTAGTTTGACATTGCTTCAACTGCCAGGGCTCAGTGCTATGGGATTCTGGGATTTGTAGTTTGTTGGGGCACCAGCACTCTGTGGCAGAGAAGGCTACAGAGTTGCGATATTACAACTCCCATGATGCCATTGCATCGTGTCATTGCAGTCAAAGTAGGTTCAAGTGGCATTTATTCTACTGTGTAGCTGTGCCCTCTGATCAAAGGCTATCGTTCTCCCAAACTATAACTCCCAATGAATTGTCGAAGGCTATATATAACTCTTAAGATAGCCCAAGAGAAGTGTTTGTGGTCTGAAGGTGGGGATCTTGGGAGATATAGCTCAGAAGAGATTACTACAGTTCAAAGTACATCGTGAAACTATAAGTTCCAACTAAAGAGACATGGTAAGGAAAGGGGTATCAAACATCCATGTTCCATTCTTCCTTTGACATCTATATAAATAAAAATGTATTGTTTGTTTGTGGGATTAACATAACTCAAAAACTACTGGACAAATTGACACCAAATTTGGACACAAGACACCTATAAGGCCAACGAGTGACCATCACTCATAACAACACTGAAAAACACAGCAAAAGAGACTTAAAAAGCCAAAAAACCAAAAAAATACATATGTACATAACCACATATGTACACAAACACACATATATACACATATTCACAAATATATACAGAGATATATGCACACATATATGCACACACAAACACGTAACAGAAAGGGGGAAGGAAGGAAGGAAGGAAGGAAGGAAGGAAGAAGGGAAGAGAAAGAGGGAAAGAAGGAGGGAAGGAGAGAAGGAAAGAAAGAAAGGCAGAGAAGGAAGGAAGGAGAGAAGGAAATAAAAAAGTGAAAGAGGGATGGAAAAGAAGGAACGAAAGAGAAAGAGGAAGGAGGGAAGGAGAAAGAGGGGAAAAGGAGAGAAAGGAAGAAGAAAAGGAGAGAAGGAAGGAAGAAGGAAAAAAAGAAAGAGGGAAGGAAAGAGAAAAGAAAGAGAGAGAGGGAGGAAGGAAGGAAAGAGACAAGGAAGGATGGAATCAAAGAGCAAAGGAGTGAGAAAAGAAACAGTAGAGAAGAAGAAAGAAGGGAAAGAAAAAGAGGAAGGAAGGAAAGAGAGGAAAGAAAGGAGAGAGGAGAAGGAGAGAAGGAAGGAAGAAAGAAAGGTAGAGAAGGAAGGAAGGAGAGAAGGAATGAAAAAGGGAAAGAAGGAGAAAAGGAACGAAAGAGAGAGAGGGAGGGAAGGAAGAAAAGAAATAAGGAAGGATGGAATCAAAGAGCAAAGGAAGCGAGAAAAGAAACAGAGAAGGAAGAATGAAGAAGGGAAAGAAAAAGAGGGAAGGAAGGAGAGAAGGAGAGAAGGAAAGAAAGAAAGGCAGAGAAAGAAGGAAGGAGAGAAGGAAATAAAAAGTGAAAGAGGGAAAGAAGGAGAGAAGGAACAAAAGAGAGAAAGAGGGAGGGAAGGAAGAAAAGAAACAAGGAAGGGTGGAATTAAAGAGCAAAGGAAGAGAGAAAAGAAACAGGTAGAGAAGGAAGAATGAAGAAGGGAAAGAAGAAGAGGGAAGGAAGGAAAGAGGGAGGGAAGAAAGGAGAGAAAGAAAGAAGGAGAGAAGGAAGGGAAGAAAGAAAGGTAGAGAAGGAAGGAAGGAGAGAAGGAAATAAAAAGTGAAAGAGGGAAGGAAGGAGAGAAGGAACGAAAGAGAGATAGAGGGAATGAAGGAAGGAAGGAAGGAAGGAAGGAAGGAAGGAAGGAAAGAGGGAAAGAAGGAGGGAAGGAAAGAAAGAAAGGAAGATAGAGAAGGAAGGAAAGAGAGGAGGAGGGAAAGAAGGAGAGAAGGAAAGAAAGAAAGGTAGAGAAGGAAGGAAAGAGAGGAGGAGGGAAAGAAGGAGAGAAGGAAAGAAAGAAAGGTAGAGAAGGAAGGAAATAAACAAGTGAAAGAAGAAAGGTAGAGAAGGAAGGAAATAAACAAGTGAAAGAAGGAAGGAAGGAAGGAAGGAAGGAAGGGTGTGAAGGAAGGAGGGAGGGAGAAAGAGGGAGGTCAGGGAGGAAGGGAAGGAGGAAAAAGAGAGGAAGGAAGGAAGGAAGGAAGGAAGGAAGGAAGGAAGGAAGGAAGGAAGGAAGGAAGGAAGGAAAGAAAGGAGAGAAAGTTTGAGGGAAGACTGGCCACAGCTAGTTCTTAATATATTAATATCCAGCTCATAATGAAGTGGCTAAACAAATGATGAATTAGTTACCATTTCAGTTTGTGCTTTCAATAATTTTCTAAGTCTTAAGGGCTTTAGTGATTACGAAGTAGTTTGTGCGAATGTTCAATGCACAACAATCTTTTTGCACCTTCACGCTACAAATCCCATACTTTCCAAAGGTTAACATCCATGGTTTGTTTTTCCCGGGGCACTCAT
This sequence comes from Anolis sagrei ordinatus, assembly GCF_025583915.1. Classification (NCBI taxonomy): domain Eukaryota; kingdom Metazoa; phylum Chordata; class Lepidosauria; order Squamata; family Anolidae; genus Anolis; species Anolis sagrei. The sequence continues at coordinate 7,955,621 of NW_026847438.1, forward strand.
GGAAACTGGAAAGAGCATACTTCCTTATGAGTCATACTTTTGTGTTATGCAACGCCTGGTATCTATGTACTGTTGCAGAGAGTGACGAGGCTCACAACCCGTGATCCAAATTGCATTAATTAGCCAGCGTTAGTTAATTCCTATGAGATCACGGGGGAAAACAATATTGGGCAATTGTGTACTATATCTTCACAGTAGAATGAGTACAGATTGACACCACTTGAACCATAGCCATGGGCTCCATGATATCGAATCCTGGGAGTTGTAGTTTCGCTCCTGACTTCAGAGAAGACTACAGCTCCCACATTTTCATAGCATTGAACCATAACGTCTAAAACACTGTCAAACTGCATTAATTCTGCAGTGCAGATGCAACCTCAGTATTGTTTATGGTAGCCACTTTTGCCTCAATTGATATTGTAGACCAGGCCTAGGCAAACTTTGGCCCTCCAGGTGTTTTGGACTCCCACAATTCCTAACAGCCTCAGGCCCTTTCCTTTTCCCCCTTTAAGGGGATAGCCGTGGGATCTCTTCTAACTCTTCTAATTTTCACCTTGTCCCTTTGTTTTCAAAAGGTATATCTTGACAAGAGCAGCAACCATGGCCACCTTGTACCCATCGCTGGAGGACATGAAGGTGGACCAAGTCCTCAAGGTGAGCGCTGTCCTTTCTCTTCCTTTTGTTCTCAGGTGCATCTATGCCAGGCATGGGCAAATTTGGGCCCTCCAGGTGTTTTGGACTTCAACTTCCACCATTCCTAACAGCCGGTAGGCTGTTAGGAATGGTGGGAGTTGAAGTCCAAAACACCTGGAGGGCCCAAGCTTGCTCATTCCTGAGCTAGCCAGACATTGTTGGGAGTTGCAAAGGGTAGTTCTGTCAGTGAAGGGTTCAAATAAACACACAAACACCTGTTAATTATTACTTCCTTTCACATCCTCTCAGAGCTGCACATGGGACTAAATGCCTCTCAAGGCAAGCAGTTAACCAAACCAAAAGAGTGCAGAGTCTTCATCTGTAGTTAGCAGAGATTTATAGCATCTGACTTTGTTTACCACTCACCGCAATAGGGCACTTAAGCTCTGGCTTTCAGCATTTGATTGCCCGGCAGTGCCTGGAGCAATCTTTTGTTGAGAGGTGATTAGTTGTCCTTGTTTGTTTCCTTTCTGTTGTGTTTTTTAATACTGGTAGCCAGATTTTGTTCATTTTCATGGTTTCCTCCTTTCTGTTGAAGTTGTCTACATGCTTGTGTATTTCAGTGGCTTCTCTGTGTAGTCTGACATGGTAGATGTGAGAGTGGTCCAGTTTTCTATCAGAATTTATGGAGATATATTCACACCAAGACAACACGAACCGTGGCAAAGGATCATGGCAACAGATCCACATAGCAAAGTGAGCATCATAGCAAGAGCACCACATGGCAAAGAGATCAGGGCAAAGAGGATGTAAATAAATGTGGATGTTTGTTTAGATTTATGTTGTTATATAATTTTGTTTGACTACGTGTATAGAATCATAGAATCAAAGAGTTGGAAGAGACCTCATGGGCCATCCAGTCCAACCCCCTGCCAAGAAGCAGGAAAACTGCATTCAAAGCACCCCCGGCAGATGGCCATCCAGCCTCTGTTTAAAGCTTCCAAAGAAGGAGCCTCCACCACACTCCGGGGCAGAGAGTTCCACTGCTGAACGGCTCTCACAGTCAGGAAGTTCTTCCTCATGTTCAGATGGAATCTCCTTTCTTGTAGTTTGAAGCCATTGTTCCATTGCATCCTAGTCTCCAGGGAAGCAGAAAACAAGCTTGCTCCCTCCTCCCTGTGGCTTCCTCTCACATATTTATACATGGCTATCATATCTCCTCTCAGCCTTCTCTTCTTCAGGCTAAACATGCCCAGCTCCTTAAGCCGCTCCTCATAGGGCTTGTTCTCCAGACCCTTGATCATTTTAGTCGCCCTCCAAACTTTTTTCTTTTTCCACAGTCGTGATGTCTGGTGTATTGTGTTCCAAAACTTTATCAGTCAGGATTAGAAAGTCCCACAGTATTTTTTTGTGTTCATTTTCCACTCCCTTTGCAGGTTAATGATCCCACCAATTCTTTACTACTTGCAGGTGGTACTTATGACATAAGTTCCCGTGAATCATTTGGGCCACAGAGTTGTGCCTCTGTTTGTGGTCCGTCTGTGCAATTTTCTTGCGACAGCTGAGGATATGATTCATGGTTTCATCTGCTTCCTTTCTTGCACAGTCTGTGTTTTGGGTCATCAGCTATTATTATTATTATTATTATTATTATTATTGACACAAAAGCACAGTATATCACAGCAAACGAGATCTCTATGCTGGATTTTGTATCACAAAATCACAAGTCGAACACTTCCCAAGTGTCTAAGACTGTGTGATGTGTTTTCGAATGATACACGCAGATCCAAGTAAGGTGGCCATTTGCAGTTGACAGATCATGATTTGGTCAATGTTTATTGTTTCCAAATGCCGGCTGAGATCTTTTGGCATGGCACCCAGTGTGCCCATAATCACTGGGACCACCTGTACTGGTTGATGCCAGACCCTTTGCAGTTCGAGTTTGAGGTCCTGATAACGGCTGAGTTTTTCCTGTTGTTTTTCCTCAAAGCGACTGTCACCCTGTATGGTAACATCAATAATACAAACTTTTTT
>NW_026847438.1:7960787-8010549 GCF_025583915.1 Anolis sagrei ordinatus
GACCCCTGCTGTGATCGCACCATCAGCTCCCATGATGATAGAAACTCCCAAGCCAGCAGCTCGTAAGTCAAAACAAGGAGGCTTGTGTCAGCCTGAAATGTGGCAGCATTTGTAGTGGATTCTTCTAGTGCAGGCATGAGCAAACTTCAGCCCTCCGGGTGTTTTGGACTTCAACTCCCACCATTCCTAACAGCCGGTAGGCTGTTAGGAATGGTGGGAGTTGAAGTCCAAAACACCTGGAGGGCCGAAGTTTGCCCATGCCTGCACTAGCCAGACATTGTTGGGAGTTGCAAAGAACTGGAAGGAAAGAGTAGTTCTGTCAGTGAAGGGTTCAAATAAACACACAAACACATGTAAATTATTACTTCCTTTCACATCCTCCCAGAGCTGAACATGAGACTATATGACTCTCAAGGGAAGCAGTTAACTCGAACCAAAACAGTGCAGAGTCTTCGTCTGTAGTTAGCAGAGATTTAGGCTGATAGGAATTGTGAGAGTTGAAGTCCAAAACACCTGGAGGGCTGAAGTTTGCCCATGCCTGAGCTAGCCAGATATTGTTGGGAGTTGCAAAGAGCTGGAAGGAAAGAGTGGCCCACGCTCTTGTTACATCCCGATTAGATTACTGCAACACACTCTACATGGGGTTGCCTTTGAAGACTGTTTGGAAACTCCAACTAGTCCAGCGGGAGGCAGCCAGATTGCTCACCGGAGCGTCATACAGGGAGCATACCACCCCTCTGTTGTGTCAGCTCCACTGGCTGCCGATCCAATTCCGAGCACAATTCAAAGTGCTGGTTTTGACCTACAAAACCCTATACGGTTCCGGCCCAGTGTATCTGTCCGAACGGATCTCCCTCTACGTCCCACCTCAGAGTCTAAGATCTTCTGGGGAGGCCCTGCTCTTGGCCCCACCTCTATCACAAGTGAGATTGGCGGTGACGAGGAGCAGGGCCTTCTCGGTGGTGGCCCCTCACCTATGGAATTCACTCCCCAGGGAAATTAGATCAGCGACATCCCTCCTTTCCTTTAGGAGGAAATTAAAAACATGGATTTGGGACCAGGCGTTTGGGCAATCTGGCAGATAAATAAAGGACTATGACAACTGATAAGAATGGACAAAGTGGAATGAAGTTATGGACTCTGAATGGCGAACGTTGAGCATGAGATTAGTTTATTGACTATGTTATATATTGATTGTTTTAATTGCTATAACTGTTTTAATTGCTGTTTTATATGTTAACTGTATTATTGTGTAGGCATCGAATTGTGCCTTTTGTAAGCCACCCCAAGTCCCCCCTCGGGGGTTGAGAGGGCAGGGTAGAAGTACACGAAATAAATAAATAAATAAATAAATAAATAAATAAATAAATAAGAGTAGTTCTGTCAGTGAAGGGTTCAAATAAACACACAAACACCTGTACATTATTACTTCCTTTCACGTCTTCCCAGAGCTGCCCATGGGACTATATTACTCTCAAGGCAAGCAGTTAACTCGAACCAAAACAGTGCAGAGTCTTCATCTGTAGTTAGCAGAGATTTAGACTGTTAGGAATTGTGGAAGTCCAAAACACCTGGAGGGCTGAAGTTGGCCCATGATTGCTCCAGAGTCCTTGAAACCCTTTTCTCTCTCTCTTTCCAGACCCACCGATCTTGTATCCAAACCTTGCCGAGCTCAATGACTACATGGGCCTCTCGCTTTCTAGTGAAGAAGTTCAGAGGAACTTGGGACTCGTCCCAGCGGGCAGCAGCGTAAGTGTTTCAGAGAGCCACTTTCAATGCCTCTTTTCCTGAGGTGCATCTACACTGCTTATTTATTTATTTTATTTATCATGTCAGAGACAACCAGACCATAGTATTACATTTCTAACAGAACAAAACAAACAAACAGAAAAAAACCCACAAAGTTTGCAAACTTAGTAGTTGATTAAATGTCCTTTGACCAGTATCTGGCCACTTGGAGTGCCTCTGGTGTTGCCGCAAGAACGTCCTCCATTGTGCATGTGGCAGGGCTCAGGTTGTATTGCAGCAGGTGGTCAGTGGTTTGCTCTTCTCCACACTCACATGTCGTGGATTGCACTTTGTGGCCCCATTTCTGAAGGTTGGCTCTGCATCTCGTGGTGCCAGAGCGCAGTCTGTTCAGCACCTTCCAAGTCGCCCCGTCTTCTGTGTGCCCAGCGGGGAGTCTCTCAGCCATCAGTTGAGGTTCTGGGTTTGAGCCTGCCACTTTTGGACTCTCGCTTGCTGAGGTGTTCCAGCGAGTGTCTCTGTAGATCTTAGAAAACTATTTCTTGATTTAAGTCGTTGACGTGCTGGCTGATACCCAAACAGGGATGAGCTGGAGATGTCACTGCCTTGGTCCTTTCACTATTGGCTGCCACCTCGGCGGATGTCAGGTGGTGCAATACCAGCTAAACAGTGTAATTTCTCCAGTGGTGTAGGGCGCAGACACCTGATAATGTGGCATGTCTCATTAAGAGCCACATCTACTGTTTTAGTGTGGTGAGATGTGTTCCACACTGGGCATGCATACTCAGCAGCAGAGTAGCACAGCAGAAGGGCAGATGTCTTCACTGTGTCTGGTTGTGATCCCCAGGTTGTGCCAGTCAGCTTTCGTATGATATTGTTTCTAGCACCCACTTTTTGCTTGATGTTCAGGCAATGCTTCTTGTAGGTAAGAGCATGGTCCAGAGTGACTCCCAGGTATTTGGGTGCGCTGCAATGCTCCAGTGGGATTCCTTCCCAGGTGATCCTTAGAGCTCGATCTACACTGCTGGATCAATACAATTTGACACCACTTTGACTCCTGAAAGTTAGTTCTACAAGATCTTTAGCATTCTCCACACCAAACTACAGCTCCTAGGATTCCATTGCATTGAGCTATGGGAGTACAAGTGGTGTCAAACTGCATTCATTCCGCAGAGGAGATGCACCCTAATTTGCCTCTTCCGAAATGCACCATATTCTTTTGCAGGCGGCAGTCCCGGCGTCCTCTGGGCCAGGGATGATGGTGGCTCCAGTGACTGGAAGCAACCTGGGAATGCACCGAGCGGAGATCAAGCCAGGACTAAGGGAAGTCCATCTTTGCAAGGATGAGCGTGGGAAGACAGGGCTGAAGCTGAGGAACATTGACAAGGTGAGCTTTGACGTTTGGCTTGTTTGGAAGATACAGACTAAACCAGGCATGGGCCAACTCTCAAGGCAAGCAGTTAACTCAAACCAAAACAGTGCAGAGTCTTAATCCATAGTTAGCAGAAATTTAGACTGTTAGGAATTGTGGGAGTTGAAGTCCAAAACACCTGGAGGGAGGCATGAAGTTGGCCCAAGCCTGGTGTAGATGTACCTTTGAGGCCTTTTGTTCTTTTGTTCAGGGCTTGTTTGTGCAGCTGGTGAAGGCCAACTCCCCGGCTTCTCTGGTGGGGCTGCGCTTTGGGGACCAGATCCTACAAATCGATGGGAAAGATTGTGCTGGATGGAACACGGAGAAGGCCAAGCGTGCGCTGAAGAAGGCCTCCCCAGAGAAGATCGTCATGGTGGTTCGCGACAGGTGAGGATTCAGGCATCACTAACCTAAAGGGATCATGTGGTGGAGCCTCCTTCTCTGGGGTTCTCTTCCAACTTTATGCTTCTATGCATTTCCCTGCATTGTGCAACCTACTATGTTTGTTGGACTGCAGCTCCCAGCCTTCTTCCACATAAGCCTATGTTAGAATACTCTCTGACATTTCAATTGTAAACTGTGCAACATCAGAACGTGATTGCAATGGCAGAATTTATGAAAGCGGCATTAGTAGAGGCTGCAGCAGTTTGCTTTTGCTTGAGCCTGTTGGGAAGGGTTGAATTCCTACATTGTGAGGAAGGCAAGATAAAAATGAATGAATGCATGCATGCATAGATACAAGAAATAAGAAGTCTAGGGTGATGCTCATCTCCATTTCTAAACCAAAGAGACTTCCAAGGTCATGTGTCTGGCATGAATGCATGAAGTCTGGCATGAATGCATGGAGCCGTTCAGCAGTGGAACTCTCTGCCCCGGAGTGTGGTGGAGGCTCCTTCTTTGGAAGCTTTTAAACAGAGGCTGGATGGCCATCTTTCAGGGGTGATTTGAATGCAATATTCCTGCTTCTTGGCAAGGGGTTGGACTAGATGGCCCATGAGGTCTCTTCCAACTCTATGATTCTACTTTCTCAACGAAGCAGTACTTAGTGATCTACTCACATTGACATGTTTTCAAACTGCTTGGTTGGCAGAAGCTGGGGCTGACAGTGGGAGCTCATCTCACTCCCTGGATTCAAGCCGCTGACCTTTTGGTCAGCAAGTTTAGCAACTTAGCGGTTTAACCCGCTGCATCACTGGGGGCTCCACGTGGAATCTTAGGAGTTGTAATTTTGCAAGGTCTTCCACCTTATCTCCAAATAATGAAGGTGCCTCACCAAACTACAAATTCCAAGATCCCATAGCATGGAGCCATGCCAGTTAAAGTGGTATTAAACTGTATTAATTGTGCAGTATAGATGCAGCCCTGGTTTTGAGGGGGGAAAGTAAAGGTAAATAACATATTGTCCAGGCTTTGGTGCAAAGGCTCTGTCTGGCCTTGCGCTTTGCAAAAGAATGCATGCCTAAAACTGAATTCAGCCCTGATTTTGTAATGTTTTTGGCAGACCCTTCCAGCGGACGGTGACGATGCACAAGGACAGCACTGGCCACGTGGGCTTTGTGGTCAAAAAGGGACAGATTAAGTCGCTGGTCAAAGGCAGTTCTGCCGCCCGGAATGGACTCCTCATCAACCATTACATCTGTGAAGTCAATGGGCAGAACGTCATCGGCCTGAAGGTGAGGATCAGAGCATAAACAATGAAGACTTCCCTCCCTCCCTCCCTCCCTCCCTTCCTTCCTTCCTCCCTCCCTCCCTCCCTCCCTCCCTCCCTCCCTCCCTCCAAACCAATGTCTTGTTTTCAGGTGCATCTTAGTTTATGGTTTGCTAGTAAAACTTCATGACTGTGTTGCAAAATGATGCATGTCCCTAAAGGGTGTGGTCGATGCATCATGCTTCATGGAAGGTATCCCACTGGAGAATTGCAGCGCACCCAAATACTGGGAGTCACTCTGGACCGTGCCCTGACCTACAAGAAGCACTGCCTGAACATCAAGCAAAAAGTGGGTGCTAGAAACAATATCATACGAAAGCTGACTGGCACAACCTGGGGATCACAACCAGACACAGTGAAGACATCTTCCCTTGCGCTGTGCTACTCTGCTGCTGAGTACGCATGCCCAGTGTGGAACACATCTCACCACGCTAAAACAGTGGATGTGGCTCTTAATGAGACATGCCACATTATCACGGGGTGTCTGCGCCCTACACCACTGGAGAAATTACACTGCTTAGCCGGTATTGCACCACCTGACATCCGCCGGGAAGTAGCAGCCAATAGTGAAAGGACCAAGGCAGAGACATCTCCAGCTCATCCCCTGTTTGGGTATCAGCCAGCACACCAATGACTTAAATCAAGAAATAGTTTTCTAAGATCTACAGAGACACTTGCTGGAACACCCCAGCAAGCGAGAGTCCAAAAGTGGCAGGCTCAAACCCAGAACCTCAACAAATGGCTGATACCAAATGAGAGACTCCCCCCTGGATACACAGAAGACTGGGCGACTTGGAAGGCGCTGAACAGACTGCGCTCTGGCACCACGAGATGCAGAGCCAACCTCAAGAAATGGGGCCACAAAGTGGAATCCACGACATGCGAGTGCGGAGAAGAGCCAACTACTGACCACCTGCTGCTATGCACCCTGAGCCCTGCAACATGCACCATGGAGGACCTTCCTATAGTAACACCAGAGGCACTCCAAGTGTCCAGCTACTGGTCAAAGGGCATCTAATCAACTACCAACCTTGCAAACTTTGTGTTTTGTTTGTCACCGCTTTGAGTCGCCTGAGGGCCGAGAAAAGTGGTATATAAATAAAGTAAATAATCAATCAATAAATAAAAATGCAATACGCCTGTTTGGTTTGCTCCTGACACAATAAATAAATAAATACCTTCCTTCCTTCTTCCCTTCCTTCAAACCAATATCTTCTGTTTTCAGGTGCATCTTAGGTTATGGTTTGCTAGTAAAACTTCATGACTGTGTTGCAAAAAGATTTGTGTCCCTAAAGGGTGTCATTGATGTGTCATGCTTCATGGGCTCATCTGTGGCTTGTCTCTAAGGGTACATCTACACTGTGAAATTAACATGGTTTGGCACCACTTTAACTTCCATGGCTCAATGCTATAAAATCAAGGCAGTTGTAGTTTGATTGAGGCACCAGCACTATTTGGAAAAGGAACCTCAAAACCTTTAAGACTGCAACCTCTAGGATTCCATAGAATTGATCTGTGGCAGATGAAGTGGTACGAGGCATGGGCAAATTTGGGCCCTCCAGGTGTTTTGGATTCAAACTCCCACCATTCCTAACAGTTGGTAGGCTGTTAGGAATGGTGGGTGTTGGAGTCCAAAGCATCTGGAGGGCCCAAGTTTGCCCACGCCTGGTGTAGATGCACCCTAAGCATCTTTCCAAAGTTGCTATAATGGTGCAGAGTTAAAGTGTAACGTTTTCTGACTTTTTTTGGAATTTTTGAAATTCTGTAAGGAATCTCAGTTGGATATTTACATGACCTGTTTACAAATCTCCTTTTCTTCTTTTTCTTCAAGGACAAGGAGGTCACAGATATTTTGACCAATGCAGGCAACATCATCACTCTCACTATCGTCCCGGCAGTGATCTATGAGCACATGATCAAAAAGTAAGTGTGCAATAGTGAAACGGATGCGTGTGAGCATCACGGAGTCCTCAAATCATATCTCATTTTGGAAAGAAACTCATAATGTAATGCAGTGGGTTTTTGGTATTCCTTGGCCATCCCTCCAGGTGTTTTGGACTTCAACTCCCACAATTCCTAACAGCTAGTAGGCTGTTAGGAATTGTGGGAGTTCAAGTCCAAAACACCTGGAGGGTCAAAGTTGGCCCATACCTGATTTACACTGTAGAATTAAGGCGGTTTGAAACCATATGGCCATGTTCTAGAGGCATTCTTTCCTGACGTTTCGCCTGCATCTATGGTAAGCATCCTCAGAGGTAGTGAGGTCTATTGGTACTAGGGAAAAGGGTTTATATATCTGAGGAATGACCAGAGTGAGACAAAGGACTCTTGTCTGCTGGAGCTAGGTGTGAATGTTTCAACTGACCACCTAGCTCCAGTGGATAAGAGTTCTTTGTCCCACCCCGCTCATTCTACAGATATATAAACCCATTTTTCTAGTTCCAGCAGACCTCACTACCTGTGAGGATGCTTGCCATAGATGCAGGCGAAACGTCAGGAGAGAATGCCTCCAGACCATGGCCATATAGCCCGAAAAAACCTACAACAACCCAGTGATTCTGGCCATGAAAGCCTTCGACAATAGTTTGAAACCACTTTAACTGCCATGGCTGAATGCTGTGATGTGCTTTGAATGTGTTCCTGATTCACTTTACTGGATGCTTGCAAACACTTGCCTAACTTCATCATTTTCTCCTGTCTCCTAAGGCTTTCAAGTGGATTAATGAAATCTTCCATGGATCATTCAGTCCCTGATGTTTAAAGTACCAGAAGACCTCTCCTTTTTTCCAATATCCTCTTTCTCCTGGCACATAATTCACGACAGACTCCATCAGAAGGACTCTTGCAACTTTTCTCTCTTTTCTCTATTGGGAAGTGAAGGAAGGCAAAATGATTCCGGCTTAAATCGTTGACTAATCTGTTGACCATAATGGATTGGCAGTTTATACCTGTTTGAAGTTTGCCCATGCCTGATCTATATCATATTTGAAGATCTTATCATGTCTTCCCTTCCAAGACTTAGCAACGTGAAATTTAATATGGGACATTTATCTCTGGGTGCATCTACACTGCACAACGAATATAGCTTGACACCACTTTAGCCACCAAAGCTTAATTCCATGAAATACTGAGATTTGTATGGTCACCAGCACTCTTTGGAGATAAGGGCTTGTGAAACTACAGCTCCCATAATCCCATAGTAGGAGCCCCTGGTGGTGCAGTGGGTTAAACCCCTGTGCCGGCAGGACTGAAGACCGACAGGTTGCAGGTTCGAATCCGGGGTGCTGGTACGGCTGTACCAGGAGCTTCAGCTTCATTTTCTTTCTATTGAGTGTTTGCATATATTCCAAGGTTCCATGCATTTTGCAGTAAGGTGGCTTCCCTTGGTTTGCAATTATAGGGCCAATGACCTGTCTATCATTGTTAAGTTTTGGTTCCGCCCCTTTTTCCAGGGTTCTGGGAGGGAAAGGGAACCATTTTTAGTTCAGTCTTATAGTGGAAAGCTTAGCTACAGGACGTGGATCAGCTCCATCTGTAGACAAGCTTCGTTTCTCACAGCATCCGGGGGAAACAGAAGCATCCAGGGGAAACAGCTCCACATCTTTCGTGGAAAAGATCCAAAAGAACTCCAGCTGGAGAATCCAGTAAGCCTTGGCTGGTAGGTCTACTCGGGGAACCAGAAGCAATTGGAGCCGGGAGTGGAGCCCACACCAGCAAGCATAGAAAGTAGATTGCCTGGGAGGGGTTAAAAAGCATTTTCCTCTTAAAAGAAACGAAACAGTTCACAAAGCCAGTTACTTGTCCATTTGGGCAAGTTAAGAAGCATTTGTTTGACTTGTTGAAGATCTGAGAAGTGTTTGTTTAAATTGTTGAAGATCTAAACGATAATAAAGGACTTTGTTAAACTTTCCAAGCATCTAAAGACTTTTGTATAGGAAAATCCTTAGGGCCTCTCAGCCAAGGCACCCTGGCTTCCTGCTGGGCACAAAGAGCACGTCCTGTTCAAAAGACAATTATTATAGGCCCAGCGTGTGACAGCACACGGGGAGAGCACGGATGAGCTCCCTCTATCAGCTCCAGCTCTTCATGCGGGGACATGAGAGAAGCCTCCCACAAGGATGGATAATGAAACATCAAAAACATCCGGGTGTCCCCTGAGCAACATCCTTGCAGACGGCCAATTGTCTCACACCAGAAGCAGTTTCTCAAGTCACTCCTGACACGACAAAAAAATAAATAAAAAATCTCATAGCATTGGACCATGGCAGTGAAAGTTTTAATTTGCATTATAGTGTAGGTAAATGTTCCATCTTGCATTGCTAAGATTTGGAAAGGATGCCACGAAGGAAACTAGATAAGATCCTCAAATGTAAAAATGACATATCGATTCTATCATAAGTAAATAAATACCAAAATCGGAATCATCCTGAGCATACTATCTCTGGTTTCTATGGATGAGTGTGATTAATGGATGATGCAGAAAGCTGATGGGATGAGGGACCAAGTCATTTTCAATGTGGTTCTGATGCTGAAACTTTGAGTTTTTGAAGACCCGTGGATACCAAGGGATGCCTGGCGAGTTCTGCTAACCGCAAATGTTCCATATCGGAAATCAGGCTCTCACCTGGTTGAAGGCACATGACAGAAGATTCAATAAATCTGCGGAAGGAAGGGATGCTTGCACAGCAACAGGTGCTCATAGGATATAAGCATAAAGCACAAGGAAAAAGTAGGCATCTTTATACATGTTAATCCCACAAACGAACAATATATATATATATATATATATATAAATATATATATATATATATATATATCTGCGCTGTCCCCTGCCACGCATTGCTGTGGCCCAGTCTGTGTATATATTTGTGTATATATGTGTGTTCGCATATTTGTGTATTTGTGTGTTTATATGTGTGTATGTATTTTATGTATGTGTGTGCTTGTCTATTTGTGTGTATATATATATGTGTGTATGTATGTGTATATCTTTGTGTGTGTGCATGTGTATATGTATATATGTGTGCATATGTGTGCATGCGTATATGTGTGTATATATGTAAATTTGTGTGAACTTGTTCATATATATATATGTGTGTGTGTATGAATGTGTGCATGTGTATTTGTATATGAGCATATATGTATATATGGTGTATTTTGGGGGTTTTTAAGTCTGGTCTGATGGGCTTTGTTTTGATATTTTTAGGGGTGAAGGACACTTGTTGGATTGTTAAGTGTATTGTGTCAAAATTTTGTGTCAACTTGACAAATGGTTTCTGAGTTATGTTAATCCCACAAACGAACATTACACACACACACACACACACACACATCTATATAAATAAAAAATTAATGTTCGTTTGTGGGATTAACAGAACTCAAAAACCAGTGGGGGAATTGACTCTAAATTTGGACACTATACCCCTAACAGACCAACAAGTGACCATCACTCATAAAAAAAAAACCCAAAACAGCAGAAAGGACTTAAAAACCCAAAACAGCTAAATGACATACAGAAAAGAAAGAAGAGGGAGGAAGGAAGGGGGAGAAAGAAGAGGAAGAAGAAAGAAGGAAGAAAGAAAGAAAGAAGGAAAGAAAGAAGGAGGGAAGGAAGGAAGAAGAGGAAGGAAGGAAGGAAGGAAGGAAGGAAGGAAGGAGGAAGGAAGGAAGGAGGAAGGAAAGGAAGGAGAAGGAAAGAAGGAAAAAGAAGAAAGAAAAAAGAAAGAAGAAGAAAGGAAAGAAAAGAAAGAGGGAGAGGAAGGAAGAGAGAAAGAAAGAAAGAAAGAAAGAAAGAAAGAAAGAAAGAAAGAAAGAAGCATGGAAGCAAAGAGCAAAGGAAGGAAGGAAAGAGGTAGAGAAGGAAGGAAGGAGAGAAAGTAGTAGGAAAAGAAAAAGGGGGGAAGGAAGGAATGAGGTAGAAAAGGAAGGAGAGAAAGAAAGGAAGGAAAGAAAGAAAGAAAGGAAGGAAGAGGAAAGGAAGGAGAGAAGAGGGAGGGAAGGGAAAGGAAAGAGAGAAGGAAGGGTGGAAGCAAAAAGCAAAGGAAGGAGAGAAGGAAAGAAGAAAACAGAAGGAATAAAGGAAAGAAGGAGCAAAGGAAGGAGGGAAAGAAGGAGAGAAAAAAAGGGGGGGAAGGTTATATATATTCTGGTTGGGGGTCACTACAACATGAGGAACTGTATTAAGGGGTCGCAGCATTGGGAAGGTTGAGAATAGCTGGTTTATGCTTACATGATAATACCTGTTAAAGAGCAAGGTGGATGCAGTCCACTGAGAAGGCCACAGCCGCCTTGTTTTGCAAGACCTGAGCAGGGCAATGGGTGACTCTTCTTCCTACGAATGCCATTAAGTTGAAGCTTTTTTATTTTATTTCTCGTGTCAGGGCAGCCAGTCAATTATATTACATTTCTAACAGAACAAAGCAAACAAACAGAGAAAATACAAAATGTGTGAGTTTGGTAGTTGATTAAATGTCCTTTGACCAGTATCTGGCCACTTGGAGTGCCTCTGGTGTTGCTGCAAGAAGGTCCTCCATTGTGCATGTGGCAGGGCTCAGGTTGCATTGCAGCAGGTGGTCAGTGGTTTGCTCTTCTCCACACTCGCATGTTGTGGATTCCACTTTGTAGCCCCATTTCTGAAGGTTGGCTCTGCATCTCATGGTGCCAGAGCGCAGTCTGTTCAGCGCCTTCCAAGTCGCCCAGTCCTCTGTGTGCCCAGGGGGGAGTCTCTCATTTGGTATCAGCCATTGGTTGAGGTTCTGGGTTTGAGCCTGCCACTTTTGGACTCTCGCTTGCTGAGGTGTTCCAGCGAGTGTCTCTGTAGATCTTAGAAAACTATGTCTTGATTTAAGTCGTTGACATGCTGGCTGATACCCAAACGGGATGAGCTGGAGATGTCTCTGCCTTGGTCCTTTCACTATTGGCTGCTACTTCCCGGCGGATGTCAGGTGGTGCAATACCGGCTAAGCAGTGTAATTTCTCCAGTGGTGTAGGGCACAGACACCCGTGATAATGCGGCATGTCTCATTAAGAGCCACATCCACTGTTTTAGTGTGGTGAGATGTGTTCCACACTGGGCATGCATACTCAGCTGCAGAGTAGCACAGCGCAAGGGCAGATGTCTTCACTGTATCTGGTTGTGATCCCCAGGTTGTGCCAGTCAGCTTTCGTATGATATTGTTTCTAGCACCCACTTTTTGCTTGATGTTCAGGCAGTGCTTCTTGTAGGTCAGAGCACGGTCCAGAGTGACTCCCAGGTATTTGGGTGCGCTGCAATGCTCCAGTGGGATTCCTTCCCAGGTGATCTTCAGAGCTCGGGATGCTTCTCTGTTCTTGAGATGAAAGGCGCATGTCTGTGTTTTAGATGGATTAGGGATCAGCTGGTTTTCCCTGTAATAGGCAGTTAGAGCACCTAGAGCTTCGGAGAGCTTCTGTTCAACCATCTCAAAGCTCCCTGCTTGAGTGGTAATGGCACGATCATCAGCATAGATGAAACTCTCTGTCCCTTCTGGCAGTGGCTGGTCATTTGTGTAGATGTTGAACATGGATGGAAGTTGAAGTTGACTTGCCAGCAAATAAGACAACAACGATCCTTCGACGGAAAGCAGACAACTTTGGAGACCCAAACAGACATATTTTTTATTACAGCCACCAAACAGACAAAGGCTACAGGACAGAGGGGACTCAACCCCAAGAAGAGTATACAGCGTCTAAGTTCTGTTTTTAAAAATATATATTATATAGATTCTTCTTTCTTTTCAAATATAGTCATACATTTATTTCTCGGCAGAGCTTTGGATCGCCTAACGGACGTGTACACATATTACCCACAAATACATTGCTCAAGAGGCTTGCTCTCCTTCCCACCAAATCCCTCTCTCTCGCTTTCACTACCCAAACACTGCACGAGTCAAAACAGAGGCACAACAACCATCTTTCCGGCTAAACAATCAGAAAAAGCGGACTCCTTCTTCTCCATCAGGGATCCTCCAAATGGGGCAAAGTGGGTCAAGAACTTAGGGCATTAACTGGCTGAAAAATATCCACGGGACTTCTCTATTTCCTCAGGGAATCCTGTATCCAAACTTTTGGAAAAGCTTTAGAGGCAGATATGCTGAGGAAGCCACTGGAAATAATAGGGGACCTCTCCTTGACCATCCACGTGTCTTCAGAAAAAGGACTCCCCTTCTTCTTTCCACATCTCCACTTCCAATAGCTACAAATCTAGAGATCAGGATTTGAATTCATGCTCAGCCATGGAAACCCATTGGGGCAAGTTGCACAATCTCAGCCCCAGAAATATGACTCAGAGATGATCCAAAGGCACACAACAACAGCCAAGCAGGTATTAGGACAATGTATTATTGAAGGTTTTCAGGGCTGGAATCATTGGGTTCTTGTGTGTTTTCCAGCCTGTATGGCCATTTTCCAGAAGCATTCTCTCCTGATGTTTTGCCTGCATCTATGGTAGGCATTTTCAGAGGTTGTGAGGTCTGCTGGAAACTAGGAAAATGAAGTTTATATATCTGTGGAATAATGTCCAGGTTGGGAGAAACTCTTGTCTGTTTGATAATGAAAATGAACAAAATCTGGCTACTTCCTGTGAAATTTTCCTTTAGTCCACAATGTTCTAAAATCATAAATTCTAAAATCATAACAGTAAATAAAGAATAACACTAAAAAAACAGATCATTCCAGACAAGAAACAATCAGGGCCAGCTAATCACCTCCCAACAAAGGATTCCCCCAGGCAGGAAGCAGCCAGACCTTGAAACTGCTAGGCCATTAAATGCTAATCAAGGTGACCGATTGCTACATTCAAACCTACCTCAAACAGAAAAGAGATCTTTCTTCCACCCTGAACATCATTCCACAGATATATAAACCCCATTTTCCTAGTTTCCAACAGACCTCACAACCTCTGAGGATGCCTGATATAGATGCAGGTGAAACGTCAGGAGAGAATGCTTCTGGAACATGGTCATACAGCCTGGAAAACACACAACAACCCAGGTGTGAGGACATTCACTTGAATACTTCTGGCTGTTGATGCTTCAAATACACGTCACGACACATTATTGTGGTGCCTTACATGGCTCTGTGGATTCTTTGCCTTGTCTGCAACCGCAAATTTGGGTGCCTCTCTTTACCTTTTGCAACTAAAGACCCGACGAAAACCCCTCTCCTTTGTTCCTCGTGACAAACTATCATTGCACGGGTTCACTACTATTACCTTTTGTGCCCAGCGTGAAATAAGCAGGTGCCCTCCCAAGCTTGCCATGAAAGGGACGAGGTTGCTCAAGTGGAAGGCTTGCTTAAAGGTACCCTCGTTGCCATGCAAGCGGAAGGTTGTGTGCGCGTTTGTGTGTGTTTGTGGGTATGCCAACCATGACACCTGTGTGAAGAAGGGAGTGCTGTGCATTATCCAACATTGCCCTGCATGCAGTTGGGTCCTGGTTAAGGCAAACTGGACTGAAGGACCCAACACCCACAGCGGCTTCGAAATCTATCCTAAAGGTATAACTTCTCCACATTCTCCAAATCCTTGGGAATCACTTGGGCCAGTTTCTGGATTTTTGGCTCTCGGGTTAATTACAGTATATACTTGTGTACAAGTGGATCTCCTATTTATTTATTTATTTATTTATTTAACAATATTTATATTCTGCTCTTCTCACTCCACAGGGGACTATGGGGTGGATTACAATGTACATAAGGTAAAGGTAGTCCCCTGACATTAAGTCCAGTCATGTCTGACTCTGGGGTGTGGTGCTCATCTCCATTTCTAAGGCGAAGAGCCAGCGCTGTCCGTAGACACCTCCAAGGTCATGTGGCCGGCATGACTGCATGGGGCGCCGTTACCTTCCCGCCGGAGCGGTACCTATTGATCTACTCACACTTGCATGTTTTCGAACTGCTAGGTTGGCAGAAGCTAGGGCTGACAGTGGAAGCTCACGCCGCTCCCCAGAATCGAACCTGCGACCTTTCGATCAACAAGCTCAGCAGCTCAGTGCTTTAACCCACTGCACCACCTGGGGCTCCTACAATGTACAATGTATATGTACAATGTACATATACATGGCAAATATGCCATCATGCCTGGGGTCTATAGTTCTTAGTGAAAGAAACATGGACGTGGCTTCTTTTCCCCAGGGGATTGCTTCTTGCCCTCATTTAGAGAACTGGAACTCTCAAGGATCAATTAGATAACTCGAAATAGGCTTTATTGTTCACAATGAGTTATCTTCCTTAGGCATAAACTTGATATTCCAAGGGGGTAAAGAAAACATACATTGCAGTCTTTGGAGTCTTGGGTCCAAGGAGTTTTACAGCTGAGTAGCTTTCCAAGTTCCCTCTTTCTCAATGGCTGTGAAAATCGGAACATCCACAACCCCAGTCCAATGACCTATATTGAAGGCATAAAGTCTTCCTCTTGGTGCCAAAGGACTGGTTTGAAGGCGCTTAAGATTCCCCAACGTCGTCCAGGTGAGCTGGATATGAAGAATGAATCTTAAGAGTATAAACTTAAGAATTGGTGATGAGAGATGACTTAATTGAGGGCTTTAGAGCCAAGCCTTTCTCATGTCCGTCTGCTGAGTTGTTTGATGATGGAATGAAAAGAAAGCACTGCCCTCTTCCCCAGGAAGGGGTGGAGTCAAACAATTGAGCAGGGGGAGCAATTCAACTGGTGCAAAATAACATTGATTGACAGCTATAGGTAACCAAACAATTTAGCTATATGGCCATGGTCTAGAGGCATTCTCTCCTGATGTTTCGCCTGCATCTATGGCAAGCATACTCAGAGGTAGTGAGGTCTGTTGGAACTCCAGCAGACAAGAGTCCTTTGTCTCACCCTGGTCATTTCACAGATATATAAACCTAGTTCCAACAGACCTCACTACCTCTGAGGATGCTTGCCATAGATGCAGGCGAAACGTCAGCAACAACAGAGAGGAAACAAACAAGGACATCTCATCACCTCTCAACAAAAGATTGCTCCAGGCACTGTCAGGCCATCAAATGCTAATCAAAGGTGGTCAGTTGAAACATTCACACCTAGCTCCAGCAGACAAGAGTCCTTTGTCCCACCCTGGTCATTCCACAGATATATAAACCCTTTTCCTAGTTCCAACAGACCTCACTACCTCTGAGGATGCTTGCCATAGATGCAGTCGAAACATCAGGAGAGAATGCCTCTAACATGGCCATATAGCCCGAAAAAACCTACAACAACCCAGTGATGCCTGCAAAAGAATGAGGAAGTTCTCCATTGGTGTCACAAGTGGACAGTAAAGCAACAGCTCCCCCGGTGGCCGGAATTCAAAGCATACCCTCATGAAACTGGAAAGTTAAATAGCCTCTGTGTGTCTGTCTATATATGTTGTGTGTCTATGGCATTGAATGTTTCCCATGTATATGTGCATTGTGATCCACCTTAAGTCCCTTGTAGAGTGAGAAGGACGGAACATAAATACTGTAAATCAATCAATCAATCAATCAATCAATCAATCAATCAAGATGCCTGTTTGCCATACCACTTCATTTCCCTTCATCTAGGAATTTTGCGCTTGGCACTCTTTGCATTTCTTATGGGTTATGAAAGTTAAATGCAGGCCTAATTGGCAAGGATGACCTCTGAGGTCACTATTGCAAAAGGAAAGTGACATTTAGCATCGTGTCAGTGGATCGTGAGAGTGAAACACTAGCCGCCAAAGAGATGGAGAATATTTGAAGCACCGAACAAGTAGATGGAGAGTAGTGGGAGATGCTGTCGTGTGTTCTTTTTTCCCTAAGAGGCTGAAAAACTAGAAACATCTCAGAAAAAAATCATTTCAACCCTGAAATGGGACCCAGCATGAGGCAATTGCAACTCAAGGCTTCCTTCAGTGTTTGCACATCCCCAGAAGCACCATTAGCCTCCATCTCCAAAGTATGCGCCTGTCTGTCCTTTCCTCCCGGATCAACAAAGGCTTGCTATATTTTCTCCCACAAAGATGCACGAGCAAGCAAAACCCTTCCGTCTGTCCCCACTCTTGGTACTGCAATGTTAACCTTGGGGACTACAGGAAAATTTCACAGGAAGTTCAGAATTCTTATTCTCACCCTAACCCAAGCATGGGCAAACTTGCCCCCCTTCCAGGTGTTTTGGACTTCAACTCCCATAATTCCTAACAGTCTCAGGTAGGCATGGTTAGGTTCGGTCGGAATCTTCGTAATTCGGAATAAATTCGGAATGATTTGCTTTTTATTTATTTTTTAAATATTGAATCTTAAATTTCTTAAGAAACTGGATCGAAGAAGATGAAACAGGATTTTTACCAAATAGATTTATGAAGGACAAAATAAGGTTGGTATTGGATTTAATAGAATATTATGAACAGAATCATCAAAAAGGATTTTCCATACTTGCCTTGGATGCAGAAAAAGCTTTTGATAACCTAAATTGGGATTTTTTAAAGACTCTAATACAAGAATTGGACATGGGAGATAAATTTTCTAATGCTTTGCTTTTTGAAGCGATTTTGAAGTTTTTAAGGAAACTGGAAGTCCCTTTGTCCTTCCGAAGCATTTTCTGCCATTTCTATTCTGAAGCAGTAAGTGAGTTGGAAATGATGTTTCCCCACTTCTGGTCCCTGGCCTCGGCTCAAGTGCAGCCCTCTTTTCCCCATGTGCTCGCCAATGCCGGGGTGCCTCTCTCTCCCAGCATTGGGAAGTGCGCGCGGGAAGAGGCCCTGAGAGTGCGCATCCAGGGGTCATGCTCCACTGCCCGGACACTGGGCCTCCCCAACCAGTCGACATCACTGATGGTGAAGCTGCCTCTGGCTGAGTGAAGCAGTTGGTGAGTGTGCCCACCGCTGCTTCCTGCCTCCTTCCTCATGCTTCTTCCATCCTTCCTGGGCCCATCTGGGGACCAACGGAGCATCTGGCGTATGCCACACTGCTCCCAAAGGTCGCCTTTGGCTTCCTTCGTCATGCTGGCCTGCACTGGGCATGGAGGACGGACCTCCGCTCACAGGGACCTGCCTGCCTTCCTGCCTGCCTAAACTTCCTGGGCCAGGTGGTGAAAACTCTTCTTCTTCTTCTTCTTCTTCTTCTTCTTCTTCTTATTATTATTATTATTATTATTATTATTATTATTATTAAGGCTGGGTGGCCATCTGTCAGGGGTGCTTTGATTGTGCTTTCCCTGCATGAAGGCAGAAGGAAATTATTATTATTATTATTATTATTATTATTATTATTATTATTATTATTGAGTCTGGGTGACCATCTATGGTGAGCCAACAATGTGATTGGCGGCAAAAAAAGCCAATGGGATTTTGGCCTGGATCAATAGGAGCATATTGTCTAAATCTAGGGAAGCCATGCTACCCCTCTATTCCACTTTGGTTAGACCACACCTGGAATATTGTATCCAATTCTGGGCACCACAATTCAAGAGAGATATTGACAAGCTGGACTGTGTCCAGAGGAGGGCGACTAAAATGATCAAGGGTCTGGAGAACAAGCCCTATGAGGAGCGGCTTAAAGAGCTGGGCATGTTTAGCCTGAAGAAGAGAAGGCTGAGAGGAGATATGATAGCCATGTATAATATGTGAGAGGAAGCCACAGGGAGGAGGGAGCAAGCTTGTTTACTGCTTCCATGGAGATTAGGACAAGGAACAACGGCTTCAAACTACAGGAAAGGAGATTTCATTTGAACATGAGGAAGAACTTCCTGACTGTGAGAGCCGTTCAGCAGTGGAACTCTCTGCCCCGGAGTGTGGTGGAGGCTCCTTCTTTGGAAGCTTTTAAACAGAGGCTGGATGACCATCTGTCAGGGGTGATTTGAATGCAATATTCCTGCTTCTTGGCAGAAGGGGGTTGGACTGGATGGCCCATGAGGTCTCTTCCAACTCTTTGATTCTATTATTATTATTATTATTATTATTATTATTATTATTATTATTGAGGCTAAGTGACCATCTGTCAGGGGTGCTTTGATTGTACTTTCCCTGCATGAAGGCAGAAGGGGATTTATTATTATTAGTATTAGTATTAATATTGAGGCTGAGTGACCATCTGGAGTCTGGGCACGCATTTTAAAACAGAGTGGTGAATTTCCTCTCTCTCTCTCCTCTCCCCTCGCTTCTGCCTGGAGTTTGGCAAGCGTTTTAAACCAGCGTGGATGAATTTCCTCGCTTCCCACCCCACTTTCTGGAGTAAAACAACTACTTTCAAAGTAAAGACCACCCAATGAAACAGGAAATAACACCTTCAAACCATTACTTGGAATTCGGAAGTCTCAGAAGTTTCAAAAAGTTTTGAACATGTTTTTTCTATGAAAATCGGAATTGATTTCCGAATTCGAACTACATCCGAAATGAGTTTTGAACCACTTTTTTGGTTCAAACAAGCGTAGTCTCAGGCCCTTTCCTTTCCCTCTTAGCAGCTTAAGTCCAAAACACCTCGAGGGCCCAAGTTTGCCCATACCTGCCCTAAGCCATGACCCAAACCTCAAGTGAGATCAAAGGAAGCCTCCAACCAAACAGCTTTCTGGCTTTTTCTCCAAAGCTTGCAGGACGACTGAAAAAAGCAGCTGGGGGACTGAAGAGCGACATCATCCAAGTACCTTACTTAAGGTTGCTTTGCTTCTTCGGTCCTAAAAAAGGAATCTGTCTGACCAGCAGCACCAAAGAAGGCTGCCCATTGGAACACAAAACCCACCCAAACGGGTGCAGCCGGGACATTCGTCCGAAAAGGTTCAAGTTTGCCAAAACAAAAAAAAAGTGAACATAGTGCAAAGCGAGACAGGAACAAACTTAAGGACTTCTTCGCCACGGCGCCCAAGACGGGGGCATGGCGGGTTTCGCTATCCGAGGTATATATATCTAAGCTTCTCCAAGTCTTTTGTTTCCCCCCTCTCTTTTCGCCGGAGCAGCGTCCAAGAAACGGAGCAGAAGAAGCAGAGTTCTTTTCCCTCCGGTTGGCAGAGCGCAGAGTCCCACAAAAAGTCTCATGAATGTGGTTTCTGGGGGTGGTGAAGGAGGAGAATAAGGGCAAGTGACATTTCCGTGGTCGTCAAAAGTGATTTCTTTTCAAAAATGTTTTGCATTCGTGAGCCACTACATTCCAAAACACTCTTAAACAGGGAGTAAACGAGGCAGAAGTGCCGGATTGCCTCTCTCTTTTTCTCCATAGTCTCCAACGTCCTCTTTTTTGGAGCTGAGTTTGGAACAAGTCAAATTGAGTCCATGCTCAAGGTTCAACGTTGCATATCCTCGGCATCGTTCTGCTCACATTTTATCATCGGAAAACCTCAATCGCTTGGGGGTTCAAGGACCTAAAAAGTTAGGTTTTCACTTGAGGCAGGGATACCTGAACACTGAGATGTGGAAGTTGGGAGTGTTTCCGAGATTGCATGGAGTGCCCTAGCAATCTCTGCTAGATAGATAGATACTAGATAGATAGATAGATAGATAGATAGATAGATAGATAGATAGATAGATAGATAGATAGATAGATAGATAGATAGATAGATAGATAGATAGATAGATAGATAGGTTAGATAGATAGATAGGATAGATAGAGGAGTTAGGGACCTAAAGAGGAAGATATAGCTAAACATTTAGCTCTAGGAAGATGTAAAGCTTGGGAGTGAGTGTTTCTGAGACTGCACAGACAGTCCTAACAAATGTATTGTCGAAGGCTTTCATGGCCGGAATCACTGGGTTGTTGTAGGTTTTTTGGACATTAATACTACACTGTAGATACAATCTACACTGTAGATACAATCTTAAATATCAGATTTTGTTTGGACTGGGTTGTATGGCCATGTTCTAGAGCCATTCTCTCCTGATGTTTCACCTACATCTATGGCAAGCATTATCAGAGGTAGTGAGGTCTGTTGGAACTAGGAAAATGGGTTTATATATATGTGGAATGACCAGGGTGGGACAAAGAACTCTTGTCACACCTACTGCCAGGCCATCAAATGCTAATCAAGGTGGTCAGTTGAAACATTCACACCTAGCTCCAACAGACATAGAATCATAGACTCCAAGAATTGGAAGAGACCTAAACGACTCCGTCCCAGTTTACCTGTCCGAATGGATTCTCCCCTATGAACCATCAAGGTTATTAAGATCTTGTTAAGGTTGTTAAGGAGGGGCCCTGCTCTCGGTCCCACCACCTTCGCAATCGCGTCTGGGTTTTTTTTTGTCGTGTCAGGAGCGACGTGAGAAACTGCAAGTCGCTTCTGTTGTGAGAGAATTGGCCATCTGCAAGGACGTTGCCCAGGGGACGCCCGTATGATTTTGATGTTTTATCATCCTTGTGGGAGGCTTCTCTCATGTCCCCGCATGAGGAGCTGGAGCTGATAGAGGGAGCTCATTCACCTCTCCCCGGATTCGAACCTGCGACCTGTCAGTCTTCAGTCCTGCCATCACAGGGCTTTAACCCACTGCGCCACCGGGGGCTCCTATCGCGTCTGGTGGGGACAAGGCCTTCTCGGTGGTGGCCCCTCGTCTTTGGAACTCTCTCCCGATGGAGATCAGATCTGCCCCTTCCCTCCTGACTTTCAGAAAGCTGGTAAAATCTTGGCTTTGGAACATAGCATTCTCAGAATGATGATCGAGTCAATAACTGTTGACCACACGGGCGGATGATGATGAATTTGTGATTACCTCGACGACTTGGCTTTATGTAATTATTTGATCTGTATTTTAATGTATTGTAATGTATTAATGTACTATGATGTTATTATATTTTAGCTTATTTGTATCTGAATTTCCTGTTGTTAGCCGGCCTGAGTCCCTCTTCGGAGGTCGAGAAGACTGAGTTATAAAAGCTCTAAATAATGAATAAATAAATCCATCTTCATAGTTCCAACAGACCTCACTACCTCTGAGGATGCTTGCCATAGATGCAAGCAAAACATCAGGAGAGAATGCCTCTAGAACATGGCTATATAGTCTGAAAAAACCTACAACAACCCAGTCCGAACAAAATCTGGCCCGTTCATAAAATTTAAGATTGTATCTACAGTGTAGAATTAATGTAGTTTGAGAACACTTTAACTGCCATGGCTCAATGCGATGGAAAAGTGGGAATTGTGATTTTTTAAAGAGAAGTCATGTAAAACTACAACTCCCAGGGTTAACTCTCACGTGGTCTCAAACTGAATTAATTTGACAGTGTAGATCAGGCATGGGCCAACTTGGGCCCTCTAGATGTTTTGGACTCCAACTCCCACAATTCCTAACAGCCCAAGAAAGGAAGGGGCCTGAGGCTGTCAGGAATTGCGGGAGTTGGAGTCCAAAACACCTGGAGGGCCCAAATTGGCCCATGCCTGCCATAAACCATCAATAAGTTCTATTATTACACGATAATCAATAGAAGGGTTGTTTGTACTGTAGAAGAAAGAAGCTACACCCAACTAGATATTTATCACTAATTCCTTTTTGCAACAACTAAGGCATCACTCAGTTACATACATTATGATTGCAACATGGAATTATTTCCTTTTTGTAGTGTGTCATTGATATAAGTAAACTACAAGAGAGGAGATTCCATCTGAACATGAGGAAGAACTTCCTGACTGTGAGAGCCATTCAGCAGTGGAACTCTCTGCCCCGGAGTGTGGTGGAGGCTCCTTCTTTGGAAGCTTTTAAACAGAGGCTGGATGGCCATCTGTCAGGGGTGCTTTGAATGAAATATTCCTGCTTCTTGGCAGAATGGGGTTGGACTGGATGGCCCATGAGGTCTCTTCCAACTCTAGGATTCTATGATTCTATGAGTGTGAATGTGGAGGAGGAAGATCACATGGTTCATGCGCTGGCGTGTGCTGTGCCTCGTGGTCGTTTCTGGGTGTTGAGATGATGTGATGGGTGCTTAGCATCTATAGCTAAACCCTTAACTTATACTATTAAGTTGCTCTTTTTATAAAAAAGTAACTAGCAAGTAACTATTTCAGTCGTTTAAAACGAAAGCTTTTCTTTGAAAAACTTTTGACTAGAACAATGAGTACTTTTGAGGGGATTTTGGAACTATAACTAAGGGTTTCTTTAAAAAATAACTAACTTTCTCAGCTTCTACAGGTGAAAATGTACCTTTCCATTGAGAGGCTACGTGCCTTTCCTCCTTCTCCTTCTCCAAAGCCAGCTTTGCAAGAGAGATCCAGCTGGGTTGTAGGTTTTTTCAGGCTATATGACCATGTTCTGGAGGCATTCTCTCCTGACGTTTCGCCTGCATCTATGGCAAGCATCCTCAGAGGTACTGAGGTCTGTTGGAACTAGGAAAATTGGGTTTATATATCTGTGGAATGACCAGGGAGGGACAAAGGACTCTTGTCTGCAGGAGCTAGGTGTGAATGTTCTACCACCTTGATTAGCATTTGATAGCCTGGCAGTGCCTGGAGCAATCTTTTGTTGAGAGGTGATTAGATGTCCCCGATTGTTTTCCCTCTGCTGTTTTGCTGTGTTAATGTGGTCAGTTGAAAAATTCACACTTAGCTCCAGCAGACAAGAGTTCCTTGGGTTTATATACCTGTGGAATGACCAGGGTGAGACAAAGGACTCTTGTCTGCTGGAGCTATGTGTGAATTTTTCAACTGACCACATTAACACAGCAAAACAGCAGAGGGAAAACAATCGGGGACATCTAATCACCTCTCAACAAAAGATTGCTCCAGCAGACAAGAGTTCCTTGGGTTTATATATCTGTGGAATGACCAGGGTGAGACAAAGGACTCTTGTCTGCTGGAGCTAGGTGTGAATGTTTCAACTGACCACCTTGATTAGCATTTGATTGCCTGGCAGTGCCTAGAGCAATCTTTTGTTGAGAGGTGATTAGATGTCCTTGGTTTATATATCTGTGGAATGACTAGGGTGGGACAAAGGACTCTTGTCTGCTGGAGCTAGGTGTGGAGCTAGGGGCACTGTCAGGCCATTATATGCTAATCAAGGTAGTCAATTGAAACATTCACACCTAGCTCCAGCAGACAAGAGTCCTTTGTCCCACCTTGCTCATTCCACAGATATATAAACCCTTTTTCCTAGTTCCAACAGACCTCACTACCTCTGAGGATGCTTGCCATAGATGTAGGCGAAACGTCAGGAGAGAATGCCTCCAGAACATGGCCATATAGCCTGAAAAAACCTACAACAACCCAGATTTCTAAGTAGTTGAAGGTCAGAGTTATCAGGTATGGAACCATGGCAGTTAAAGTGGTATTGAAGTGGTATTTCTGTGCAGTATGGACACCATCTTAGGGCCAGCTGCTGAGAAAAGGGAAAGATTTGGGCTAAGGATGCAGAAAGCGTGGCTCAAAATGTCAAGAGTTAAAAGGAGAGAAAGTTTGGCTCATCCAGCATTTCAAGGAAAATAGAATGACGGTAACTCTCCTCAAGTGAAAAGTCAGTTCCCAGAAGCCGTACCAACTGGAAGGTAAACATCCTTCGGCACAATGGAGAAAACCACTCTCTTCCATTACGGACGTCTAGAAAACAGATCTAGAAACGGCAGCCATGTTTCCTCCTAAGTCTTTTGCATAAATGAAGTTGCAGCAGGACAGAACTCTCCTCAAGTTGCCCCCAAATAAAGATATTTTTAAAAAAACGTTTCAAGTGCGTGGATGGAATTTACAATCAGCGGTCAGCTCAATCTGAACTGTTTCCCTTCCCGCATAGATCAGCGCCTGTGCGTGCGATGTGACCTTTGGACTGGATGGCAACTGGGATCACGGCTGAGGGCAGGAGCTGCTGGGGGCGGCTACGGAGCGGCAACTGATCTTGCGGATGGAGTGCAAAGCTACGGTGCAACAGCCCCGGAGCAGGGAGCTTATGTTGTAGATGGGTTGACCCTGCCTCCTTTGGGAACGGCACAGCCAGGCCACTGTCGGCACCGCTGGGACCACCACGGCCAAGAGATCCACGATGAAGTGGCGGCTCCAATACGTTCTGGGCTCCACGGTGGATGCTGCTGCGGATGCCTCTGGGGCGGCCTCCGAAGTCTCCTCTTCCGGAGCACAGTCGATGCTCACCGAATGGCTCTCTGGTTGCTGCGCCGCAGGACTGCCACATGCTTTGGACACTGATTGCCCATCAGGATTATCACCTTCTGGGAGAAAGGAATTGGGAAAAATTATGGAGAGCAAGACACCTCAAGAATTTATCAACAAAAAACTACTACTTGACAGATTAGAGAGATGAATGGCCAAAACTAACAAAATGAAGTTCAACAGGGACAAATGCAAGAGACTCCACTTAGGCAGAAAAAACGAAATGCAAAGATACAGAATGAGAGACATTGCCTGGCTCGAGAGCAGTACGTGTGAAAAAAGAGGTGAGAAGGTCGATCTTGGAGTCCTCGTGGACAACAAGTTAAACATGAGCCGATTTATTTATTTATTTATTTAAAAGTTTTGTATACCGACCTTCTCACCTCTTTTGAGGGACTCAGACCGGTTTCCAACCATAAAATCACATACAGTCAGTAAAACAACATGATTCATTTTACAATAACACATTAAAACAGCAAATATATTCAATAACTACAATGGTCAGTTGTCATACTAAAATCGATTATACATCATCTTCCATCCATATCTCAGGGTGTTGGCTCACTCATCGAATGCCAACAATGTGATGTGGCGGCAAAAAAAAAGCCAATGGGATTTTGGCCTGCATCAAGAGGAGCATAGTGTCTAGATCTAGGGAAGTCATGCTCCCCATGCTCTATTCCTCTTTGGTTAGACCACATCTGGAATATTGTGTCCAATTCTGGGCACCACAATTCAAGAGAGATATTGATAAGCTGGAATGTGTCCAGAGGAGGGCGACTAAAATGATCAAGGGTCTGGAGAACAAGCCCTATGAGGAGCTGGCTTAAGAAGCTGGGCATGTTTAGCCTGAAGAAGAGAAGGCTGAGAGGAGACATGATAGCCATGTATAAATATGTGAGAGGAAGCCACAGGGAGGAGGGAGCAAGCTTGTTTTCTGCTTCCCTGGAGACTAGACGCGGAACAATGGCTTCAAACTACAAGAGAGGAGATTCCATCTGAACATGAGGAAGAACTTCCTGACTGTGAGAGCTGTTCAGCAGTGGAACTCTCTGCCCCGGAGTGTGGTGAAGGCTCCTTCTTTGGAAGCTTTTAAACAGAGGTTGGATGGTCATCTGTCAGGGATGCTTTGAATGCAATATTCCTGCTTCATAGAATCATAGAATCAAAGAGTTGGAAGAGACCTCATGGGCCATCCAGTCCAACCCCATTCTGCCAAGAAGCAGGAATATTGCATTCAAATCACCCCTGACAGATGGCCATCCAGCCTCTGTTTAAAAGCTTCCAAAGAAGGAGCCTCCACCACACTCCGTGGCAGAGAGTTCCACTGCTGAACGGCTCTCACAGTCAGGAAGTTCTTCCTCATGTTCAAATGAAATCTCCTTTATTGTAGTTTGAAGCCATTGTTCCATTGCGTCCTAGTCTCCAAGGAAGCAGAAAACAAGCTTGCTCCCTCCTCCCTGTGGCTTCCTCTCACATATTTATACATGGCTATCATATCTCCTCTCAGCCTTTTCTTCTTCAGGCTAAACATGCCCAGCTCCTTAAGCCGCTCCTCATAGGGCTTGTTCTCCAGACCCTTGATCATTTTAGTCGCTCTCCTCTGGACACATTCCAGCTTGTCAATATCTCTCTTCAATTGTGGTGCCCAGAATTGGACACAATATTCCAGGTGTGGTCTAACCAAAGCGGAATAAAGGGGTTGGCAGGGGGTTGGACTGGATGGCCCATGAGGTCTCCTCCATGAGGTCTCTTCTATGATTCTATGAAATGGTACCTGACCCTGACAAAGATACACAGTATGGATAAGGGTTGTTCAGAAAAATGTTGAAGGGAGTGCCAAGAAAGGGGTACATATATCCACATGTGATGGCAATGCAAATATGTACAGGGGTTCTGGGGAAAAGTTATAGTAGAAATAGACAGTATTATGAAGAAAAAAAATTAATATAAATCCGGCGACTATACTGTTATCTATATATAATACAGACTAATGGAAGGAAAATTAAAAGAATCTGATAACGATGTTGTGAACAGCTGCAAGGCTACTAATAGCAAAATATTGGAAAGGAGAGATAGAAAAATGGCACAAGGAAATTTGAAAATTAGCAATAAATGATAAATGTATTGTTGAAGGCTTTCATGGCCGGAATCACTGGGTTGTTGTAGGTTTTTTCGGGCTATATGGCCATGTTCTAGAGGCATTTCTCCTGACGTTTTGCCTGCATCTATGGCAAGCATCCTCAGAGGTAATGAGGATCTGTTGGAACTAGGGAAAAGGGGGTTTATATATCTGTGGAATGACCAGGGTGAGACAAAGGACTCTTGTCTGCTGGAGCTACGTATGAATGTTTCAACTGACCACCTTGATTAGCATTTGATTGCTTGGCAGTGCCTGGGGCAATCTTTTGTTGAGAGGTGATTAGATGTCCTTGTTTGTTTCCTCTCTGTTGTTGTGCTGTTCTAATTTTAGAGTTTTTTTTTAATTTTGGTAGCCAGATTTTGTTCATTTTCATACCCCACTACCTCTGAGGGTGCTTGCCATAGATGCAGGCGAAACGTCAGGAAAAATGCCCCTAGAACATGGCCATATAGCCCGAAAAACCTACAACAACCCAATAAATGATAAATTAACATGCTATCTAAAGGTTAAAAAAGGCCTAAGGAAGGATAATGATTGTGAAAATATATGGAAAATATTTATTGAGGAAACTTTAAGGAAAGAAGATGGGATCCAATCCCCACCAAAAGAAATGAGGTTCTGGTGAGAACATAAAGAAAAGAAGGAATCCGGAGATGGGGAGCACAAGGGGTGGCACAACGGGGGAGAGGAAAAGAAGTAATTATATGAATTATAGAGATGATTTGTAATGAAATGAATATAAATGCAATATTATTTTTTTAAAGGATTATCACCTTCTTCCCCAGCGTTGATGATAATATCTGAGCTGGGGTTATCCGTTGCAAAGTCCCTCATCTCTGGGAGCGTTTGGGAATGAACCTCGGCGCTCTTTGCCTCTGTAGCATCCTCTATTTCAGAGTCCCGTGCCATGGTTGTATTGGCCATGGCACAGGCTTGGGATTTCTTAACCTTTTCCACAATGGTGTCGAGATCTGGCTGGTAAGGTACAAAGTCCGTCTGGATGGCTTGCTCCTGCATGCAGCTGGCTTGAACGGCGGCCTCCACGCTCTGCTGGGACCCCATCAGTTTCTCGTACGTGGAGCTGGTCGGGACTCGGGAGCCCAAAGTAGAGTTGGTCTGGAGGGAGAGTTCATCGGTGCCACAATCCACACCAGAGGAGATGAGGCTGCTCTGATCCAAGAAATCCGTCCGGCTCAAGGTGTCGTCTGCCGCGGCGAAACCACTATCTGCTGGATCATCCACCGAGATGGTCTGGGAGCCACCGATGTTCCGGTCGGCAGCCCCTTGGTCACTCAACTTGGTGTAAGTTGAGCTGCGGGTCAAGGATCGGGCTGGAGATCCGCCTGCCGACTCTGCCGCCCCTTCCTCTTTCCCGTCTTGGGCCACCTCCATGGTCTGCAGCAAGGTCTCCAGCTTCTTGTTTTGGATGTTGATATCCACAAAGTACTTCTGGAGGCCCTTGTCCTTCTCGATCAGGTTGTTCTTGACCGTGTCAATGACTTGCTTGAGCTGCTTGATCTCCTTCCGGGCTTCTTTCAGAGCCAGCTGGGCCTCCACCCGATGGCATTCCTCCTCGATCCAGTCCTCCTGCATCCTGGAGAGTTGGGTCTTCAGGTCGTCGATTTCAGAATCCCTGTGGCAGACACACAAGTCATGGTTCCTTATCCCAATCCATCACAAATAAAAGCCATTCCATATCTCTTCCATACCAAGAACAAATCCAAGATTTCCCCAGGCACTGCCAAGCCATCAAATGCTAATCAAGGTGGTCAGTTGAAACACTCACACCTAGCTCCACCAGACAAGAGTTCTTTGCCCCACCCTGGTCATTCAACAGATATATAAACCCATTTTCCTACTTCCAACAGACCTCACTACCACTGAGGATGCTTGCCATAGATGCAGGCGAAGCGTCAGGAGAAAATGCCTCTAGAACATGGCCATATAGCCCGGAAAAACCTACACAACCCACAAATCCAAATGTCTGGCACCAGAGGTTTAATTTCTCTAAACTGGATTTTATTGGCTGGTTTTAGCAAGCTGACTCAGGGTGCATCTACCACTGGTTCCCAAACTTTCATTTTCAAGATGTTTTGGACCTCAGCTTTCAGAATTCCTGACTGCTGGCAAATCAGGTTGGAGATCTTGAGAGTTGAAGTATAAGAACCAAAGTCTGGAAACCACTGAATCTGTGTTATATATTTGATGTAATCTGATTCCACTTTAACTGCCATAGCTCAGTGCTATAGACTCTTGGGAGTTGTAGTTTTATAAGGTCTTTAGTCTTCTCTGTCAAAGAGTGCTGATGCCTCTCCAAACTACAACTCCCTGGATTCCATAGCATTGAGCCATTGCAGTTAAAGTGATGTCAAGCTTCATTCATTCTACAGAGTAGAAGCAACCTCAGTAACTGCTAATTTTATATGGTACATAGATTGATTCCAGTATTCATAGAATCATAGAATCAAAGAGTTGGAAGAGACCTCATGGGCCATCCAGTCCAACCCCATTCTATCAAGAAGTAGAAATATTGCATTCAAATCACCCCTGACAGATGGTCATCCAGCCTCTGTTTAAAAGCTTCCAAAGAAGGAGCCTCCACCACACTCCGGGGCAGAGCGTTCCACTGCTGAACGGCTCTCACAGTCAGGAAGTTCTTCCTCGTGTTCAGATGGAATCTCCTATTCATAAGAAAAGCTGCTCCGGATTTGGCATATGTGCATATGTAACGGTGCTCCATGCAGTCATGCTGGCCACATGACCTTGGAGGTGTCTATGGACAACGCCAGCTCTTCAGCTTAGAAATGGAGAAGAGCATCACACTCCAGAGTCAGACATGACTGGACTTAATGTCAGGGGACAACCTTTACCTACATGCAAATTGCAAATCATGGTGAACCCTATTATTTTCAAAGGAATGAACAAGTGAGTTATCATCTCGAGTATTTGCAAGCCACTCTGGGATGCAGGATTGGAAATGGAGTAAAATTCTATAAATGAATAGCCAGCCTACAAAAGGGGCCTGGGAAACACAACCAATCAGGGGCAATTACTATTCATCTCTGAAAAGCCCCATGATAAACACCTGAGGCTACTTTGAGAAGGACTGCCACATCAGCAGGGTGTTGAATCCACCCTGCCTTTTAATCCAAACTTTAAAGGATCTTTGAAGGTGCTGAGCCTGTTTGGGGTGAGTGCTGTCCCTTTGGAGAGTGCTTTTCAAATTCAGACTAAAAAACAGAATGGCTTCAACACACCTCTGCTGCTAATGGATCTCGTCCAAGAATGGCTGGCTGCTCTTTCTTCCCCATTCAGAATGCAAAAGAAGCCAAATCTTGGGTTGTTGTGGGTTTTTTTGGGCTATATGGCCATGTTCTAAAGGCATTTTCTCCTGACGTTTTGCCTGCATCTATGGCAAGCATCCTCTGAGGATGCTTGCCATAGATGCAGGCGAAATGTCAGGAGAGAATGCCTTTAGAACATGGCCATATAGCGCGAAAAAACCCACAACAACCCAGTGATTCCGGCCATGAAAGCCTTCGACAATACATCAAGCCAAATCTTGTTGATGTTGCTGTATTTCACTTCTATTTGGATTGCGATGCAAATTGGGCATGGATACCTGTCCTGCAGCCGCTCGTGGGTGTCCTTCAGCCTGGCCCGCAGGTGCCGGATGCAGACCTCCTTTTGCTGGAGTGGGGTGAGGTATTGCTCGGGGGTCGGGGGCTTGATGCCATGGTTGTCGCTGCACAAAAGGTACTTGACGGGCCGCCTGGGAAGAGAAGGAAAGAGCTCAGTTCCCCCAAGTTCTGGCTCGCTGGCCCCAATAAAAAGCTGGGGGTCAGAAGGGGACAATGTGTCCGTGGGGATAGTTGATGATTAGGAACACACAGACACTTTGGCCCACATTAGTTGGTTCATCATCATGACAGAGTTGGAGGTTTGAAAGCAGTGGTTGGATGGGCATCAGGCAGGGATAGTTTGGCTGTGGCTTTTGGGACTGGCTGAAGGTGGTTGGCCTAGATCAGTGGTTCTCAACCTTCCTAATGCTGTGACCCCTGAATACAGTTCCTCATGTTGTGGTGACCCCCAACCATAATATTGTTTTCATTGCTATTTCATAACAGCCATTTTACTACTGTTATAAATCATAATGTAAATATCTGATATGTAGCATGCATTTTCATTCACTAGACCAAACTGGGCACAAATACCAAATATGCCCAAATGTGAATGCTAGTGGGGTTGGGGGAGGATTGATTTTGTAATTTGGGAGTTGTAGTTGCTGGGATTTATCAAAGAGCATTCTGAACTCCACCAGCGATTGATTTGAACCAAACTTGGCTCCCATGACCAATGGAAAACACTGGAAGGGTTTGATGGGCATTGACCTTGAGTTTGGGAGTTGTAGTTCACCTATATCCAGAGAGCACTGTGGACTCATGCAATGGTGAATCTGGACCAAACTTGGCACGGACACTCAATATGCCCAAATGTCAACACTGATGGAGTCTGGGGAAAATAGATCTTGAGATTTGGGAGTTGTAGTTGCTGGGATTTATAGTTCATTACAATCAAAGAACATTCTGAACTCCACCAACGATAAAATTGGCTCAAACTTCCCACATGGTATCCCCATGACCATCAGAAAATACTGTGTTTTCTTATGGTCTTTGGCGACCCCTCTGACACCCCCTCACGACCCCCTCAGGGGTCCCGACCCCCAGGTTGAGAAACACTGGCCTAGATAATAATGATGATAATAATAATAATAAATTTTGGGTTGTTGTAGGTTTTTTCGGGCTATGTGACCAGGGTCTAGAGGCATTCTCTCCTGACATTTCGCATGCTACTCATGCTAACGCATGACAAAAATGTCAGGAGAGAATGCCTCTAGAACATGGCCATATAGCCCGAAAAAACCTACAACAATCCAGTGATTCCGGCCATGAAAGCCTTCAACAATACATAATAAACTTTATTTGTATCTCGCCCCATCTTGCTGAGGGGACTTGGAGCGGCTCACAACAGTGGAACAGTGCAAACAATAAACAATAAGCAGTATGACTTTGGGAATCCCTGATAATGTTTGGAGTCCATGTACTGGACTGTGTACTGGTTTCAACCATTGCTGCGCATTACGAAGTCATCCCTCTGCAGGTTTGGCTTTTGGGGATATTATTATTGCTTTATTATTATGTTTATTTATACCCTGTTTTTCTCTCTCCACAAGGAGACTCATCCATGGATTTGATTAAAATGTTCTCTCTAGAAATCTCTGGCCAGTGCCTTCCACTCATACCAGAGGATCTAGAGATTTCTCGTAAAAGCACCTCTGCGGGGATTTCTATATCCTCCAGTGTGATTCTGTGGGAAGGTTCCAGGAAAAAATTGATGATATTCTGGAAAATGTTGACATTTTTAGAGAGGGAGTCTTTATTCAAGGAATCAGAAGCATTTGGGATTTCGGGGGTATTGGAATACAGTGTTCCCTTACTTATCGCTGGTTTTCCATTCCACGGCCACCCACGATAAGTGAAAATCTGCGAAGTAGGGATGCTATATTAATTGTAATAGTTGTTCATTCGTTCAGTCGTCTCCAACTCTTCATGACCTCATGGACCAGCCCACGCCAGAGCTCCCTGTCGGCCGTCACCACCCCAGCTCCTTCAAAGTCAGTCCAGTCACTTCAAGGATGCCATTCATCTATCTTGCCCTTGGTCGGCCCCTCTTCCTTTTACCTTCCACTTTCCCCAGCATAATTGTCTTCTCTAGGCCTTGCTGTCTCCTTATGATGTGGCCAAAGGACTTCAACTTTGTCTCTAGTCTCCTTCCCTCCAGTGAGCAGTCGGGCTTCATTTCCTGGAGGATGGACTGGTTGGATCTTCTCGCAGTCCAAGGCACTCTCAGCACTTTCCTCCAGCACCACAGTTCAAAAGCATCTATCTTCCTTCGCTCAGCCTTCCCTAAGGTCCAGCTCTGACATCCGTAGGTTACTACAGGGAATACCATGGCTTTGACTATGCGGATCTTTGTTGCCAGTCTGATGTCTCTACTCTTCACTATTTTATCGAGACTGGACATTGCTCTCCTCCCAAGAAGTAAGCGTCTTCTGATTTCCTGGCCACAGTCTGCATCTGCAGTAATCTTTGCGCCTAGAAATACAAAGTCTGTCACGGCCCCCACATTTTCTCCCTCTATTTCCCAGTTGTCAATCATTCTTGTTGCCATAATCTTGGTTTTTTTTATGTTTAGCTGCAACCCAGCTTTTGCGCTTTCTTCTTTCACCTTGATTAGAAGGCTCCTCAGCTCCTCCTCGCTTTCGGCCATCAGAGTGGTGTCATCTGCATATCTGAGGTTGTTAATGTTTCTTCCAGCAATTTCCACCCCAGCTTTGCATTCCTCAAGCCCCGCACTTCCTCGCATGATGTGTTCTGCATACACGTTAAAAAGGTTGGGTGAGAGGATGCAGCCTTGCCGTACGCCTTTCCCAATCTTGAACCAGTCTGTTGTTCCGTGGTCAGTTCTGACTGTTGCTACTTGGTCCTTGTACAGATTCCTCTGGAGAGAGACAAGGTGGCTTGGGATGCCCATCCCACTAAGAACTTGCCACAATTTATTATGATCCACACAGTCAAAGGCTTTAGAATAGTCACTGAAATTGTAATAGTTATACAGCCAAAAAATGTATACGGTCAAAACTTGGGTCGAAGGCCCAAACAAACCCTTCCAGCCGCCACCAGAGAAACCAGTGCCGGACACAGGGAAGGCACGCTGCCTGACATGGCCTTCCACAGTCCTTTTGAAGGCTGTCTGGAGCTCCCAAGGGTGGCCAGTCCAGCCAATCGAGGGTGGCCGCTGCACTAGAACTTCTCCCGCCGTCGAGGGGGCTGCTGGGAAGAAGAAGCCCCCTCTAGCACCATGGCGGCAGAAGGAAGGCAAGGAGGGAGTGAAGGCGAGGAGGAGGAGGCAAGGAGGAGGATGTGGGGGCGCTGGGCTCACCTCGAGGGACACACATGGAAAACCTCGGGGGCTGTTCAGAGAAAACAGCGAAATAGCGAGTCTGCGGTAAGCAAACAGCGAAACAGCGAGGGAACACTTGTACCTGTATTTGCCTAACATGGGATGGGTCCATAAATTTTTGGTAAGGCTGGGCATGAAACAAAGTCTGTGTATATTGTGACCACATGGGGTCAACCACCCACATGGACAATTTTGGATTTTGGAATTCCAGATAAGGGATGCTCAACCTGTAAAACAAAAACAACGGAAGATCAGCACCAAGGCTTCCATACTTCCAAGATCAGATCCATGTTGCTTCTCTTGGCAAATATCTGCATAGTGATAATTTAGTAGAACAGTCAAGCATTCACATTCATTGAGGTTTTTTTTTTTTTTTGTCATGTCAGGAGCGACTTGAGGAACTGCAAGTTGCTTCTGGTGTGAGAGAATTGGCCGTCTGCAAGAACGTTGCCCAGGAGACGCCTGGATGATTTGATGTTTTTACCATCCTTGTGGGAGGCTTCTCTCATGTCCCCGCACGAGGTGCTGGAGCTGATAGAGGGAGCTCATCCACCTCTCCCCAGATTCGAACCTGCGACCTGTCAGTCTTCAGTCCTGCTGGCACAAGGGTTTAATCCACTGCGCCACTGGGGACTCTTGGGGTTAAGGGCATATGATCCCCATGAAAGTGCAAAACTATGGTGAACTTCCACTGGAAGTAGAGCACATAGTCACACTAGAGGACCTAGAGATTCTTGGAGAAAACATTTCAATCAAATCCCCCAAATTCAAAACCATAAATGTGGAGAGGCATTAGTACTTGGGCAATGGCAATTCCAAAGAGTTACTCACAGTGCTGAATCTCTTTGGGAGAAACAGTTCAGCACCTTGGAAAGCTCCATGAAGTGTCCATAGTGGACTTACTGCTCCAAAGACTCCAGAACCGTCACCTGCAGTAACTCTTGAGCTTAAATTGTGCTTTGTTCAACACACTTTGCCCTTGTCTTCTAGATTTCTGTCTCTGTATGGGATCCTTTAGTGGTGCCTTTTGCCCAGAGGGGAGGATAACACGGCGATGTGTAGCGGACAAATCACACAGCAAATGGAGGGATATAGAGGACTGGCTGGAAGCAAGAGTTAGACAGACATTCAAAACAAAGGTACCACCGTATTCTTGCAGGACACATGGGTTTTGGGGGAAAAAAGCTTGTTGTGGAAACAAGGATTAGAGATAAAGCTTCAGTGGAGACACCTTTTCCCCGTGATTATAACTCTTTCTGGAGTGAATTTCCCTTCCGAGGGGAAGGTTACTCTCACTTCCTGGTGTTTCCTCATCATTCTTAACTATGAGTTGTTTGCAAGTTGGATGTTTGTACCTCACACACTGCCTGTAGTATGGTAGCATTATATCTCTATCTCTATCTCTATCTCTCTATCTCTCTATCTCTCTATCTATCTATCTATCTATCTATCTATCTATCTATCTATCTATCTACACAGTATGATCCAGTGTCTGCAGTTTCATTTAAAGCGATGTGGATTTAACCTCAATGATGACAAAAGTTGCATTGTTATCATACATCCCTCTGCACTCTGTTCCAAAAATGGCATACAGATGTGCTTATGCCCATGTACATCACAAGCCAGATTCCAGCTGAAAATCTGCAAAATATTTCTCCTGGAAACAATATGGCATCCATTTGGTTTTGCAGTTTTCTTTTAAAAAGTACTATTTCTAATGCTATTGTTAGTTTAATTCTATTTCTAATTTTTGCATGATCCCAGTTTTATAACTGTGCCTATTTTAACCTTCATAAGATCTCTTATGCCCATGTAAAGTCACAAACAGGATGCCAGCTGCAATCTTGAAATTGGTTTCTGTTGGAAACAGTATGGCATCCAGTTGTGTTGATTCATTGTTAGTTTAGCCGTGGCTTTAATTTTTGTGCAATGCAAATTTCATAGCAATGCCTCTTTAACCTTGATAAGCTGCATTAAGACTCAGATTATGGGGAAAGAGGGGCAAACTTTGGCTCTCTAGATGTTTTCGACTTCAACTCTCAGAAAAAGCTGCATGGAACAGGATGCCATCTGAAATCCTGCAGGTGATTTCTGCTGAAAACAATATGGTGGCCTCTTACCTTGTTGGTTTTGTTTGTAATGCTATTGTTAGTTTAGTTGTGGTTTTGAGCTGCCTTGAGTTTCCTGGAGGGAATATCATCATTATGGAGCATCCCTCTGCAAACAGGATGCCAGCTAGAATCCTGCAGGTGATTTCTGTTGGAAACAATATGGTGGCCTTTTGCCTTGGTGGTTTTGTTTTTAATTTTAATGCTATTGTTAGTTTAGTTGTGGTTTTGAGCTGCCTTGAGTTTCTTGGCAGGAACATCATCATCGTCATTGTGTATCCCGCTGCTCCCGCTCCAGAAAAGGATGTGTTTATGCTCATATAAGTCACAAACAAGATGTCAGCTGAAATTGTGTGGCTGATTTCTGTTGTAAACAATATGGTGGCCTGTTGACTTGATGATTTTGTTTTTAATGCTATTGTTAGCTTTGAGTTTTCTGGAGGGAACATCACCATCACCATCACCATCATCATTATCTGGGTGCATCCTTTTGCACCTGGTCCAAAAAAGGATGTGCTTATGTCAACATAAGTGACAAACAGGATCACAGCTGGAATCCTGCAGGTGATTTCTCTTGGAAACAATATGGTGGCCTGTTGCCTTGGCAGTTTTGATTCCAGGTGCAAGCCAGGCCATGGGAAAGTGAGAACGAGAGGGACTACTGAAGGTCGAAGGAATGCTTTAATGCAGGGGTCCTCAAACTAAGGCCCGGGGGCCGGATGTGGCCCTCCAAGGTCATTTACCTGGCCCTTGCTCAGGGTCAACCTAAGTCTGAAACGACTGACTTGAAAGCACACAACAACAACAATCCTATCTCATCAGCCAAAAGCAGGCCCACACTTCCCATTGAAATACTAATAAGTTTATATTTGTTAAAATTGTTCTTCATTTTAATTATTGTATTGTTTTAAAGTGTTTCTTGCACTACAAATAAGATGTGTGCAGTGTGCATGGGAATTCATTTTTTTTTCCAAATTATAATCCTGCCCTCCAACAGTTTGAGGGATTATGAACTGGCCCTCTGTTTAAAAAGTTTGAGGACCCTTGCTTTAATGCTTTGCTGTCCTTAATTAGGGAAAGAATAGCTTTTCAGATCAAGCAACGTGGCAGATAGAGTAAGGAACTCTTGCCTTGGTTCTTGCTTCACGTCATGTCCTGGTCAAGTTTTGCTTTATGTCTTGGGGATTTTGCCATGAACTCAAGCTCACGTATTGTTCTTTGATTCTTGGATTACTCAAGTTGATGTTTTATTCCTTGTCTTTGGATTATTCAAGCTCATGATTTTACCCTGCTCCTTGGATTTATGTTCATGGTTTAACCTTTGCACTGGTTTTTGAGACTCCTTTTATCCTACCTATTTTATCCTACCTATTTGGCTGCCATTCATTAACTGGTCCCAATTCAAAGTGCAGGTGCTTACCTACAAAGCCTAAATGGTTTGGGACCTGCCTACCTGCGTAACTGCATCTCTGTATACGGACCCACATGATCTCTTCAATCATCTGGAGAGACCCTGCTCGCACTCCCACCACCATCGCAATCGCGATTGTTGGGGACGAGGGAGAGAGCCATCTCAGTGGTGGCCCCTCGACTCTGGAACTCACTCCCCAAGGACATTAGGCAAGCCCCAACTCTGTCAGTCTTTAGGAGGAGCCTGAAAACGTGTTTGTTTCAGTGTGCCTTCCCAGAATTAGGAAACTCCCAGCAATATGTCCTTAAATGCACTTTATCAATGTTCTAGGATTGTCTGCACACACCCTTTCCTCTCCAAAATTCTATCCTAGTTATATATTTCACCTGGTCATGCTCAGCATTATTTTTTTTTTAAAAAATTAATTATTACATTTGGCCCAGCCATAGGTTTTTAAGCATTGTCGTACTATTGTTAATGTTTACTGCTTGTTTTTTGTTTATGAGTTTCATTTTATTATTTTGTATTGCTGTTGTTGTCGTTTTTGCTGATGTATTGTGGGCTCGGCCTTGGGGAGATGGTAGCGGGGTACAAATAAAGTATTATTATTATTAGGTTCTTGTGGGTTTTTTCGGGCTGTATGGCCATGTTCCAGAGGCATTCCCTCCTGACGTTTCGCCTGCATCTATGGCAAGCATCCTCAGAGGTAGGGAGGTTCATTAACTGGTCCCAATTCAAAGTGCAGGTGCTTACCTACAAAGCCTAAATGGTTTGGGACCTGCCTACCTGCGTGACCGTATCTCTGTATACGAACCCACACGATCTCTTCGATCATCTGGAGAGACCCTGCTCACGCTCCCACCACCATCGCAAATGCGATTGGTGGGGACGAGGGAGAGAGCCTTCTCAGTGGTGGCCCCTCGACTCTGGAACTCACTCCCCAGAGCCCCTTGACTCTGGAACTCACTCACCTCACCTCACCTCACTACCTCTGAGGATGCTTGCCATAGATGCAGGCGAAACGTCAGGAGAGAATGCCTCTGGAACATGGCCATACAGCCCGAAAAAACCCACAAGAACCTAGTGATTCCAGCCATGAAAGCCTTCGACAATATATTATTATTATTATTATTATTATTATTATTATTATTATTAAACTTTATTTGTACCCTGCTAGCATCTCCTGAAGGACTCGATGCGGCTTACAAAGGCCAAGGCCTCAACACAACAACAGTAAACAATAACGATACAATACGAAGCAAATTAAAAACATAAGCAATAAGAAAAACATTACACCATTATGCAATAAAAACCAGGGCCGGGCCAGTGATGGGTACAGATTAAAAAGTGCTGGGTGTGACAGGAGGTATGTTGGGATTCTGGGCAAGTGCAATGTGCAGAGAGTCTTAAACTCTAATAAAGTGCTTCTAGGACAAATTTATTTATTTATTTGGGGTTCTTTTACCCCGCCCTTCTCACCCCGAAGGGGACTCAGGGCGGCTTACAAAAGCAAGGCACAATTTGATGCCTGCATCATAAAAACAATCAAACACAAAATTACATCAATACACAGTTAACACCAAATATACATTATAACCATAAAATCAATAAAATCAATAAAACCAAATACAAACCCAGTTTCTCCTCTTACATGGTCAGCGTTCTCTACTCATAGATCTAGTTTTACGTTCCACTTCATCAATCCTGTTGGTCTTACTCGCCTGGTTGTCTGATTTAGTTGCCAGAGTGCCCAAAGGCCTGGTCCCATAACCAAGTCTTCACCCTTCTCCTAAAGGCGAGGAGGGATGATGATGCCCTGATTTCCCCCGGAAGTGAGTTCCACAGGTGAGGGGCCACCACTGAGAAAGCCCTGCTCCTCGTCCCCACCAGCCTCACTTGTGACAGTGGTGGGGTCGATAGCAGGGCCTCCCAAAGTGCTGGGAGTCATCCTATTCTGG
This sequence comes from Anolis sagrei ordinatus, assembly GCF_025583915.1. Taxonomy (NCBI): domain Eukaryota; kingdom Metazoa; phylum Chordata; class Lepidosauria; order Squamata; family Anolidae; genus Anolis; species Anolis sagrei. The sequence goes on from NW_026847438.1 coordinate 8,000,331, forward strand.
AAAGGCACATCGGAATAGCCAAGTCTTCAAGTTCTTCCTAAAGACTGCCAACGTGGGTGCTAGTCTAATGTCTTTGGGGAAGGAGTTCCAAAGTCGAGGGGCAACCACAGAGAAGGCCTTGTCCCTCGTCCCCACCAAACGCGCCTGCGACGCAGGTGGGATCGTGAGTAGGGCCTCTCCGGATGAACGAAGGGAGCGTGTGGGTTCATAAACGGAGATGCGGTCCCAAATCGTTTAGGGCTTTGTAGGTAAGCACCTGCACCTTGAATTGGGCTTGTGTGTGTGTACTTTTTCAATAAACTGTTTACTTCTACATTTGGCTTCCTTGAGCAAGGTGAACCCTAGCTGAGGTGCAACAGGGGGGCTGAGGGCGGCGGAGGTGGCGCTGTGGGGTCCCTGGCCAGAGCCGAGGGTTACCTTGGGGTGGGGCTGCTGTCGCTGCCCTTGCAGGAGCCGGAGTTGCTGCTGCTGCTGAGCGAGGAGGTGCCGTAGGTGTCCCGCATGCTGACAGGTGGGGAGGGACGCCTGGAGGCAGGAAGAAGAGGCTGTTTCTCGGTGGGAGTGGCAGGGGCCGTGGCAGACTTAAAGAACGAGGCAAAGCCACTCCTGTCGTAAAACTCGTGGCTTTGGAATTAAAAGAAATTAAAGGAAAAGAAGGCACACACAGAGAGACCAACAAAACAAACACAGAGATACACGAGACAGAAAGAAGAAGAAGAAAAAAAGAAATAAAAGGACAAGAACAAAACAAGCAGGGGTTCAAAATGGAACACGGCAAAAGCTCGCGCTGCAAACAGATTAGTGAAGCAGTAGCAAAGGCAAGCCTGAGGAAGGGGCCAACCCTCCCCATCCCAATATAATATAATATATTGTATAATGGGGAGTACACTCTGTTGAAATGCACTTTCTTGGTTAGGAGCCATGGCAATCAGCAAATGCAACCCATTATGCTGGCAGGACATACTATATAACAATGGCTTGACTTCATGCAGATTTAAACGTATAGTGGGTGCATTTTCATTGGCACTTATCCTGAAAGGAGGCGGAATCAGCTTCATAGCAGTTGCATAATTTGGACCAAGACCACTTAATTGAACTTTGAACTGCATTAACAGAATTTGTAGCTTTCCCCCAAATCCAGAAAAAGTATGATTTTTGGGACCATGCAAACAGCTGAGATGTTTCCTATTTGGGAAGTGGCCGCTGCCATTGACATCACCATCCCAACAGGGAATGACACTTATCTTGCCCCATAGATCTGGTGTTTGCGATACCCACCGGGCACAAAAATGGCACTGGACATTGTGTGGTGTCTTTACTGATGATAAGCCAATGGGATTTTGGCCTGCTTTAATAGGAGCATAGTGTCTAGATCTAGGGAAGTCATGCTCCCCATGCTCTATTCTGCTCTGGTTAGACCACACCTGGAATATTGTGTCCAATTCTGGGCACCACAATTCAAGAGAGATATTGACAAGCTGGAATGTGTCCAGAGGAGGCGACTAAAATGATCAAGGGTCTGGAGAACATGAGGAGTGGCTTAAGGAGCTGGGCATGTTTAGCCTGAAGAAGAGAAGGCTGAGAGGAGATATGATAGCCATGTATAAATATGTGAGAGGAAGCCACAGGGAGGAGGGAGCAAGCTTGTTTACTGCTTCCTTGGAGACTAGGACGCAATGGAACAATGGCTTCAAACTACAAGAGAGGAGATTCCATCTGAACATGAGGAAGAACTTCCTGACTGTGAGAGCCGTTCAGCAGTGGAACTCTCTGCCCCGGAGTGTGGTGGAGGCTCCTTCTTTGGAAGCTTTTAAACAGAGGCTGGGTGGCCATCTGTCAGGGGTGATTTGAATGCAATATTCCTGCTTCTTGGCAGAATGGGGTTGGACTGGATGGCCCATGAGGTCTCTTCCGACTCTTTGATTCTATGATTCTATGATACCCAAAGTGATGAGACAATTGCAGAAGAGACAGAGGGGAGTGATTCTCCTTTCCTTCTTTCCCTTTCACTGCAACGAGCAGCGTCCAGTGCCCTTTTTGTGCCTAGTGAGCACTGCACATGCCAAACTGACAGAGATTATGTTCAAGCAATGCCAAAGTGGTTCCAGCACCACTCAGCAACATGGCTGCCATCCAACTCTTGAGTTGACCTCTAGTTATGCTGGTCCAGCATTATAATTATAATGCAGATTAATAACAATCATAATAATAGCAACACTATGTAACACCATTTTTGTTCCTGGGTTATAAATGTCATTTCCTAATTGGTTCTATCACAACAACATAAAAAACCCTTTGGGACATCCAGCATATTTTGCAATAATTTTTCAATGACTATTTCATCAAGTCTCAACCAATTCAAGCGTGCTTGCTCCATCCATGTTCAACATCTACACAAATGACCAGCCACTGCCAGAAGGGACAGAAGTTCCATCTATGTTGATGATCGTGCCATCACCGCTCAAGCAGGGAGCTTTGAGATGGTTGAACTGAAGCTCTCCGAAGCTCTAGGTGCTCTTACTGCCTATTACAGGGAAAACCAGCTGATCCCTAACCCATCCAAAACACAGACATGTGCTTTTCATCTCAAGAACAGAGAAGCATCCCGAGCTCTGAAGATCACCTGGGAAGGATCCCATTGGAGCATTGCAGCGCACCCAAATACCTGGGAGTCACTCTGGACCGTGCTCTTACCTACAAGAAGCACTGCTGAACATCAAGCAAAAAGTGGGTGCTAGAAACAATATCATACAAAAGCTGACTGGCACAACCTGAGGATCACAACCAGACACAGTGAAGACATCTGCTACTCTGCTGCTGAGTATGCATGTCCAGTGTGGAACACATCTCACCACACTAAAACAGTGGATGTGGCTCTTAATGAGACATGCCGCATTATCACGGGGTGTCTGTGCCCTACACCACTGGAGAAATTACACTGCTTAGCCGGTATTGCACCACCTGACATCCGCCGGGAAGTAGCAGCCAATAGTGAAAGGACCAAGGCAGAGACATCTCCAGCTCATCCCTTGTTTGGGTATCAGCCAGCACGTCAACGACTTAAATCTAGAAATAGTTTTCTAAGATCTACAGAGACACTCGCTGGAACATCTCAGCAAGTGAGAGTCCAAAAATGGCAGGCTCAAACCCAGAACTTCAACCCATGGCTGATACCAAATGAGAGACTCCCCCCTGGGCACACAGAAGACTGGGCGACTTGGAAGGCACTGAACAGACTGCGCTCTGGCACCACGAGATGCAGAGCCAATCTTAAGAAATGGGGCCACAAAGTGGAATCCTCGCCCTGCGAGTGTGGAGAAGAGCAAACCACTGACCACCTGCTGCAATGCAACCTGAGCCCTGCTACATGCATAATGGAGGACCTTCTTATAGTAACACCAGAGGCACTCCAAGTGGCCAGATACTGGTCAAAGGACATTTAATCAACTACCAAACTTGCACATTTTGTGTTTGTCTGTTTGTTTGTTTTGTTCTGTTAGAAATGTAATACAATTGACTGGTTATCCTGACACGACAAATAAACCAACTCAACATAGTTCGTGCCACAAAAACAATGTTTATGGAGTATAACAACCGCTTTGAGACCCCTTAGGGGTGAGAAAAGCGGTATATAAATACTGTAAAAAAAAAATTTCAAAGTGTTAAGGAAAACTACCCTAAAATATAGCAGAGCATCCAAAATCAAACAGGATACTTAAAAGTTGAACAACAGCAAACTAGCAAACAAAGTGTGAAGTGGCGTTGGTTGTGGCTGAAATAATTAAGAGCTTAGGCAGGCCAAGAGTCCAATCTTAAAAATCCCAAAAGGTTTCTTTACAATAATAAACAATAACTGCATTTCTTAATAGTAAAGAACTGGGTCTGAGCTACTCCAACACCCATCTCTTCGAATGTTTCAAAGAAAGGGGAAAAACACCAATCACTACATCTCTGTCACACACGCAGAGAGAGATCTCAAAGCACACAGCACATACTCCGATGTAAGAAACAGAAGTCATTCTACACAACCAATCAGAATGAGATCAGAAACAGAGAGGAGAGAAGGAATAGATGCATTTCAAACTGTCATATAGGAGACATGAGGGAAGGGAAACCCTTAGTCTATGTTCTGTCGCGCGCTGGGCCTGTAACAGCTGTACTTTTCTATAGGACGTATACTTTAAGCCCAACGGGAAGCCAGGGCGCCTCAAAGAGAGGTTCTCAGGGATTTTTCTGAAGTGTGATGGCCTTTAGAGTCTTTAATGATACAACAAAGTCTTTATTATGAAAAAAACAACAAATCTTCGATGGTTCAAACAACACTTCAAGGCTTTCTTAGTCTAGTCCTCAATGGACTGGTACCTGACTTGAATTAATTGTACTTTCTCTGTAGGGAAAAACCCTATTTAACCCTTCCCAGGCTGTTTACTATCTATGCCTCATCGGTGTGGGTCCTACTACCGATTCCAAATACGTCTGGGTATCGAGTAGACCTACCAGCTGAGGCTTGAAGATATTTCAGATGGAGTTCCGTGGATCTGTCCTCCCTCAGATAATTCTTTGAGAACTTCAGGGCTGTTTTCCCTCTCTTTGCTGTGAGGCTGAGAGGCTGTGAGCTCTCAGCCAGAGCTTGGGACCTTTTCCCTTGAATGTCTGTTTCTGTTTCCCCGGATGTTCCTTTTCCCTGGAAGCTCTTGAGAAAAGGAGCTTTTCTACGGGACAAGCTGGTCTACGTCCTATAGTTTAGCTTCCTTGTGTGAGACTGCCCAAAAATGGCTCCTTTCCCTCCCAGAGCCCTGAACAAGGGGCGTAACCAAAGCTTAATTATGATGGACAGGAGGCCTGCCCTATGACTGCAAACAGATAACAGAAAGAAAATAAAGTTGGAGCTCCTGGTACAGCCGTACCAGCACAGTCTATACTAAACTAACTAAACTGTTCCTCATTGAGGACTGCGTAGTTGAGCAGTGTGGGGCTGAATTCCAACAATAAGTAGGTATTGCACAGGAAATAACACTTTCAAACCAGGAACATAAAAGTTTTCAAATTTTGTTACATAGTGTAATATTATCCTGCAAATACAGAAGACTCAGAGTAGTCAAACACATCCCTGGCAAAAAACAATAAGGAAAATAGCAACCTTCCCCCAAAACCTTAAAGATTAATAGAAACCCCCTGCTGTTGACCCCCAACATCTGCCTTTGATGTTGCAGAAGGGAAGTGTGAATTGCAACCTCAGTCATTGCAATGGAAGGCTAGCGTGAGCCGTTTGTACATGCACAAGGACTGGACAGGCGTGTGAACAACAGACATGCAGCTTTGCGGAAGCCATGAGAAGCCACCTTCCCCTTCTTTTTCAGAGAGAGGGTCAGGTACCTATGGTTCCCCAAAAGGCACTGTGTAGGGCTTTGCGTTTGTCACGAAGCACACGGGAAGAGACCTCCTGTCCTATTGTGGCTGGTGGGAAGCTCGCTTGCTCTTTTTTGCCGGGTTTGACACGAGCACGGCTTTGAAGGAGTGCACAAAGGAAGGGCCTTTGCTGCAGACTGGCAGAAAGGCCGTGGGGAAGCCCCACTGGCAAAATAATAAGTGAGGAGGAAGCATTCAAATCCTATTTACCTTCGGGATCCCGTGGAGGGTCTTCTGCTTCCAGGCAGGGACATAGCAATAGAGCCACAGGGCTTGGTGGTGGAGCCAACGGCAACTCCAACTAGGAGGCAAAGAGAGAGAAAGAGAAAGGAAAGAAAGAAAGACAGGAAGAAAGAGAGAAGGAGATGGTGTAGTGAGAACCATTACCAGCAGTTCCAAGTTTGCAATGCTATCAGAAATGTATAAGATAGCCTGTAATTTCTCTGTATGTTTTTGTAAGTACATTCTGGAGACCTTTTGCATTACATTGCATCCTTTCTGCAGATCGTATTGAAGCCTCGGTTGCCTATCTTCACCCTGGTGGGTCTCACTCTATTTGGGAAACATTGGTGGTTAGCATAGCTCACCAGGCAGAAACCTCCTTAACTGCGGTCCATAGTCTAAATTCAACTTCATTGACACCACTTTAGCTGCCATTACCGCTCAAGCAGGGAACTTTGAGATGGTTGAACAGAAGCTCTCCGAAGCTCTAGGTGCTCTTACTGCCTATTACAGGGAAAACCAGCTGATCCCTAATCCATCTAAAACACAGACATGTGCTTTTCACCTCAAGAACAGACAAGCATCCCGAGCTCTGAGGATTACCTGGAAAGGAACCCCACTGGAGCATTGCAGCGCACCCAAATACCTGGGAGTCACTCTGGACCATGCTCTTACCTACAAGAAGCATTGCCTGAATATCAAGCAAAAAGTGGGCGCTAGAAACAATATCATACGAAAGCTGACTGGCACAACCTGGGGATCACAACCAGACACAGTGAAGACATCTGCCCTTGCGCTATGCTACTCTGCTGCTGAGTATGCATGCCCAGTGTGGAACACATCTCACCACACTAAAACGGTGGATGTGGCTCTTAATGAGACATGCCGCATTATCACAGGGTGTCTGCGCCCTACACCACTGGAGAAATTACACTGCTTAGCCGGTATTGCACCACCTGACATCCGCCGGGAAGTAGCAGCCAATAGTGAAAGGACCAAGGCAGAGACATCTCCAGCTCATCCCGTTTGGGTATCAGCCAGCACGTCAACGACTTAAATCTAGAAATAGTTTTCTAAGATCTACAGAGACACTCACTGGAACACCTCAGCAAGCGAGAGTCCAAAAGTGGCAGGCTCAAACCCAGAACCTCAATCAATGGCTGATACCAAATGAGAGACTCCCCCCCCCCCCGGGCACACAGAAAACTGGGCGACTTGGAAGGCGCTGAACAGACTGCGCTCTGGCACCACGAGATGCAGAGCCAACCTTCAGAAAGGGGGCCACAAAGTGGAATCCTCGACATGCGAGTGTGGAGAAGAGCAAACCACTGACCACCTGCTGCAATGCAACCTGAGCCCTGCCACATGCACAATGGAGGACCTTCTTGCGGCAACACCAGAGGCACTCCAAGGGGCCAGATACTGGTCAAAGGACATTTAATCAACTACCAAGCTTGCAAACTTTGTGTTTTGTTTTGTTTGTTTGTTTGTTAAAAAATGCAATGCAACTGTTTGGTCCGCTCCTGACATGATAAATAAAATACTTTAGCTGGCATGGCCATTGCTATGGAATCCTGGTCCCTAAGGAAGCCCTATGAAATCCATGTATCAACATAAGTCAACACATAACTTGAAGGCAAAGAAACACACAATCCTTGGAGAAACAAAATATTTTATGATTAACGGCAGGAAGAATATCTCCCGAAAGGTCTCTCCCGTTGCAACATGGAAGCCTCCATATCCCATCTCCCTCCAGCCAATACAAAGAGAATGTTGACAATTGACACAAGCATTAAATAATCAATAGGCAATCGGTTAACACTAACTCGTGCTCCAGGGAACGGCACGTAAAAAGAGGCCGGGAAGTGAGCAGCCTAGCAAACAGAATGGCACAATACAAAAGTAAAATGAGTCAATGAACAATGGTGCTAAAACAGGATTGTTGGCCCATGTTCAGAGTTCCCTCCTTTCAGGACATTTCTGCTTCTGGAATGTGTGATGAGCTCCGTGCCTCTCCATGCTTGAAAAGAGCCTGAAGTGTCCTCCCCCTGAAGGCGCAGGTTCGCAGCTTGGGTGTGACTCTGGATTCATCTTTGAGCCTGGATCTCCAGGTTTCAGGGGTGACCAGGGGAGCATTTGCACAGCTTAGGCTCGTGCGCCAGCTGCGCCCGTACCTTGGGAAGTCTGACTTGGCCACGGTGGTACACGCTCTGGTCACATCCCGCCTTGACTACTGCAACGCTCTCTACGTGGGGCTGCCCTTGAAGACGGCCCGGAAGCTTCAGCTAGTCCAGCGCGCGGCAGCCATGTTACTAACGAGAGCGGGACGCAGGGAGCATACAACGCCCTTGTTGTCCCAGCTCCACTGGCTGCCGATCTGCTACCGGGCCCAATTTAAGGTGCTGGTGTTATCCTACAAAGCCCTAAACGGTTCCGGCCCAAAATACCTTTCGGACCGCATCTCGGCCTATGAGCCCACGAGGGCCTTGAGATCGTCCGGGGAGGCCCTTCTCTCGATCCCGCCTGCCTCACAGGCACGTCTGGTGGGGACGAGAGAGAGGGCCTTCTCGGTGGTGGCCCCCCGGCTGTGGAACACCCTCCCTATTGACATCAGACAGGCGCCCTCCCTTATGGCTTTCCGTAAAAGCCTAAAGACCTGGCTATTTGAGAAGGCATTTAACTGAGTGCTACATTGACTGGTAAGGACAACTGGAACGGTATATGGATTACGAGATTGGTTATGATTCTATGTTGTGACGATGCGGATTAGTTAGTGTAATTTAGATTAGTGTGTATTATTGATATGTTGATTTCTTGTTGTGCTTTATTGTAAACTGTTTTTATATGTTGTACACCGCCGCGAGTCGCCCTAGGGCTGAGAGCGGCGGTCAACAAATGCAGCAAATAAATAAAATAAATAAATAATATGACAATAACAATAACAATAACAACTTTATTTTTATGCCCCGCAGCCTGTTTATTGGGGAGAAATTGTTGACTAGTTTTTCTTTGCCTTCCTGATCCCTCTCCCTCTTACCTGCAGATGTACAACACATTAAAAGGAGAGATATCATTCTGAAGAGAGAGCTTGGCGAAGGCGCTTTCGGGAAGGTCTTCCTAGCCGAGTGCTACAACCTCAGCCCCACCAAGGACAAGATGCTCGTGGCTGTGAAGGTAAACATCCCAGTGACACCCAAGCTGTACTACAGAGCTTTGATATTAGGCTTGGGCGGTTTTGTTCGTTAATTTCGTAATTCGTTATTAATTCGTATTTAAATTAGCTTATGATCCAATATTGAGCCATGCAGGAATAGTGTGAGGAGTAAATTAGATTCGAAACAATTTTTTCAATTTATTTCGTAATTATTTCGTAATTATTTCGTAATTATTTCGTAATTATTTCGTAATTATTTTGGCATGTCTGGTGCAAGTTTTATAGTTGTTGTTTGTTTTATCACACCAACAGTCAACCACAGAGGGAGAGGGAAGCTTCAGTTTTCCTCCTGTCCCATTTGGAGGGTTTTTTAGCATACTGCGCAATCGCGTCCGCCATTAACGAATCGATTCGTAATTATACGAAATTTCGTATATTTCGAAATTTTTAAAAGGAAAATTTCGGAATTATTAAAAAAAAAAAAACGCAAGCGCCCCCTAAAAACAAAACGAGTTTAGAACCAAATTTTTCCGTGGTTACCCAAGCCTATTTGATATATCTGATCACAAAAAGAGGCTGTATCTGTGGCTGACTTTGAAAGCCATGGAGGTTGGTCCATTTGGCCTATCTCGGCCTATCAGCCCACCAGGACCCTCAGATCTTCTGGGGAGGCCTTGCTCTCTATCCCGCCTGCTTCACAGGTGCGGGTGGCGGGCACGAGAGACAGGGCCTTTTCTGTGGTGGCCCCTCGGCTCTGGAACGCTCTTCCCATGGAGGTAAGATCAGCCTCCTACTGATGGTATTCCGAAGAAGACTAAAAACTTGGATGTTCAAGCAGGGATTTGGTTAATTCGGTGCAATGAATGTGTTGATTACGGATTGGTAATATGGATGATGAAATTGGACCACGATTTTAGTTAGGAGATGTATTGGATTGTGATTTACGTGTAATATTGTGTACTATGTTTTTATGGTTTTAATTGTATACTGTGCACTGTATATTTTGTTGTAAACCGCGTTGAGTCGCCAGTTAGGCTGAGAAACGGCGGTATACAAGGACAGTAAATAAATAAATAAATAAATAAATAAATAAATGTGGGTAGATAGGGCATCCTGCCCCTCCAGTCCCAGTGAGAATTAGGCTCCATTGAACATCAGTTAGAGTCATCCACAACTGTGGGAATCTGTGACCAGTCTCTTAACACAGACAGATTGCTGGTTTCTGTTACTCTAAGCATCTTACACAGCATATTATTGGAGAACACAGAAATGCTGGACCACTCTCACAACCACCATGTCAGGCCACACAGAGGAGCCATTGAAATCCACAAGAAGCAGCTGGACAATTTCAACAGAAAGGAGGAAACCATGAAAATGAACAAAATCTGGCTGCCAGTATTAAAAAATTCTAAAATTGCAACAGCAAAAACAGCA
>NW_026847438.1:8011038-8073378 GCF_025583915.1 Anolis sagrei ordinatus
ATACGGGATGTGCAAGCAATCTGTTTTTATTTTAAGCAGCTCTCAGCATAACTGCCTTGCGTTGATCCCCAGCTTCGCAGTGTGCAGGGAAAGGGCAGGAAGAGAGTTTATGCTTCTGTGCAGAAATCTCAATCCCACCCCTTCGCTTTCCTGAAAGCGGCAAAGCTGGGTGCCATTCCAGATAAAAGCTCCCTAATCGGCGGTGTCTGCCTCCCCAAGAAGCAAACCTACAGGGGGTTCGGCTAATGCGCAAAGATTAGTCATCACCCAGCAAGCGGAGAGAGTCCTCGCCAAAGCAAACCCTCGGCTGACTGCAGCATGGAACAGGGAAGATCCTATTGCCCTGTCAGCGTAGAAGGCAATGGCATAGGAATGCATGCATGTTGTTGCAGTTTGGCCACACAAAAGCTCACAGGAGAGACAGAGGTGAAACAATGCAGGAAAATCCCAACATCCCATTCTGTCTATAACATTACCCTAAGCTGCTGTGCAATGTGCAATTTCTAATGAGAGCTAGTCTGGTGCAGGAAGTATAGGAATCAGGACCTCATCACACTAGAGAATGGATCCACTTTAAATCCAGTTTCTGCCTCCTGCAGAATTCTGGGAATTGTAGTTTAGTGAGGAGCCTTTAACAGTCTCACTAAACTACAAATCCCAGAATTCTGCAGGAGGCAGAAACCAGATTTCAAGTGGATTCATTCTTTAGCGTTCATTCTCCGAACGTATTCTCCCCTACGAACCATCAAGATTACTAAGATCGTCTGGAGGGGCCCTGCTCTCGGTCCCACCGACCTCACAAGCGCGGCTGGTGGAGACGAGGGACAGGGCCTTCTCGGTGGTGGCCCCACGACTCTGGAATTCTCTCCCGCCAGAGGTCAGAACCGCCCCAACAATCCTGACATTCAGGAAACAGGTGAAGTTATGGTTATGGAGACAGGCTTTCGAAGAATGAGACAATGATTTGGATGGAAGACGGTGTATATTCGATTTTAGTATGACGACTGACCACTGTAGTTTTAAATATATGTGCTTTTTTAATGTTTTATTGTAATGTGTATTTTAATATTTTACCGATTGTACGTGTTTTTATGGTTGGAAACCGGGCTGAGTCCCTCTTATGAGGTGAGAAGCTCGGTATATAAAACTTTGAAATAAATAAATAATAATAAATAGCATGATGAAGTAGTCAGAGAGACCATTGGATGAGTTTGGGCAAGGCAAGTCACACTTTCTCAGCCTCAGTCAATGGCAAACCTCCTCTAAAGGTCTTAATGACTGTAAAATGCCTTGAGTGACAGATGTCATTTTGATCACCCTTCTCTGGACCTCTTCCATCTTGTCCATCTCCTTCTTGAATCACTTTGTCCAGAACTAGACACAGGGCTGTTATTCCAGGGGAGGTTGGACCAAAGCAGAACAGACTATGACTGCCTTAATCTACATAAGAGTTTCTCTACCTTGGCGTTGGGACCCCTGGGGGGGTCACGAGGGGGTGTCAGAGGGGTTGCCAAAGACCATCAGAAAGCACAGTATTTTCTGTTGGGCATGGGGGTTCTGTGTGGGAAGTCTGGCCCAATTCTATCCTTGGTGAGGTTCAGAATTCTCTTTGATTCTAGGTGAACTATAAATCCCAGCAACTCCAACTCCCAAAGGTCTATTTTCCCCAAACTCCACCAGTGTTTGCATTTGGGCATATTGAGTATCTGTGCCAAGTTTGGTCCAGACCCATCATTGTTTGAGTCCACAGTGCTCTCTGGATGTAGGTGAACTACAACTCCAAAACTCAAAGTCAATTCCCACTAAATCCTTCCATGGGAGTTCTCTGTGCCAAGTTTGGTTCAATTCCATCATTGGTGGAGTTCAGAATGCTCTCTGATTGTAGGCTAACTATAAATATCAGCAACTACAACTCCCAAATGACAAAATCAATCCTTCCCAATCCCACCAGTATTCAAAATTTGGGTGTATTGTGTATTTGAGCCAAATTTAGTCCAGTGAATGAAAATACATCCTGCATGTCAGATATTTATATTACAATTCATAACAGTAGCAAAATTCCAATTATGAAGTAGCAATTAAAATAATTTTCTGGTTGGGGGTCACCACCACATGAGGAACTTATTAAGGGGCTACAGCATTAGGAAGGTTGGGAAACACGGGTGCAGATGCACCTAAATCTAATATGCTGCTGTGATGAATCTAACCTTTTGCCAGGAAGGCCGAAGCCTGGAAAGTCAGTAGCTGACATGTTGAGAGATAGGCAGGAAGGCTAAGAGGCAGGAGGGAGGAGTCAGCTGACTCCTGATTGGCTAGAGCAGTCAGGGGAGGAGTTAGGTTTGAGAGGGAAAAGACTGTGTCTTTTGACAAGCTGGAGAGAAGAGCTTTAAACATCGAAGAGTGTAGAAGGATAGTTAGGAAGAGGGAGCTGAGAAGATTTTAGGCAGGGAGGGAAAACTTTTGAAGTGAGCCTTGGGGTTAGAGCATAGGAAAGGCAAAGGTTCCTGGTTCACTGTACAGAGTAGGGTCAGTGAAGGAATGCCTGTTTGCTCTGTGAGGCAGTCAGTGGGCTGTTCTCAGAGACACAATGTGTCAGTGAGGTGAACAGTGTGAAGCAAGGGACTCACAAGAAACAAAAGTTAAAGTCTTAAGAAAAGACTGTCTTGTCTAACCAGTTAAGCCTCAGTAACCACATTACGCTTTTGTACCACTCTTATTAAGAGTTGATTTATTCACCAAGTTTAAATAAACCTGTTTGTATTTCATCTTTAAACTGGTGTCTGCCTTGGTCTGTCACAATCACCAGATCTCAGCAAGTCTAAAGATAAATCTATTTCAGTCCAGTCAGCGAAAGAAGCAGCCATTGAAGAAGAACCAAGGGCTTGAACAAACTTTACCTATTTCACATTCACACTTATGTTTTCCTCAGACATTAATTGAGGTGGCGGCGGCGAATCTACCTAATACATCAGTCATTAACAACGTTAATACAGTTGGTCACTCAACAATATTATTGAGGTGGGATAAGAGAGTCTTTCCCCATTGTCATAGTCATTTATCGTCGTTTAAGTAGTGTCCAGCTGAACGATAACCCTTTAAACTGGTGGGCAGTGGTGGGATTGCTTGTCCCCCTTGCCCAGGTGTTGTTGATCTTTTTTACAGCTGCCAATGCCCTTTGACTCTCATCATACCCAGGACCATGGGGTATGCAGTAGTTTGTGACCAGCAGGACAGCTGCATTTTGGGAGCTTTTGCAGGCTTGCACAAAACAGAAAAGAAGCCTTACAAATGAAAGAGAACAAAAATAATTATCAGTGATCTGCTTTTCCCATCTGAGTTCTCCTTAGTTGGCACGAAAGGTGGAAGCCAGCTGTACCAGCCAAAAGTGGGTCACTTCTCCGCAATACAAGGCTCTTCTTCATTGATTTTGCTGCAGTAGACTACAGTGCTTACCTCTCTGGAAGTTTTCAAAATAAGCGTGTTGAGCATTTGTTTCCAGCTTGATAAACTCTCTATCCAACACCCATTGTGTGATTCATCTTTATTGCTTTCCAATAGGACACCGCTCAAGCGTTTTGTTTTTTGCATCTGTCAATTTAATGGTGTTTGCTTTCAAGTCAGCTTTTATTTCTAGTAGTTGTTTCTCAGAGTCTGGTCTTTCAGGTGATTTGGACTTCAGCTCCCAGAATCCCCAATTGTTGGCCAAGACAGCTGGGAGCTGGAGTCCAAAACACCTAGGAGGACAAGAGTTTAGGAATCATTCAAGTATAGCAATCCTACAATTTAGAAATCTCCAAGGGGCCCAGGGTGCATCTATGTCAAGCATAGGCAAACTTTGGCCCTCCAGGTGTTTTGGACTTCAACTCCCACCATTCCTAACAGCCTCAGGCCCATTCCGTTCACCCCTCAGCCACTTAAACTGTTAGGAATTATGGAAGTTGAAGTCCAAAATACCTGGAGGACCGAAGTTTGCCCATGCCTGATCTACACTGCTGAATTATGCAGTTTGAGACCAACTTTAACTGTCATAGAATCATAGAGTTGGAAGAGCCATCTAGTCCAACCCCCTGCCAAGAATCAGGACAATTGCATTCAAAGGACACCCGACAGATGGCCATCCAGCCTCTGTTTAAAAGCTTCCAAAAAAGGAGTCTCTACCACACTCTGGGGCAGAGAGTTCCACTGCTGAACAGCTCTCACAGTTAGGAAGTTATTTCTGATGTTCAGATGGAATCTCCTTTCTTGTAGTTTGAAGCCACTGCTTCATTGCATCCTAGCCGCATTGAGTCGCCTGTTAAGGGCTGAAAAATGCGGTATAGAAATAAAGCAAATAATAGTCTCCAGGGCAGCAGAAAACAAGCTTGTATTGTCGAATGCTTTCATGGCCGGAATCACTGGGTTGTTGTAGGTTTTTCGGGCTATATGGCCATGGTCTAGAGGCATTCTCTCCTGACGTTTCACCTGTATCTATGGCAAGCATCCCTCTGAGGATGCTTGCCATAGATGCAGGTGAAACGTCAGGAGAGAATGCCTCTAGACCATGGCCATATAGCCCGAAAAAACCTACAACAACCCATAAAAAAAACTGTTAGATAGAAAGCTGACACTTTCTGCCTCACTTATTGATACATGGCCATGTCTCTTCTCAGCCTTCTCTTTTGAAGGCTAAACATGCCCAGCTCTTTAAGCCGCTCCTCATAGGGCTTGTTCTCCAGACCCTTGATCATTTTAGTCGCCCTCCTCTGGTCACATTCCAGCTTGTCAATATCTCTCTTCAATTGTGGTGCCCAGAATTGGACACAATATTCCAGGTGTGGTCTAACCAAGGCAGAATGGGGAGCATGACTTCCCTGGATCTAGACACTAGACTCCTCTTGATGCAGGCCAAAATCCCATTGACTTTTTTTGCCACCACATCACATTGTTGGTTCATGTTTAACTTGTTGTCCATGAGGACTCCAAGATCTTTTTCACACGTCCTGCTCTCAAGCCACGGCTGAATGCTATTGAATCCTGGGATTCTCTGTAAAAAAAAATACTACAATTCCCATGATTCCATCGCATTGAGGCATGGCAGTTAAAGTGGTCTCAAATTACATTAATTCCACACTGTAGATGCAACCTTAAATACCAGGGTTGTAAGATTAGGCTCCATCAGTGCAGGTAAAGAAGTGGATCTATACAGCCACGAAAGCTCTTGCTAAAATAAACCCTCTTCATCTCAGAGGTGCTGCTGCATTCACATCATCTTCCAGAAGCCTATGATTTAGGAGACGTCCATAAATCTAGCATTTGGAGACCTCCAAAGGGGTGGCTTTCCCTCTGGGCTCTCCCTCTTCCTGAATTCTTTATCCTTGTTCTCTTGACTTCGCCTTGTTGTGACAATCGTGTGCTAGACTCTCAACGGAGTTCTTTCTCCAATCCTCCTACATGGTGTTTGTTACCATGGAGAAGCTCTTCCGATACTCTTTTTACTCTTGCTGTTTTATTTTAAATGCCACTTAGTAGCACGGAAGGATTTGAGGTTGGTTTGTTTTTTTGTCTTTCTGTTGTTGTTTTGCAGAGGACAACACTGCTCTGAAGGCTTGGACTCACATGGACTTCCCTGTGGCCACTCAGCAACATGTATCAACTCACTACCTCTGAGGATGCTTGCCATAGATGCAGGCGAAACGCAGGGGTGGCTCATCCATTACGCGAAGTAAGCGGTCGCAGAACACTTTTTTTTTGCCAGGGGTGCAGAGGCGCCTCTGTAAGTGCCCCTCGACAGCCACTTGAGGAGCGCCCCCTCAGCTCACAACAGCCCTAGCAGTCCGGGGGGAGCCTCGGCTTTCTTGCCTCGATGCCGGGCGATCCTCTTCCCAAAGGGGCCTCGCCTAGCCCCTCTCGTTCCTGCTCCACCTGGCCACCGGGTTTGCGAGCAGTGCTGGCGCTCAATCGTTCTCCGTGTTCGATCCCTTCCCCATGACTGGCTCCCTTTCCCGATCCCCCGGCGCTCCACCCACCTCCTCTCCTCTCCCCAATCGAGAGAGAGAGAGAGAGAGAGAGAGAGAGAGGGAGCCCCTCCGGCTGGAGGCATCTCCCACCTCCGCTCCCTCCTTTGTTTTTGCGCCTACCTTCAGGGAAGGTGGGCATCTCCACCTCTCTCTCTCTCTCTCTCTCTTGGTCCCAATAGCTGAGGAGAAAGTCAGGAGAAGAGGTGACTTTTGGTGCACACGCTGGGGTCTTCAGGCACGCCTCCGGACCCAAAGCGGGTCAGGCAAGGGAGCAAGTGCGGCAAGTGTAGTTACTAGTTCGCCTACAATCAAAGAGCATTCTGAACTCCACCAATGATGGAATTGAACCAGATATGGCACACAGAACTCCCACAATGAACAGAAAATATATATCAATGATTGGTTGGGGGAGGTGCCAAAATACTGTTTGCTTACCGTTGAAAATTACCTAGGGCCGGCTCTGGCAAAACGTCAGGAGAGAATGCCTCTAGACCATGGCCGTATAGCCCGAAAAAAACCCACAACAACCCAGTGATTCTGGCCATGAAAGCCTTTGACAATACATTGTATCAACTCTCTCCTTTGGACACTGGGTGGTATGAGAATATCCATATATTGTATGGATATTTGCTAGGGAAAAGGTGTTGTTATCAGAGCCATAATGTTGTTCCGTTTCCACAATCTGTTACTCGAGGCAACGAACAAACACTAAAACCTTCAAAGGAGAGTTGCCATTGCCTTCTTCTCAGGCTGAGAGAATGTGACCTTCTCTAAACCGTCCGGTGAGTTTCAATGGATAAGTTGGGATCAAATAAGCATCTAGATCAGTGTTTCTCAGCCTTCCTAATCCCGCGACCCCTTAATACAGTTCCTCATGGGGTGGTGACCCCAACCCCTAAATTAGTTCTTGTGGGTTTTTTCGGGCTATATGGCCATGTTCTAGAGGCATTTCTCCTGACGTTTCGCCTACATCTATGGCAAGCATCCTCAGAGGTGACCTCACCTCTGAGGATGCTTGCCATAGATGCAGGCGAAACGTCAGGAGAAATGCCTCTAAAACATGGCCATATAGCCCGAAAAAACCCACAAGAACTGAGTGATTCCAGCCATGAAAGCCTTCGACAATACATAAAATTATTATTTTTGTTGCTATTCCATAACGAATTTTTCTACCATTATGAATTATAATGTAAATATCTGATTTGCAGGATGTATTTTCATTCACTGGACCAAATTTGGCACAAATACCCGATACACCTAAATTTGAATACTGGTGGGGTTGGGGGGGATTGATTTTGTCATTTGGGAGTTGTAGTTGCTGGGATGTATAGTTCACCTACAATCAAAGAGCATTCTGAACTCTGCCAACAATGGAATTGAACCAGACTTGGCACATAGAACTCCCATGACCAACAGAAAATGCTGGAACGGTTTGGTGGGCATTGACCTTGAGTTTGGGAGTTGTAGTTCACCTACATCCAGAGAGCACGGTGGACTCAAACAATGATGGATCTGGACCAAACTTGGCATGAATACTCAATATGCCCAAATGTGAACACTGGTGGAGTTTGGGGAAAATAGAACTTGACATTTGGGAGTTGTAGTTGCTGGGATTTATAGTTCACCTACAATCAAAGAGCATTCTGAACCCCATCAACGATAGAATTGGGGCAAACTTCCCACACAGAACCCCCATGACCAACAGAAAACATTGTATATTCTGATGGTCTTTGGCGACCCCCCCCCCAGGGGTCTTGACCCCCAGGTTGAGAAATACTGTTCTAGAGCCATATAGCCCAAAAAACCCTACAACAACCCAGTATTCCGGCCATGAAAGCCTTCGACAATACATAGAAAATTATTTTCGTTGCTAATTCAGCAACATTGACGCGATGGACTCAACTCCACTGGACCGGCCATGTTGTCCAGATGCCCGACCACCGTCTCCCAAAGCTGTTGCTCTACTTAGAACTCAAGAATGGGAAATAGAAATTAAAAAATTTTTAAAAAATTATTTTCAAATTTTGAGGTTTTATTAGTTTTATTTTTGTTTAGTAATTCTCGTTTCCTCATTCTACCCTGCTCTTATTTTTTGGAACATCTTTTTAAAATTAAAATTATTTAAAAATAAAAGAACAGAAAACGGAATGTTGGAGGACAGGAAAAGAGATTTAAAGATGGGCTCAAAGCCCTGGTCCTAGAGCACTCCAGCTGGAGGTCAGCTGTGACTAGCAGTGCTGTAGAATTTGAAGAGGCACAAATGAAGGGCAAAAGAGAGAAATGTGCCAAGAGGAAGGTGCATCAAGCCAACCCCGACTGAGACCGCCTTCCACCTGGAAACCGATGCCCTCACTGTGGGAGAAGATGCGGGTCAAGAATAGGGGTCCACAGTCACCTACGGACCCGCCGCCAGAACAACGAACTTGGAAGACAATCTTACTCAGACAATGAGGGATTGCCTAAGTAGTAGTAACTAGTAATAGGAAGAATGCAATAACACCAACAAATGAAGACTAGCTGTCAAAACCGAAAATCAGGTGAAATGAACAAACTCTCTTCTTTGATCAGAGAAGTCATTGAAGACATTTTCGGGGCACTGAGAACTCACTGCAAAAAAAGGCAATGATATCATCATGTGTTTGATTTTTAGTAGGTTCGGATTCTCAGAAGACAGCAATTTGTAGCTGGAGAAGCAAGATTTTATATATGTAGAATGTATGATAGTCTTGTTTTTTCTTGCTCTCTTTTCCAAAAATAGTTCGTTCTATATTTGTAGGGCTTTTTTTAAAGCATACTTGGAAATTCTTTCAAATATTTGGGGAGGAAAGAAAGGCATATGTGTGTAAGCAAGAGAGAGAGCAAACACACAATCTGTGCCTTACTTACAGGAAACAAACAAGGACATCTAATCACCTCTCAACAAAAGATTGCTCCAGGCACTGTCAGGCCATTATATGCTAATCAAGGTGGTCAGTTGAAACAGTCACACCTAGCTCCAGCAGACAAGAGTCCTTTGTCCCACCCTGGTCATTCCACAGATACATAAACCCTTTTTCCTAGTTCCAACAGACCTCACTACCTCTGAGGCTGCTTACCATAGATGCAGGCGAAACGTCAGGAGAGAATGCCTCTAGACCATGGCCATATAGCCCGAAAAAACCTACAACAACCCCGTGCTTTACTTTTTGGCTCTATTTTGCTTCCTTTCTAAAGCTTTGTTACCCTTCACTGCTGTGCCATGGATTCACCTGCTTCCTTCATTCTCTCAGAAATTAAGCATACTTCTTATTATTAGCCCATTTTCCTCCCACAATTAAAGCCCATGTTTCCCTTCCACCAAAACAATCACAAAACAAAAGCAACACCAAACGCAAGATACGAAAGCGACGGCAACCACATGCCATATAAACAGATGTCTTTTTCCCAGTTTGGAGAGCGCGATTCCTGACTTGTTTGGTCCTCTTTATCACATTTTGTAGACAATTTGTTTCTTTGATTACATAGGATCCAGGAGTTGGAAGGGACCCACAAGACCAGTGTTTCTCAACCTGGGGGTCGGGACCAAAGACTGTAAAGAAACATGTATTTCTGATAGTCTTAAGAATCACTTTGGAAGAGAAGGCTGAAGATCTTTCCGCCTGTCCTTCTCTTCGTTTTTGAAAACAGACAGCAAATCCTCCCACCAAAAGCCCTCCTCCTCCTCTCTGGATATAGGTGAACTAACACTCCCAAAATCAAGGTCAATGCCCATCAAAACCTTTCAGTATTTTCTGTTCATCATGTGGGTTCTGTGTGGCAAGTTTGGCCCAATTCTATCGCTGGTGGAGTTCAGAATGCTCTTTGATTGTAGGTGAACTATTAATCCCAGCAATGCCAACTCCCAAATGTCAAGGTCCATTTCCTCTGAACTCCATCAGTGTTCACATTTGGGCATATTGAATATTTGTGCCAAGTTTGGTCCAGAACTATCATTGTTTTGACTCCACAGTGCTCTCTAGATGTAGGTGAACTACAACTCCAAAACTCAAGATCAATGCCCACTAAATCCTTCCAGTATTTTCTATTAGTCATGGGAGTTCTGTGTGTTCCAAGTCTGGTTCAATTTCATCAATGGGGGAGTTGAGAATGTTCTTTGATTGTAGGTTAACTATAAATCCCAGCAACTACAACTCCCAAATGACAAAATCAATCTCTACACAACCCCACCAGTATTCAAATTTGGGCGTATCAGGTGTTTGTCCTAAATTTGGTCCAGTGAATGATAATACATCCTGCATATCAGATATTTATATTACAATTCATAACAGAAGCAAAATTACAGTTATGAAGTAGCAACAAAAATAATTTTATGGTTGGGAGTCACCGTGACATGAAGAACTATATTAAGGGGCAGCGGCATGAGGAAGGTTGAGAACCAATGCTCAAGACCATCCCATCTGACACCATTCAAGCCCTCCCAACAGATGGCCATCTAGGTTATATTTAAAATCCACTAGAGAGGGAGAGACTGCCACACTTGCAGGCTGTATATTGTACAAATGGATGTCTAAAATTTGCACTGCCATCTGCGATTCGGCTCATTTCTCCGCATCTGTTGTGCTTTGAGTTCTCTGCCAAGGACAAAATTGTTGCCCTTGGTAACTATTCGATATGGTCCTGCTATGAAGCTGTAAAAGGCTACTTATATGTCCCAAAGGATCTATCACAGAGTAATATATATAAAATGATTAACTTCCACCCATCCTCAATGTTTCTAAATCAATGTCCTAAACCTCAATCAAAACTAAATCAACCGGAGGACTGAAGTTTGCCCATGTCTGGTCTAAATCCATATAAATACCATCCATATAAATGTCAATATAAGCAGATCATAACAAGTTGGTTGGCTTCAAACTCATGACCTTTCGGTCAGTAGTGATCTTAATGCAGCTGACTCCCAACCAGCTGCGCCACAGTCCCAGTGCTTATGAACTCTGTATATGCCCCACATCCACAATTATTATATGTATGTCTGTATAAAATATTAAGCAAAGTGACCTCTTTGTGAACTATAACCAGCACCTCAGGACCCAGGTATTGCAAAACTTTCTGGGTCTTCATCCTTGAATAGTGGACTTTGCAGAAACTTTTAAACATGGATAATAGACTAATGGTCCCTTTCCCTTGGCTTCGGAGGGTCTTTTGACTAGGCCATTTGAGGATCGGGACCCATGGACATGTTAATCACTTTACACAAAGGACAATTCCCAATCACAAGGGGAAGGGGATGTCACCCTTTCCTTCAACAAAGCCATCCCCCTTCCTAGAAGAATGGATCCAGAAGACTCTATCAAGGAAACCCGTATCTCCGAACTTTTGACAATGGGCTGGCTTTGAAGGGCCAGACAAAAATGTTATTTCAGACCTCTATATCAATAGATAGGTCAAGACTTGAGGGCTTACAGCAATCGTCTTTGATCATTTGGCATTTGGGCCCGGGATGGGCCATTCATAATCCTATCATCAGGACACTTTTCCATTGTTTTTACTGTTGTCGTGCCTCCTCTCTCATCATTGGCCGAGTGGCCGAAGTGAGGCTTGGACTCTCATTGGATGAACCACATCGGCCCCCCACTGCTCCTCCCAGCTCACTGATGTCACAGCCAATTATTTATTAATTATTTATTTACTATATTTGTATGCCGCCCTTCTTAGCCCACAGGCAACTCAAGGTGGTTTACAGAGGCAACCATTCAATGCCCAACAACACCATAAAAACATTAACATATAATATAAAACCATAACAAGACCAACAAGACACCATAAAAACATTTAAAACATCAAAAAACATTAACATATAATATAAAATCATAACAAGATCAACAAGATCAATCACAGCGAAGCCAGCTCAGGGGGCAGGCGTGGGAAATTTGAATAGGAAAAACTGTATATATTGTGTAATTCCCTGCTCGGGAGTTATGCCGGCTCCTTTGCAGATTACTGCGGTCGTCATCCTTTCCAGCTGGAAGAGTAAATAAACTTCAGTGGCCTTGCTTAATCCTGGTGAGATTTATTGGGAAATAGGGAAACTTTTATTGGTGCTTATTGTCTCGCCAGGTGTAACGGACCCTCCTTTTGGGTCTTCGCCGGCCTCTGCTCAGACAGGGCCCCTCAAAATTGTGCTCTGCTTCATTCTCTCCTCAGAATGACCTCCAGCAGGAGAGGATATCTTCATCTTTACCACTTTTCCTAATAATGTATTCTCCTGAGCATTTAGCCAGTGCTTCCTCAAAAAACAAGAACCAGACAGATGAATGTCACACATCAAGGAGGGGGAAGGAAGGAATCACCGGAAGGATTTTGGCTGCTTTGCGGGGCAAGAAGAGCTCTCCGATGGAGCCGTGACTCAGCTCGCTGAATCCTCCATCCCTGAAGCCGCAAGCAAATTGATAGGGAAGGAATGGTGTCAGGATGCATTTGCAGAAGCCATAGGAGACGACGGTACCCTGGCTGGCTGTTACATATGGCCACAAATCTAGACAAGACACTGCCAATATGTATCAGAAGTCTTTGCCAAGAAAACTCTCTAACTTATTCAGCTGTTGTTGTGCTGTTGTAATTTTAGAGTTTTCTTTAATACTGGTAGCCAGATTTTGTTCATTTTCATGGTTTCCTCCTTTCTGTTGAAATTGTCCACATGCTGGTGGATTTCAATGCTAATCAATTACAACAGCACAACAACAGAGAGGAAACAAACAAGGACATCTAATCACCTCTCAACAAAAGATTGCTCCAGGCACTGCCAGGCAATCAAATGCTAATCAAGGTGGTCAGTTGAAACATTCACACCTAGCTCCAACAGACATGAGTCCTTTGTCCCACCCTGGTCATTCCACAGATATATAAATCCCTTTTCCCTAGTTCCAACAGACCTCACTACCTCTGAGGATGCTTGCTATAGATGCAGGCGAAATATCAGGCGAGAATGCCTCTAGAACATAGCTATATAGCCCGAAAAAACCTACAACAACCCAGTGATTCCAGCCATGAAAGCCTTTGACAATACATTAGACATTGCGTTGTTGTGATTGTTTTAAATCTGGCTTCCAGGGAAAGAGAAAGGACATGTGAGACAGTATGCCAAATATATATATATCTGACCGTTGTTTTGGAACTAATTCCCAAAGTCTCATGACTCCCTGCTGGTTTTGCCTGCTCTGGATTCAGCCAGCTGCCCTTTTGAGTTCGAACATATTGCCGTTTCTGTATAAGACGTAATTAAGTTAAAGGGAACGCCAGCCCCAGCGACAACGGGTCTTATCTTGTCAGGATGCCATAGTTACAAATTAAAACGTCCACCTTTGGAGTGTCTGCAGATAGATCAGACTAGACTTTAATTAATTAGAGAAACAAAACAGATTAGTATCAGATCTGCACTCGGATGCGTCTCTTTCATTTGTTATATAGTTTGACCAGACAACAGCATCCAAAGATTGGTTATTTCACTTGCGAATGTGAATGTTTAGAAAATAAAATAACTGTCGAGGAAGCATTTGGCACAGTGGTTCTCTACCTTCCTAATGATGCGACCCCTTAATACAAGTTCCTCATGTTGTGGTGACCCCCAACCACAACATTATTTCCGTTGCTACTTCATCACTTTCATTTTGCTCCTGCTATGAATCGTAATGTAAATATCTGATATGCAGGATGTATTTTCATTCACTGGACCAAATTTGGCACAAATTCCCAATACACCCAAATTTGAATACTGGTGGGTTTGGGGAAGATTAATTTTGTCATTTGGGAGTTGTAGTTGCTGGGATTTATAGTTCACCTTCAATCAAAGAGCATTCTGAACTCCACCAACGATGGAATTGGGCCAAACTTGGCATACAGAACTCCCATGACCAACAGAAAATACTGGAAGAGTTTGGTGGGCATTGATCTTGAGTTTTGGAGTTGTAGTTCACCTACATCCAGAGAACACTGTGGACTCAGACAATGCTGGAACTGGACCAAACTTGGCACCAACACTCAATATGCCCAGATGTGAACACTGGTGGAGTTTGGGGAAATAGACCTTGACATTTGGGAGTTGTACTTGCTGGGATTTATAGTTCACCTTCAATCAAAGAGCATTCTGAACTCCACCAACGATGGAATTGGGCCAAACTTGGGCCACATAGAACTCCGATGATGAACAGAAAATACTGGAAGGGTTTGCTGGGCATTGACCTTGAGTTTTGGAGTTGTAGTTCACCTACATCCAGAGGCAGCCCTAGGTAATTTTCAATGGTAAGCAAACAGTATTTTGGCACCCTCCCCCCTCCCAACCAATCACTGATATATATTTTCTTTTCATCGTGGGAGTTCTGTGTGCCATATTTGGTTCAATTCCATCATTGGTGGAGTTCAGAATGCTCTTTGATTATAGTGAACTATACATCCCAGTAACTACAACTCACATATGTCAAGGTCTATTTTTCCCCAAGAGCACCTCAAGAGCGCCTCAAGAGCAAAACCAACTATACTGCAAATGCTTACTTTGCATAATGGGTTGAGCCGCCCCTGCCTACATCCAGAGAGCACTGTGGTCTCAAACAGTGATGGATCTGGATTAAACTTAGCATGAACACTCAATATGCCCAAATGTGAACACTAGTGGAGTTTGGGGAAATAGACCTTGACATTTGGGAGTTGTGGTTTCTGGGATTTATAGTTCACTTGCAATCAAAGAGCATTCTGAACTCCACCAACGATGGAATTGAACCAAACTTGCACACAGACCTTCCATGCCTTGAAGGGACTCACTGGTGCAAGCCTCCCTCCAGCCTTGTGCGCTCTCCCTCGCTCACACATGTTCACCATACGTCCATGCACCAAGCACGCCTGCTCTCCCCTCCCCACTTGGAGTCTCAGAAAGAGCCCTCCCCTTGGCTGAGAGGTTGGCCAATCACTGCAAAGGAGGGCTGTTGGTGGTAGGATTAGCTGTCTGTTTCCGAAAATGAAGAGAAGGACAGGCGGAGAGATCTTCAGCCTTCTCTGCCAAAGGGGTTCCTAAGACCATCTGAAATATATTTTTTCTGATGGTCTTTGGTGACCCCTCTGAAACCCCCTTGCAACCCCCCAAGGGTCCCGACCCCCAGGTTGAGAAATGTTGTGCTAGAGGTCCTCAGCTTCCATCCTGGAATTATCAAGTTTTAGAGATTCAAAAGAAGAAAGAAAGGAGAGAAAAAAAAAAGAGAGAGAAAGCTTCCAGTCTCAATATTTCAAGGCAGAGGAACACTTGAATGAATTGGAGGACATCTCTTCCAAAAAAGAGAGAGAGAATCTCTAAATCGAATGATTGGTTGCCAGAATGGAAAATGTAAACAATCCAGTCACAAAACAATGCAATTGCCAATGCTAGCCCATTCGCAGCAGCATGGGATAATTTCTTAATCCCTGTCTGTGTTGCTGTGGCAACCCTTTTGCAACAGCCCGGGATGTCTTGTCATGGTTTTGGATGCAGCAGGGATGCAATGCACAGAGGTAGGAAGATGGGTTCAATTCTGTATGGAATTTGCATGAGAAGTGTAGCCGCCTCCAAAATGCACCTGAGAACAATACTCAATAGGGTTGAGGTATGCCTGAATACCCTAAAAGGCACCAGATCCCACCTGATTTTGGAAGCTAAGCAGGGTCAGCCCTGGATGGTACTTGGGTGGGAGACCTCCAATTGAAAGAGTCTTTGAGTGAAATTTGCAAATGCTAAGCAAGGGGCTTTAAATGAAATAAGCAGCACAGAAGAAAATGTTTTTAAGAAACAAGATGTGACATGTAGAGGTCATACAAAGTTTGAACTTACATATGAAGTTGTGTTGTGGTTAAGCCAAAGGTTGTGGTTAAGTGCAAAGTCTGCAGGTACAAGAAGGTACTTTCCATCAAAAGGTCAAGGGAGGGGGGCTGGAAAGAGAGTACTTTCCATGACCTATTACTTGAGTATAAAGGTCCGCAGAAACAGAGGAGGGGGCGGCAGTCTTTGAAAGCTCATACAGAAGTGATGACTGTCCGTCTCATGCTGATCAGCTTGAATAAATGGTGTCTTATATGAACCAAATGGACTCTGTGGATTTCTTTGAAAAGGGACCCCGCACCCTAAAGCCGTGATCCCTTACACAATGAATCTCAGTTGTTGCAGGTGATATTTCAGAGGAAGGAAATAGCAAAAATAACTGGCCTAAGAAAAACACTATAAAGTTGGAAATCTCACATCAGAGCAACATATTTTATGTGTGGCCAAGACCCAAAAATAACATATAAAAAGCTCTGTATTTAAGCAAAGCAATACATCTGAGATCCACATATGTATGGATTATTGGGGTAAATTGTAGGGGGGATAGGGAGATAGGATATATATTCAGTTTTATTATACTTATTTACTGTATTATTATAAGTGTCTTATTTAACTTACTCCATAGAGTTTTATTAAGTTGTATCAAGCTTTGTTGTTTGGTTCAGTAAGGAGATATGGCCTAAGGCATATACCCATGATGCTCAGGGATTTTTCAAAGCCACAAAGGTCATCTATGGACCAAGAAACCATGGCATACAGCCTCTACGCTCATCAGATGGAACCAAACTCCTGAAGGACCAAAAATCAATTGCACTACGTTGGAAAGAACACTACCAAAGCCTCCTGAACCGCAGCTCCAATGTGGCCGAAGAGGTTCTCTCACAAATCCCGCAACAACAAACCAGGGATGAGCTTGCAGCACTGCCTAGTTTGGAAGAAGTCAGCAATGCCATCAGCCAACAAAAAAATAACAAAGCCAGCGGACCTGATGGGATCCCTGCTGAAATCTTTAAAGAGGGAGGACCTGAGCTGACACAACAACTCCACCAGCTCATAGAAAAAGTGTGGGTGACCGAGAAAATCCCAGCAGATTTCAAGGATGCCACCATCATCACCCTCTTCAAAAAAGGGGAAAGAACAGACTGCGGAAACTATCGAGGTATCTCCCTCCTAACCTCCGCTGGGAAAATCCTCGCAAGAATCCTTGCAAACCGCCTTCTGCCCCTCTCAGAAGACACCCTCCCAGAATCCCAGAATGGCTTCCGCCCCTCCAGAGGAACCGTGGACATGATCTTCACTGCACGACAGCTCCAAGAAAAATGCAGGAAACAAAACCAACCTCTGTACATGGCATTCATCGACCTTGCAAAGGCATTCGACACATGAATCGCCGCGCTCTCTGGACCATCCTCCAAAAAATTGGGTGCCCTGACAAATTGTGAACATCCTGCGGCTCCTCCATGATGACATGATGGCAACAGTCTTGGACAGCAATGGCTCCCAAAGTGACCCATTTAAGGTGGAATCCGGTGTCAAACAGGGATGTGTTATTGCCCCAACTCTATTCTCCATCTTCATCGCTATGATACTTCATCTTGTTGATGGGAAGCTTCCCACCCGAGTGGAAATCATCTATCAGACAGATGGCAAGCTATTCAACCTCAGCAGACTGAAAGCCAAAACCAAGGTTACAACAACATCTGTTATAGAACTTCAGTATGCTGATGACAACGTCGTCTGTGCACATTCAGAAGAAGATTTACAAGCCACTCTAAACATCTTTGCAGAAGCATACGAGAAGCTTGGCCTGGCATTGAACATCGAGAAAACCAAAGTGCTGTTTCAACAGTCTCCAGCCAACCCCTCTCCAATGCCAAAGATACAGCTTAATGGTGTAACATTAGAAAATGTTGACCATTTCCGCTACCTTGGCAGCCACCTCTCCACCAAAGTCAACATTGACACCGAAATACAACACCACCTGAGCTCTGCGAGTGCAGCATTTTTCCGAATGAAGCAGAGAGTGTTTGAGGACCGGGACATCTGTAGGGATACCAAGGTGCTTGTTTATAAAGCTATTGTCCCCTCAACCCTGCTATATGTCTGCGAGATTCCATCTGAACATGAGAAAGAACTTCCTGACTGTGAGAGCCATTCAGCAGTGGAACTCTCTGCCCCGGAGTGTGGTGGAGGCTCCTTCTTTGGAAGCTTTTAAACAGAGGCTGGATGGCCATCTGTCAGAGGTGCTTTGAATGCAATATTCCTGCTTCTTGGCAGGGGGTTGGACTGGATGGCCCATGAGGTCTCTTCCAACTCTATGAGTCTATGAAGCTTAACGCTAGGATTCTCACTAAAATATCAATTCTTAGTCAATTGTTTTAAAAAAGGTATATGGCCAGAAGCATATTCTATCAAAGTATATAATTTAGGACTCAACATTAATGTATGCCATATAGCAGAAGGGAGATCACACATGTATCCTTCAGGACTACAAAAGAAATGGCAGGATATTACACATGTATGAGAGAAAGAACATTAGAGATGGAAGCTATTAGGAAATTCTGACCCAAGGGCATGCATTGAAGACTTTAATGGCAAGATATAAATATACAGTGGATGCAGCTGAGGCACGCGGCAGGTTTAATGCAAATGTGCATTTAGCAGCATGCTCCAGTTGGTGGAACAAAGCAGAGGGTCTTTGGGATCCAAATCTATGGCAACCCTCGATAGAGCAGAAAGCAAATTGGGGATAGTACCAATTACTAATAGGTGGTCACTTGTTATATTTGTTTTAAAGCAAACAAGCCACCGTCTGTAATTGGAGCAATCTCCTCTTTTGCTTCATCAGTGCCTGCTTTGCGTCTTGAACGATTTCACACAGTCTTCAAAGGCTCCTCTGCGTAGGGCAGAATGTATCAGGAGGTTATGACATTTGTTGCTTGCTCTTGGTTGTTTTTTTAAATATTCAAATACTTCTGTTTTCTTGGTATCATAGCATCTTAATGTTAGAACTGACCTTTTTTGCACTCCAGGTCAGGAAGAGCCCTCTGACTTTAAAACACACCATACAAAGAGTGAAGAAACATATCTTCTTTTATTGAAGCTTAGTAAGTAGCCAGAAGAAATAAATGCTTGTAAGAAAATAAGAAAGTTCCAAAAGTAAAAAGTCCATAAAAGGTAGGAACACCAAGCAATATCCATACCAGAGATATAAGCAATCCAAGGCAGCATTAATCCAGACAGGAATCAACAAGATGCAAAGACAACCCAAAAGGCTAAAAAACTCCACAGGAACAAGACCCCTTGAACAGGATTTCCATGCCCCATGAACTTGATTTCCAAATGATGCCTGATCTAACAGGTGTTCCCCTGGGGCAAGCCTTATATCCCAAAACTCAGAAATTGGTTTTGCTTTCCCTCACATTTACCCCTTATCGGCCGAAATCTTTCGGAGTGACGTAAATACTGAGTTGGCTGTCGATCCTGGCTAATCTTCAGCCACCTATTCTTCAGTTCCTTATCTGGCTACTCATTAAAATTCCTAGGTCATAGAATCATAGAATCAAAGAGTTGGAAGAGACCTCATGGGCCATCCAGTCCAACCATCCTGCCAAGAAGCAGGAATATTGCATTCAAATCACCCCTGACAGATGGCCATCCAGCCTCTGTTTAAAAGCTTCCAAAGAAGGAGCCTCCACCACACACTGGGGCAGAGAGTTCCACTGCTGAATAGCTCTCACAGTCAGGAAGTAACACCAAGCAATGTCCACACCAGAGATATAAGGTGTCAGATTGTTTTCCAAACCCAAATCTTGAGAGTTCACAGAAAGAGGGAGCGAACCATCATTGCTAGGTCCAGCAGGAATATTCTCATGAGAAACTGCCCTTTGCACTGAGGCCTCTCTGTCATTGTCTGCCTGAAAATCATTGACCAAACCATCTCCATCTTGTACCTCAGCCTCGGCACCATCATTTCTCTCATCATTTCCCACATCAGGATCCTGAAACACAAACACAGGCTGATTCTCAACAACCTTCTCCAGGGCCATCTGGTCACTCTGACAGGTAGGAAGACACAGTTAAAGCCCTGCTGACAGATGGACATCCTGCCTCTGTTGAAAAACCTCTAGGCAGCATATTTCACTACTGAATAGTTCTCAGTAGGGTTGTGCATTTGGAGTAAACCTTGACCCGTTTCCTCTCCCGGCTTTCGGTGGACCCCCTGATCTGTTTTTTGGGAGCCTCCTGAAATTGGGAGGGCAGATATCTGTTTTTGCTCTGGGGTGCTGAAAGATCTGTTTTCTATCAGTCTGTTATGGGGGGTGAGGGTTTCCACCCAGGCTCCCCTTTCCGGCATATGCTTTAAGGAGGCTTCTTCTTAAATGCTGTTTTTACACCAAAGAAAACAACCATGGCACAAACGGAAACCGCTGCAGCACCGCCAATGGCTTTGACTCCGCTCAGAGGAGAGGCAATGGGCCTGAACTTCAAGCTGATGATTTAGGATTAAGAAAAACTTCCTAATTATAAGGGGAGGCCAGGGACCGAATAAGCTGCTTATGCAGAGTGTCAGAGCTACGCCTACTAAAACAGATATTTAAAGAAAGTAGTGAAAAACTGAAAATAGGAGAAACTGGACTTATTTGGTGGATAATATCCAGTCTCTGAATAGGGTAAAACAATTTAGGATTCTCTCTTAAATTATGTAATGTAATATATCTGCACACAATAAAAGTGAGAAATCTGTGTCTCTTTGGATGGTGTTAGACTTCAGTTCCCAGCATTCTTAGCTATGCTGGATAGGATGCTGGGAGATGTGGTCTAATGACACCCCATCCAACTTTCAGTATAGATTAAAGGTTTTCCCCTGACTTTAAGTCCAGTCGTGTCCGACGCTAGGGGTTGGTGCTAATTTCCATTTCTAAGACGAAGAGCCGGAGTTGTCCATAGACACTTCCAAGGTCATGTGGCCAGCATGACTGCATGGAGCGCCGTTAGCTTCCCGCCTGAGCGGTACCTGTTGATCTATTCACATTTGCATGTGGCCCAGATGATTCACTTATGTCAGAAGTACCACCTGCCAGCAGTAAAAAAAGGTGGGATGATAAACCTGCAAAGGGAGTGGAAAATGAACACGCAAAAAAAAAATACAAAACTGTTGGACTTTCGAATCCAGACTGACAAAGTTTTGGAACATAATACACAAGACATCACAATTGTGGAAAAGAAAAAAAGTTTGGATTCTTGATGTCGCCATTTCCAAGTGACAGCCGCATTGAAGAAAAACAACAGGAAAAACTCAGCCATTATCAAGACCTCAAAATCAAACTGCAAAGGCTCTGGCATAAACCAGTACAGGTGGTCCCAGTGGTCATTGGCACACTGGGTGCCGTGCCAAAAGATCTCAGCCGGCATTTGGAAACAATAAACATTGACAAAATCACGATCTGACAACTGCAAAAGGCCACCTTACTTGGATCTGCGCGCATCATTCGAAAATATATCACACAGTCCTAGACGCTTGGGAAGTGTTCGACTTGTGATTTTGTGATACGAAATCCAGCATATAGATCTCATTTGCTGTGACATACTGTGTTTTTGTGTCAGTAAAATAATAATAATAATAATAATAATAATAATAATAATATTATTTATATTCTGCTCTATCTCCTCAAAGGGACTCAGGGCGGATTCCAAACATAAAAGAAGCTTTTAAACAGAGGCTGGATGGCCATCTGTCAGGGGTGCTTTGAATGCAATATTCTTGCTTCTTGGCAGGGGGTTGGACTGGATGGCCCATGAAGTCTCTTCACAGCTTGGCTTGAAGGCGCAGGTTCGCAGCTTGGGTGTGACTCTGGATTCATCGCTGAGCCTGGAGCCCCAGGTTTCAGCGGTGACCAGGGGAGCATTTGCACAGCTTAGGCTCGTGCGCCAGCTGCGCCCGT
The DNA here is from genome assembly GCF_025583915.1 of Anolis sagrei ordinatus. Lineage (NCBI taxonomy): Eukaryota > Metazoa > Chordata > Lepidosauria > Squamata > Anolidae > Anolis > Anolis sagrei. The sequence goes on from NW_026847438.1 coordinate 8,032,797, forward strand.
ACCTTGGGAAGTCTGACTTGGCCACGGTAGTCCACGCTCTGGTTACATCCCGTTTAGACTACTGCAACGCTCTCTACGTGGGGTTGCCTTTGAAGATGGCCCGGAAGCTCCAACTGGTCCAACGTGCGGCAGCCATGATACTAACAGGAGCGGGACGCAGGGAGCATACAACCCCCCTGCTGTACCAGCTCCACTGGCTGCCGATCTGCTACCGGGCTCAATTCAAGATGCTGGCATTGGCCTATAAAGCCCTAAACGGTTCCGGCCCAAGATACCTAACTGACCGCCTCTCGGCCTATGAGCCCACGAGGACTTTGAGATCTTCCGGGGAGGCCCTGCTCTCGATCCCGCCCTCACAGGCACGGCTGGCGGGGACGAGAGATAGGGCCTTCTCGGTGGTGGCTCCTCGGCTGTGGAACACCCTTCCCGTGGACATCAGGCTAGCCCCCTCCCTGCTAATATTCCACAGGAAGTTAAAGACCTGGCTATTTAAGAAGGCATTTGATCAAGAAGTGCAATTTATTTATTTATTTATTTATTTGCTTTATTTTTATACCGCATTTTTCAGCCTAAATCGGCGACTCAATGCGGTTTACAATGCAATTTATATAACAATAACAATTAGTTAAAACACAACATACACAACAGACAATACAAGACAAAACAACGTGGTCATCAACGCCTCAGTAAAAATCAGATTCCGTTCTCATAATCCTTCTACTTGCTGAGAATTGCGGTATATAAGCGCAGTAAATAAATAAAAATTGCAATGACTGGCAATTGACCATAGGAATGGAACAATGGAAATGATATCGGATTGTGGCTTGACGATGAGACGATTTGGATTGTAGTAGTAATTTTGTAGTAATGTTGCTGTTTTTGATAAGAGTAGTGATATGACTACGATGAATTGTAGACTGTTTTGCACTATGCTTTGTAGATTGCACTTATTTTTCTTCATGTTGTACACCGCAATGAGTCGCCCTTGGGCTGAGAATTGCAGTATATAAGCGCAGTAAATAAATAAATAAATAAACTCTAGGATTCTATGATTCTATGAAAAGGCAAACATTCAATGCCCAAATACAACAACAATACATCCATACTAACAAAATTTAAACAACCCAACATATAAACACAAAATATGACTTAACAACTAAAATTAAATAAAAAAACACAGCCTATTATAGCAGAGATAAGACAAAACATCAAACATTGAATGGAAAGAATAATTTCCCAGTTCCTTGGGGCAAATAGATTAATCATTGCTCAAGATATCTATTGAGCTGGTGGGGTGAGCAGGGCATGGATACGGATGGCAACTATTAATCAGAGGTAAAATGGTAGTATTACCAACTACTATTCCTCCTCCTCGTAAGCCAGTGAGCAAAGGTACGTCTTCAGCTGTTTCTTGAAAGCGGGGAGGGAGGGTGCAATCTTTAACTCCTTAGGAAGGGAGTTCCAGAGGTGGGGGGCAGCCACGGAGAAGGCCCTTTCTCTCGTTCCCACCAGCCATGCCAGAGAGTTTCATCTATGCTGATGATCGTGCCATTACTGCTCAAGCAGGGAGCTTTGAGATGGTAGAACAGAAGCTTCCGAAGCTCTAGGTGCTCTTACTGCCTATTACAGGGAAAACCAGCTGATCCCCAACCCATCTACAACACAGACATGTGCCTTTCATCTCAAGAACAGAGAAGCATCCCGAGCTCTGAAGATCACCTGGGAAGGAATCCCACTGGAGCATTGCAGCACACCCAAATACCTGGGAGTCACTCTGGACCGTGCCCTGACCTACAGAAGCACTGCCTGAATATCAAGCAAAAAGTGGGTGCTAGAAACAATATCATACGAAAGCTGACTGGCACAACCTGGGGATCACAACCAGATACAGTGAAGACATCTGCCCTTGCGCTGTGCTACTCTGCTGCTGAGTATGCATGCCCAGTGTGGAACACATCTCACCACACTAAAACAGTGGATGTGGCTCTTAATGAGACATGCCGCATTATCACTGGGTGTCTGCGCCCTACACCACTGGAGAAATTACACTGTTTAGCCGGTATTGCACCACCTGACATCCACCGGGAAGTGGCAGCCAATAGTGAAAGGACCAAGGCAGAGACATCTCCAGCTCATCCCCTGTTTGGGTATCAGCCAGCACATCAACAACTTAAATCTAAGATCTACAGAGACACTCGCTGGAACATCTCAGCAAGCGAGAGTCCAAAAGTGGCAGGCTCAAACCCAGAACCTCAACCAATGGCTGATACCAAATGAGATACTTCCACCTGGGCACACAGAGGACTGGGCGACTTGGAAGGCGCTGAACAGACTGCGCTCTGGCACCACGAGATGCAGAGCCAACCTTCAGAAATGGGGCCACAAAGTGGAATCCTCGACATGCGAGTGTGGAGAAGAGCAAACCACTGACCACCTGCTGTAATGCAACCTGAACCCAGCCACATGCACAATGGGGGACCTCCTTGCGGCAACACCAGAGGCACTCCAAGTGGCCAGATACTGGTCAAAGGACATTTAATCAACTACCAAACTCACACATTTTGTATTTTCTCTGTTTGTTTGCTTTGTTCTGTTAGAAATGTAATATAATTGACTGGCTGCCCTGACACGAGAAATAAATAATGCTTGGGATGGGGGTGGGACTGAGAGGAGGGCCTCCTGCAATGCCCACAGTGTCCAAGCTGGTCTATAGAACCATTTCCATAAATAAAGTGAGATCACCCAGTTCTAAGTATAACTGGCCATTCCATCTCTGATGGGCACTTTGTGGGCTTCTCCTCTGTGAAAACCAAAGACCACAGCATTCAGTTTTCTTCCTGACTGGTACGCACTAGACTTATTCACATTTGTCAGCAGAAAGAGCAGTCCCTTGGACTATTCAATGGCATGCAATTCCTGACTGAAGCCAGCATTGCAGGAGCTGATGGAGAGTTCGCACAGAGCAATCTGGGGCCAAGTTTTCATAACAGGGCTCTCTTTTAATGGGCAAGTTGGCCTCCTTGGCGAGACGTAACCCGAGCGCTCCGTTGTCACGCTCAGCTGCCTGCGTGAACTTTTGCATTGAGATCTGCTGAAACAGGGATTTCTGAGCCTGCCCAATCATGATCAAGCTAAAGGCCTGAAGCCAAAAAGCATAGCAGGTGGTTTCCAAATAAGACATCTCTATCAGCTAGAGAGCTAGATATAAAGTAGAGCTCTCTGTTCAGCAGCTGAGGAGAAAAAGGAAAGTGCCCAAGGCTGCTAGGAATTGTAAGAGTTGAAGTCCAAACCACCTGGAGGGCCCAAGTTTGCCCAGGCCTGATGTAAACACACGAGACTTGTGTGTCATAGCATCTTCCCTCTTGCTATATTCTGCTCATTTAGTGCCCGTTTCCTGCATATTTTTTAAATACAAGAGCTAGTGATCTGTTTCACAGGGACTGACCTTTATGCAAGGCAAGCTTTGCTGCTATTCGCTCGCCTTTGTGGCATAAAGCCCAGTTCAGGCGACCTTTTAATCCTGAACTGGCCTGAATCCAGCAGATCTACATGATGAGGCTTCTCCCAATCCAATCATCGCTGGTTTTGGCTATTTTGTGATGTTGAAAACTTTTATTTGTGTGTGTGTCAGGAGTGACTTGAGAAACTGCAAGTCGCTTCTGGTGTGAGAGAATTGGCCGTCTGCAAGGACATTACCCAGGGGACGCCTGGATGTTTTGATGTTTTACCATCCTTGTGGGAGGCTTCCCTCATCTCCCCGCATGGGGAACTGGAGCTGACAGAGGGAGCTCATCCGCACTTCCCCCGGATTCGAACCTGCGACCTTTCGGTCTTAAGTCTTGCCAGCACAAGGGTTTAACCCATTGTACCACCGCTCCATGTTGAAAACTAAACTGTATATTGCTAAACTTGTAGTGGTCTCAGTGGCCCCAAACCTTTGGGTTGGTGTGCTGGTACGGCTGTACCAGAAGCTCCAACTTTATTTTCTTTCTGTTATCTGTTTTGCAGTCATAGGGCAGGCCTCCTGTCCATCATAATTAAGCTTTGGTTCCGCCCCTTGTTCTGGGCTCTGGGAGGGAAAGGAGCCATTTTTTGGGCAGTCTCACACAAGGAAACTAAACTATAGGACGTAGACCAGCTTGTCCCGTAGAATTTATTTATTTATTTACTTTATTTGTATACCGCTCTTCTCAGCCCTTAGGCGACTCAGAGCGGTTTACAACAATTTAGGTATACACAATACAAAATCATTAAGCATTAAAAACCATCCAGGGAAAAAAATAACATCCGGGGATACAGAAGCAGAAATTCCAGGAGAAAGGTCCCAAAAGCTCTGGCTGAGAGCTCACAGCCTCTCAGCCTCACAGCATCAGAGGGAACAGCCCTGAAGTTTCTAAGAATTCTTGAAGGGAGAACAGCATTACAGATCCACGGAACTCCAGCTGAAATATCTTCAAGCCTCGGCTGGTAGGTCTACTCGATACCCAGACGCATTTGGATCGGTAGTAGGTCCCACACCGATGAGGCATAGATAGAAAGCAGCCTGGGAGAGGTTAAAAAGGGTTTTTCCTACAGAGAAAGTTTAGTTAATCAAAGTCAGGTACCAGCCCATTGAGGACTAGACTAAGAAAGCCTTGAAGTGTTGTTTGAACCATTGAAGATTTGTTGTTTGTTCCATAATAAAGACTTTGTTGTATCATTAAAGACTCTAAAGACCATCACTTCAGAAAAATCCCTGAGAACCTCTCTTTGAGGCGCCCCTGGCTTCCTGTCGGGGCTTAAAGTATACATCCTATAGAAAAGTACAGCTGTTACAGGCCCAGCGCGACACAACAGTTGGTCTTCCTTATCACCTTTTTACCCACATTTCAGCAAAGAACAGAGACCATTCCATCTTCTCCCAAATACTTTACTCTGAATTATGGAAACAAATGCTGTCACTGCATTTTATTGTTGGGCTTTATGCTGGTTTGCACTGTACAATGGCCCTTGGCTGCAGATCAGCGATTACTGTATATACTCGAGTATAAGCCTAGTTTTTCAGCCCCCTTTTTAGGCTGAAAAAGCTCCAGTTTATACTCGATTCGAGATTATTTATTATTTTACTCTGTCTATTTATTATTGCTTATATTACATTTATTATTTTTCTCTATTATTATTATTATTATTACATATATTATTTTACTCTCTTCATTATTATGGGAAGGATAGGTGAGCACATTTACATGGAAGAAGGTGAGAATGATGGTTTAATCGGAGTTGGACAGTCTTATCTTAAATTACAGTTTTATGTAAATATCCAAAAGCATTTAACCTACTGAAGCCTCAATTAATGTAATTTTATTGGTATCTATTTTTATTTTGCATTTCCCACCCTTGGCTTATAGTCGAGTCAATACACTTTCCCAGTTTATTGTGGTAAAATTAGATGCCTCGACTTATATTCGGGTTGGCTTATACTCGAGTATATATGGTAATTTCATAAACAAATTAGTTAATGGATAGTTTGGGTGCTTGTGTATTCCTACCTGAAGGAGTGCACTGACATCCTCTTAGCTCAAATGTCTAGCAGATAAAGTGGAATAAATAGTAGTACAGAGTTCCCTCACTTATTGTGGGTGTTATGTTCCAGGACCACCTGCGAAAAGTGAAAATCTGCAAAGTATGCATATTGCGTTCCGAGGGTGAGACAGAAGCGAGGAGAGATTTAAAAGCACCATGCACTATTTTTTTTTGCTAGCTATCTCTGATTTGCTTTGCAATCTCTCTTGATTGGCAAGGGTGAAACCCTCTTCCACACTCCATCGTTGCAAGGAGGCGGAAATAGAATGAGATCTCAATTTTTTTTTGTCATGTCAGGAGCAACTTGAGAAACTGCAAGTCGCTTCTGGTGTGAGAGAATTGGCCGTCTGCAAGGATGTTGCCCAGGGGACACCCGGATGTTTTGATGTTTTACCATCCTTGTGGGAGGCTTCTCTCATGTCCCCGCATGAGAGCTGGAGCTGATAGAGGGAGCTCATCCACGCTCTCCCCGGATTCGAACCTGCAACCTGTCGGTCTACAGTCCTGCCGGTACAAGTGTTTAACCAAGTGTGCCACCGGTGGCTCGTAACTCTGGGCAATGGCAACCATTCATAAACTGGGAGGCAAAAACCCGCAAAACAGCAAGTCCGCGAAAAGTGAACTGTGAAGTAGCGAGGGAACACTGTATAACAGTAAAGAAATAAGATTTGCACTTGCTCCAACTTTCAATAAACGCTGAACATACGGGTGCATCTACACTGCAGAATCAATGCAGTTTGACACCACTTGAATTGCCATGGATCAATGCTATGGAATCCTGGGAGTTGTAGTTTTAGAAGGTCTTTACCCTTTTCTGCCAAAGGGTACCACTGTCTCAACAAGCTACAACTCCTATGATTCTATAGCATTGAGCCAAAGCAGTTAAAGCGGTGTCAAACTGGATTAACTCTGCAGTGTAGAATCACCCTGGGTTACTCAAGAGCAAAAAAAGTAAACTGGGGGAACATTATCTGGACCGAAGGCAGCATATCCTGGCATAGTGTGTCAGTTTTGTCCTGCAAATTAATTATTTGAAAATATTTTTTGCAAATGACTTGAAATAGATATATATTTGAAAAACAACAAAAGCAAAATTTGATTTTGCCATTTTATATAGAGCCACTGAGCTGCTGAACTTGCTGACCAAAAGGTTGGAGATTCTAATCCATGGAGCGGGGTGAGCTCCCGCTGTTAACCTCAGCTTCTGCCAACCTAGCAGTTTGAAAACATGCAAATGTGAGTATATCAATAGGTACCGCTGCAGCGGAAAGGGAATGTGCCTCATGCAGTCATGCTGGCCACATGACCTTGGAGGTGTCTACAGACAAAGCTGGCTCTTTGGTTTAGAAATGGAGATGAGCACCAACCCCCAGAGTCGGACAACCTTTACCTTTACCTATATAAGGAATACCTTTCTGCTATCTCTATAATGGGTTTTGAGCATCCTTGGGGCCCTGGAACCAAACCCCACAAGATATAGCAAAGTCTGTGTTGAATTATTTTATGGTTTTATATTATACTAGCCGTCCCCTGCCACGCGTTGCTGTGGCCCAGTCTGTATATGTGTTTTGTGTGTGTGTGTATGTATATATAGATATGTGTGTGTTTATATGTGTGTATATATTTGAGTATCTGTGTATATATGTGTGTTTGTTTATGTAGATAGATAGATAGATAGATAGATAGATAGATAGATAGATAGATAGATAGATATGTGTGTGGGGGGTATGTGTGGGTGTATATATGTGTGTGCATATGTGTGTGTAGATGTGTATATATGTGTGTATATATTTGTGTGTTTATAAGTGCATATGTATATTGTGTATATGTGTGTGCTTGTCTTTATGCATATTTGTGTTTATATATGTGTATGTATGTGTGCATGTGTATATGTATTGCGCTTGTGTGTATGTGTGTGCTTGGGTATATATATATGTATGTGCATGTATGTGTGCATGTGTATATGTATATGAGTGTGTGTGTGTATATATATGGTGTATTTTGGGGGTTTTTAAGTCTGTTCTGCTGAGGGGTGTTTTTTTTGTATTTTTAGGGGTGATGAGCACTCGTTGGACTGTTAGGTGTATTGTGTCCAAATTTCGTGTCAATTCGTCCAGTGGTTTCTGAGTTATGTTAATCCCACAAACGAACATTACATTTTTATTTATATAGATGTCAATGTTTTAAATGTTTTTATGATGTTGTTAGGCATGGAATTGTTGCCTTGTGAACTGCTTTGAGCGGCCTGCGAGCTGAGAAGGGTGGTATATAAAGATGCAGCTTTCCTTTTTTCCCAGTTGAAAAACTCTAGGTAGATCAGTGGTTCTCAACCTGGGGGTAGGGACCCCTGGAGGGGTCGCGAGGGGGTGTCAGAGGGGTCACCAAAGACCATCAGAAAACACAGTATTTTCTGTTGGTCATGGGGGTTTTGTGTGGGATGTTTGGGCCAATTCTATCATTGGTGAGGTTCAGAATGCTCTTTGATTGTAGGTGAACTATAAATCCGAGCAACTACAACTCCCAAATGTCAAGGTTGGTTTTCTCCAAACTCCACTAGTGTTCACATTTGGGCATATTCTATTGTAGGTGAGGTTCAGAATGCTCTTTGATTGGAAGTGAACTATAAATCCCAGCAACTACAACTCCCAAATGTCAAGATCTATTTTCCCCAAACTCCACCAGTGTTCACATTTGGGCATATTGAGTATTCGTGCCAAGTTTGGTCCAGATCCATCATTGTTTGAGTCCACAGTGCTCTCTGGTTGTAGGTGAACTATAACTTCCAAACTCAAGCTCAATGCCCACCAAACCCTTTCAGTATTTTCTGTTGAGTTCTGTGTGCCAAGTTTGGTTTAATTCCATTGTTGGTGGAATTCAGAATGCTCTTTGATGGTAGGTGAACTATACATCCCAGCAACGAAAACTCCCAAATGACAACATCAATTCCCCCATTCGTGGACCTCTGCTCATCGCTTTCTCGCGAGCGTCTCGTTCTAGTCTTTTTCGCCTTCTTCTGTCGTTGCGCCTTCTCTCTTTTGCGTCCATTCCACGGCTCTGCGCGCTGTGTATTGTTCGTTCTTTCTTTGGGATTTTGTTCGGGCCTCCGACCAAGTCAGGGGTGCTTTGAATGCAATATTCCTGCTTCTTGGCAGGGGGTTGGACTGGATGGCCCATGAGGTCTCTTCCGACTCTTTGATTCTACATGATAGAATCATGTTGTGATTCTATCACAACATGAGGAACTGTATTGAGGGGTCGCGGCATTAGGAAGGTTGAGAAACACTGCTATATTCCATTCAGACAAGGAGTTAGAAAGCAAACATTTAAAGAAATCACAGACCCAAATGATCAACTGCTGCCAACAGAGATAGACAATTCTAATAGTCCATTCCAGCAAAACAACAAGAAGAAGTCTGAGTGGGGTCTGACCTGGTGAAAAGTCCTTTGCCTCCAGGCAAGGCCCAGCTAGAACGGGGAGTCTCTTTTGCACAAAATGGAGCATTCTGGAGACTGGAGCAAAATGCGACACCAGGCAATGTTATACCCATCTTGTTTCACCCAAAAAGGGAAAGACTATAAAGGAAATCTAGCAATGACCTTGGTAGAGGGAGGAAAACAGAGAGGCAAGGGAGTGAAAGAGGCAGTCCACACCCTCTACGCCCGGCCTAATTTCTGTGTTTCGTCCTCCCCTTCGGAAGATGGCAATGATGCCCGCTCCCTGGCAGAGAATTGCTCTACCCGGTGCAGAGAGAGAAGCCGGCTTGCCATTTGAGCAGCCGGGTGTGTCTGATCCCCAAAGAGGGGCTGCTTTTATCCAAAGGGGAGGGACACACTGTGCATGCATGTACCACAAACCACCCTCTTGCACAGAATGTGCCCAGCTTTCACGCCTCACCTTTTGAGTTCCCAAGCCAAAGAGGCTGAGGAGGGAATGCATATGAGTCATGCTTATTTAACCCTTGAGCCAGATGCCCTGGTTTCACAGCTTGAGCCTCCTCACTCAGCACATTGATTTGCTCCAGAGCTGCATCCCTGCCTCCAAGGAGGGATGCAGGATGTATTTCCCCCTCTTTGGTCCTTCTCACCTGGAACAGCTCAGGCAGCAAGGATGATGCCGAGAAGCCCTCCGGTGTCCTCCTCTCTTTGGCGATGCTTTGGGCCAATGGCCGAAGGTGCAGCAGAGTCTGCGGTCTCTGTTCAGCGTCCTGTCACCAAGCCAAGAAAGACAGAGGAAATAACATTAGAAGGAGAGAGAGACAAGAGCCCAGCATCCCAGCTGGGGATGGAGAGGAGAAGGGAGAGATCCATGCCTCCATGCCCATCACCTGCTCCAATGTCTTCTTCCATATTGCTCAGCCCGTGATGCTCCCCTGCAACCTTGTGGGAAAGGAGGCTGGGCTGATGGGAGGGGATGGGCACAGGGCTGCCCAGGCGCCAGCAGCTGCGTACTTTGCGGTTCTCTCTCTCTCTCTCTCTGCGCTGCCTTCTTAAAGAGACAGAGCACAGGGATTGGCCTGGGCAGGAGCTGGACCACTTCCCCTTCTCCTTGGGAGAGATCCTGCCTTCATCACCGGCTTTGAGACATATTTATAAAAGGGTTTCTCGCACGCCTTCATCTTCCACACCAGGCAACGTCCCTGTGTTTTTGCAGGCACATGAGCAGAGATGCTTGAAACCCGTGGCAACCTGGGGACCATTCACATTACTCTGTCAAGATTGACAACAGAATTAGGGAGGCCTATTCAACCCATTTTAAATTGTCATGTTGCTCTAGGAAGTTGTTCTGTTGGGTTGTTGTAGGTCTTTCCGGGCTATATGTCCATGTTCTAGAGGCATTTTCTCCTGACGTTTCGCCTGCATCTATGGCAAGCATCCTCAGAGGTAGTGAGGTCTGTTGGAACTAGGAAAATAGGGTTTATATATCTGTGGAATGACCAGGGTGGGACAAAGGACTCTTGTCTGCTGGAGCTAGGTGTGAATGTTTCAACTGACCACCTTGATTAGCATTTAATGGCTTGGAAGTGCCTGGGGGGAATCCTTTTGTTGAGAGTGATTTGATGTGCCTGATTGTTTCCTCTCTGTTGTTTTGCTGTTGTAATTTTTGAGTTTTTTAATACTGGTAGCCAGATTTTGTTCATTTTCATGGTTTCTTCCTTTCTGTTGAAATTGTCCACATGCTTGTGGATTTCAATGGCTTCTCTGTGTAGTCTGACATGGTGGTTGTGAGAGTGGTCCAGCATTTCTGTGTTCTCAACAAAATCTGGCTACCACTATTAAAAAACTCAAAAATTACAACAGCAAAACAACAGAGAGTAAACAATCAGGCATATCAAATCACTCTCAACAAAAGATTCCCCCCAGGCACTTCCAAGCAATTAAATGCTAATCAAGGTGGTTTTTTTGGGCTATATGGCCATGTTCTAGAGGCATTTCTCCTGACTTTTCACCTGCATCTATCGCAAGCATCCTCAGAACTCTAGAATTAGAACAGCACAACAACAGAGAAGAAACAAACAAGGACATCTAATCACCTCTCAACAAAGGATTGCTCCAGGCACTGCCAGGCAATCAAATGCTAATCAAGGTGGTCAGTTGAAACATTCACACCTAGCTCCAGCAGACAAGAGTCCTTTGTCCCACCCTGGTCAATCAGCGAAACGTCAGGAGAAAATGCCTCTAGAACATGGCCATATAGCCCGAAAAAACCTACAACAATCCAGTGATTCTGGCCATGAAAGCCTTCGACAATACAGTTGTTGTTGTTGTTTATTCGTTCAGTTGCTTCTGACTCTTCATGACCTCATGGACCAGCCGACATCAGAGCTCCCTGTTGGCCGTCACCACCCCCAGCGCCTTCAGAAGAAAGGCATCAAAATAAGCATGGGGTAATCCGGGAGTCCCCGGTGGTGCAGTGGGTTAAAGCGCTGAGCTGCTGAGCTTGTTGACTGAAAGGTTACAGCCCCAGCTTCTGCCAACCTAGCAGTTTGAAGACATGCAAATGTGAGTAGATCAATAGGTACTGCTCTGGCAGGAAGGTAACAGCGCTCCATGCAGTCATGCTGGCCACATGAACTTGGAGGTGTTTACGGACAACGTCGGCTCTTTGGCTTAGCAATGGAAATGAGCGCCACACCCCAGAGTCGGACACGACTGGACTTAATGTCGGGGGAAAACCTTGACCTTTACCTAACAAAATGAAATAAACAGTTACAAAATAACATAATGAAGTGTTTGAACACAATGGGTGAGCCAAATGCACAGGATAAAAATGGATAAAACCCTGGATGAGATAATAGTGGGAAAGTGTGTTAGATCTTCATTAGTGGGGGGAGTGCATCATGAGGACAGAACTGTAGTTGGAACAGACAGAAATGGGATATATGCTCACTCGCCAAAGGCACATGGCAAGAGCCAAGTTTTTAGATCTTTCTTAAAAGCTGCCTGGGTAGGGGCTTGCCTAATCTCACTAGGTAGCATGTTCCAAAGCCAAGGGGCCACAGCAGAGAAGGCTCTCTCCCTCGTTCCCACAAGCCATACTTGTGATGGAGATGGGGATGAAAGGAGGGCCTCCCCAGAGGATTGGAGAGATTGTACAGGTTTACCTTCCAGCCCCCTTGTCCTTTGTCAGCCCCTCTTCCTTTTTCCTTCCATTTTCCCCAGCATCATTGTTTTCTCTAAGCTTTCCTGTCTTCTCATGATGTGGCCAAAGGACTTCATCTTTGCCTCTAATTTCCTTCCCTCCAGTGAGCAGTCGGGCTTTATTTCCTGAAGTATGGACTGGTTGGATCTTCTCACGGTCCAAGGCACTCTCAGGATTTTCCTCCAACACCACAGTTCAAAAACATCTCTCTTCCTTCGCTCAGCCTTCCTTATGGTCCAGCTCTCACATCCGTAGGTTACTACAGGGAATACCATTGCTTTAACTATATAGACCTTCATTGCCAGAGTGATGTCTCTACCGTTCACTATTTTATCGAGATTGGACATTGCTCTCCTCCTAAGAAGGAGACGTCTTCTGATTTCCTGACTGCAGTCTGCATCTGGAGTCATCTTTGTACCCAGAAATACAAAGTCTGTCACTGCCTCCATATTTTCTTCCTCTATTTGTCAGTTGTCAATCAGTCCGGTTGCCAGAATCTTGGTTTTTTTTAATGTTTAATTGCAACCCAGATTTTGCTCTTTTTTGTTTCATCTTGGTTAGAAGACTCCTCAGCTCCTCCTCGCTTTCAGCCATCAAAATGCTATCATCTGCATATCTAAGGCTGTTCATGTTTCATCCAGCATTTTCAACTCCAGCTTTGGATTCATCAATCCCTGCATGTTGCATGATGTGTTCGGCATACAAGTTGAATAGGCGCTTGAGGGTGGCCATGGCCAAGAGGGAGCTCTGGTCTGGTCTGGTCCAGGAGGTCACGAAGAGTTGAAAGTGACTGAATGAATAAACAACAGAACACCTATTCCTTGCTGTCTTACATTTTCTGTGAACAACAGTTGTGACAGCTAAATGCCACTGAATAGTCCAATCCTGTGCATATTTACTCAGAAGTAAGCTCTCTTGAAGAGCCAGCGTGTGGTGGTTTAAGTCCAGGACTATGACTCTTGAGACCAAGTTTCGAATCCCTGCTCATCCACGAAAACCCACTGGGTGACCTTGAAAAAGTCATAGTGACTGAGAGGAAAGATGTGGCAAATGTCCTCTGAACAAATCTTGCCAAGAAAACCCTAGGAGAGAATTGCAACCCAACAAGGTATGTAGCATGTTCTCTTGAGTTGAATGGGGCCATTTCCAAAAGGAGTGGGCACTGGGCAGCATCCAAACACATAGACCTTGGTTGTTAAGCTTCCCTTGTTTGAAAAATGATTTGACGAAGAGGATGACTCACAGCCTCTTGCTGCATTCATTCTCCTTTCCCTCTCCTGCATGCAGAACGCCTTCTGCACAGGAATATATGCAGGAGTGGATCCTGCTCTAAAGATATAGGACTTATTCTAACTGTGGGCTGGAGGATTATTTTTAGTTAGTTATCTATTCCTGGTGGCACGACTTTTTTTGCGGTGGTGGCACTGTGTGCTCATTGTGTGCGAGAAATTATGCCGTCGCTCACTGTAGGGTCTCCCATGTCTGATAGGCTTTTGCAGAGGAACCAAACTAAATGTGCCAAATGGCAACTGGGCAGCAGCAGAAATGGAAGGTGAAACTAATAGAAGATCCCTCAAAGACAATGGCAGCAGCACTATAGCTAACACATGCTGATAATGTACAGAGGGAGGCATGATATGGAACAATGGCTTCAAACTACAAGAAAGGAGATTCCATCTGAACATGAGGAAGAACTTCCTGACTGTGAGAGGTCACAGTTTCAAATCCAGGGAGAGCGCGGATGAGCTCCCTCTATCAGCTCCAGCTCCTCATGTGGGGACATGAGAGAAGCCTCCCACAAGGATGATAAAGCGTCAAAACATCCAGGCATCCCCTGGGCAACATCCTTGCAGACGGCCAATTCTCTCACACCAGAAGCGACTTGCAGTTTCTCAAGTTGCTCCTGACACGACAAAAAAAAGTAGTGACAGCCAAGTCCTAGATTGTCCAAGATCAGAACCTTTGTCCTTTGAGTCTTACACCTTTTGTCCCGCACAGGACTGGATACTTGAGTTAATCAATAACTCATCAGCAGATCTGCACCATTGTTTCCACATTGACCGGGTCCTCCTAATGAGCATCTCTGCAATGGATTGGTCCTTTAAACTAACCAATCACTGTCTGTCATTCTTTGTGTTTTGGGAAACTCCTCTGGCAGGCAGTGGCATAAAGGGAACCTGCGGCCAATCCGGACACAGATCCTAACCTGCCTCTTTTTCAGCCAATCTGGGGAGGGAGTGGAAAGTATTAATAGCTGCCAGAATTGTATAGAATACCATGCATTTCTCGGTATGTTAATGCTTGTACATTTTTGAAGCAAATTACTCATATTTGCATCGTTTTTGGCTGAAACTTCTGTGGCTTGTTTTCAACCTGGTGAGTTTGTTTCTCTGTCCTGGCTGATCTGATTTAGCATATGCTCGCCGGGCACGTATTCTGTAACTGTGGTCCTAGCTAAATCACTACATATTCACATATATTCTGGCCCTCACTTTAATTTGCCGTTTAAATACAGCAACCATGAGGTCAGAAATGAGGCATGCTAAGAGACTGTAACTTCTTCTCTTTCTAGCATAACTATTGGTAAAATTAATTTAGTAACCTTTCATTTTCATGTTCAGGTCTGTCCTGAACAGCTGTTTTTGGAGTCCAACTAAAACCGTAATATTAACAAAAATGTATATAGTGTTGAAATTTTTCAAGATGTTTTACAACAAAAAAGGAACATAGGTCTGACTGGCCTAATGCTTCACATATGAAAATATTATGTAAATGAGGAATATTAATAATATATTAGCTAATCAGCTGAGCTTCAGATTAACTTCCTCTTTCATTCTCCGCATCCTCTGCAAGGCTCCCTTATTAGTAACCTTAATGACATTTCCCCCACTCTATCCTTTTCATTTTCTCTGTTAAATGGCTGTAATACAGATTTGAATGTCTTATTAGCTATTAGATATTGAGGAGAATATATAAAAAACACAGACTGTAATGCAAAATGTAATAGACAGGTCAATTCCTCTTTGGCTTGGGAAGTTCTAAAGAAAGGTGGCAGGAAAACAATAAAGTCTGTTATCAAGACAACAGACGAATGCGTCTGAATCTCTCCCCTGGGTATTATTGCTCTCTGCTCCTCCTCTCAATGACTCATCCCACTTCAATTTATTTCCTAGTAGAAGAGCAAAGAACATCTAGGCACGAAGCAGCTGCGTTGGGAATGAAAAGACCTGGAATGCCATTAAATATAAAGCAAAGCACAATATGCCCAAATGTATCGCCCAGGCAATTATGGTTGATAGCAGACATCATTCACAAGGACTCTGTAAGACAGAATTTATTTTGTACTTTGCACCAATGTGAAACAAGATGGAGAGGCAGCATGGTATAGTGGTTTGAGTGTTGTAATATGAGTGTGGATTATAGGGTTTGAATTCTTGGGCAAGTCACACTATCTCAACCTCAGAGGAAGACAATGGAAAATCCCCTATGGACAAATCATGCCAAGAAAACTCTGTGATAGGGTTGGCGTAGAGATGCAATTAGTCATAAATGACGTGAAGACACACACTTACTTACTTACTTAGGTGATCCCTCATAGTCCGAGGATGATGGTCCTCCAAGTTCGGTGTCCTGGGGGTGGGTTCGTAGGTGGCTGTGGAGCCCTATTCTTGATCTGCAACTTCTCCCACAGTGAGGACACTGGTTTCCAAGTGGGAGGCGGTCTCGGTCAGGGTTGGCTTGATGCGCCTTCCTCTTGGCACGTTTCTCTTTTTCACCCTCCATTCGTGCCTCTTCAAATTCTGCAGCACTGCTGGTCACAGCTGACCTCCAGCTGGAGCAGTCAAGGGCCAGGGCTTCCCAGTTCTCAGTGTCTATGCCAGAGTTTTTAAGGTTGGCTTTGAGCCCATCTTTAAATCTCTTTTCCTGCCCACCAACATTCTGTTTTCCATTCTTGAGTTCGGAGTAGAGCAACTGCTTTGGGAGACGGTGGTCGAGCATCCGGACAACGTGGCCGGTCCAACGGAGTTGATGGCGGAGGACCATTGCTTTGATGCTCATGGTCTTTGCTTCTTCCAGCATGCTGACGTTTTATTTATTTATTTATTTCACATATTTCTACCCCGCCCTTCTCAACCCCCAAGGGGGGACTCAGGGCGGCTTACAAAAGGCACAATTCGATGCCTACACAATAATACAGATAAACATATATAAACAGCAATTAAAACAATTATAACAGTTAAAAACAATAAATTATAACTCACAATCAATAAAAAAATCAATCTTATGCTCAACGTTCGCCAACTCAGAGTCCATAAATTCATTCCACCTTGTCCATTCCTATCAGTCGTCGTAGTCCTTTATTTATCTGCCAGATTACCCAAATGCCTGGTCCCAAATCCACATTTTTAATTTCCTTCTAAAGGAAAGGAGGGATGTCGATGATCTAATTTCCTCGGGGAGTGAATTCCACAAGTGAGGGGCCACCACCGAGAAGGCCCTGCTCCTCGTTCCCGCCAGTCTCACTTGTGATAGAGGCGGAGCCGAGAGCAGGGCCTCCCCAGAAGATCTTAAACTCCAAGGCGGGCGTTTGTCCGCCTGTCTTCACAAAGAGATTTGCAGGATTTTCCGGAGGCAGCACTGATGGAATGATTCCAGGAGTTGCATGTGACGCCGGTCCTCAAACACTCTCTGCTTCATTCGGAAAAATGCTGCACTCACAGAGCTCAGGCGGTGTTGTATTTCAGTGTCAATGTTGACTTTGGTGGAGAGGTGGCTGCCAAGGTAGCGGAAATGGTCAACTAATGTTACACCATTAAGCTGTATCGCTGGCATTGGAGAGGGGTTGGCTGGTGTGTGCTGGAACAGCACTTTGGATTTCTCGATGTTCAGTGACAGGCCAAGCTTCTTGTATGTTTCTGCGAAGGTGTTTAGAGTGGCTTGTAGATCTTCTTCTGAATGTGCACAGACGACGTTGTCATCAGCATGCTGGAGTTCTATAACAGATGTTGTTGTAACCTTGGTTTTGGCTTTCAGTCTGCTGAGGTTAAACAGCTTGCCATCTGTCTGATAGATGATTTCCACTCCACTGGGGAGCTTCCCATCAACAAGGGAAGTATAATCTAGGAATAATCAGGATTTCTATTAATTCAGTGAGCCTAATTAGAGTAGCTATAGAAAGGTAGCCTGAAGAATGATTTAGTGGAAATAATTTGTAGGGACACCATCTTTTCAAATCTAATCAAACATAGTTTTTCACAATACATCCAGGATCCTTTCAAAATACAGTAAAGGTCAGATTGTCATCTCTACAGAGTACAGGTAAGCCTTGATTTACATTAAACTCATCTCCTTGGATTTGCAATGGAAATCGAGCCAGGGAACCACTGGAGGCTGGGAAAATGCATTTCGATGTAGAATTGATCCTTTAATACCTAAGGTCCGGCACTTTAGCATGGCCCTGCACTCTACAATCCTGACATTATAAAGCCCAAGGATATTACTCTCTCGACCCTGCCAGTGAAGTTTGCATTTTCCCTTAGCTCTATCTAGGAATTTTGCACAAACTCAGAGCCCTCTGAACTCAGCACTTTTATTGCTCCCATGGTACTGTTTTCATGATGTTATGTTTTGTGATATATTTCTATTTGGCTTTGTTTTGTTTTTATTTCATTGTATTACCTTTTAACTCTGTGCTCTCTTGGCTTGTCCCTTTGTAAGCCGCCCCGAGTCCCTTTGGGGAAATGGAGGTGGGTATAAATAATTATTATTATTAGAAACACAACAAGATGAGTCCACAGCAGACATTCTGCTGGCTGTTGTATTGGATCACACGTCGGACACTTCCCAAGTGTCTAGGACTGTGTGATGTATCGGCGAATAATGCTCGCAGATCCCAGTAAGGTGGCCTTCTGCAGCTGGCAGATGGTAATTTTGTCAGCAACGATTGTGTTTAAGTGCAGGCCAAGGTCTTTAGGCACTGCACCCAGTGTGCCAATCACCACTGGGACCACCTTAACTGGCTTGTGCCAGAGTCTTTGCAATTCGATCTTTAAATCCTCATATCGTGTCAGCTTTTCCAGTTGTTTCTCTTCAATCCTGCTGTCGCCTCGGATTGCAACATTGACAATCCATACTTTGTTTTTTAACACGATTGTGAGGTCAGGAGTATTGTGCTCCAAAACTCTGTCTGTCTGAAGCCGGAAGTCCCAGACTATCTTGATGTGTTAATTCTCTGTAACTTTTTTCTGGCTTGTGATCCTACCAGTTGCGGCACAAGTTCCAATGAATCGTCTGAGCATCAGTGTTATGTAGTCTGTTGGCGCGATCTTCTTGCAGCAGGTGAGGATGTGATCAATCGTTTCATCTGCTTCCTTGCAGAGTCTATACTTGGGATCTGTTGTTGACTTTTCAATTCTGGCTTTGATGGCATTGGTTCTAATGGCTTGGCCCTCAGTCTCCTTTTTCAAAGTTCCATTTGTTGTTGTTGTTGTTCTTGTTGTTGTTGTTCTTATTATTATTATTGGTGAAATAGCCGCAAAGTTAGCAATTTTATGTGACCCACTATCAATATAAAAGAAGTTTAAAGTCTTTAAAAAGTCGATCATGTAAACAGGTAACAGCCACTCTTTATAGTGATGGCAAGATTCCAGTTTCTTCCCTACGTGATCCCTCTTTCAAACAGGCAAAGGGAAAAACGAAATTACCAGCAACATCAAAACTGCAGCTACCTTATCTTTCTACACATTGTGGGTGAGTCCTTCATTCATGGT
The DNA here is from genome assembly GCF_025583915.1 of Anolis sagrei ordinatus. Classification (NCBI taxonomy): domain Eukaryota; kingdom Metazoa; phylum Chordata; class Lepidosauria; order Squamata; family Anolidae; genus Anolis; species Anolis sagrei. Next base: position 8,051,769 of record NW_026847438.1, read on the forward strand.
TTGTTCGTTCATTCATTTCTGGAGAAACCTTGTAAACCTGAAATGTTGTAAGCTGAGGCAATGTCAATTGCTTTGTTCTCCAGAATCTAGTGAAGGATCACTTCATCCATCCACCACCTACAGCTCTTTTATTGTCACATTCTGAGATCTCAGCAGGATGTGTAGCAAGATGTAGTGCTGTTAAAAGGGTCTGTGCCCGGTGAAGGAAAGCCACAGGTTTATTATGATTTGGTCAAAAAGAATGCAAGTACAAGCAATTTGGTTCAAACAGGATAAGTATAAATGTACAGAGAAATACAGGACATCTTATCCATTCTGACAGCTATTCATATGAGGATTGAATGAAAAGTAATGCCTCCATCTTCATAACTCCTCAACAGATGGCAGTACTGGTATGCGGCAGGTACTGGCTTGTTCAGTAGACTCTCCTCTACAGTTCCATTTTGGTGGGAAGCCTTAGCATTGAATGGTTGTGTTGTTAAAGTGCAAAGTATGGAACCCTGCGCAGATGGTTGGTCAATGTGACTTAAGCAATGTGCATTCATTGATTTCTTGACAGCAGAAGGTGTCACCCCAAAGGAGATTCATCAGAGAATGCAAGCTGTTTATGGTGATTGTGTTGATGTGAGTACTGTGCATCATTGGGCGAGTAAGTTTAAAGATGTTGAGGTGGGAACATCTGACTTGCATGACAAACAAAGAGTTGGACGTCCTGTGACAGCAACCACCGAGTTTCACAAGCAAAAGGTTGACAGATTGATTCAGGATGATTGTCGTATCACTCAGAGAGAAATTTCAAGCATAAAGGCATTTCACAAGAACGTGTGGGTCACATTATTGCTCTTGGCTATGACCTGTCGGTCTTCAGTCCTGCCAGAACAAGGGTTTAACCCATTGTGCAAAAGATCATGCAAGGAATCCTGCAAAAGAGAGAAACAAAATGGGGTTGTGAGAATGGGCCAGCGTGTACATTTTTTCTGTGCTCTCCTCCAGTACATCTATCAGTGTTTCAGCTTCTCTATTATTCTGGTTATTGCTGAGTTCAAGGGCACCCCCCCCCCTCTTTGCCAGCAGCTACCCTCCTGCTGGTTTCCCATCTCCTGTTTCACACTGATGCTCATTTTTCTCCTTCACACCGATGTGTCACAGGGTGATATTTGTCTATCTCTCACACTGTGCTGTCTTCCTTTACATTGTTTCTGATCTATTTGAGCAGCCTTTCATCTTCATTACCAACTTGGAGCTGCGTGTTTGTGTATATTTGAAAAATATGTCATTAACGAAGAGAGTAAGTAAATTTCAAGTGTCTAGTTTCTATCCCAAACCTGTTGGTTAGTGAAATAATTTCCTATGGAACACTTTGACTTTCCTAGTTTTCAGTGTCATGTTTTGGTGTATCTCATTCACACATGGATCTTTTGCCTACTATGCGTTTAACTTTCCATAATCAAACACACAACTCCAAGCAGAATATGTGTTGTGACTCAACTGGAACCACAGAGTGCCTCTGATGAGGATGATGGTTCAAAATGTCCCTGTTATAGTCAATGAGGAACAGGCTGTGGAAGTTCAGTTTCCCACAGCAAGGAATGAGTTTGTTGATACTGAAACTAGCCAGATGGAAGTGCAAATTGACTCAGAAAAGGAGGGCAGTTCTCAGCCTGATAATGAACAGGAAGGCAAACTGGATAACACTAACGAACAGACTGATCTTGACGAAACGGGAACCTTAGATCGTGCTGTTTGGAATTCAGAGTTCGAAGGAGTGTGAGAATAGCTAACAAGAAGGAGGTCAGAGGCCAAAGAAACGCCTTCATGTTTTGCAAAGGGTATTAAGCAGTGTGGTTGGGACCAAACCTTTGTCAGAGCAACTTTACGTTAACCAAGAAGTTTGCATTTTGCTTGTCTGGATTTATCTTGCAGTTCTTGTGTTCATGGTCTCAGGACTCAGTCGTGTTCTCATGGGATTTTACCTTGCTAGTGCCTTTTTGGATCATGCTTCCAAGTGTTATTTTGTATTGATCTTTACTTTTGCTTTTAAGAACTTTTTCTTTTACTTTTTAATAAACCATAAAGACTTCTGGCTGTGTGCAGTTTGTTTTCAGCAAAATGAACCTATTCTGAGGTACGACAATATGAACACATGACAGAGAAATAAAGACATGTATAGTGGGCCTTCCACATTTGCGGATTTCACTTTTGTGGATTTGTTTTCACATATGTACTTAATTTTCTCTTTAGGAACCTCTAGGTCCATCAGTGTGGCTCAATGGCCAACATCCACTACAGAATTGTGCTGCAGGGGTTTGTGTTGATGTACCAGTTATATGGGCCAGTTAATTGGGCGGAGTGACTTTGCTTCGTTATTGATCCAGTTTGGACATTAAGGGTGCATCTACACTGTAGAATGAATGCATTTTGACGTTATTTTAATTGCCATGGCTCAATGTTACATAATCCCTGGATTTGCAGTTAGATGCACTATTTGTCAGAAAAAGCTTGCAAAACTACAACTATTATCCTTCTGTAGCATTGAGCCATGGCAGCTAAAGTGGCCAAAATCACCTGGTGGGTTTCCATGTCCATCCAGTCATAGTTCTATGCTCAAGCCACAATACCGTGTTGGCTCAATCATTGAAATAGTTAATTACCAGCAGGATGCCATATTTTACATGTCGCCACTCTTTTTAGTTACACAGTGTTCTGTTTCTTTATTAGTTTGAGTCTTCTTGACATTTAGATGACAGTTTCTTCTGTCTGTTAAGATATTTAGTGGAAACATTTGTTATGAATTTGTAGGTCTGTTCAGTGCAAAGCCATAACAACCACGAATATCTCCTGAATAAGCTCAAAAAGGAATGAAATGAAAATACAAACACATTTTGTTGGGTAGACTTGGTCCAGGAAGGAAACTTGCAAATATGAAACAAACAAATGAACAGTGTCACAACTGTCAGGCCCCAAAGGAAGGAGGGGTTTATTATTTGCTTCTCGTGGTTTATTCAAGATCCTTGGGTATGAATATGTGTGTGTGCATAAGAGAGAAATCATTGGTGTTGCAGATCCTTCCTCCATCTATTGTTCCCTATGATCATCAAGTTTGCAGACGACACCAAATTGGGAGGGATAGCCAATACTCCAGAGGACAGGAGCAGGATTCAAAACAATCTTGACAGATTAGAGCAGGGGTCCTCAAACTAAGGCCTGGAGGCCGGATGCGGCCGTCCAAGGTCATTTACCCGGCCCTCGCTCAGGGTCAACCTAAGTCTGAAACAACTTGAAAGCACACAACAACAACAACAACAACAACAACAATCCTATCTCATCAGCCAAAAGCAGGCCCACATTTCCCATTGAAATACTAATAAGTTTATATTTGTTAACATTGTTCCTCATTTTAATTATTTTATTGTTTTTAAGTGTTTTTACACTACAAATAAGATATGTGCAGCGTGCACAGGAATTCATGTTTTATTTTTCAAATTATAATCCGGCCCTCCAACAGTTTGAGGGACTGTGACCTGGCCCTCTGCTTAAAAAGTTTGTGGACCCCTGGATTAGAGAGATGGGCCAAAACTAACAAAATGAAGTTCAACAGTGACAAATGCAAGATACTCCACTTAGGCAGAAAAAATGAAATGCAAAGATACAGAATGGGGGACAATGCCTGGCTCGAGAGCAGTACGTGTGAAAAAGATCTTGGAGTCCTCGTGGACAACAAGTTAAACATGAGCCAACAATGTGATGTGGTGGCAAAAAAAAGCCAATGGGATTTTGGCCTGCATCAAGAGGAGCATAGTGTCTAGATCTAGGGAAGTAATGCTACCCCTCTATTCTGCTTTGGTTAGACCACACCTGGAATATTGTGTCCAATTCTGGGCACCACAATTCAAGAGAGATGTTGACAAACTGGAATGTGTCCAGAGGAGGGCGACTAAAATGATCAAGGGTCTGGAGAACAAGCCCTATGAGGAGTGAAAGAGCTGGGCATGTTTAGCCTGAAGAAGAGAAGGCTGAGAGGAGATATGATAGCCATGTATAAATATGTGAGAGGAAGTCACAGGGAGGAGGGAGCAAGTTTGTTTTCTGCTTCCCTGGAGACTAGGACGCAGAACAATGGCTTCAAACTACAAGAAAGGAGATTCCATCTGAACATGAGGAAGAACTTCCTGACTGTGAGAGCCGTTCAGCAGTGGAACTCTCTGCCCCGGAGTGTGGTGGAGGCTCCTTCTTTGGAAGCTTTTAAACAGAGGCTGGATGGCCATCTGTCAGGGGTGATTTGAATGCAATATTCCTGCTTCTTGGCAAGGGGTTGGACTGGATGGCCCATGAGGTCTCTTCCAATTCTTTGATTCTATGAACCCTTGACAATATACAACCTCAAGGCTTCCATAGAAATCAATGCAGCTCTCAGTCCCCAAAATATAATCCACCCATCATTTAAATATTCATCTGTCCAAGTTACATGTAAAAAGCTGAGTCAATGTTTACTTAATAATAAGAAACAATTCTAAAGGCTTCTTGGATTAAAAACATATTCTTTTAATTAAATAAATATGTGGGAAAATCTTAGAAAAAGGAAGAAGTAAAAACAAATAGAACATTGCATTTAACTTTGCATTTTAAATAGAACACATAATTTAACCCATTATAATACTATTTTAAAAAATGAACCTAAAATCAGAGACTAATTTTAGTTTCACTTGTATGTCATTTTAGTTTTTCTGGTCCAATATTATCTTTGTTCAAATATATTTTTTCTATTGTTTTAAGTGCTTCAAAAATATACAAATGCTATCAGAACAAAGACACCAGAAGAGAGAAAATGAAATGAGAGTTTACACTATAATCAATAATGGCTCTACACCATTCAGCTTGCTGGAAAACATTATCTGTCTCCACAAGTCTTTCAATGTACTGGATAGTAGTTTATATTTCATATTTTTCAAGCTCTCTGCCACCCAATCAGGGGTTGAACGAAGAAACAGTAACACTTTCCCTTGACACATTCTCATGCTATCAATGCACAGCTATTGCAGAGGTTGGGCAGACATGGATCAACATCTGGGGTTGTAGGAAACAAGTTATGCTTGGTAAAATGCATCTAATCCATGCATGGATGAACTTCGACCCTCCAGGTGTTTTGGATTTTAACTCCCATAATTCTTAACAGCTGGTAAGTCCAAAACACCTGGAGGGCCAAAGTTTGCCTATGCCTGACCTAATCTCTGCACTATGCACCATCCAGACAAAACACGAATATTGTTACTACAGTAAAAAAGTCAGTTCAAGACTACAAGTTTTCAAGATTTACAGATGTTTGCTTTACAGATGCTGATGTCTACCTTTTCATATCAGACTATGTTAGATAAGTATATGAACAATGCATTAAAAACATTGCTCAAAATAAGCCAAATTAGTTTCTTTCTGAAAAGCAGGAAAAAAGAGGTAGCCAACACAAAACATTATAGTCGAACACTTCTCAAAAATAAGCATTTCTCCTAACTTGCAACTTGAATTATAGAGAAGTTTGTTAAGCAAATTTTTATACTGTTAAAATATATGTGAGTTATTTGGTCCTGTTCTTAAGGCATTACATCTACAGACCTATTAACAGGAGTTAGTATATAATTAACACAAGAGATGTAAATAAAAGATTTCACTCCAGAATGTTTTTAAAACAGAAGAGTTCGGTATCCTTTAGAGCAGCCTACAATGCAGTGGAGAACAGTCCATCTTTTAGAGAGTATGGAACATTGGACCCTTGGTCACTATAATGTCAGCATAGGGAGCAGCCTGGGCCATATCAACAGCTTGGTGTTTCTTTAGCTCAAGGAGACTGTAGAACTTGCTTGCAACTTCTTTACTGTTATTCTCTTTGCAGAGAGCCAGAAGGCTGAAAGACTTTGCTCCTGCTGTCTGGTCAATATGCTGCACATGGGAACAAAATGAGAAAATTAGGCTGAAGAGATTAGGATGATAACAATAAGCCATTACATGAGAGGCTGGCTTGTTCAGCATTTCCTTTGGACCAATGTTTATTGGGATGAGATAAAAAGATCAGAAATCTACAAGAAAAGCTCAGTTGGACCGATCTAGTTTTACAAGCTTGTTTTAACAACAGTTGGCTTTGGAAAACCCACAAGTAGGGCATGATACCAACAGCTCCTTCCAGTTGCATCATGATTAAATCCTTCTACATTTACAGCCTATCCTGACCCTTTGCACCCTCATCATTAGCATCACTATAACAGACAAAGATTCTAATCTGTACACAACTTTTCTCTAGCACCACCAGTCCAGACGCCTCAGTTCTGTAAGATACTTGGCTTACATTTCAAGGCTGCATATGCCTCTTAGGATCAATAGGGTGTTGTGCATCAGAAGAGCAGTAGAGGCAAAATGCTACCAACAGGACATTTTTGCATTTTCACCTTATGATAAAATGTGGATTCTTTATTTTCAAGTATACCTGATTTATTTACAATATCATACGAAAGCTGACTGGCACAACCTGGGGTCACAACCAGACACAGTGAAGACATCTGCCCTTGCGCTATGCTACTCTGCTGCTGGTACGCATGCCCAGTGTGGAACACATCTCACCACACTAAAACAGTGGATGTGGCTCTTAATGAGACATGCCGCATTATCACAGGGTGTCTGCGCCCACACCACTGGAGAAATTACACTGTTTAGCCGGTATTGCACCACCTGACATCCGCCGGGAAGTAGCAGCCAATAGTGAAAGGACCAAGGCAGAGACATCTCCAGCCCATCCCTTGTTTGGGTATCAGCCCGCACGTCAATGACTTAAATCAAGAAATAGTTTTCTAAGATCTACAGAGACACTCGCTGGAACACCTCAGCAAGCGAGAGTCCAAAAGTGGCAGGCTCAAACCCAGAACCTCAATCCATGGCTGATACCAAATGAGAGACTCCCCCCTGGGCACACAGAAAACTGGGCGACTTGGAAGGCACTGAACAGACTGCGCTCTGGCACCACGAGATGCAGAGCCAACCTCAAGAAATGGGGCCACAAAGTGGAATCCACAACATGCGAGTGTGGAGAAGAGCAAACCACTGACCACCTGCTGCAATGCAACCTGAGCCCTGCCACATGCACAATGGAGGACCTCCTTGCGGCAACACCAGAAGCACTCCAAGTGGCCAGATACTGGTCAAAGGACATTTAATCAACTACCAAACTCACAAATTCTGTGTTTTGTCTGTTTGTTTTTGTTAAAAATGTAATACAAATGTCTGGTTGCTCCTGACACGATAAATAAATAAATACATGATTTACTGCCATCAAAGAAGAGTACTCATACAGAACGCACACCCCATTTAAAAGCAGAGACAGCATTTTAAAAAAATCTCAGGGCAGCTTACCCGCAAAGTATCCAAAAGCAATAGAGTCCTCTTCTGCCTCTTTTTTTCTTCATTTTCTGTGTTAATCTCTTCAGATTCCTATATTGAAGTTTAGCATAGGAAATTATTCATATCTGCCCAATCAAAGGTTAAATTGAGAGTTATTTCAGTCTCTCCAAGCATAATATGACTAACAGGTGGTCCAGAAATTTGCTGCTCATTTTCTGTATTGCTCAGGGCCTCAAGATTTAATCTTGGGCAGGTAGTAATACCATTTATAGATAGTTTTCAATGTACTTTGTCTATGAAATAGCTCTATGGGATCTGATAAAAACAAGAGATACTGCTGGTTAGATATTGTTGTGTCTTAACAGAATATTTATGACACTTCCTTTAGCACCTCTTCCATTCTACCAAACAAGGTTTCTTTTATTTATAGGTTTTTGAGAGGAGTAAGCAGGGTTTTCATTTGGAAATGCTATTTGGGGTGTGTGTGTGTAAATAACCCCTTTTCACAGTTCAGATTTTGCTCCTCAGAATATTGTAGTATTTGTTGTATTGCTTAACAAAACAAAAAAGGAACCCAAATGACATTTTTGTTGTCAGGGATTATTTTCTGTCAGCTCGCGGTACCAACTGTAACATGTTATTCCCACACCTGGGAAGCGGTTTAAAAGCAATGTCTAATAATTTTGTATAAATTGTGTTTGGAATAAATAATCAAACCTACATGCTCAAGAGTAGTTTGCTTCATCTCAGTTTGTTGTCTTACAGAGGAGTCCGTGAAAGAACCATTGGACAAACCAGACATGATTTCAACAGTTTCCTAATAGGGTGAGGAGAGAAAAAGAGTGTATTAGCAAACAGAATTTAATTGTGATTCTGTTAAGAGTTGCCCATATGTTCCTTACTCAGCAGCAGATGCATAATTAGAGGTACACAGCACTTTTCTGTATGCACCCAAAAGCCTTTAAAGACCAGCGCATTGCTCAAATGAGAGATGCAGAAGTTTAACTATGGAATCTATTTGCTTTTCTTGTAAGAACAGGATAGCAGTTATAGGTTAGTATATCATTATAAAAATAATTATAAAAATAATTACGCCGCTCTGAGTTGCCTCTGGGCTGATATGAGCGGGGTAGAAATAATGCAATTAATTAAATAAATAAATATTTGGGTTGTTGTAGGCCATGTTCTAGAGGCATTCTCTCCTGACGTTTCGCCTGCATCTATGGCAAGCATCCTCAGAGGTAGTGAGGTCTGTTGGAAGTAGGAAAAATGGGTTTATATATCTGTGGAATTACCAGGGTGACAAATGACTTTTGTCTGCTGGGGCTAGGTGTGAATGTTTCAGCTGATCACCTTGATTAGCATTCAATGGCTTGGACGTGCCTGGGGGGAATCTTTTGTTGAGAGTGATTTTATGTGCCTGTTTGTTTCCCCTCTGTTGTTTTGCTGTTGTAATTTTTGAGTTTTTTAATACTGGTAGCCAGATTTTGTTCATTTTCATGGTTTCTTCCTTTCTGTTGAAATTGTCCACATGCTTGTGGATTTCAATGGCTTCTCTGTGTAGTCTGACATGGTGGTCATGCATATTTTCATGGTGGTTGTGAATATTTTCAGTAAAAATCATCATAAAATATATCACTCTTGTAATGCAATTTTAAAATAAGTTCCTCTTATAATCCCATTTCATCTCTTATCTGGAAATACAATTAAGTAGATGAACCTGTTATGATACTCTATGAGGGTCTCAATGGAAACACTCCTGTACATTGTCTTAGCATAGCAATATCAATTTGTTTTGAAAATACTTACTGTAGTTTCAAAATTTATAGCATTACTTCTTTCATCTCCCCCGTTTTCCAAAACTGGTTGAATTTCCAGGTGAACCAAGTCCTGCAAATTATTTGAAACTTCTGCTGTTGATTCTGCACTGACAATAAAATGAATTCACAAAAGAAAATGGCTATTAACATCTTGTCCAGAGCACTATTTATTACCATACTAATGAAATGCAGGTACCAGTCAAAGAGCTTTTGCAAATTTGTCCTTTCCCAAGGGATTTACATTATAAAACACACATATACTTTGTAATGGCATTCCATGCAGTCATGCTGGCCACATGACCTTGGAAGCGTCTACAGACAATGCCGGCTCTTCAGCTTAGAAATGGAGATGAGCACCACCCCCCAGAGTCAGACACAACTATACTTAATGTCAAGGGGAAACCTTTACCTTTACTTTTTATACCTTGTGAACTGTTCCAATATGTATCTTCTAGACTACAGGCCACCACAAGCATAACATTACTGGATATAAGATATGAACGTTATTCTGCATGGATACTCTTATTGAAATGGAAGACTGAAAAATCAAAGTAAAAAGTCCCATTTTTGAAAGAGAAAAATTGGACTTTTTTTCTTGAGAATTTTGATGTACAAAATTCAAGAATCCCACCTTTGATATATTGTTCTTTGCTTCTTTCTTCTACTTCAGCTTCTTGCTGCAAACTTTTTCTTCCATTCCTGAAACTTCTTGTAAATAGCTGTAAGAACACGGACATTTTATGCAATTCTGGAATATGAATTTCATGCTACTCACTAAATAAAAAGTTCAGAAGAGGAAAATGTCTGACACCCCTCATATATGGCCAAACTTTGGGACCTAAAGAATATAGTTTATTGGCTTGGTATGTAGTTCTCATGTATTTCAAATTGGAGCCCCAAACTATGTATTTCTTTTCTTGGCAAATCCATGTAAACAGTAATCCACATAGCAAGTCTATAGACTTTAGCTTTTGCAAAACGGAATGATCTGTAAAATGAGTAGCATTAACAGGGAACATATTGATTTCAGAAATTTATCTATTGAAAAAGCAAGTTTTCATGGAATTGCTATTGGTATCCCAAGAGTATAAGCAATGACAACATTATTATGAATGCCAACATTATCATACAGTATGCTGTGGGGATAATTACAGGGATCATGCAATTTCAGGCCAATTAACAGATTTGTTTCTCCACTCTGGACCATGCTTTCTGACATTTCACAGATGAAAACTGGGACCCATGTCACCAAACACCATTTGAGTGTGCTCAAGATGGCAGAAGTTATTGATGAGGGAAAAACAGATGAGTTTGGGGAAACTACAATCGCTTACATTTGCTGAAGGGTGCATCTACACTGAAGAATTAATGGCACTTGATACCACTTTAACTGCCATGGCTAAATGCTGTGGAATCCTGGGCATTGTAGTTTGGTAAGACACAAGAAGATGCTAAAAGTCTCGTAACACTACAATTCTCATGATGACGTTTCCATGGGCTAAACAGCAAATATGAAATAACCTACTAATAGTCACAAATTGTTACCATTAGCAAATGTTCGTGAATTAAAGACTGAGTAGATCTTTCCAGGAGTTTATTCACACCACCCCGCTCCTGTAAAATCATCAGTTTCCTTGTTGGAGGTGCAATATCCAATGTAGTTACAGTGTCCTTGTAGCACATAAGCTGGTTTGCTATAGTATTTCTGCTTAACCCTTTCACCGCATCAACAAGCAACTTCCTTTTTCTTTTACTTCTTTGCTTCCTTTTGAGACCTAAATACAAGGAACATTCAAGTGACATATTACCAACCAACCCAATGAACTCTAAGGGTATGATAAACTCAGCTTTGTTCCTTGTAGCTTGCACAGTTGGTCTTTCACATTTTTGTAGGTTTAAGTTTTACGGATTTGATTATTTGCAAATCTGGATATTAGTCTATTTAGGAATTTTCAGTGAAACTCGATTATCAATTCTGGCAGAAGTTAACCACAGAGTTGCACTGGAGGACATGGAGATTTTTAGAAATTTTTTATCTCAGGTAAAAAAAATTCACATTTTCGGCATTTTTGGAGGAGTTTTGCAATTATGTTTGTAATGCTAACAAAGCTTTGGTATCGGAAATAAATTAGTACATGGAAATAAAAAAGTTTCAGTCTGAGACGCCCTCTGATTCCAATGAAAAAGCCAATGGATTGCATTGTATAAAAATAGCCCATGTCTATCGACATGTTTGTAAATGCAAAACTGAAGGTATTCCACAATATCCAACTACTCTGACTAATAATATCACTAGAATCAGAAAGCATTTTCCCAAGTGAGATGAAAAGTGCATTTTGCATAACTGTCATCCCTTATTGTGTGAGGGAAAAAGTAACCAAAACAACACAATAGATTTTATGGGACAACATTGACCCAATATTTTCTGTGTGTTTCTTTTTGTGTAAAAGAAGCTTCTACACAGAAGGTGGTTGAAACTGGGGACTGTTTGCAACTTTCCAGGAGAACTAATGTGATAAAATGTCTGTGTTTTTTGTTCAGGTTTTCTGAAATTTCTGCCACAATATAAATATCAACTTTTCAGGCAAATGTAAAGTCATCTATAAGAATTACTAAGAAATAAGAAAGAGACAATTTGTGTTGGAAAGTACTAAAAACAAAGCAATTTTTTGTATTTGTTATTAGACGAGTTTTACATTGTACATTCTCTTTTAGGAGAGAAAAGTAAGTGTGTGTGTGTGTGTGTGTGTGTGTGTGTGTATATATATAGTAATAATGCAACACTGTTATAGTCCTCCTACCACCCCAGAAGAAACATTTAGTCAATCTAACCTGTTTCATCAATTGGTTCAAGCACAAAGCCTTCTTCTTCATTGGAAAACAGTGTTGTTTCATTTACTTGGGGACTTCTAGTTTCCTGGTCAGGTATTGAATGATCTATAAAACACCAATCCACAATGCTGTAAAAATATATTCTGTGCTGTAAAAATATATATTCTTTGTTCTTTCATGAATTAAAATAATTGGCACTGAGTGTGACAGACAAAGAGATTTCTCTGGTCTACATTCTGAAACTTTTAGCTAACAGATTGATAATGGTTTAAGAAAAGTGAACATTCATAACAGCTATCATTGTTAATTAACATGAGGAGAGAGACATGAAGCCACTATTTTACTTCAAACTCTGATGGGCTTAGGGCAGAAATGTGGCATATGAATATTTGGCAGTTTAGGGCAAGAGCCTCGCTTTGAAAGGAGGAAGAATTAGAGGTTCCAGCCTGAAACAGCTGGTGGATAATGCCTGAGTGTGTGGTTTCTTGGAAAGATAATGCTAAAAGGGACCTTGGAGATAATTCTAGCCCAAGCCCTTATTCATTGCAATTTCAACAGTGCGGGTTGGGACATCAGTATCCCTCACATATCCCGGTGTTGCCTCTGCTTAATCTCGCTTAAATAGAGACCTGCTTTTCCATTACAGCTTTCACTGTAGAACTCTGGCTATAACTCAATGCTATGGAATCCTGGGAGTTGTAGTTAACAATATCTTTCTTTTTCTTTGCCAAAGCTTTCTGCTGCTACACCAAATTAATTACAAGCTCACCTGCTATATCATCAGTTGTAGGTTTTGGGATTAAAGGAATTTCTTCCTCTGGGCCAAAGAGTTCAATGAGGCTATGCTGCTCTCCTCCAAGCACACTGTCTTAAGATAACATAAATTAACATTATACATAATGTTTTTGGAATTGATTTATTTATTTACTTACTTACTATATTTCTATACCACATTCTCAGCCCGAGGGTGACTCAGGGCAGTTTACAAAACTGAATACCCCCCCCCCGACCCCCCCACCCACCCACAATTGTAGAACAAATGGGACAGAGTTTAATTCTGTGTCTTTAACCCAAATTTTTAATATAGAATGGCAGATCTGGAAGGAAGTATTTCACCATTCTTGTGTTTCGGATTCAACCATCAGCTCTCATGGTTTAATGTTTGTGAGGTTAGGTTTTTAGTGGGTGGGATGAGGAGGAGCTAGAATGGTACCAGATGGAACTATGCTATCCAAATAACACCCCTGCCTTGAAATTTTGCACCGTTTATTCTTGAGTGCTTGCCCTAAGGCAGATAATGCTACTTTTAAACGAGTGATTGCAGCATCTGTGGGTTCCCCCATTGTTATGCATACAGATATGTTCACATATTGATATAAGCCACTAGTCTTTGTTTTCCTGTTGTTCCTACCACTCACCATTGAATGGTGTGTGTATATTCCTGGGAAGTTACCAGGATGATCCTGATGCATAACCTGCATGTGTTCAAACACATAAAGGGGGCTGTGGAGCAATACCCTCTTCCATGATTGAGGTACAAACAACTATCTCTGAGCACACAGAGCTTCTCCAAGAACTAGATACAGTCACTCAAATTGGGCTGGAAGAAGATTCCCGTCAGGCCAACACCCCCACATCTCACATGAAGGATATTTACACAAGTGTACGTCTGCTGAATATGGGACTAGCCGTGTCTTTACCACTAATAAATTCAATGCCAGAGAACATGGAGACTGTGTAGTTTCTCTCTTGCCTGAGATTTTAAAAAATCACATGATTTGTTTTTTTAAATACATTTCAACTGTACCCCTGGTTCGCTCCTGATAAGATTAATAAATACATGTCTTGTGCAGAGCACTAAAGGACTTTCAAGCTTGCAATTCTCAAACTGCAGCTTTCTTTGTTACATGGCCAACTAATTTAGAGACAAAGAGAATATTCCGTTTATAAGTGATGCTGTGTGTATATGGTTAGAGTAGATCTTTGTATCCCAGCCATTAATCAGTACATTAGTAGGAAGTGGTATTCCTGTGTGAAACAAAGAAGGAAATTCGAAATAATGGTTTATCCAATGCATAATTATTGGCCTTGTAAAATGGATTTTAAAGCTGCTCTGTATTTTATTAGAGAAATGACATAAGCTTTGAACCCAAAACTTGGAAATGATGGGAAATGAATAGTAATAATAAGAATGTGTATTTTAATGTAAGAATTTAAAGAATTTAAGACTCTGTGCTAAAACCCCAGAAGAGCAAGATAAAGACAGTAGATAATAAAAAGTCCAGGTCTGAATAATAATTCTGAAAAGTGGCTCATGTATATGTGACATCTGTTTCAGTTTGGCTTGCTCATAAAAGGATTTTTTATATACATACCAATCATATCTTCAACAGCCCCTTCATCTCCGAATCCATCATGCTTTAAGACAGATGCCTCTTCATTTAATGCAGTTTTGTCTCCAGAAAAGCTCAAAAAACTGTGGTCAAGCAAGAAACCACCGGAACCAGTCGGTAAGCTGTCATTTAAGAAGCTGCCTTGCCTTGGTATTTCAGTTTCATCACCTTTGAAGACACATATGAAAAGTTACTGCTAATTTCTTAGGACAAATACAAATAATTTTTCTCCAAAAGCTTAAAAAAGTTATTCTAGCAAATGTATCTCTTTTTTAAAAAAAGTTTTAAAAGAAGTCAGAATTTTAAAACAAAGCTGCGAAACCTAAAATAATCTTAATGTTGTATGTATTTAAAGCACTGAATAACTGCCACATGTAAATCACCTTGAGTTCTCCTTGGGGAAGAGAAAGGAGGGGTTGAAATAGGGTAAATAAATAAATACATAAATAAATCACAGGTTAAACATTTATTGAACTCAATGAGAAATACATGACTATGTTTACTGTGTCTTTTCCCCCTTTAAAATGGGAAGCCTAAAATGTGGTCAAAATGTGAAGGACATTGTATTATGGATCCCCCCTTCCATTTCACAGACTAGGAGTTGTTGTTTTTTTTGTTAGATTAGTCAATCTTGACAAAAGTAGCTTTGTTTTGCATCTTCTGAGTATTGTTGCAAGAAAAAAGTACTCTTGGCTTGAGAAGATGCTCATCCGTGACCCTTATGGGCTATTTCAGAGAAATAAAGTATCACAAAACAACACATATACTTTTTTAAAAAAAAAAATCAACAGCTAAAAATGTAAAATAAAGACAAAATGCAGGAAAATGTTAGATACAATTAAATGCCTAATATTAATATATCGATGAATAGACAAAAATGTTAAAACCAAACCCTTTAAAAACATAGCATTAAAACATCAATTAAAATCACATGATCCAAGTTGTATTCCAGGGCTGGTCCAAGTTGTCATTGTATTAATTTGTAGTCTAATATTGCACTACTCCCCTTTACTGGCCGAAAGCCTGATCCCAGAGCCAAGTTTTCAGTTTTTTTTCCTGAAGGTCAGGAGGATGGGGCAGATCTAATTTCACTGGGGAGGGAGTTCCATAAAAGAGGGCCCCATCACTGAGAAGGCCTGTCTCTTGTCTCCACCAGTCACCTTGTGAAGGGGGGGGGGGAACTGAGAGCAGGGCCTCCCCTGACGATCTTAACCTCTGAGGTGGATGATAAAGGGACATACATTCAGACAGGTAAGCTGGGCCGGGACCGTTTAGGGCTTTACAGGCTTATTTATTTATTTGTCGTGTCAGGACAACCAGTCAAATTATATTACATTTCTAACAGAACAAAGAAAACAAACAGACAAAATACAAAATTTGTGAGTTTGGTAGTTGATTAAATGTCCTTTGACCAGTATCTGGCCACTTGGAGTGCTTCTGGTGTTGCTGCAAGAAGGTCCTCCATTGTGCATGTGGCAGGGCTCAGTTTGCATTGCAGCAGGTGGTCAGTGGTTTGCTCTTCTCCACACTCGCATGTCGTGGATTCCACTTTGTGGCCCCATTTCTTGAAGGTTGGCTCTGCATCTCGTGGTGCCAGAGCGCAGTCTGTTCAGCGCCTTCAAGTTGCCCCGTCTTCTGTGTGCCCAGGGGGGAGTCTCTCATTTGGTATCAGCCATTGATTGAGGTTCTGGGTTTGAGCCTGCCACTTTTGGACTCTCGCTTGCTGAGGTGTTCCAGCGAGTGTCTCTGTAGATCTTAGAAAACTATTTCTAGATTTAAGTCGTTGACGTGCTGGCTGATACCCAAACAAGGGATGAGCTGGAGATGTCTCTGCCTTGGTCCTTTCACTATTGGCTGCTATTCCCGGCGGATGTCAGGTGGTGCAATACCGGCTAAGCAGTGTAATTTCTCCAGTGGTGTAGGGCGCAGACACCCCGTGATAATGCGGTATGTCTCATTAAGAGCCACATCCACTGTTTTAGTGTGGTGAGATGTGTTCCACATGCACACTCAGCAGCAGAGTAGCACAGCGCAAGGGCAGATGTCCTCACTGTATCTGGTTGTGATCCCCAGGTTGTGCCAGTCAGCTTTCGTATGATATTGTTTCTAGCACCCACTTTTTGCTTGATGTTCAGGCAGTGCTTCTTGTAGGTAAGAGCACGGTCCAGAGTGACTCCCAGGTATTTGGGTGCGCTGCAATGCTCCAGTGGGATTCCTTCCCAGGTGATCTTCAGAGCTCGGGATGCTTCTCTGTTCTTGAGATGAAAGGCACATGTCTGTGTTTTGGATGGGTTGGGGATCAGCTGGTTTTCCCTGTAATAGGCAGTAAGAGAACCTAGAGCTTCGGAAAGCTTCTGTTCTACCATCTCAAAGCTCCCTGCTTGAGCAGTAATGACACAATAATCGGCATAGATGAAACTCTCTGTCCCTTCTGGCAGTGGCTGGTCATTTGTGTAGATGTTGAACATGGATGGAGCAAGCATGCTCCCCTGAGGCAGGCCGTTCTTTACAGGCTAAAGCCAGCACTTTGAATTGTGTTCGGAAGCAGACTGGCAGCCAGTGGAGCTGACATAACAGGGGATTGCTCCCTGTATGCTGCTCCAGTGAGCAATGTGGCTGCCACCCATTGGACCATTTGAAGTTTCTGAACAGTCTTCAAAGGCAACCACACACAGAGCGCATTGAAGTAATCTATTCTCAATGTAACAAGAGTGTGGACCACCGTGGCCAACTCTGACTTCCCAAGGTGCAGGCACAACTGGTACACAAGTTTTAATTGTGCAAAAGCTCCCCTGGCCACTGCCAAAATCTGGTGTTCCAGGCTCAGCGGTGAGTCCAGGATCACTCCCAAGCTGCGATTTATACAGTGAGCCAAGACATGTGGTGTTGAACTTTATTCCCTTTGGCTTCAAAACTTTAAACATAAAATTAGAACTTATATTTTAATTTATAAAGAAAAAAAATGCCACCTCACCAAAACTGTCACTATGGAGAAGGCGAAAATCCTCTTCCATAAGCGTGATGTCTTCAGCTCTGCTCTGATTCAGTGTAAAATGTTGGGCAACATCAATGGCACTGAAAAAAAATGTTATTTTACTTGAATTAGGAAAAGGTGTTCAATTGCTACATGATATCATCACAGTTATTATTATTATTTTACTGACACAAAAACACAGTATGTCACAGCAAACAAGATATTATTATTATTATACCCCACTTTGTCTCCTCAAAGGGGACTCCAGAAGAGACTCAAAGCAGTTTGGGAAATGCCATCACTGGTCAAAGAGCAAGGTGGGACATGAGATACATACTTATGTAAATACACCATAAATAAATTTTATTTATTTATATGTATATATTTACTATTTCCTTACTACATATATGTACTTGTTCTTTTGAAGGCATTCAAACTAGGAAGGGAACTTGGAGAAGTACTCAGCAGTATGGGAAGGTTCATTGTTATTTAAAGGACAAAAGGACAGGACATTGAAATAATGAAAAACAGAGTCAGAATATAAATATAAAACATATGCAGCATATGTGTGTGTATGTAAAGATATATAATGAATAGAATACATCTCCAAAATAGTTATTTATTCAAGTAAAACTACACAGTCCAAATTACAAATAGCAAATAGCTTCAACGCACAGCCTTCATCAGTGACCAAGGAAATTCTTGTGCTTCCCACTGATAAAGTCACTGAGTTGAAAGATGTATAGTTTCTGTTTATTTGAAGAATCTAATGAGACTTTGGGCCATCTGTCTGTTTTGCTTCAACAAACAATTTATGTTAGATGGACCTTTGTCCCATGTTGACATTTACAGGTGGACTGTGTTGTTTCAATTTTAATAATTATTTTAGAAATCTGTATTTACTATATACCTGTACAAATTCACATAGATACATATTTTATATTCATATCCTACCTGTTTCTGTTTGCTTTTAATTGTCCAAATACAAGTTGCAAAGCATTATCAAACCAGAACTGTGTTAACACAAAGCCTGTAAATACACTGCACATGAATCACAAAACAAAACTGAATGTTACTTAGTTATCTTGCAGTCCTTGAGATAGTAAATTATCTTCAAATACTGTCCAAATTAAGTCCAAATGGTATCCAGTTCAAAATATAATCCAAATGATGATACGACAAGGATCCCCGGGTTGAGGTTGCCTTCTTTCGGGGGACTTCCCCTTCTTCAGGGTTTGTCTTCTTTATGAAAGTGGGTGGTTCACACCATGCATCCCTAAATGGGTGATAACAACATAATAGATATGCCAAAAAAGGCACCCAAACCAAAAACATTCAGTGATAATAACGTGCATTCCAGTGAGATAGACTACACACACATTATTACTCACGCTATAAATGAGACGACGCTGGCCCTACAGTAAGGTCTTCAGTAGTGAGCAATGCAGTTACACAGAAGCAAGAATTTAAAGACAAGGCTAATTACAAACAGTCAGCTGGAATGTAAATTACAAGCAGATAAGGTGGGTAATAGGGCTTATTAGAGAAAGCAGCTGAGGTCCAGTCTGTCATTAAGACCGGTAGGAAAAACTGTTTAACTTAAAAATCCAAAATGCTTCTCTTTGCAAAAGACAATTCTTAGTATTCATATGTTTTTGGTTTGGGTGCCTTTTTTGGCATATCTATTATGTTGTTGTTATCACCCATTTAGGGATGTATGGTGTGAACCACCCACTTTCATAAAGAAGATAAACCCTGAAGAAGGGGAAGCCCCCCGAAACAAGGCAACTTCAACCTGGGGATCCTTGTCGTATCATCATTTGGATTATATTTTGAACTGGATACCATTTGGACTTAATTTGGACAGTATTTGAAGACAATTTACTGTCTCAAGGACTGCAAGATAACTAAGTAACATTCAGTTTTGTTTTGTGATTCATGTGCAGTGTATTTACACGCTTTGTGTTAACACAGTTCTGTTTTGATAACGCTTTGCAACTTGTATTTTGTTATTGTTCATAGATATCTGTGTTTCTTTGATATTGCTTTTAATTGTCCAGCAGGAATGTTTCTCAAGATTTTTTATTTATTTTTTCTCAATGAATCTGAAAACTACCAAAGACACACTTCTTTCAAACTGCAGCTGTATTGTCTAACATTCTGCGACTCTTTTGTTGTGCTTCCCTCCAGCACAAAAATGCATGTGTAAAAATATTATAAATGGGAATTCTTCCTTTGGAATGCTATTTTCTAAACTCAATCTCCATTGCGTCTTCTATCTCTCTACAAAAAGAATAAAATATCTAGCATGTCTTTTTAATTTACAGAAGAGAGGGAGGCACAGGAAGCTATAAAAGAGTGAGAAAAGTGATAGGGATGGGTGCTTTGGTTGGAAGATTAGTTCATTGTAAAAGATTTTCATAAAAAATGAATAATGGCAGGACCAATGCTTTTAAAAGCCAACAACAGGTATGTTGCCTGGGGGATTCTGGGTATTATGATACAAAAAGGTAATTTTGCCTGTTCAGAGTCAGCATGGTTTAGTACAGACATGGGCAAAATTTGGCCTTCAACTCCCACAATTCTTAACAGCTTACAGTAGTAGTCTGGAGACGGGTTAAATTCCCCGTTTAGTCTTAGAAACCACCAATTGACACACATTTTCAACCTCAGAATGCTCAATGGCTTTAGGATCACCATGTCAGAAATTATTTGATGGACACAACAACAATAGGACAGAAGCAAGGAAGACCTGTCCAGATAAATCATGTAAAATCTTTCATCCCATTGTTAACCACATTTTGTCAGCTTCCTTCCTCAGAAATCGCTGAAAATCTTTCTAAGAAAGAATGATGATAGATACTATGGCAGCAATAGTAAATCTACACTTCCTCAAATGGATATTAGTGGTTCATGTGGAAAGCTATCAGTCTCAGGAGCATCCTAAAAAACCATATCCTGAAAGGCACTTACTTCACCTCAGGGAGCTTTGTCTCAAAATCATGAAACTCTTCAGGCAATGTAATAGCATCATAATTCGCCTCACAGTTCTCTTTTGGGAGATCAACAAGTCCTAAAAGGGAAATGCATAACATTAGATTATTTGTGGCATTCTGCAGTCTGGTTCTCTCTCCTGCAAGATACGCTGTAAATGCATGAACACGCCGAAGGCACCATATAGGATTTCTTTTTAAAGTTACAACTGTGTGTCTATCATAGGTAAAGGTAAAGGTTTTCCCAGTTGTGTTTGACTCTTGGGGTTGGTGCTCATCTCCATTTCTAAACCAAAGAGCCGGCTTTGTCCATAGACAACTCCAAGGTCATGTAGCCGGCATGACTGCATGGAGCGTCATTACCTTCCCACCAGAGTGGTACCTATTGATCTATTCACATTTGCATGTTTTCAAACTGCTAGGTTGGCAGAAGCTGGGGCTAACAGAGGGAGCTCATGCCACTCCCTGGATTCAAACCTGCGTCCTTTTGGTAAGCAAATTCAGCAACTCAGCGGTTTAATCCACTGTGCCACCGGGGGCTCATACATGATACTAAAAAAATACATACAAATTAGCAGTATTGAAGCAGTTTGCATATATTATAGCAGCATAAATTATGGCTATTTTAAAATTGTTGCTGGTCAACCTCATGTATAAGTTGAAGGCAGGTTTAGGGGTCAAAATTATGGATTTTGATAAGACTCATGGATAAGTTGAGGATAAAACCTAAGGGCATGTAACAAAGGATGCAGCATCAAGCAAATTAAAACAATGGCAAAAATTAATTACTACATTTTCCTACTCCAAAAGGGATGAACTAAGATCTCACTTTTTGCCATTCCACTTAGAGGAGTGACAGCTTCATTCTTATAAGAATTGAGGTAGAGTGCTCACACTGACACATTGATAAGTCAATCCAGGTTTTGGGGACTGGTATTGTGACTAAAATCTCTGTACTTATACATGAGTATATACAGTAGTCTGACAATCTGACATTAGTAATAAGCCACCCAGTGCCTTCACTGAAACACTTTCTGTCAGTCCCCCAATCATGCTTGGCATAATTCTCTTTAAAGTCCTTAGTGTGGATAGGCCTATGGAAGCATCTCTCCAGAATCAAGACGAGAGAGAACAAAGGAAGCTTTTCTTTCCCTGTACCCTCTTCTGCTAGAAGTTGCAAAGGTCTGTTGACCAACTGGAATAATCATTTTCCATGAA
>NW_026847438.1:8074891-8177649 GCF_025583915.1 Anolis sagrei ordinatus
GAGAGAGAACAAAGGAAGCTTTTCTTTCCCTGTACCCTCTTCTGCTAGAAGTTGCAAAGGTCTGTTGACCAACTGGAATAATCATTTTCCATGAATACTACTAACAATACTTCCTTCTCACTCAATTGAAGAAACCAACAGAGTTTCAAAAGCTTGCCCAATGTGTTTGCGCATTTTGGTTTGCCAATAAAGGTATCACTCAATTATGAATATATAAGTCTGGTAAGTACTCTTTTTGCAGAAATGAAAATCCTGTTCATTGAAAGAAAACCCAAATGACCATAATTACACTATAAATTCTGAAGTGCAGATAGTCATCATAAGAAGTCCCAACTTATCTGTGTGCATGCTATCCAGAATTTAAACACGTGTTGATTTTCATGAACAAACAGCCTTAGTTGTTTTCATCTCATTGAAGAACAGGTCTTGCATAATGCTAATTGATTTTTATTGTCTGTTCAAGATTAAGCTGCCATAAATACTTTGCATTACAACAGGACTAACTCACAACAATATATTGTTGCTAAGACAATCCTCTTTTCCATCTGCTGTTGCAAGAACTAAGGGGGGCAGAGAAGACTGAAAGTGTAATGGCAATAAATATAATTCCAGCTAATTACAAGTTCTTATACTTCAGGCCTTATGCTACTCTTTTTTTTAAGCTGTATTGTGAAAAGGCCCTTCAACTCAGTTAGCTTTGAGTAGACTTCATCAATGGATGAATCTTGACATAGAATCAAACTACTGAGGCAAATATGTTAACAGGGAATCTTTTCATTAGACTCTTCAAAAGCTTTCAGTAGTTCAACTGGAACTATTCAGATGGCCGGACACTTGGATAAGTTATCCTCAACTTATCCTAGCAATACATTCAACTGGAACTATCTTACCCATATAGATTTGGAAGTAAGTCCTAATATCTTTAGTGAAGCTTATCATTGGTCAGTAGGTATAGAACTGGATCCTCAATAAAAAAAGGTAAAGGTTTCCCCTTGACATTAAGTCTAGTCATGTCCTACTCTGTAGGGTGGTGCTCTTCTCAAATTCTAAGCCAAAGAGCCGGCATCGTCCATAGCTGCCTCCAAGGTCATGTGGTCATGACTACCTTCCCGCCGGAGTGGTACTTATTGATCTACTCACATTTGCATGTTTTCAAACTGCTGACCTTTCAGTCAGCAAGTTCAGCAGCTCAATGGTTTATCTCATTGTGCCACCGGGTGCTCCCTGGATCCTCAATCAATCAAGTACTAAATTAAATTCCAATTTGTTAGTAACACTATGATGTATATATAGATAGCTGTTGTTGCTTGTCTTCTATTTCTTAAAAATTTCTTTTTCTCTGTTCAAAAACTGTTATTTGCAAAAAATAGCTTCATCTATTATATATATAAATTTCTTAGGGGCATCCAACGGAGAAACAAAACTCAAAAACCCCCCAACGAAACTTAACCAAAATTCCCATGCCCATAACACAACCCACAAGGTACAAACATATCTACTCAAAATGAAAACAACACAACAACACACTCACAAAACGGCAAAACAACAAAACTCAAAAAACCCCAACGAAACTTAACCAAAATTCCCATGCCCATAACACAACCCACAAGGTACAAACATATCTACTCAAAATGAAAAACAACACAACAACACACTCACAAAACGGCAAAACAACAAAACTCAAAAAACCCCAACGAAACTTAACCAAAATTCCCATGCCCATAACACAACCCACAAGGTACAAACATATCTACTCAAAATGAAAAACAACACAACAACACACTCACAAAACGGCAAAACAAGTGCTCTGAATACGAAGATAACACAGAGTGTGTCCGTCCGAGTGCAAATACGATACAAAAAAGGTCTACGACTAGCGCTTTATATCTTACTCCATCGCAAGCAAGAACTGCCCATGCTGAACTATGGATTCACTAGACCAAAACCATCGAGAGTACACTGAATGACTATTTAATACTGGTTAACAAACGTGCTAATTACCTTAGAATGACCATATCGCACTCCCATAACCATCGATTATCATCTATCAAAACTACAGATCCACAATTGTATGTGTGGTCTGCTTCTGTTTTACTATCTCCTGTTTCCTCACACTTTAGGTGTTTTTAAACACAGTTTCACATCTATTTGCAACCTTACAGCCAGATATTGTGTGATTTTTTAAATTAACAGATGGCTTTCATGATTCTCTGGGACTCACAATATTTTTGGATCACATATTGTATATCCCACAATTCTGTTGGGATGTTAAGCTGACATAATTGTTGATTATGTCTGAGACTGTCTACTTTGCATAGTTGTGGAAGGATATAGAGTATACTCCTTCTACATAAGCAGTCCCCTACTGTTTACCATGTGTCCAGCCATCTGAAAATTCCCCTCCCTTCTATTCCTAGTACAGCACTTAGGGCATCATTGCTGCCATTGCTGTTTGGGTCCTTTTCATTGAGAAGAATTTTACCCAACTGAGAGAGGTCATCTAGAATTTTTAAGTATAGTGCCATCAATTTGCAGATGGCACCCAAATCTACTGCTGCTTTCCACCCAAATCCAAGGACTTTAAACTGGTGCTTATAATACGTAACAACTGGATGAGGACAAACAAACTGAAATATGATTCAGATGAGACAGAGGCACTCCTGGTCAACCAAAAGGGAGATCAAGGGTTAGGGATTTTGCCTGTGCTAGATGGGGCCATACACTCTGAAGACACAGGTTCATACTTTGTGTGTACCCCTAGATTCAGTGTTGAGTCTGGAGGCCTAGATTTCAGTGGTGGTCAGGAGTGCCTTTGCACATGTTTCTTGTTCTGGCTATAAAAGTACATGCCTCAATTACATCCAGAGTTATGCTAATGCATTCTATTTGGAAAGTGTGCAGAAACTTCAGCATGTTCAAAGAACCGCAGCTAACTGTGACAGGTTAAAGAGACCATACTATGCCACTGTTAAAACCACTCCAAAGGTGACTAGTTTATTTCTGGTCAAATGTGCTGGTTATGGTTTATAGAGCCCAGGATAGTTCTGGTCCAGGCTATTTGGCAGAGCAGATCATTCTCTCAGTCCCACTATCACCAGAATCACTGTTGGCGGTTATCTGTGGCTATCCTAGAGTCTGGAATTCCCTTTCTAGAGAGTCAAGGATGGCTTCCTCGTTGTTGTCCAGAGAAGTGAAACCTCTTTATTCTATTAGGTTTTTAAAACAAAGTTTTTGAAGAAAGCTCTCCTTCACTGAATGTCTTTAAAAAGAGGCTGGATAGGCTACTTGTTGGGCATGTGATAGCCCATGAGGCCCTTGTAGCTCTATGAATCTCTGTATTTCCATGGAAGTTTGAATTCTAAAATCCCAGAGTTCTAGTTCAATATTCATGCAACTACACCACACTGGCTCTAAAAGATAAGCTTTTCTTGGCCAGATTCCTTCAGAGGTGGTTTTGCTCTTGGCTTTATCTTAGCCTGAAAGATGGTCACTTGCCCAAAGTTACCCAGTGGGTTTCTATGGCTGAACAGCGATTCAAACCCTAGTCTTTCAAAATTCTAGTCAAATTCTCCAAACATTACACAACTGTGGTTATCAACAGTCTAAGTAAGTATGATGTATTGCTTTGCAGTCTAAAAAAGGTTTAAAATCAGCTGAATCATGTGTTGTAAGTTGCATAATACTCTTTGTTCTATACTAAAGATAACAATTGTCATGTTAATACATCCATACTGATCTCATAAACCGATCTAATTTGCTAGAAGACCCAAACAGCACTTCCCTTACACTGTAATGAACAGGAAACAGCTCATGTGACATACCTGGACGAAAAGCTGCCTGCATTTTTAGTAGAGCTTCATTGCAGTCGGCTAAAAGGTACTTGGTTTTTCTATGATAGATGCGTACCACTCCTAATAATAGATGTCCTGAGGTTCGCAATGCAATTGCACACTTGGGGGAAAACATTGCAGTTATTTCATTTTGAGAAAAGTATATCATAAGAAAAATTCTGTCAGATACCACCAAAAGTTTATCTATTTCAGCATTTCCCTCCATTTCCTCAAATCTATCAAGTGCTTCTGACAAACCCTTAAGAAGAAAATAAAGACCAAGCCTCATACATAACAGAGCTCTTGTGCATCATGCTGAAATTCCTGGTGAGCCAAAAGGCAATAAATAAATGATTCCAGTGTTACTATTATTTCTTACAACAAAAAATAGTTCTCCCAAACTTGCTTCTTGGGAACCCAATAGCATATTATTTATGCATCTGGAGCTTCAACTTCTAATAGTTGCTGACAGCCCTTTCCATGAATTAGTCAAATTCTCCTTTAAAGGAAGCTAAGTTAATGACTATTTCCATATTCTATGGCTCAAATCCCACAAGCAGATTGTAGCACTGTGTCATAAAGTACTCTCTTTGGTGAGTCCCAAAACCAGTTCTAGAACAGAGGAGATGTTCTCTACGTACTTTTTCTATGTACAGTGTTTTAATTCTTTCCCACTTCCAAACTTAACTGTCCATCTTCTACAAACACTAATCTTTCCTTATATCTCAGTGTCAATAGTTACGTTTCTCAATTATTTTCAAATAAGGATGTTTCACCATGGGCACAAAACATTGCGTGATATTTAAGTACACAGGTGTTTTCTACGACCATTAGAGGTAACTTTTGTTATTGCTGTATGCCTTCAAGTAATTTCTAACTTAGAGCAACCCTGTAACACCATATTCTACTACTGAGAACATGTGATATTCCCAGTTAAAACCTCTTTTATACATTCCCTTTATGTGCTTATGAAATGAAGAAAAAAGGGCCACATAGACCTGCTTTGCCCCTGCCCACAACTCTGCAATCCATAAACTCCATGGAATATGGGAAATTGGCTTTTCCTCAATATAATGGTTCCCCACATTAGCAACAATTTGCACTTTTCACCAAAGAGATTTGGTGTGGGTTTCTTTGCCTTTACAGAAAACTAAATGTAGATGCAAATGTACATTTGCCAGAATGTTCTTTAGGATATTGCACACACCCCTAGAGAACTAGAAACATTTACATTTTGTATGACTGTCCAGGGCTACCTAGATGTGTTCTTTCTTTGGGGGGGGGGGTCTCAGGAAGATGGGAGTCTCTGCTGTTTCTGCCTGTCTTCTGCTATGTGCTGAGGGAAGGTATCTTCTGAGCACTGGGCCACATCAAGAGAGAGGCAACTGTATGCCACAGTAACTGAGGCAGCAAGGTCCTTATTGCTTTCAGGAGCCCCAGTGCCACCCTGCAAAGAGCTCTGCATGAGTCCCAAGAAGTAGTACACTTCCCACTCTTGTAATTGCTTTCAATGTTTCTTCTTTTATTTTATTACATTAATATTAATTACTTTTTGTTTTAAATGCTACTTTTTAAGGGGTTTCACACAATGAAGGATGAGGCTTAAATGAATGAGGTTTTAAATCAATAACAGGTGAAAACACTGGGCATGTTTATAGACATTCAGATAGCATTTTCTAGATAGAAGATTCTAGCATACATTTTGGGGAGTGGGTAGTAAATCTATGCCATCTCGAAGCAAACAGGGGTTTAGAACTCTTAGTCTACCCCCAACTGAACTGAACAAACAGTACTGTTACATGATTTTAATCATGTTGAGTAAAACCTTGGGGGCATTTCTGCTGTTTTATTCAAAGAGACATACCATACCTTTGGGGAAAGTATCTTTTCAATAGTCGTCTCTAAATTGCACTCAAATATATGAGCTTTTGTTAGTTTCTTGTCCCAGTGAGCAGCCAGCCATATCTTGGCCAAAGGCCCACGCTTATTCATCAGCGGTTGCATGTAGAACATTTTGCCAATATTATGTTCTCTAACTTGGTGCGCTAGAGGAGGGGGGAGGTGGAAGAAAAAATATTTTAAATGTTGAATGTGTCATTTTGAATAATTTTCACAGCTATTAAACAAAAAACAACAAGCAAGTTTTGTCTTAAATAATTGTGAACAGAAGGGGCTTGTTCTTAGATTTCCAAGTTCTGCAGGCAGGTCATTCAAATCAGATTTCCAACAATTCTGCTGATTGCATATACAATTTAGAAAAACAACAGAATTAGATACTTGGGTATAGAATATCATCTATATATTACAGGTGCATTTCCATTTAAGGCAAATATACCGAAATTGTAAAATGCTTGCCATATAACTTCATCTTAAATAAAATATGTAATTCCTTCTGTGAACAATGGAAACAATCAAGTTATTATTTGTTTTCTACATTTCTCTTGTTAAAAAAACCTCTTTATAATATACATTATAAAGGCTGCTATTTTCCAACACTGTAATTCTGATCACACTCATATGGAAGTAAACCTCATTAATATTACCAGAACCAATGTGTAGGCAAACATGATTAGGCTTTGTATAAATACAATTAGTTTTAGGAGCCATAGAGAGATATTTTCTGAAAAAACACAATAAACAAAATAGAAAAAGCATATTTTAAAAATAATTTCTACCTCATTAGGAGTGCCTGGTCTCTTGAAGAAAGTAAAAATATGGCAGAAATGGAGGAGACCCAGTATGCAAGAAAATAATAAAGGCTTGAGAATAATAAAAAAACAACAGAAAGAATGCATAACAAAAACAAGCTTGCTGGATCAAAGTTGTACAGTGCTTCATTTTTCTTTACCATCACTGGAATTGTCCAGGAAGCCCAGAAACAAGGCACAACAGGACAGATGGCAAAATAAAAGAATACATGCATTTCAAGGGAAAACATAGAATCCTTTGGAAAGCTTCTTTATTTAGTATTAGGCATGTTTTTATCAGATTACATTTAGAATGTTGTGAATATAGGATTGCATATTGCAAAACAGAAGAAAATAACTAATCTTTAACCACCCAGTGTGCATCTTCCTCCCTCTGTCTCCTATTTTGCTATCAATTCAGGTAGGAACTGTCCCATGCTGCCCTCCTCCAACAGCTGATGTCAAAGGTTCTTTTGTACAAAGTAAGTATGATGGTTTACTACAGAGGACTCAATGTGCATTCTAAAAATCATAATAATGAGCTGTGGGGTGACCTTGGAATGAAGCAGGCCAATAGGAAGTCCTATTACATCCTACAGGTGAATAAAGTGTCTGCCATTATAGGATGCCTTCCTATGACTACAAAGAGATTCTCACCCATAAACTATGAGGTTTGGTTAAGACCACTGCTGCCTATCTTTTCCCTCCTGATAAGACTTCTGTAACCTCTAAGAACAACACAGCAGGTAAAGATTTGGCAAGCTGCACCTTTGAATTTAACAGAACCTGCCCCAAAATAAATACCAGCAGAAAAGACTTGCTGTATAAGACCAAAGATTCATAGAATCATAGAGTTGGAAGAGACCTCATGGGCCATACGGTCCAACCCCCTGCCAAGAAGCAGGAATATTGCATTCAAAGCACCCCTGACAGATGGCCATCCAGCCTCTGCTTAAAAACCTCCAAAGAAGGAGCCTCCACCACACTCTGGGGCAGAGAGTTCCACTGCTGAACAGCTCTCACAGTCAGAAAGTTCTTCCTAATATTCAGATGGAATCTCCTCTCTTGTAGTTTGAAGCCACTGTT
Organism: Anolis sagrei ordinatus; assembly: GCF_025583915.1. Lineage (NCBI taxonomy): Eukaryota > Metazoa > Chordata > Lepidosauria > Squamata > Anolidae > Anolis > Anolis sagrei. The sequence continues at coordinate 8,082,495 of NW_026847438.1, forward strand.
CCATGTCCTAGTCTCCAGGGAAGCAGAAAACAAGCTTGCTCCCTCATCCCTGTGACTTTCTCTCACATATTTATACATGGCTATCATATCTCCTCTCAGCCTTCTCTTCTTCAGGCTGAACATGCCCAGCTCTTTAAGCCACTCCTCATGGGGCTTGTTCTCCAAACCCTTGATCATTTTAGTCGCCCTCCTCTGGACACATTCAAGAACTTCAACACTGTCCAGCACACAACTGTGAAAGTAATGATCAATCACAGTGATAGGAAATAATTAGTGAAAAATAAGTGGCTAGACAGAATTAATCCCTTTTGACAAAGTTACATTATTACTCTAAACTCTTGGAGTGGATGTGCTTTACCAGTGTAACTGCGACTATTAAGTTAGTTTTAATTCCTTTTATAGTTGATTTTATAATTACATGGTTTGGTTTCACCAAAAGGTGGGAAAGGATTGTGCCGGCTTGTGCTGTCCTCATATTGTGTTATTTTTGCTAAATTGATAATATTAACACTATGTTAAAAAGTTTGAAAAAATGTATGTTCCTGGTTTGAAAATTTTATTTCCTGTTTAATTGTGTGGTACTTATTTTGAAAGTAGCTGTTCTACTCCAAAACTTTCATTTTTGTGGCTGCCACAAACAATGTTGAATTGCTTGAGATATTCCTGGGAAAACTATAGCAAAATGTACTTGCAGGATCTCTCTCTCGCAAAATACAGTTTTTGCAGTTTAATAAACCTTTTCCATGTTTTTAATGATAGACCCAATTAGGAAATGATATATATAACCCAGGAACAAAAACTGTGTTACATAATGTAATTTATTTATTACCCACCTCTTCTTGTGGCTCAAGGAGGGGTACAACATGGTTAAAACAGTGAGGTAAAGTAAAACATGATTAAAATACATATAACAAATATATACAGATAAAATGCAGATTAAAATTCACCTTGCAAGTTAAAATTGACAAGTTAAAATTGACTGGATACGTTAATGACAAGGTAAATAGGCCACTGGTTTGAAACATTTAGATATTTTAACAGTTGCATTTCAGAACTGGGAAAATAAAAGCTTCCTATAAAAACTTGTAACAGTAACAACATTTGAGGTCATAGAACTATCACAGTAACCAGTGACATTGGCCCCTTCCACACTGCTATATAATCCAGATTATCAAAGCAAATAATCCATTTGATCTGCTTTGAACTGGATTATATGAGTTTACATGGCCATATAATTCAGTTCAGAGCAGGTAATCTGAATTTTACTTGGAAGTGTAGAAGGGGGCTCAGAGGGACCCAAAGAATCCATGAGGTTTTGCTTCCGTCCCTGCTAATTGAGGGCCCTTCCACACAGCTATATATACCAGAATATCAAGGCAGAAAATCCCACAATATCAGCTTTGAACTTGGTTATCTGAGTCCACACTGCCATATATTCCAGTTCAAAGCAGACAATGTGGGATTTTATTCAGCTGTGTGGAAAAGGCCAGAAAATTCCTGGACCTAACCCAACTACATTAGATTACAGACCAAAACAAATTACTTTTTTATAATAATGATAATATTTATTTATTTACAGTATTTATACCCTGCCCTTCTCACTCCTAAGGGGACTCAGAGCAGCTTACAAAAGGCACAATAATAATAATCTTCCAGCCATTACCTCTCTTGACTTTGCCCTGGGGGTCAAAGGAATATTCTTCTGATCCTGGAAATAGCACAGCCTTGGAATCTAGCACAGAAAAATTAATATACAATTAACCAATGATACATCTTTCCAACTCCATAATGGAGTTTTAGTCTTTTTTAAAAACCATCATGACCAGTGGCCATATATTTTGTGGCAATGAATAGCATCACAATACCGTATTCCTTTAATTGTAAGATGTGCCCTAATTTCAGTCCTTCCGCCAACAACAAATCACATAAGATACACCCGTGATTCGAAGATGCAGCCCATTTTTAGAGATGTTTTTGGAAAACGTGAATCCCCACAACCATTTGGAAAATGGAATTCATAACTGGGTAGTTGTAGGTTTTTTCGAGGCTATATGGCCACGTTCTAGGGGCATTTCTCCTGACGTTTCACCTGCATCTATGGCAAGCATCCTCAGAGGTAGTGAGGTCTGTTGGAACTAGGAAAAAGGGTTTATATATCTGTGGAATGACCAGGGTGGGACAAAGGCCTCTTGTCTGCTGGAGCTAGGTGTGAATGTTTCAACTGATCACCTTGATTAGCATTTGATTGCCTGGCAGTGCCTGGAGCAATCTTTTGTTGAGAGGTAATTAGATGTCCTTGTTTGTTCCCTCTTCTACTTCCAACAGACCTCACTCCCTCTGAGGATGCTTGCCATAGATGCAGGCGAAAAGTCAGGAGAAATGCCTCTAGAACATGGCCATATAGCCCAAAAAGACCTACAACAACCCAGTGATTCCGGCCATGAAAGCCTTCGACAATACATTGAACATCTCTATGGGAATTCATAACCTTTTTGGAAAGTCACTGGTCAAGGAAAGGCATTTGAACAGTGATGTTCACCAGCATTCATGCAAGGCAACTAGGTCTCTCAGCTGTTAAACTGATGTACCTAGGTGCGTCTTTGAACTGTCAGGGACAAAGACATGCCAATGCACAAAATATATATTCAGTAGCAGAGTCTCAAGAAAATCTTCAAAAGTCAGGGGTCGTCTTATACACGAGTGTAGTCTTATGCATGGGAGTCGTCTTAACTCTATATTTTAACTGGAAAAGTTGGGGGTCGTCTTATACGCCCAGTCGTCTTATATGCCGGAATATACGGTACTCTCCATTAAAATATAATTTAGATCATGCTCTCAAAATAAACAGTCTTCTTTAAAAGTAATATAGTTGGTTTACTCACAAAACATCATGTATACAGCATACCGGCACTTTACGTATTAATCCAGTTACAATAGGATTTTAAGTAGATTTTCTGTGTATGTAATACAGGGCATCTTCCTTAGAAACAATAGTTCTTAGCCCATTGGAGTCTGCAAGCAAACATCCTACTGAAGCCTAAACTGTATAACTGTACTCACTGCTTCTGATACAAATGAATGGCTTCTACTCTAAGACTCTAATGGCAAACACTGTTCTAAAATGGAGCCATAGTCCTGAACGTGTCTAGATCTGATCACATGGTCTGCAGCCCTTCCCACAACAAAGAGGACAAGTAAAATCTGAAACAAATACACACATTCAATACAGTAAGCAATTCTATACATAAGAAATAACTAGTGGAGGATTGAGAAGGTTGCAATTTCTAACAGATGTTTATGTAGGAAAAGAAGTGAATGTTAGATCTTAAGAAATACTGTTGTACTTCGAGGATTTGTTTTTGATTTTTGTAGTCTATGACTACAAGGATTTCTTTCCTGGAAACTTGCAACAGACATACACTCCACAGAAAAGACTGGTCCACAGATCACTACTTTGAGTCATTATTTTACTAATCCTAGCAGCAGAGAAAACAATTTTCAACCATTTCTGTTACACATTTTTAGTATCTCCTAATAGATAAACCAAATACCATTCAGAGAGTCTATAAATAGCATTGTCTTAGACTAGAAATAGTCTTTTCAAAAAGAAAGCATGGCTTTCCATGAAGGGAAGGTTTTCTAGACTGGAAACTAGAGATGCCTCCTGTGCCTTAAATACTTGTATCTAAGAAGGAAGATCCACCTGTGTTGCTTGGCATCCAACCAGGAAACTTGCAAAACTGATTGAAATTCCTTCTCCTACACAATCATTAAAGCTACAGGGACCCCCTTTAGTTTGTACTGTGGTAATCCTAGTTTGTTGTTGTTCATTCGTTCAGTCGTCTCCAACTCTTTGTGACCTCATGGACCAGCCCACGCCAGAGCTCCCTGTCGGCCGTCACCACCCCCAGCTCCTTCAAGGTCAGTCCAGTCACTTCAAGGATGCCATCCATCCATCTTGCCCTTGGTCGGCCCCTCTTCCTTTTGCGTTCCACTTTCCCCAGCATCATTGTCTTCTCTAGGCTTTCCTGTCTCCTCGTGATGTGGCCAAAGTACTTCAACTTTGTCTCTAGTATCCTTCCCTCCAATGAGCAGGGGCTTTATTTCCCGGAGGATGGACTGGTTGGATCTTCTCGCAGTCCAAGGCACTCTCAGCACTTTCCTCCAACCCAACTAGCTCCAAAAGCATCTATTTTCCTTCGCTCAGCCTTCCCTAAGGTCCAGCTCTCACATCCGTAGGTTACTACAGGGAATACCATGGCTTTGACTATGGCGGATCTTTGTTGCCAGTGTGATGTCTCTACTCTTTACTATTTTATCAAGATTGGACATTGCTCTCCTCCCAAGAAGTAAGCGTCTTCTGATTTCCTGGCCACAATCTGCATCTGCAGTAATCTTTGCACCTAGAAATACAAAGTCTGTCACGGCCTCCACGTTTTCTCCCTCTATTTCCCAGTTGTCAATCATTCTTGTTGCCATAATCTTGGTTTTTTTACGTTTAGCTGCAACCCAGCTTTTGCGCTTTCTTCTTTCACCTTGATTAGAAGGCTCCTCAGCTCCTCCTTGCTCTCAGCCATCAATGGTGTCATCTGCATATCTGAGGTTGTTAATGTTTCTTCCAGCAATTTTCACCCCAGCTTTGCATTCATCCAGCCCCGCACATGCATGATGTGTTCTGCATACAAGTTAAAAAGGTTGGGTGAGAGTATGCAGCCTTGCCGTACGCCTTTCCCAATCTTGAACCAGTCTGTTGTTCCGTGGTCAGTTCTGACTGTTGCTACTTGGTCCTTGTACAGATTCATCAGGAGAGAGACAAGGTGGCTTGGGATGCCCATCCCACTAAGAACTTGCCACAATTTATGATGATCCACACAGTCAAAGGCTTTAGAATAGTCAATGAAGCAGAAATAGATGTTTTTCTGAAACTCCCTGCCTTTCTCCATTATCCAGCGGATATTGGCAATCTGGTCTCTCATTCCTCTGCTTTTTCTAAACCCAGCTTGAACATCCTAGTTTAGATGGGCATTTTTGTTTATATATCTTCTCCAAAACCATTATATCAAAGATTAGATTGTGAAGAGTGTTCACCCAATTCTCGCTTCCCAAATGATTTGCTTTATTTATTTATTTTGTATCAAAAGCATTGCATGCATAACTATAACACTAATAAAAATAGAAGGAGCACAAGTGGCTAAATAATTTTTAACTAAAACCTGGCAACAGCAACTGCATTGTCTGTGGCTTTAAACAATTCCTACTCTGTGCATGAGGCAGGGCATTGTGGACAAGCATACAGGCGCGGAGTGGTTTGTTCTGCTCCACAGTCGCACAAGGTAGAGGATTCTTTAAGGTAGTTCCATTTCGCTAGGTTGTATTTTGATCTGCCCACTCCACTTCTGAGTCTGTTCAGGGACTTCCAAGTGCCCATTCTTGGTTTGCCCCTGGAGACAGACCCTCGAGGGGACCATCCATTTGGCATTTCCTGGTTTAGCTGCCCAGAGGGATGCTCTTGCTATTGATGGGAGAACATTAAGAGGAGTGGTGGTTCTTATGAAGCTTTTCCTTGATTTGAGTCTACTGGGAGGAGGCTGATAGCCATGTAGTAGGTGGCTGGCTTTCAGTATTCAAGTTTATTTCTCCCACAGTTAGCAGCAACTTCCCGTTGAACATTTGAGGGGGGGGGGCAATGCAGCTAGCTTGTAGAGTCTATTATCAGGTATAGGTTTGAGACATTCTGTGATTATTCTGTATGTTTTATTCAGTGCTATGTTCACCCGCTTCGCGTGAACAGACTTATGCCAAACAGAGCAGGTATATTCAGTGGTTGAGTAAGACAAGGCCAGGCCTGATGTTCTTATGAATTTTGGGTCTGCGCCCCATGCACTGCCAGTAAGTTTCCGCAAGATGTTATTGCTGTCAGAGGAAGATACTATTGCCTGCTATTTAGTGGGTTGCTGTGAGTTTTTCAGGCTGTATGGCCATGTTCCAGCTGCATTCTCTCCCAATGTTTCACCTGCATCTGTGGATAATGGCATCTTCAGATATTCTGTTGGACAATATGTACCTGTGGAATCATGTCCAGGGTGGGAGAAAGAACCTGTGTCTGTTTAAAGCAAGTGTGAATGTTACAATTAGCAAGCTTGAATAACATGAGTAACCAGGAAGCTGCAAAGTCAATCAGTGAGGGTATCTGCATAGAGGTAGCCTTGCCTCCGTTGCTTGGAGACACCCTCTGTTTGGAAGGTGTTAACTGGCACTTGGATGTTCACTGTCTGCAGTTCCCGTTTCTGAGTGGTGTTCCTTATTTACTGTCTTGATTCTGATGTTTTTTAATACCAGATTTTGTTGATTTCCATGGTTTCCTCTTTTCTGTTGAAATTGTCCACATGGATTTCAATGGCTTCTCTGTGTAGTCTTGACATGATGGTTGTCAGAGTGGTCCAGCATTTCTGTGTTCTCAAGTAATACCCTGTGCACAGGTTGGTTCATCAAGTGCTCTTCTATAGCTGACTTCTCTGGATGGCTTAGTCTGCAACGCTTTTTGTGTTCTTTGATTTGAGCCCAGTCAGAAAACTCTGACCTTAGTCCAGGCACTGCATTTGGTGGAAACAGTGGTTCCCAACCGTTTTTTTTAAACCAGGGACCATTCTGCAACATTAGTACTAAAAAGGTTACAAATGAGTTTTTGGTCAACTATATATTCAGTTATATATTCAGCTCCAAGAAAATTGCAAGGAACAAAATCAACCTCTGTACATGGCATTCATTGGCCTTGCAAAGGCATTCGACACAGTGAATCGCAGCGCTCTCTGGACCATCCACCAAAAAATCAGGTGCCCAAACAAATTTGTGAACATCCTGCGGCTCCTCCATGATGACATGATGGCAACAGTCTTGGACAGCAATGGCTCCCAAAGTGACCCATTTAAGGTGGAATCAGGTGTCAAAAAGGGATGTGTTATTGCCCCAACTTTATTCTCCATCTTCATCACTATGATACTTCATCTTGTTGATGGGAAGCTTCCCACCGGAGTGGAAATCATCTATTGGACAGATGGCAAGCTATTTAACCTCAGCAGACTGGAAGCCAAAACCAAGGTTACAACAACATCTGTTATAGAACTCCAGTATGCTGTTGACAACGTCGTCTGTGCACATTCAGAAGAAGACTCTACAAGCCACTCTAAACACCTTCGCAGAAGCATACGAGAAGCTCGGCCTGTCATTGAACATCGAGAAAACCAAAGTGCTGTTCCAGCAGTCACCAGCCAACCCCTCTCCAATGCCAGAAATACAGCTTAATGGTGTAACATTAGAAAATGTTGACCATTTCCGCTACCTTGGCAGCCACCTCTCCACCAAAGTCAACATCGACACGAAATACAACACCACCTGAGCTCTGCGAGTGCAGCATTTTCCCGAATGAAGCAGAGAGTGTTTGAGGACCGGGACATCCGTAGGGATACCAAGGTGCTTGTTATAAAGCTATTGTCCTCCCAACCCTGCTATACGCCTGCGAAACGTGGACTGTCTACACATGTCACATGCAACTCCTGGAACAATTCCATCAGCGCTGCCTCAAATCTCTTGGGAAGACAAGCGGACAAAGGTCAGCATGCTGGAAGAAGCGAAGACCACCAGCATTGAAGCGATGGTCTTCTGCCATCAACTCCACTGGACTGGCCACATTGTTTGGATGCCCGACCACCATCTCCCAAAGCAGTTGCTCTACTCTGAACTCAAGAATGGAAAATGGAATGTTGGTGGACAGGAAAAGAGATTTAAAGATGGGCTCAAAGCCAACCTTAAAAGCTCTGGCATAGACACTGAGAACTGGGAAGCCCTGGCCCTTGAGCGCTCCAGCTGGAGGTCAGCTGTGACCAGCAGTGCTGCAGAATTTGAAGAGGCACGAATGGAGGGTGAAAGGGAGAAGCGTGCCAAGAGGAAGGCGCGTCAAGCCAACCCCGACCGAGACCGCCTTCCACCTGGAAACCAATGCCCTCACTGCGGAAGAAGATGCATATCAAGAATAGGGCTCCACAGCCACATACAGACACACAAGAATACTGTGTGGGAGGTTTGGCCCAATTCTATCGTTGGTGGAGTTTGGAATGCTCTGTGATTGTAGGTGAACTATAAATTTCAGCAACTGCAACTCCCAAATATCAAGATTCAATTTTCCCCAAACTCCACCAGTGTTCACATTTATTCTTGTAGAGTTTGGTCTAGATCCATCATTGTTTGTGTCCACAGTACTCTCTGGATGTAGGTGAACTTGTTGTTGTTCATTCGTTCAGTCGTCTCCGACTCTTCGTGACCTCATGGACCAGCCCACGCCAGAGTTCCCTGTCGGCCGTCACCACCCCCAGCTCCTTCAAGGTCAGTCCAGTCACTTCAAGGATGCCATCCATCCATCTTGCCCTTGGTCGGCCCCTCTTCCTTTTGCCTTCCACTTTCCCCAGCATCATTGTCTTCTCTAGGCTTTGCTGTCTCCTCATAATGTGGCCAAAGGACTTCAACTTTGTCTCTAGTCTCCTTCCCTCCAGTGAGCAGTCGGGCTTTATTTCCTGGAGGATGGACTGGTTGGATCTTCTCGCAGTCCAAGGCACTCTCAGAACTTTCCTCCAACACCACAGTTCAAAAGCATCTATCTTCCTTCGCTCAGCCTTCCCTAAGGTCCAGCTCTCACATCCATAGGTTACTACAGGGAATGGCTTTGACTAGGCAATGGATCTTTGTTGCTAGTGTGATGTCTCTACTCTTTACTATTTTATCGAGATTGGACATTGCTCTCCTCCCAAGAAAAGTGTCTTCTGATTTCCTGGCCACAGTCTGCGTCTGCAGTCATCTTTGCACCTAGAAATACAAAGTCTGTCACGGCCTCCACCTTTTCTCCCTCTATTTCTATTTTCTCCCTCTCCCTCGGGAAGTCTGATCTGGCCACGGTGGTCCACGCTCTTGTTACATCCCGAATAGACTACTGCAACGCTCTCTACGTGGGGTTGCCCTTGAAGACTGTTCGGAAACTTCAACTAGTCCAGCGAGCGGCAGCCAGATTGCTTACCGGAGCGACATACAGGGAGCATACCACCCCCCTGCTGTGCCAGCTCCACTGGCTGCCGATTCAGTTCCGAGCACAATTCAAGGTGCTGGTTTTGACCTACAAAACCCTATACGGTTCCGGTCCAGTGTATCTGTCCGAACGTATCTCCCTCTACGTCCCACCCCGGAGTCTGAGATCATCTGGGGAGGCCCTGCTCGCGACCCCACCACTGTCACAAGTGAGGCTGGTGGGGACGAGGAGCAGGGCTTTCTCAGTGGTGGCCCCTCACCTGTGGAACTCACTCCCGGGGGAAATCAGGGTATCATCATCCCTCCTCGCCTTTAGGAGAAGGGTGAAGACTTGGTTATGGGACCAGGCCTTTGGGCACTCCGGCAATTAAATCAGACAACCAGGCGAGTAAGACCAGCAGGATTGATGAAGCGGAACGTAAAACTAGATCTATGTGTTAACAAACGCTGACCATGTAAGAGGAGAAATTGGGTTTGTATTGGTTTTTATTGATTTTATGGTTATAATGCATGAATTGTTGTTAACTGTGAATTGATGTAATTTTGTGTATGATTGTTTTATGATGCAGGCATCAAATTGTGCCTTTGCTTTTGTAAGCCGCCCTGAGTCCCCTTCGGGGTGAGAAGGGCGGGGTAAAAGAACCCCAAATAAATAAATAAATAAATAAATTTCCCAGTTGTCAATCATTCATAGTCGTAGATGAACTACGACTCCCAAACTCAACATCAATGCCCACCAAACCCTTCTAGTGTTTTCTGTTGGTCATGGGAGTCCTGTGTGCCAAGTTTGGTTCAATTCCATCGTTGGTGGGGTTCAGAATGCTCTTTGATTGTAGGTGAACTATAAATCCTAGCAGATTTTAGTTAGATTTTAGATTTATCTAACTAAAATAAATTAAAATATATGGCAAAATATAGTGGAGATCAGGGATATCCACTTAAAACACACTCAATGCAAGGCTGAAAATGATATAATATCTATTAAATAGATCATGACTGGATAGTTAAAATGCAGTGTGACTGTTTGTACCTGAGGGGAGAAAAATGTAACTTCTTGTGTAGCTCTGAGGTAATAATAATAATAATAATAATAATAATAATGATAGTTTAATGCTGTCTGTCTGCACCTCAGGGGAGAAAATGTAACTTTTTGTGCACTTCTGAGGTAATAATAATATAGTAATAATAATAAAGGATAGGGGAAATGGACATTAATGTGAATTAAGGCTATCAACCACACTCTTGAGTTGTCACATTAATTTTCCCGCCCTCACAAAGCGCGCCTTTTGAAAATTCTCTCTCAACAATTAGAACGCCCCAGTTGCAGACTGCGCATGCGCGGAAGGGAAGACGCAGCCGCCTTCGCTTCTCGATTCCAACTCTCTCCGTTCCGCCCCCTCCCCTCCGTACGTCAATCACGTTCGAACTTGGGCCGACCGTTAGGGCCGCCTCGAGACGCATCCGCCACGGCGCATGCGCAGGGTTATAGATGACGTCATCCATCCTCTTCCCTGTTTCTCCAGGAAGAAGAGCTTTCCTGCATTCCAAAGTTGTGCTGTTTTTTTGCTGAATATTGTTTTGTAACTTTGTATATTTTGCTTATGTAGATGGGTCAGTTTGTTTCATACTGTATTGCATTTTACCTGGGTATTTTGTTTTACAATTGTATTATACGGTTTAGCATTTTATTATTGTTTCTTTCCCATTTACATTATTATTTCTTTCTCATGTACATATTCATATGTTTAGAGACATCTCCGTCCCATCCCTTGTTTGGGTATCAGCCAGCACGTCAACGACTTAAATCTAGAAATAGTTTTCTAAGATCTACAGAGACACTCGCTGGAACACCTCAGCAAGCGAGAGTCCAAAAGTGGCAGGCTCAAACCCAGAACCTCAACCAATGGCTGATACCAAATGAGAGACCCCCCTGGGCACACAGAGGACTGGGCGACTTGGAAGGCGCTGAACAGACTGCGCTCTGGCACCACGAGATGCAGAGCCAACCTTCAGAAATGGGGCTACAAAGTGGAATCCTCGACATGCGAGTGTGGAGAAGAGCAAACCACTGACCACCTGCTGCAATGCAACCTGAGCCCTGCCACATGCACAATGGAGGACCTCCTTGCAGCAACACCAGAATCATAGAATCAAAGAGTTGGAAGAGACCTCATGGGCCATCCAGTCCAACCCCCTGCCAAGAAGCACGAATATTGCATTCAAATCACCCCTGACAGATGGCCATCCAGCCTCTGTTTAAAAGCTTCCAAAGAAGGAGCCTCCACCACACTCCGGCAGAGAGTTCCACTGCTGAACGGCTCCCACAGTCAGGAAGTTATTCCTGATGTTCAGATGGAATCTCCTTTCTTGTAGTTTGAAGCCATTCTTCCAGGGAAGCAGATAACAAGCTTGCTCCCTCCTTCCTGTGGCTTCCTCTCACATATTTATACATGGCTATCATATCTCCTCTCAGCCTTCTCTTTTCAGGCTAAACATGCCCAGCTCCTTAAGCCGCTCCTCATAGGGCTTGTTCTCCAGACCCTTGATCATTTTAGTCGCCCTCCTCTGGACACATTCCAGCTTGTCAATATCTCTCTTGAATTGTGGTGCCCAGAATTGGACACAATATTCCAGGTGTGGTCTAACCAGAGCAGAATAGAGGGGGAGCATGACTTCCCTAGATCTAGACACTATGCTCCTATTGATGCAGGCCAAAATCCCATTGGCTTTTTTGCCACCACATCACATTGTTGGCTCATGTTTAACTTGTTGTCCACGAGGACTCCAAGATCTTTTTCACACGTACTGCTCTCGAGCCAGGCATTGCCCCCATTCTGTATCTTTGCATTTCGTTTTTCCTGCCAAAGTGGAGTATCTTGCATTTGTCACTGTTGAACTTCATTTTGTTAGTTTTGGCCCATCTCTCTAATCTGTCAAGGTTGTTTTGTATCCTGCTCCTGCATTTTATTATTGTTTCTTTCCCATGTACATTATTGTTTCTTTGTCATGTACATATACAGATCTACAGAGACACTCGCCAGATCACCTCAGCAAGCGAGAGTCCAAAAGTGGCAGGCTCATACCCAGAACCTCAACCAATGGCTGATACCAAATGAGAGACTTCCCCCTGGGCACACAGAAGACTGGGCGACTTGGAAGGGGCTGAACAGACTGCGCTCTGGCACCACGAGATGCAGAGCCAACCTTCAGAAATGGGGCTACAAAGTGGAATCCACAACATGCGAGTGTGGAGAGAGCAAACCACTGACCACCTGCTGCAATGCAACCTGAGCCCTGCCACATGCACAATGGAGGACCTTCTTGCAGCAACACCAGAAGCACTCCAAGTGGCCAGCAACTGGTCAAAGGACATTTAATCAACTACCAAACTCACAAATTTTGTATCTTTCTGTTTTTTTGTTGTTGCTTTGTTCTGTTAGAAATGTAATATAATCGACTGGTTGCACTGACACGATAAATAAATGTACATATTCATATGTTTAGTCATATGCAACCCACTCTAGTAACCCACAAGACAACATGGAGTAGTGCAATGACAATTTGAAATGGCCATGGATTATAGTTTTGGATTGTTGTTGTTGTTCATTCGTTCAGTCGCTTCCGACTCTTGGTGACCTCATGGACCAGCCTAGGTCAGAGCTCCCTGTACGGCTATGTTCTAAAGGCATTCTCTCCTGATGTTTCTCCTGCATCTATGGCAAGCATCCTCAGAGGTAGTGAGGTCTGTTGGAACTAGGAAAAGGGGTTTATATATCTGTGGTGTAATGTCCAGGGTGGGACAAAGGACTCTTGTCTGCTAGAGCTCTAAAATTACAACAGCAGAACAACAGAGAGGAAACAATCTGGGACGTCTAATCACCTCTCAACAAAATATTGCCCCAGGCACTGTCAGGCCATCAAATGCTAATCAAGATGGTCAGTTGAAACATTCACACCTAGCTCCAACAGACAAGAGTTCTTTGTCCCACCCTGGTCATTCCACAGATATATAAACCCTTTTTCCTAGTTCCAACAGACCTCACTACCTCTGAGGATGCTTGCCATAGATGCAGGCGAAACATCAGGAGAGAATGCCTCTAGAACATGGCCATATAGCTCGGAAAAACCTACAACAACCCATTTTATTGTTTCTTTCCCATTTACATTATTGTTTCCCATGTACATCTTCATATGTTTCGGCTCTTATATGCCATTAATTTTGTCTCTTATATCTTTGAAGTGCACATTGATGGCGTATATAAATAAATATTATTTTTTATTCGTGTGTGTGTGTGTGTGTGTATAGCAGGGGTCCTCAAACTAAGGCCCGGGGGCCAGATACAGCCCTCCAAGGTCATTTACCCGGCCCTTGCTCAGGGTAAACCTTAGTCTGAAACTACTTGAAAGCACACAACAACAACAGTCCTATCTCATCAGCCAAAAGCAGGCCCACACTTCCCATTGAAATACTAATAAGTTTATATTTGTTAGAATTGCTCTTCACTTTAATGGTTTTATTGTTTTTAAGTGGGTTTTTTTGCAAATATGATATGTGGAGTGTGCATAGGAATTCATTCATTTTCCCCCCCTCAAATTATAATCCGGCCCTCCAACAGTTTGAGGGACCGTGACCTGTCCCTCTGTTTAAAAAGTTTTAGGATCCCTGGTGTATAGTATGCCTTTGAGAAGACTCAATTATTTTCAGCTCTTATATTTTTGAAGTGTACATCAATGGTGTATTTAAATAACAACAACAATAGTAGTAGTAGTAAAAATAATAATAATATACTACCATCAATGGAGTCTCGTAGAAGGGTGAGCCTATAATAATACTTTTTTTATTAATACTACTAATAGATATTATATAGCTCTTCTATGAGGTTCCATTCAAAAAGGCTGACGAAAATTTCAAATTCCTTGAAACAAATAGGACTTATCCTAAATACCTGTGTTAAATTTGATGCCACATGGAATAGCTCTGGCTTCACTTTTAAGAAACTTGGGATTTGTAGTATTGATGAGGCAGTCTTAATGGGATAAGTATATATATTGAGTTGTATACCTATAGATAGAAAGGTGATGTGATAACACTATTAAAATTTGGCTTAAACCTTTTTATTACTGGACTTCTGGACACTTTGTTTATATATTTCATTAATCTTTCAGATGTCAGAAGATGCTGCTGGTTTTTCATAAAAGGCGCTCCTCCTCAAGAAAGTATTAGAAAATGTTTGGAAATGGAAGTGTTAACATCTGGACAGCAGGTGTCGCCCCTTTGCAAAGAAACACAATGACAATTCTGGAAATTTGGGGGAGATTTAAATACATTCAGGGCATCTGATCCTCTCTGATCTTGGAAGGAATAGAAGCCCTGATTAGTGCATTTGGATGAGAGACTGCCCATAAATAATGCCAAGGAAGGAATTGGCAAATCTGACCTCTGAGCATTGTTTGCTTCACTTTGCATCTCAATCAAGAGATAAAAGAAATAATAATAATAATAATAATAATAATAATAATAATAATAATATGTTGTCGAAGGCTTTCATAGCCAGAATCACTGGGTTGGTGTGAGTTTTTCGAGCTGTATGGGCCATGTTCCAGCAGCATTCTCTCCTGATATTTCGCCTGCAGGTTGATGAACCAATCTGGACACAATGTTATTTGAGAACACAGAAATGCTGGACCACTCTGACAACCATTATGTCAGACTGCACAGGGAAGCCATTGAAACCCACAAGCATGTGGACAACTTTCAACAGAAAGGAGGAAACCATGAAAACGAACACTATCTGGTTACCAATTAAAAAACAAAACAAAACACCAGAATCAAGACAGTCATAAGGAACACCACTCAAACACGGGAATTCCAGACAACAAACAATCAAGTGCCAGTGAACTCCCAAACAGAGGGTGCCTCTAGGCAACAGAGGCCAGGCAACCCCTATGCAGATACTTTCACTGATTGACTTTGCAGCATCATGGCTACTCAGTGCTATTCAAGCTTTTTAATTGCAACATTCACACTTGCTTTAACAGGCAAGCTTCTTTCTCCCACCTTGTACATTATTCCACAGGTATATATACACTTCCCACTTGCTTCACTGCCAACAAAACCTCTGAAGATGCCATTAGCCACAGATTCAGGCAAAATGTCAGGAAAGAATGCTACTGGAACATGGTCATGAAGCTCAAAAAACAGCAACCCAGCAATAATCACCCTGTGAATTTAATCACACACTTCTCTGATTCCTAGATTCTTTGTGGTCTCAGACCAGATGAGTTTGGCAGACATACACACACATGCACACATTAACATGGCAAAGCAATTTTAATGGTCAAAGTATATGAGCAGAAGATTGCTGTCTGTTAATCTGAAGTTTAAAAGGCCGTGTTGCTGCGTATGTGCCAAATGTTTTCCCGGTTGGGTGTTAATATTGACTAATGGAGGGTCCCCTGCTGGGAATTAGATTTCGGAGGTGGATTACATTTGCCATAAACGCGATTGAGGTCAGAGGGACCCGGCGGAGCAGAAAGGGAAAGAGCTGTGGAGGAACAACGTTAAAGGCAAGGCAGGTGCAATGGCTTTTATTGCCAGGGAGATAGCAGAACCCAGTTCAGTTCTAGGGCCCCTTTCATACTGCAGAATTATAGCATCATAACTCTTAAGTGTTGTGTATTAATCCCATGCAACATGGAATTTGCCATTATAGGCACTCCCAAGTTACAACAAAGATCCAACTTAAAAATGACTCCTAGTTAAGAACAGAGTGAGACAACAAGAAAAGAGGAATCTGCCCCTCAGAAGGAAGGAAAACCCACTCCTGAAAGAGTTATCATGGGGAAAGGGGTGTTTGGGCACTGCGTTTGGTGGTCCCTATGTAGACTTGTCCACAGCTGCATGGTACTTCATGGGATAGACTGAACCACCTCAACTGGGCTCTACAGGCCAATGGAGACTCCACCTCAGACATCAGAAGAGCTGCAAGACCAAGAACAAGCCACGAGAGTAAAGATGAAGATCCAGCCAGAGGAAAAGTGTTCTTGCCATACATCAAGGGAACCACTGACCACATAGGGAAGCTGATGAGGAAACACAACATACAAACTATCTACAGACCCACCAAGAAAATCCAACAAATGCTACGTTCAGCAAAGGACAAGAGGGATCCTCTCACCTCTGCAGGAGTCTACCGTGTACCATGCAGCTGTGGACAAGTCTACATAGGGACCACCAAATGCAGCACCCAAACATGAATCAAGGAACATGAAAGGCACTGCAGACTACTTCAGCCAGAGAAATCAGCCATAGCAGAGCACCTGATGAACCAACCTGGACACAGCATTTTATTTGAGAACACAGAAATGCTGGACCACTCTCAACCACCATGTCAGACTACACAGAGAAGCCATTGAAATACACAAGCATGTGGACAATTTCAACAGAAAGGAAAACATGAAAATAAACAAAATCTGGCTACCAGTATTAAAAAACAAAATCTGGCTACCAGTATTACTACCTCTGAGGATGCTTGCCATAGATGCAGGCGAAACGTCAGGAGAAATGCCTCTAGAACATGGCCCTATAGCCCGAAAAAAACTACAAGAACCTAGTATTAAAAAAAACTCTAAAATTACAACAGCACAACAACAGAGAGGAAACAAACAAGGACATCTAATCACCTCTCAACAAAAGTTTGCTCCAGGCACTGTCAGGCCATTATATGCTAATCAAGGTGGTCAGTTGAAACATTCACACCCAGCTCCAGCAGACAAGAGTCCTTTGTCTCACCCTGGTCATTCCACAGATATATAAACCCTTTTCCTAGTTCCAACAGACCTCACTACCTCTGAAGATGCTTGCCATAGATGCAGGCGAAACGTCTCTAGACCATGGCCATATTGCCCGAAAAAACCTACAACAACCCAATAGAAAGCTCCATTTGGAAATGAAAAAATACTGAGAACCACCACAGTGGGATACTAAATGATAATGAGGAGGAGAGAAAAAAACAGGAGCAACTGTTGAAGCCAAGTTGAAAACGCATTTAAGCTCAAAAGTGGGCTAGTTCAGTGTTGAAAAGCAGCTACACTTGAAACAGAAAAATGCAACAAGGTGTTTTATGATCAGACAAAATATACAAAGGGAATTCAGTTGTTTTCTGTGTGAAAGATCACCAAGTCCACCAAACTGATGCCCTACAGGTGATTTGGATCATGATTCTGTAGTTGGGGGGTTCTGGGAGTTGTGGTCCAACAGATCTAGAAGCCATGTGAAGACTGTCCTAGATTTGACTTAACTTGGCATCTTGACCCAAGTCTTTCCAACTTAATTTCCAAGTTCCAAAACCCATCTTTCTGTACAGCTGAAATGTCCATAGCAGCTCTTCCCATCTGCCAGAGAAAGAAGCACCCTTTTGAAACAGAGAGCTGACTCCTCCAGCGGTTCATGGCAGAGAATTCCTCCGTCCCCTCCTGACTTTGGAGGACCTTCTTGGGGAAACAGGACCACCCATGTCTTCTGAACTGGACCGGGCCCTGGATGCAAAGCCATCTCTGCTTGGGTCGGAGCTCTCCCAGTCCGCACTCTCCACTTTCAGCTCCCGCAAAGCGGTGTGCAGTTGCAACAGCTTTTCCAACAACTGCTGGTCTTGCAGCTGCATTTCAGCCTGGACAAGGAAACAAAGAGGAGGTAAAAGGATTCCAGTTCTCCCTAGTCAGGAATGGACAGGGTTGCCCTGAAAATGTGATGGGATTCCTCTGTTAGATTATGGGGCAGGTCAAGTTACCAAAATTGTCCAGGATTTTTTGTTTTGTACTGCAATGGTAAAGCATTTGTAGATGCTGCAGTACAAAAAGGTAAACATTAAAAGGTTAGAGGTTGTCCCCACATTGGAAAATGTGTGCATAGGCAAAGTTTGGCCCTCCAAGTGTTTTGGATTTCAACTCCCACAATTCCTAACAGCCTATAAGCTGGCTAACAATTGGAGTTGAAGTCCAAAATACCTGGAGGGCCAAAGTTTGCTCATGCCCGCTTTAAGTTGATTCCAACTTAAGCGATTCTAATGCAAACCTATCAGGTTTGTTCAGAGGTTTCCATTGAGGCCCCATTAAGAATGCCATGTAATGCGGTTTCAGAATGCAGTTTAACTGCACTGAACTGGATTATAAGGGTCTACACTGCCATATAATCTAGTTCAATTGAGTTAAACTTCTGGGTTGTAGGTTTTTTCGGACTATATGGCCATGGTAGAGGCATTCTCTCCTGACGTTTCGTCAGGAGAGAATGCCTCTAGACCATGGCCATATAGCCCGAAAAAACTTACAACAACCCAGTGATTCCGGCCATGAAAGCCTTCGACAATACATTGAACATCTCTACGAGGAGAAACTGTTTTTAAAACTGCATTACATGGCAGTGCAAGTGGACCCTCAATGGAAGGCATTGTCAAACTTCCTCTGAACAAACCTGATAGGTTTATATCAGAATAGCTTAAGTTGGAATCAACTTAAACCAGGTATGGGCAAACTTCGGCCCTCCAGTTGTTTTGGACTTCAACTCCCACAATTGCTAACAGCCTACCAGCTGTTAGCAATTGTGGGAGTTGAAGTCCAAAACACCTAGAGAGCCAAAGTTTGCCCATGCACACAACTTCCAATGCGGGGACAACCTCTAACCTTTAAATATTTACTTTTTGGTGTATTGTTGAAGCCTTTCATGGCTGGAATCACTGGATTGCTGTAGGTTTTCGGGCTATATGGCCATGTTCTAGATTTACCTTTTGGACCAGGAGCCCCCGGTGGCGCAGTGGGTTAAAGCAGTGTGCCGGCAGGACTGAAGACCGACAGGTCGCAGGTTCGAATCCGGGGAGAGGCAGATGAGCTATTAGCTCCAGCTCCTCATGCGGGGACATGAGAGAAGCCTCCCACAAGGATGATAAAACATCAAAAATCATCCAGGCGTCCCCTGGGCAACTTCCTTGCAGACAGCCAATTCTCTCACAACAGGAGCAGTTGCTCCTGACACGACAAAAAAACCCCATCATCCATAATCTTCTTTGCTATTACAGTTAAACTACATTTTGAAACTACATTATATGGCAGTGTTTATTGGGCCTGAGAGAGAGACTGTGATGTGCCCAAGGTCACCCAGTGGGTTTCAAAAGTCAAGCAGAGATTTGAAATTTCAGGAACTGTAGTCCACTACACATCGGAGCTCTCCAACATACTCCTTGTATACTTTGCAACCTATATCCAAGCCACTGAAGAATGGCAACCAACATGACGAAAGGTTTGGAAGACAAGCCCTACAAGGAGCATCTTAAGGAGCTGGGTATGTTTAGCTTGGAGAAGAAAAGGTTGAGGGGATGTGAAAGCCATGTTTGAATATGGAAAAGGATGCACTTTGAACTGCAGTTGCATCCACTGATTTGAGTATTTTAGCCAAGGTGAGAAGTGGGAGGAGGGAGAGAATTTGACATTTTAAAAACTAGGTTGTTGTAGGTTTTTTGGGCTATATGGCCATGTTCTAGAGGCATTCTCTCCTGACATTTCGCCTGCATCTATGGCAAGCATCCTCAGAGGCATCTGTGGCAAGCATCTTTACTACCTCTGAGGATGCTTGCCATACATGCAGGCGAAATGTCAGGAGAGAATGCCTCTATAACGTGGCCATATAGCCCGAAAAAACCTACAACAACCCAGTGATTCCGGCCATGAAAGCCTTCGACAATACATTTTAAAAAATTGCAATAGCAGAAGACTAATCAGGAAGATCCCTGCCAAATCAGGGCAGTTGGAAGGCATGTCCCCACAATTATTATTATTATTATTATTATTATTATTATTATTATTATTAAAGTTTATTTGTACCCCGCTAGCATCTCCCGAAGGATTCGATGCGGCTTACACAGGCCGAGGCCTCAACACACAACACAACAATACAATCTAAGCAAATCAAACAATTAAAAACAGAATAAAGCAAAATAAACAACAGGCACAATACACTAAACACAATAAAACTGGGCCGGGCCAGAATCTGCTGGTTCCTACTTATCACTGTGACACAGGTAGTAAAGTGCTACTACTAATAGGTAATAAAATAATGAGAGCATGCTGTGATTTAGGGGAGTGCCTGGTTGAAATATCTCTTTATTAATGACACTCATGAAGTTTGATATGTTAACTCCCTTGACTCAATGCTACGGGATTGTGGCGCAGCTGGCTGAGTGTCAGCTGCATTAAGATCACTCTGACCAAAAGGTCATGAGTTCGAAGCCAGCCCGGGCTGGAGTGGGTGTCCAGCCATTGTGTAGCCCGTTGTCGACCTTTGCAACCCGAAAGACAGTTGCATCTGTCAAGTAGGAAAATAAGGTACCACCTTGTGTGGGAGGCTAAATTTAACTAATTTATGAGGCCATAAAGAAAGAAGACTCCGGGGAATGTGGAATGCGGAAGAACTTCATCGGTGTCGTTGATGGACGATGAAAAGCAGCAGCTCCCCTGGCGGCCAGAAAAAAAAAGTTAAATAGCCTTTGTCTGTTAAATGTTGTTTGTCAAACTGGCATTGAATGTTTGCCATATATGTGTTTACTGTAATCCGCCCTGAGTCCCCTGCGGGGTGAGAAGGGCGGAATATAAGAACTGTAAATAAATAATAAATAAATAAATAAATAAATAAATAAATAAATAAATAAATAAATAAATAAATACGGGATTCTGGGAGTTGTAGTTTTGTGCAGAAGAGAAAGCTGAAGAGCTTTGAGGTCAGTAGCTCCCAAAAGATTCAGTAACAGATTATGCAGGAATTCAACAGGTGTTTCCGTTACTATTCAGCACCCATTAAAAGTCTTCACCTGTTGAATCCCTGCTTGCAGTGTCGCAACCGCTTCTCTGATGGATTGAGGATGATGTTTTTCAAATTTTGCAAACTGTCTTTAGAGAAGTCACTCAAAAGGCAGACAGATCTGGTTAAGCATGGGGCAAATTTATTAGTTTCACCATTATTATTTGCATTCCTATTTTTAATCAAGGTTCTCTTTGTTCCCCCTGGTGATGGAGAAATTCATTATGAATCTGTATTTCATCCTGTGCTCAAAAAGAGAAACCAATGATGGCAGGGAAATTACATGTGTTCCCATTTTCACTGCTCTAATATATATTCCATCTGCTTCTATTTTCACTGCCAAAAATATATCTGTTGGTTAACTCGGAGCTCTCTGTTCTTTTTTGTTGTTGCTGTTTGCCTTCAAGTCTTTGTATGCTTATGTGAATCCAAAAAACGAAACAACTTATTTATTTATTTTTTTACAACATTTATAAGCCACCTTTCTCACCCTGAAGGGGACTCAGAGCGGCTTACAAGATACATGCACATATAATATATTGTATTATTAGCATAGTATTAATTGTTACTATATTGTATTATACCATTATATTGTAATATTATTAGTAATATTACATATAATATAAATATATAATTACAATATTGTAATTATTAGTATTATATTGCATTACATTATTATATATATATATATATATATATATATATACATAAAATATATTATATTACATTATATTATATTATTAACTGGATCAGCTCAGAGGTGGTTTGCCTTTGCCTTCCTCAAAGGCTGAATGTGTATCTACCTTGTCAATTAATGGAATTAAACACCAATTTACTTGCTGTGGCTCAATGCTGTTGTGGTTTAGTGATGCCTTTAATCTTTTCTGCAAAAAGACGCTGGTGTCTCACCAAATTACAACTCCCAGGATTATATAGTATTTAGTCAAAGCAGAGAAAGTGGTATGAATTTTCGTCAATACAAGAGTGTAGTTGCATCCCTAGACTGACTCACTCAAGGTCACCTAGTGAATTTCCATAGCCAAGTTGAGATTTGAACCCGGGCCCGAGTCCAGCATTCAAACCACTACATATTGAATTGGAGGAGCATTTCATGGGGAAAATAATGCGGCAATGCTTAATCTAGGCATTCAAACCCAAGTTTCTGAGAGTAAGCATAAAAAGCTCTAGATCAAGATGCATCAGCTTAACCTCACATTTGATTTAGGATGCATCTACACCATTGTATTAATGCAGTTTGACACCTCTTGAACTGCCATGTCTCAGTGCTATGGAATCCTGGGATTTGTCGTTTGATGCGGCACCAGCACTCTTGGCAGAGAAGGCTAAAGACCTTATGAAACTATGATTCCCAGGATCCCATCGCACTGAGCCATGGCAGTTAAAGTGAGGTCAAACTACATTCCAAAATAGAAGAATTTTGGAACAGTGTCACTAAAACCCAAACCAGAACCTCATAATGAATGCATTCATAAAGACCAGAGGATTAAACCTTTCCAAGTCCTTTCTATCCATGAATATGAAGAAATGTGTGGAATTTTGGAAAATTTAGGTCAAAATGAACATAAAATCCTCTGGACTTACCAGTTCTCTCCTCAGCCATGCCAGGGCTTCTTCAATCTGGACTTTCCGCTGCTCCTCTTCCAGTGACATGATGAGGACAGGGAGCTTTCGAGGCAGGCCACCAAGCGAAGAGGTGAGAGACGGAGGGATTCATATGGGCCTTGGAGACTTGTAGCCACCCCCTTCTCTCCAATGGCTCCCACCTCCTTCTCCTCTTCCTCCAGACGCTCTAAAGCTCTTGCAAAGCAGCTACGCAGCATTTCTCTCTCTCTGCCTTGCGATAGCACTGTGCTGCCAGCAACTGGTGAGAATGAATGCCTTGGCTTTGAATGGGAGAGCTGCTTTTGTGTGGGGACAGGACATTTTCCTCCTTCAGCCAGTGGCTTTTGGGGGGTAAAGGACCCACTCCACCTTTGAAATCCAGATTTTAAAGGAGCTCACCCAAGTGCTGAAGCTACTCCCCCCTCCCCCCTTAGGCTTAATCAATCAATCAATTAGAGCAATTGCTGTTGTTACTTGCCTTTAAGCACAATGCAATTTTAAAGCTGTGAATACAATGAATAAGAGGAAATGTCTATTTTAGGAAGTGTAGCATTGAAATGTGGTGCAGTGGGTTAAACCTCTGAGCTGCTAAACTTGTTGACTGAAAAGTTGCAGGTTCAAATTTGGGGAGTGGCGTGTGTCAGCCCCAGCTTCTGTCAACCTAGCAGTTCAAAAATATGCAAATGTGAGTAGATCAATAGGTACCACTCCGGCGGGAACGGTGCTCCATGCAGTCATGCCGGCCATGTGACCTTGGAGGTGTCTACGGACAATGCTAGCTCTTTGGCTTAGAAATGGAGATGAGCACCAATCCCCAGAGTCAGACACAACTGGACTTAATGTCAGGGGGAAACCTTTACCTTTACCTTAGCATCAAAATAGACTTAATAGTATAGCCAAATTAAAATACTACATATGCCGGCCCCCATTTAAGTCTTTACCTGTTGCATATACGCCAAAAGCCTAAAGCTTCCTAAAGTACAATTTTGGTCATCCCTCCACTTTTGTGGTTTTGATTTTTTATGGATTTGGTTATTCACATATTTGATTGTAAATGTAATCTCTAGGTCCACAAGTGTGACTCTATGGTCAACTGGGACCGGATTGTTGTCTTATGCTACTCTGCTTACAGAGTTATGGCTCGGGTAAAAACAGGGAAGCAAAAGAAAGCCGCAGAAAGCATTGAGGTGAGCAAGGATGTTATGTTGGAGGACCTCTCAGGGTCTGTAGATCCCCCAATGTAATTATGTGGTCAGTTTCTAGGAGATATTGAACACAGAATGTATTTATTTATTTACTACTAGCTGTCCCCTGCCACACGCTGTGGCTCAGTCTGGTGACCTGGAAAATAAACTAATGAGAAAATAGGTGACTGTGGGTCCGTAGGTGACTGTGGAGCGCTATTCTTGACCTGCATCTTCTCCCACAGTGAGGGCATCGGTTTCTAGGTGGAAGGCGATCCCGGTCAGGGTTGGCTTGATGCACCTTCCTCTTGGCACATTTCTCTCTTTCGCCCTCCATTCGTGCCTCTTCAAATTCTACAGCACTGCTGATCACATCTGACCTCCAGCTGGAGCGCTCAAGGGCCAGGGCTTCCCAGTTCTGGGTGTCTATGCCAGAGTTTTTAAGGCTGGCTTTGAATCTTTCAATCTCTTTTCCTGCCCACGAACATTCCATTTTCCTGGGTTGTTGTAGGTTTTTTCGGGCTATATGGCCATGGTCTAGAGGCATTCTCTCCTGACGTTTCGCCCGCATCTATTCCAACAGACCTCACTACCTCTGAGGATGCTTGCCATAGATGCAGGAAACGTCAGGAGAGAATGCCTCTAGACCATGGCCATATAGCCCAAAAAAACCTACAACAACCCAGTGATTCCGGCCATGAAAGCCTTCAACAATACATTCCATTTTCCATTCTTGCATCCGGAGTAGAGCAACTGCTTTGGGAGACGGTGGTCGGGCATCTGGACAACATGGCCGGTCCAGCGGAGTTGATGGCAGAGGACTATCGCTTCAATGCTGGTGGTCTTTGCTTCTTCCAGCACACCGACATTTATCCGCTTGTCTTCCCAAGAGATTTGCAGGATTTTTCGGAGGCAGTGCTGATGGAATCATTCTAGGAGTTGCATGTGACGTCTGTAGATAGTCCATGTCTCGCAGGCATATAGCAGGGTTGGGAGGATAATAGCTTTATAAACAATCACCTTGGTATCCCTACGGATGTCCCGGTCTGCAAACACTCTCTGCTTCATTTGGAAAAATGCTGCACTCGCAGAGGTCAGGCGGTGTTGTATTTCAGTGTCAGTGTTGACTTTGGTGGAGAGGTGGCTGCCAAGGGAGCAGAAATGGTCAACATTTTCTAATGTTACACCATTAAGCTCTATTTCTGGCATTGGAGAGGGATTGGCTGGTGACTGCTGGAAGACCAATTTGGTTTTCTCAATTTGGTTTTGGAAACTGTACATGTGAAAGGGATCTAGGAGAGTTAGTAGGCCAAAAGCTGAACATAAGTCAATAGTGTGATGCAGCAGCTTAAAAAGCCAGTCCTCTTTGGGGAGATAAAACAGGATATAAATAAATACAATAATAAATGCATAAATGTAAAGGTTTCCCCTTGAAAATAGTTGAGTCTGACACTGCGGGGTGGCGCTCATCTCTATTTCTAAGCCAAAGAGCCGGCGTTATTGTAGACACCTCCAAGGTCATGTGGCCAGCATGATTACACGGAGTGCTGTTACCTTCCTGTCGAAGCAGAACCTATTGATCTACTCACATTTGCATGTTTACAAACTGTTAGGTTGTCAGAAGCTGGGCCTAACAGTGGGAGCTCACCCTGTCTTGCAGATTCAAACTGCCAACCTTCTGGTCAGCAGCTTCTGCAGCTTAATGGTTTAATCCGCTGTGCCATCACGGCCCCTAGGAAAATAATACCTAGATCAAGGGAAATAATAGTATGAGTTCTGTTCTGCTTTGGACAAACCTCACTTGGAATAAAACTGTCCAGTGCATCTGCACTGTGGAAGAAGCATGGGCAAACTTGGGCCCTCCAGGTGTTTTGGAGTTCAACTCCCACAATTCCTAACAGCCTACTGGCTGTTAGGAATTGTGGGAGTTGAAGTCCAAAACACCTGGAGGGCCCAAGTTTGCCCATGCCTGCTATAGAAACTTGATACCATTCTAACTGCCATCTCAATGCTGTGGAATCCTGGAAGTAGTAGTTTCACAAGGTCTTTAGTCTCCTCTGTCAAAGAGGGCTGGTGTATCACCAAACTAGTCCCATAGCATTGAGCTGTGGCAGTTCAAGTGGTGTTAAACTGCATTACTTCTTCAATGTAGGTGTTCCTTTACAATACAACATCTTTGTCAATTCTCAGCCACATTTCTCATGATTGTAGCACCGGCGAGAAACGATCTTGCACACTTATCAGCCGACTCCGATGCCTTGTTGTGAGCCACGGAGGTGCGTTGCCAAGGAAACCTTGCCACACATGGTTGTCACGATGCGGCAATGCCTCCTCACTTGTTGGCACGCTACAGCGCCTTTTCAAAGCCCCTGCCCTTCATTTTGCTCCCCCTTTTGCTGTCTGGCACAGAGTGTCTTGGAAAGCATGCACTCGGGGAAAGCAAATGCTGGGGAAATAACAAATGTCCTTGGGAAAACATGTCCTGGGATGGAACGGAAGGAGAGGCCGGCCTTTGGGCCTTTGTCAACATCCTCTGCGGACAATGAGAGCATTGGCACCCGGTCTTGGTAGCATTTTGGCCTGAGTTCATGGAAACCTGGAGTTGGAGGAGACCCCATGGGCCATCCAGTCCAACCCCTTATGCCATGGAAGAATACACAATCCCTCCCAACAGATAGCCATCCAGCCTCTGCTTAAAAGCCTCCAGAGAAGGAGACTTCACCAGACTTTAAGGCAGCAGCAAATTTCACTGTCAAACAGCTCTTATCATCTATATAAATACAAATAGGTGCCACCGGTGGCACAGTGGGTTAAACCCCTGTGCTGGCAGGACTGAAGACCGACAGGTCGCAGGTTGGAATCCAGGGAGAGGCGGATGAGCTCCCTCTATCAGCTCCAGCTCCTCATGCGGGGACATGAGAGAAGCCTCTCACAAGGATGATAAAAAACATCAAATCATCCAGGTGTCCCCTGGGCAACGTCCTTGCAGACAGTCAATTCTCTCACACCAGAAGCGACTTGCTCCTGACACGACAAAAAAAATCTATATAAATAAAAATGTAATGTTCGTTTGTGGGATTAACAGAACTCAAAAGGCACTGGACGAATTGACACCAAATTTGGACACAAGACACTTAACAACCCAATGGATGTCCTTCACTCAAAAAATTGATTTTGTCATTTGGGAGTTGTAGTTGTTGGGATTTATAGTTCACCTACAATCAAAGAGCATTCTGAACCCCACCAATGATAGAATTGGACCAAATTTGGCACACAGAACTCCCATGACCAACAGAAAATTCTGGAAGGGTTTGGTGGGCAATGTCCTTTGGTTTTGGAGTTGTAGTTCACCTACATCCGGAGAGCAGTGAGGATTCAAACAATGATGGATCTGGACCAAACTCTACACAAATACTCAATATGCCCAAATGTGAACACTGGTGGAGTTTGGGGAAAATAGAATCTTGACATTTGGGAGTTGTAGTTGCTGGGATTTATAGTTCACCTACAATCAAAGAGCATTCTGAACCTCACCAATGATAGAATTGTGGGCCAAACCTCCCATACAGAACCCCTATATGGGTCACAGCAATGCCTGGCAGGGGACGGCTAGTCATCTATATAAATAAAAATGTAATGTTCATTTGTGGGATTAACATAACTCAAAAACCACTGGGAGAATAGACACCAAATTTGGACACAATACACCTATCAGGCCAGTGAGTGATTATCACTCATAAAAATACCAAAAAACACAGCAGAAGAGACTTGAAAAGCCAAAAAACAAAACAAAAAAAACCACATTACAACATATGCGCAAAACCAAATATGCACAAACACATATACACAAATATATACACACACATATACACATATATATACACAAAACACATATACACAGAATGGGCCACAGCAAAACATGGCAGGGGATGGCCAGTAGAATATAAATATAATAAAAAATAATGTTCGTTTGTGGGATTAACATAACTCAAAAACCCCTGGGCGAATTGACACCAAATTTGGACACAATACACCTCTCAGGCCAACGAGTGACCATCATTCATAAAAACACTATAAAATACAGAAGAGAATTAAAAAGACAAATAATTTTTAAAAATGACAATACATGCGCAAAACCACGTATATATACACACACATACATACACAAATATATACACACACACATATGCACACACAAAACATATATACACAGACTGGGCCACAGCAGCACATGGCAGGGGATGGCTAGTAGAATAATGGAATCATAGAGTTGGAAGAGACCTCATAGGCCATCCAGTCCAACCCCCTGCCAAGAAGCAGGAAAATTGCATTCAAAGCACTCTCGACAGATGGCCATCCAGCCTCGGTTTAAAAGCCTCCAAAGAAGGAGCCTCCACCACACTCCAGGGCAGAGAGTTCCACTGCTGAACAGCTCTCACAGTCCAGCAGTGGAACTCTCTGCAACTCATCAGCAAGTCCTTCCTAATCTTCAGGTGGAATCTCTTTTCCTGCACTTTGAATCCATTGCTCTGTGTCTTAGTCACTGGAGCAGGCATAGGCAAACTTTGTAACTTGAGGGCTGCATGCTAGCACTCTAAACTAAACTAAACTTTATTTATACCCTGAAGGTAGGCGGGTCCCAAACTGTTTAGGGCTCCCTGTTAGTAGGACTGGCTGCCCAGTGATGGAAGGAAGGAGGAAGGAAAGAGAGAAGCAGGATGAAAGGGAGGAAGGGAATGATGGAAGGAGAAAGAGGGAGAAGGAGGAAGGAGGAAAGAGAAGGAAGGAAAGACAAAAGGGAAGGAATGAAGAAGGAGGGAGGGAAGGAGGAGAAAAAGAGGGAGAGAGGGAAGGATGAAAAGGAAAAGAAAACAGAAGGAGAAAGAGGGAGAGAAAGAAGAGGAGGAAAGAGAAAAAGGAAAGAAGGGAGGGAAGAGAAGGATAAAAGGGTGGAAGGGAATGGAGGGAGAAAAGGGAAGGAAGGAAGGGGGGAAGAGGAGAAGGAAGGAATGAAAAGGGAAGGAAGGAAGGAGAAAGAGAGGGAGGAAGAAGGAATGAAGGAAGGAAGGGAGGGAGGGAGGGAGGGAGGGAGGAAGGAAGGAAGGAAGGAAGGAAGGAGGAAGGAAGGAAGGAGGGAGGAATGATGGAAAGAAGGAAGGGAAGGAGGAAGGAAAGAGAGAAGGAAGGAAGGAAGGATGAAAGGAGGGAAGGGAAGGAGGAAAAGAGAGAGGGAAAGGAAGGAAGGAAGGACAAAGGGAAGGAAGGAGGGAGAAAGAGGGAGAGAAGGAAAGAGAAGGAAGGAAAGATGAAAGAGTGGAAGGGAAGGAGAAAGAGGAAGGGAAGGGGGAAGGAAAGACTATTGTGTCCCTTCTTAACTTGTGTTTGTGTATGTGTATACACATAAACATACTCCAGTTGTTTTTAGCACCATCGGATCCTCTGAAGATGACAGCCACAAATGCAGGTGAAATGTCAGGAGAAAATGCTGCTAGAACAAGGCCATACAGTCTGGAAGCCACTGAAAACTGCAGTGGAATATGTTGCTTTGGAGTCTGGTGGAGTCTCTGTTTCTGGACCTTTCGAAGCAGAGGCTGGATGGCCATCTGTCGGGAGGACTTGAATTGTGTCTTCCTTCACAGCAGAATGGGATACTCAAAGGCTTTCATGGCTGGAATCAGTGGGTTGTTGTAGGTTTTTCGGGCTATATGGCCATGTTCTGGAAGCATTCTCTCCTGACGTTTCACCTGCATCTATGGCAGGCATCCTCAGAGGTTGTGAGGTCAGACCTCATAACCTTTGAGGATGCCTGCCATAGATGCAGGCGAAACGTCAGGAGAGAATGCTTCCAGAACATGGCCATATAGCCCGAAAAACCTGCAACAACCCAGAATTGGATAGGACTGGAAGGAAGACTGGAAGGTTGCTATTGACTATGTAATGCTCCAGTGATTACGCTCCCTTTTAAGAATTTCTGTCCTTTCTTCTCTTCTTCCAAAGAGGAGGAGAAACCTGGAAGAGGGGCATAATATTGAACAGCTGGTGCTTTAGCTGCTCCATTGGGCAATTGCTTTGCAGCCTTAGGGCTGCAGTGTGTGCGTGTGTGTGTTTCATGTGTGTATATCTCATTTGCCCTCTTTTCCTCCCAGTCCTTTCTATCTCTTTCCATCATAAAGGAACAAAAGGGAAGGTAGAAGAGAGAGAGAGAAAGTAATCAGTTTCAGGGAGGTTGTTTCGCAAAGGGATGGAGAGTGAGCCAGGGTGCATCTAGGTTAAAAGTAAAGGTTAAGTCCAGCTGTGTCCAACTCTGGGGGTTGAAGAGCCAGCGTTGTCCGTAGACACCTCCAAGGTCATGTGGATGGCATCACTACATGGAGCGCCATTACCTTCCCACTGGAGTGGTACCTATTGATCTACTCACATTGCATGTTTTTGAGCTGCTAGGTTGGCAGGAGCTGAGGCTAACAGTGGGAGCTCACCCCACTCTCTGGATTCGAACCTGCGACCTTTCGATCAGCAGTTTAGAAGTTTAACTCACGGGTGCTCCTAGGGTGCATCTACACTGCATTAAAATCACTACTGACCGAAAGGTCATGAGTTTGAAGCCAGCCTGGGTCGGATTAAGCTCCTGACCATTCGTCTAGCTTGCTGTCGACCTTTGCAACCCGAAAGACAGTTGCATCTGTCAAGTAGGAAATTTAGGTACCGCTTATGCAGAGAGGCATTGTTTGTGGTCCAAGTTTAGTCTAGATCCAGTGTTAGCTGGGTTCAGTGAGTGCGTGTGAAGTATAGCTTCATGGTCCAGCCTTCTCCAAACCACATCAAAATGTCATGGGGACTCTGGTGCCAAGTTAGGTCTTAATCAGTCATAGGCATGGGTCACAATGGTCTTAGGAAGTGAGTGAAGCTACTGCAATCATCCCTGGTCCATTGGCCCACAAACCCCACCCAGATGTAGAGTGGGTCAGGGGGGCTCTGTGTGCCAAGTTCGCTCTTGATCAGTCATTGGTGTGGGTTGTAGTGGTCTCAGGAAGTGAGTGAAAGTACTTCAAGTCCCATCATCCATTGTGTGCCCTCCTACAAAGTGCACCAGGATGTAGAATGGGTCATGAGTGCTCTGTGTGCCAAGTTTGGTCCTGGTCTGTGATTTGTAGGGGCCACAGTGTTCTGTGGGAAGTGAATTGGGTGAAGCTATTGCAAATCCCATCATCCATGGTCCATCCTGCCCCAAAACGCACCAGGTTGTAAAGTGGGCAATTGGGGCTCTGTGTGTCAAGTTTGGTCCTGATCCATCATTGGTGTGGGTCACAGTGCTCTAAGGAAGTGAATGAAGGTACTACAAGTTCCATCATCCATGGTCCATCTTCCAAACTGCATCAGGACTTAAAGTGGGTCATGGGGGGGGGGGGGCTGTGTGCCAAGTTTGGTCCTGTTCTGTCATTGTTGGGGGCCAAAGTGGTCTGTTGGAACAGAAGCATTTGAAAGTACTGCAAATCCCATCATTTATTTATTTATTTACAGTATTTATATTCCGCCCTTCTCACTCCGTAGGGGACTCAGGGCGGATTACAATGTACACATATATGGCAAACATTCAATGCCAAAGACACACAACAGATATAGACAGACACTTAGAGGCTATTTAACTTTTTCTGGCAGGCAGGGGAGCTGTCGCTTTCATCATCCATCTGCGACACTGATGAAGTACTTCCGCATTCCCCACATGCTTTTGCTGGAGTGCTTTTGCTGGAGTCTTTTCTATGGCCTCATAAATTAGTTAAATTAGCCTCCCCACACATAGGTGGTACCTAATTTTCCTACTCGACGGATGCAACTGTCTTTCGGGTTGCAAAGGTCGACAGCAAGCTACACAATTGGTCGGAAAGCTCACTCCGACCTGGGCTGGCTTTGAACTCGAGACCTTTGGGTCAGAAGTGATCTTAATGCAGCTGGCACTCAGCCAGCTGCACCACATCATCCGTTGTCCATCCTCCCCCAAACCTCACCAGGATGTAAAGGGGCTCATGGGGGTTATGTGTGTCAAGTTTGGTCCAGGTCCTTCACCCGTGCTGGTTGCAGTGGTCTGTGAAAGTGGCACCCAATCAGAAAGCTGCCACATATAAACATTCACTTTTATTATATAGACTAGCCGTCCCCTGCCACGCATTGCTGTGACCCAGTCTGGTGATCTGCAAAATAAAGTAATTAGAAAGTGTTTCCAATATATGCAATTCTTTATGCTTGTGGGTAAACAATATTTCTTGCTGTTTCTATGTCAGTGTTAATGTGGTGATTGTCTGGTTTGCCTACTCTGGAACATACAATATATCACTGTCCTTTTCTAGGGGTCCCTTTCAAATCTATGATATTATCTCTCTCTCTCTGTGTGTGTGTGAATCATATATATATCTATCTATATCTATGGCTGGATGGCTCTTTGTCAGGACGGCTTTGATTACGTTTTCTTGCTCTGGTGAAGGGAATTGGACTGGATGGCCTTAAGTATTTTCTGTTGGTCATGGGGATTCTGTGTGGGAAATTTACCCCAATTCTGTCGTTGGTGGGGTTCAGAATGCTCTTTGATTGTAGGTGAACTATAAACCCCAGCAACTACAACTCCCAAATGTCAAGTTTCTATTTTCCCCAAACTCCACCAGTGTTCACATTTGGGCATGTTGAGTATTCTTGTAGAGTTTGGTCCAGATCCATCATTGTTTGACGCCACAGTGATCTCTTGATGTAGGTGAACTACAACTCCAAAACCAAAGGACACTGCCCACCAAACCCTCCCAGGATTTTCTGTGGGTCATGGGAGAACTGTGTACCAAGTTTGGCTCAATTCCATCATTGGTGGGGTTCCGAATGTTCTTTTATTGTAGGTGAACTATAAATCCCAGCAACTACAACTCCCAAATGACAAAATCAATTTTTTTTTAGTGAAGGACATCCATTGGGTTGTTAGGTGTCTTGTGTCCAAATTTGGTGTCAATTCGTCCAGTGGTTTTGAGTTCTGTTAATCCCACAAACGAACATTACATTTTTATTTATATAGATAGATATAGATTTATTATACGTTCAAAACAGCTGGAAGGCCGAAGACTGGCCATTCCTGTAATAAATTGACTTGAACGCACCTAGATACATGCAAAGAACATTGTCGTCAGTATGATGACAACGTCGTCTATGCGCATTCAGAAGAAGATCTACAAGCCACTCTAAACACCTTCGCAGAGGCATACAAGAAGCTTGTACTGTCATTGAACATTGAAATAACCAAAGTGCTGTTCCAGCAGACACCAGCCATCACCTCTCCTATGCCAGAGATACAGCTTAATGGTGTAACATTAGAAAATGTTGATCATTTCCGCTACCTTGGCAGCCCCCTCTCCACCAAAGTCAACATCAACACCGAAAAACAACACTGCCTGAGCTCTGCAAGTGCAGCATTTTTCCGAATGAAGCAGAGAGTGTTTGAGGACCGGGACATCCGTAGAGATACCAAGGTGCTTGTTTATAAAGCTATTGTCCTTCCAACCCTGCTATATGCCTGTGAGACGTGGACTGTCTACAGACGTCACATGCAACTTCTGGAACGATTCCATCAGCGCTGCCTCCGGAAAATCCTGCAGATCTCTTGGGAAGACAAGCGGACAAATGTCAGCATGCTGGAAGAAGCAAAGACAACCAGCACTGAAGCTATGGTCCTCTGCCACCAACTCCACTGGACCGGCCACGTTGTCCGGATGCCCGACCACTGTCTCCCTAAGCAGTTGCTCTACTCTGAACTCAAGAACGGAAAACGGAATGTTGGAGGACAGGAAAAGAGATTTAAAAATGGGCTCAAAGTCAACCTTAAAAACTCTGGCATAGACACTGAGAACTGGGAAGCCCTGGCCCTTGAGCGCTCCAGCTGGAGGTCAGCTGTGACCAGCAGTGCTGCAGAATTTGGAGGGCGAAAGGGAGAAACGTCTCAAGAGGAAGGCGCGTCAAGCCAACCCCTACTGAGACCGCCTTCCACCTGGAAACCAATGCCCTCACTGAGAGCAAGAATAGGGCTCCACAGCCACATACGGACCCACAAGAATACTGGAAGACAATCCTCCTCGGAAAGCAGAGGGATCGCCTAAGTAAGTAAGTACATGCAAAGACATGACCTTGATGTCCTTCTCCTCCCAAATACTGCAGCCTGGAGCTTTCCAGAGCATGGGAAAAGTGCCCTTGATTGCATTAACTCTATGCACAATGCAGATGCACCTGCATCCAAGGCTAGGTTGGACCCCAAAGACCTGCAGAGCCGCGTGGTGCTGAATGGACAGCGACTTCCTTTCTGCAGCCACGCCTCGCTGCTGTTGCAATGCCCGGATCCGTCGGCAGAGGGCAGGCCATCGCAGGTCTTGAGCCTCATCTCCTCCTAAGAGGAGGAGGAGGAGGAAGAGGAGGAGGAGGAAGAAGAAGGCTCTCTGGATGTCCCTGGCCAGGCAGCATGCGCCCCGAGGCAGCCAAGAAGAAGGCAAGGAGGGCCAGGGAAGGTAGGTCTCCCTCACTACTGTGTGTGTGATGAGAAGGGATGGCGATGTTGGGTATGGAGGGGAGGAGGAGGAGGAAGCATGGAGAAGGGAGCAGCCATGAAGTCATCCTCCTGCCTGGCTCCAGGGGATGCTCCCCACCCGCTTCCTATGCAACCTTGCTCATCCCTGCAGGGTGGGAGGAGGAAAGAGGGTGGGCATTCGCTCCCTGCAATCCCAAGGGGGTTGGACTGCAGTCCCCATCGTCCCCAGGCCATCATCTTAAGGAGGATGGGTGGTGGAGTCCCTTGCCCCCAAAGAGGAGGATTCCTGCAGGGCTTAGCAATTGGGGATGTGGGAAAAGCTCTCCTGTTGTGGATGGATAGGTGAGATAGTACTGCTGCAGCTCATGGATCACATTCACGGCCCTCCATGACATTTTGACATGGGGAGAGGGGGTAAGATATAATAAATAATAATAATAATTTTAAAAAACTTTATTTTTACCCCAGCACCATCTCCCCAAGGGACTCGGAGCGGCTTACATGAGGCCAAGCCCAACAACAACATATAAATAAAGCTTATTATTATTGTATTGTCGAAGGCTTTCATGGCTGGAATCACTAAGTTCTTGTGGGTTTTTTCGGGCTATATGGCCATGTTGTAGAGGCATTTCTTCTGATGTTTTGCCTGCATCTATGGCAAGCATCCTATGCTTGCCATAGATGCAGGCGAAACGTCAGGAGAAATGCCTCTACAACATGGCCATATAGCCCGAAAAAACCCACAAGAACTTACTTCTTCTTCTTCTTCTTCTTCTTCTTCTTCTTCTTATTATTATTATTATTATTTGAAACACAACAAGATGAGTACGCAGCAAACAAGATCACTATGATTGCTGTTGTATTGGATCCTTCTTTGGAAGCTTTTAAACAGAGGCTGGTTGGCCATCTGTCAGGGGTGCTTTGAATGCAATATTCCTGCTTCTTGGCAGAATGGGGTTGGACTGGATGTCTCATGAGGTCTCTTCCAACTCTATGATTCTACATGTCAGGACACTAAGGTCTAGGACTGTATGATGTATCGGCAAACACTGCATGCAGATCCGAGTAGGGTTGCCATTTGCAGCTGACAGATGGTAATTTTGTCAGCGCTGATTGTGCTTAAGTGCAGGCCAAGGTCTTTAGGCACTGCACCCAGTGTATCGATCACCGCTGGGACCACCTTCACTGGCTTGTGCCAGAGTCTTTGCAATTTGATCTTTAAATCCTATTATTGTTATTATTATTGTTATTATTTGAAACACAGCAAGATGAGTCCACCGCAAACAAGGTCACTCTACAGACCATTGGATCACATGTCGGACACTTCCCAAGTATCTAGGAATATGTGATGTATTGGCGAATAATGTGTGCAGATCCAAGTAGGGTTGCCATTTGCAGCTGACAGATGGTAATTTTGTCAGCGCTGATTGTGCTTAAGTGCAGGCCAAGGTCTTTAGGCACTGCACCCAGTGTACCAATCACCGCTGGGACCACCTTCACTGGCTTGTGCCAGAGTCTTTGCAGTTTGATCTTTAAATCCTATTATTATTATTATTACTATTATTATTACAATTATTTGAAACACAACAAGATGAGTACACAGCAAACAAGTTCACTCTGCTGGCTATTGCATTGGATTACACATTGGACACTTCCCAAGTGTCTAGGACTATGTGATGTATTGGTGAATAATGTGTGCAGATCGGAGTAGGGTTGCCATTTGCATCTGACAGATGGTAATTTTGTCAGCGCTGATTGTGCTTAAGTGCAGGCCAAGGTCTTTAGGCACTGCACCCAGTGTACCAATCACTGCTGGGACCACCTTCACTGGCTTGTGCCAGAGTCTTTGCAGATTGATCTTTAAATGCTATTATTATTATTATTATTATTATTATTATTATTATTATTATTATTATTTGAAACACAATAAGATGAGTACGCGGCAAACAAGATCACTATGGCGGCTGTTGTATTGGATCCTTTTTGGAAGCTTTTAAACAGAGGCTGGATGGCCATCTGTCAGGGGTGCTTTGAATGCAATTTTCCTGCTTCTTGGCAGAATGGGGTTGGACTGGATGGTTCATGAGGTCTCTTCCAACTCTGTGATTCTATGATTCTACATCTCAGGACACTTTTCAAAGGTCTAGGACTGTATGATGCATTGGTGAACACTGCATGCAGATCTGAGTAGGGTTGCCATTTGCAGCTGGCAGATGGTCATTTTATCAGTGCTGATTGTGCTTAAGTGCAGGCCAAGGTCTTGAGGCACTGCACCCGGTGTGCCGATCACCACTGGGACCACCTTCACTGGCTTGTGCCAAAATCTTTACAGTTCAATCTTTAAATCCTCATATTGTATCAGCTTTTCACTTCACTCCTGCAAAGACTCTGGCACAACCATAAGGTGGATGTGACCCTTCATGAAAATGAGTTTGACACTCCTGCCAATTTGTGTGTGTGTGTGTGTGTGGAGCTTCCCTGGGTTTCCATTAGTTTCCTGAGTGATTTGGATCAAGACCATACTTCATATCTCCCCAAAGGGACACAGCATGAATTGAGGCCAGGAAACACATTTCAAAGATATTCAAAAGTTTTATTGTCAAAGGCTTTCATGGCCGGAATCACTGGGTTGTTGTAGGTTTTTTCAGACTATATGGCCATGTTCTAGAGTAGTGGTTCTCAACCTGGGGTCCCCAGATGTTTTTGGCCTACAACTCCCAGAAATCCCAGCCAGTTTACCAGCTGTTAGGATTTCTGGGAGTTGAAGGCCAAAAACATCTGGGGACCCCAGGTTGAGAACCACTGTTCTAGAGGCATTCTCTCCTGACATTTCTCCTGCATCTATGGCAAGCATCCTCAGAGGTAGTGAGGTATTCAAAAGTTTTAATTGAAATATATTTCAACAAAGTTGTAAGCCTCAGCTCCTGCCCACCTAACAGTTCAAAAACATGCAAATGTGAGTAGATCAATAGATAACGGTGCGCCGTGCAATCATGCTGGCCACATGACCTTGGAGGTGTCTATGGACAACACCGGCTCTTTGGCTTAGAAATGGGGATAAACACCACCCCCAAGAGTCGAACTCAACTAGACTTAATGTCAAGGGGAAACCTTTATCTTCACCTTATCCCAAAGGATCTGGTGGCCTGCAGTGTCCAGAGGTGGACGGAGAGAAGAAGCAACTGGGTGGTGATGCTATGGGGTCATAGTGGTGTGGAGTATCATACTTGCTGCCAGGATAGAAACCAATGTGTGTGTCTCATGTGTGAATGATGAGCTGAGTGAAAAAGCCAACCATGTGCCAAGATCTGTCCAAAGGTCATGCATTTATGTGGCTTTCCGTGAGTACCGAGAGCCCAGTCCTGGGCGTCTTTGCTCATATTGGATTTCAGCCACTGTTGTTCTTATGCGCCTTCAATCCACGTCAGTTCATGACAAGTGCATGAATGGGAGACCTTCAAGAAATCATCCGCAACCCTATCAGCATGTCTTGCAATCTCATGGTTAGCTTCATTGATGGTTTGGATCCAATTGACATTGCATGTCCCCCTTTTCCTACCACCGCCCTCTTCCTCCAGCATCATAGCCTGTTCGTTTGCCATGCGCCTTCATGTCATTCCCAACCTATGACTATCTATATAAATAAAAATGTAATGTTCGTTTGTGGGATTAACAGAACTCAAAAACCAGTGGGCCAATTGACACCAAATTTGGACACAAGACACCTAACAACCCAATGTATGTCCTTCACTCAAAAAAATTGATTTTGTCATTTGGGAGTTGTAGTTGCTGGGATTTATAGTTCACCTACAATCAAAGAGCATTCTGAACTCCACCAATGATGGAATTGAGCCAAACATGGCACACAGGACTCCCATGACCAACAGAAACACTACAAGGGTTTGGTAGGCATTGGCCTTGAATTTGGGAGTTGTAGTTCACCTGCATCCAGAGAGCACTTTGGACTCAAGCAATGATGGATCTGGACCAAACTTGGCACGAATATTCCATATGCCCAAATATGGAAACAGATGGAATTTGGGGGAAATAGATCTTGACATTTGGGAGTTGTAGTTACTGGGATTTATAGTTCACCTACAATCAAAGAGCATTCTGAAGCTCATGAATGACAGAATTGGGGCAAACTTCCCACACTGAACCCCCATGACCAACAGAAAATACTTAAGGCCATCCAGTCCAACTCTCTTCACCAGGGCAAGAAAACGTAATCAAAGCCCTCCTGACAAAGATCCATCCAGCCATAGATATAGATAGATATATATGATTCACACACAGAGAGAGATAGAGTATCATAGATCTGAAAGATAGATAGATAGAGATAGAGATAGAGATAGAGATAGAGATAGAGATAGAGATAGAGATAGATAGATAGATAGATAGATAGATAGATAGATAGATGATAGATAGACCAGTCAAGGTGGTCCCAGTGGTGATCGGCACACTGGGTGCAGTGCCTAAAGACCTTGGCCTGCACTTAAACACAATCGGTGCTGACAAGATTACCATCTGCCAGCTGCAGAAGACCACCTTACTGGGATCTGCACATATCATTTGCCGATACATCACACAGTCCTAGACACCTGTGAAGTGTCCAACATGTGATTCAATTCAACAGCCAGCGGAGTGTCTGCTGTGGACTCATCTTGTTGTGTTTCAAATAATAATAATAATAATAATAATAATAATAATAATATCCATCATCATATCATGATGCTTTCCTGGTCAGGTTCAAAAATGGCTTGTTATTGCCATTCTCTGAGGCTGAGAGAGTGTGACTTGGTGGTACATGCACTGGTCACATTCCCTACGAGTGCAAAGGCAGGGCTTTGATTCAGTTTAACCAACTATAAACGACTCTCCCTCCCCCTTTGTTTTGTCTTTGTGTGTGCAACTGTTAAGCACATCCAGATCAATTACACAACACTCCAGACCCCGACACTCTTTGCTGTTGTGCAGCCTTTGTGGATGATTGATTTTTTCCCCCTTTAATGTGGTGTTCTTGCGAGTGTCAGAATGGCTCTCCCTGCACCTCCCTTTCCCATGACCTTTACATTAGAGCTCCATTTGCAAGAGGCGTTTGCTCAGCTGCTTTCTCTGCAATGTTTTCGTTAACCTCTTCCAGGAGGTGACACCTGAAAGTGGCAGAGAGGCCTGGGAAATCAGAGACTTCAAGGGCCATCACTGCCATTCAGAAAGACACCATCCAAGCCCTCTCAGCAGATGGCCATACAGTCTCTGCTCAAAGTCTCCTAAAGAAGGAGGCGTGGTGACCCCCAATCATAAAATTATTTTTGTGACTACTTCATAACTGTCATTTTGCTACTCTTGTGAATCATAATGTAAATATCTGATATGCAGAATGTATTTTCATTCACTGCATCAAATTTGGCACAAATATCTGATACCCCCAAATTGGCCTTGGGGTGACCTTGGGGGGGGGGGGGATTTTGTCATTTGGGAGTTGTAGTTGCTGGGATTTATAGTTCACCTACAATCAAAGAGCATTCTGAACTCCACCAATGATGGAACTGAAACAACTTGGAACACACAACTCCCATGAAAATACTGGGTTTGGTGAGCATTGATCTTGAGTTTGGGAGTTGTAGTTCACCTACATCCAGAGAGCACTGTGGACTCAAACAATGGTGATCTGGAACAAACTTGGCAAGAATACTCAATATGCCCAAATGTGAACACTGGTGGAGTTTCGAGAAAATACACCCCGACATTTGGGAGTTGTAGTTGCTGGGATTTCACTGACAATCAAAGAGTATTCTGAACCCCACCAACAATAGAAGTGGGCCAAACTTCTCACACAGAACCCCCAGGACCAACACAAAATACTATTTTTTCTGATGATCTTTGGTGACCTCTCTGACACCCCCTTGCGACCCCCCCCCCAGGGGTCCCGACCCCCAGGTTGAGAAACGCTGATTTAATGTTTAGGTGGAATCTATTTTCTTGCAATTTGAATCCGTTGCTCCACTTAGGCAGAAAAAACGAAATCCAAAGATACAGAATGGGGGACAATGCCTGACTCAAGAGCAGTACGTGTGAAAAAGATCTTGACGTCCTCGTGGACAACAAGTTAAACATGAGCCAAAAATGTGATGTGGCAGCAAAAAAAAGCCAATGGGATTTTGACCTGCATCAAGAGGAGCATAGTGTCTAGATCTAAGGAAGTAATGCTATTCCTCTATTCTGCTCTGGTTAGACCACACCTGGAATATTGTGTCCAATTCTGGGCACCACAATTCAAGAGAGATATTGACAAGCTGGAATGTGTCCAGAGGAGGGCGACTAAAATGATCAAGGGTCTGGAGAATAAGCCCTATGAAGAGCGGCTTAAAGAGCTGGACATGTTTATCCTGAAGAAGAGAAGACAGAGGAGATATGATAGCCATGTATAAATATGTGAGAGGAAGCCACAGGGAGGAGGGAGCAAGCTTGTTTTCTGCTTCCCTGAAGACTAGGACAGGTAACAATCACTTCAAACTACAAGAAAGGAGATTCCATCTGAACATGAGGAAGAACTTCCTGACTGTGAGAGCCATTCAGCAGTGGAGGAGGGAGCAAGCTTGTTTTCTGCTTCCTTGGAGACTAGGACACAATGGAACAATGGCTTCAAACTACAAGAAAGGAGATTCCATCTGAACATGAGGAAGAACTTCCTGACTGTGAGAGCCGTTCAGCAGTGGAACTCTCTGCCCCGGAGTGTGGTGGAGGCTCCTTCTTTGGAAGCTTTAAACAGAGGCTGGATGGCCATCTGTCAGGGGTGATTGGAATGCAATATTCCTGCTTCTTGGCAGAATGGGGTTGGACTGGATGGCCCCTGAGGTCTCTTCCAACTCTTTGATTCTATGATTAGCCTTAACTTGTTTATCAACACCATGATGATAGCAGCCATCAAACCACAAACCCTTTTCTTTGTTCCCCCCGACCCACCCGCCCCACCTCTTCTTCGCGGTGGGTTCCCGACGCCCCCCCCTAGCCTCCCCCCCATGAGCATACCCCGCATCCAACCTTTGGCCCATGAGGTCTCTTCCAACTCTTTGATTCTATGATTATCCCAGCCTATGGAGCAGCAGAAAACAAGCCTCCCCGCTCCTCAACATGACATCCTGTCAAATATTTAAACATGAGAAGCCTCTGAATGAGCTGGGTACGTTTAGCTTGAAGAAGAGAAGGATGAGAGGGGACACGAGAGCCATGTTTAAATATTTGAAAGGATGTCATATCAAGTTGTTTCCTCTGCTTTGGAGACTGGGACACAATGGAGACATGGATTCAAACTGTAGGGTAAGAGATCCCAACTGATTTTAACACATTAGAGAGATGAGCCAAAAGTAACAAAATCAACAGTGACAAATGCAAGATACTCCACTTAGGCAGAAAAATGGGAAATGCAAAGAGACAGAATGAGAGACGCAGGTCTCGACAGCAGGATGCGTGAAAAAGATATTGGAGTTCTTGTGGGGAGGAAGGTGAGCATGAGCCAACAATGTGATGCTGCAGCTTAAAAAGCCAATGGGATTTTGGCCTGTATCAATAGGAGTATAGTGTCTAGATCCAAGGTAGTCATGCTCTCCATGCTCTATTCTGCCTTGGTCAGACCACATCTGGATTATTCTATCCGATTCTGGGCACCACAATTGAAGGGAGATGTTGACTCTAAGATGGAATGTGTCCAGAGGAGGGTGACTCAAAGGATCAAGGGTCTGGAGAACAAGCCCTATGAAGAGCGGCTCAAAGAGCTGAGCATGTTTAGCCTGAAGAAGAGAAGGCTGAGAGGAAACATGATGAGGGCCATGGATCAAGAAGTGAGGGGAAGTCATAGGCAGGAAGAAGCAGGTTTATTTCTGCTGCTGTGGAGACTAGGATGTGGAACAGTGGCTTCAAACTACAAGAAAAGAGATTCCACCTGCTGTGTACTAATCTTGTTGTGTTTCAAATAATAATAATACCATTGTATGTATTTATATCCCGCTGTTTCTCTCCCAAAGGAGGCTCAAAGCAGCTAACACTAAAAACCATAACAATGTGTAAATTAAAACCTAAAGCATATAAACATCAAAACAGAATTAAATATAGGACTAATATATATATATATATATATATATATATATATATATATATAAAACCAACAAAATAATTAAAGGTGGGTCTGCGGATGTATAGAGACTCCTTGTGTGATGTGAATGTTTCCAATTGTGTCGACAGACTATTGAAAATAATATATTTATTGGGTTGCTGTGGAACCCCCAGTGGCACATTGGGTTAAACCCCTGTGCCGGCAGGACTGAAGACTGACAGGTTGCAGGTTCGAATCCAGGGAGAGGAGGATGAGCTCCCTCTGTCAGCTCCAGCTCCTCATGTGGGAACATGAGAGAAGCCTCCCGCAAGGATGATAAAAACATCAAATCATCCAGGCGTCCCGTGGGCAACGTCCTTGGAGACGGCCAATTCTCTCACACCAGTAGTGACTTGCTCCTGACATGACAAAAAAAAATTGGGTTGCTGTGAGTTTTCCGGGCTGTATGGCCATGTTCCAGAATCATTCTCACCTGATGTTTTGCCCACATCTATGGCAGGCATCCTTAGAGGTTGAGGGGTCTGTTGGAACCTCCCAACAGCTCCCCAGGCAGGAAGCAGTCAGGTTTTGAAGCTGCAAGGCCATTCAGTTCTAATCAACGTGGTCAATTGCAGCATTCACACTGGCC
Source organism: Anolis sagrei ordinatus (assembly GCF_025583915.1). Classification (NCBI taxonomy): domain Eukaryota; kingdom Metazoa; phylum Chordata; class Lepidosauria; order Squamata; family Anolidae; genus Anolis; species Anolis sagrei. The sequence goes on from NW_026847438.1 coordinate 8,125,506, forward strand.
TCAAACAGGCAAGAGTTCTGTCTCCAACCCTGGTCAATACACACATATATAAACCCCACTTGCCTAGTTTCCAATAGACCTCACAACCTTTGAGAATGCCTGCCATAGCTGTGGGTGAAATGTCAGGAGAGAATGCTTCCGGAACATGGCCATACAGCCCGGAAAACTCACAGCAACCCAGTGATTCTGGCCATGAAAGCCTTCGACAACACATTATATTCATTTTATCTATTCTTTCTTTCTTCCTCCACATTATTCATTATTTGGGTTTCATCGGAGGTCCTGTGCGCAGCTCATATTTCAGGAAAGAAAAACCCGCAGCTCTAGAGGTAGAACGAAGGTCAACAGGGTGGAAAACGAAGTCCTGGGAAGTGTGTCTGAAGCTGTACAAATGTTTGAACAGGGAAGATAAAGTTTGTGTGTGTCTTTCTAGATAGATCCTTCTGAATATCAGCCAGCCCTGACACACAGAGGAGGGCAAACCAATGTCTCATTCTTCTCCCTAAGAGGTCAAGATGAGATCTAATGGGATTAATTTATAATAGGAGATTAAGTTATGGCAATGAAGGTTATGGGAGGAGGAGGAGGAACTGAACTGTCTATTTTTAGAAATCCCAAATCCATCCCGTAGGGATACCTTTATCAGGGCAGCCAAAAGGCACTAAATAGGTTGGCTTTTGGAGAGATCATAAAATAGAAGGCAGCGGGGAAAGTCATGATGTTACGGTCACAATGTCTGTCTTTCGCAGTGAGATATTTTTGGAAATGTGTGGAGATATGAAAGGAGAATTTGCTTTGGTTGTATGTGGAGTGGGAAGAAAGGCAAGGCAGGGCTGCGTGTCTCTTATCCCAAAATAAAAAAAAATACTCGAAAATCCAAAATAGTCCATGTGGGTAGCTGGGAGAGTGGTGCCTTTGCGCTCCGATGGTTCAGTGTACACAAACTTTGTTTAATGCACAACAAAACATATTAGTATGAAACTAATATAATAATAATAACAATAATAATAATAATAATAATAACTTTATTTGTACCCCGCTACCATCTCCCCAAGGAACTCGGTGTGGCTTACATGAGGCCAGGCCCAGAATACAACAATAAACAATAACAACAATAATACAAAACAATAAATAAACTCATAAGCAAAAAACAAGCAATAAACTTTAACAATAACACAACATGTTTAAAAACCTACCTTCAGGTATGGTATACAGGGAATGTACAGGAAAGGAGATTACACCTGAACATTAGGAAGAATTTCCTGACTGTGAGAGCTGTTCAGCAGTGGAACTCTCTGCCTCGGACTGTGGTGGAGGCTCCTTCTTTGGAGGCTTTTAAACAGAGGCTGGATGGCCATTCAAAGCACTGTCGAGGGTGCTTTGAATGCTATTTTCCTGCTTCTTGGCAGAATGGGGCTGGATTGGGTGCCCACCCGGTCTCTTGCAACTCAATGATTCTATAACTGAATGTTGTGTTTATATTCTGAAAGGGATCTGACTGTGAGAGCCGTTCAGCAGTGGAACTCTCTGCCCCAGAGTGTGGTGGAGGCTCCTTCTTTGGAAGCTTTTAAACAGAGGCTGGATGGCCATCTGTTGGGGGTGCTTTGAATGCAATTTTCCTGCTTCTTGGCAGAATGGGGTTGAACTAGGTGGCCCATGAGGCCTCTTCCAACTCTATGATTCTATGAGGTAGCCAGTGACTTCCCTAACAATAAAGGCTGGGGAACAGGCTTGGTCTGATTGGCGCTCTATGTCCAGGATCCATTGCTTAATGAGATCTTTGGCTTGGTCCCGTCTCATGCTTGGCAATTGTCCTTGGGAGAAACCTAGAATTGTGATCTTTGCTGCCACCGATTTAATCCATGTAGACTGGAAGTCATCCCTCATGGTTAGTAGGGCAAGGCCACGTGGGGAGGATAGGTGTAGCCAATAGTTGAGAATAGCTGTCCATATTCTCGCTTCCACTTTTAAATATTTGAAAGAATGTCACATTGAGGAGTACGCAAGATTGTTTTTTGCTGCTCCAGAGACACAATCGAGCAATGGATTCAAATTGCTCCACCTAAACATTGGGAAGGACTTCCTGAGGGTAAGAGCTGTTCAACAGTAAAATATGCTGCCTGGGAGTCTAATGGAATCTCCATCTCTGGAGGTTTTAAGCAGAGCATGGATGGCTATGTATTAGGAGTGCTTTCATTGTGGTTTCCTGCATGGCAGGGGATGGGACTAGATTACCCTTGTGGTCTCTTTCAACTCTCTGAACCTACTAGGACTTTAAGATCATCTGGGAGTCCCTGTTCCCGATTCCGCCTTCGTCACAAATACGTTTGGTGGGGATGAAAGACAGGGCCTTCTCAGTGGTGGTCCCTCGGCTATGGAACGCCCTTCCTAGGGATATTAGATTGGCCCCCTCCAATTCTGGAAGGGGGGGAAAGAGTCAAGACCTGGCTGTTCGAGCAAGCATTTGAAAATGCAATGTAAAAGACATAGGAATTTGGAACAACTGGATGACGAGATGGATAATGTTTTTAATTAGGAGACAGGAGCCCCCGGTGGCACAGTGGGTTAAAATCCTGTGCTGGCAGGACTGAAGACCGACAGGTCGCAGGTGCGAATCCAGGGAGAGGCGGATGAGCTCCCTCTGTCAGCTCCAGCTCCTCATGCGGGGACATGAGAGAAGCCTCCCACAAGGATGATAAAAACATCAAATCATCTGGGCGACCCCTGGGCAACGTCCTTGCAGATGGCCAATTCTCTCACACCAGAAGTGACTTGCAGTTTCTCACAAAAAAAGGAGATGCAAATGGCTTATGTTTTTATTACTTTTGTTTGGTTTTATACTATGTATGAATGTTTTAAATGTTTTATGATGTTCTTGGGCATCGAATAGTTGCCTCTGTAAACCACCCTGAGTCGCTTGAAGGCTAAGAAGGGTGGTATGCAAACATAGCAAATAAATAAATAAATATGATTCTATGAACTACCCAAGTTCACACTCTTCTCACCAACTGGAATATCCTGTTAGGAGTTGGAGTTAGGAGTTGATTTTGTATCTGAGAGGAGTAAAAGAGAGGAAGTGAAGAGTAAAGTGGGAGAGTGAAGTGTGAAGCAAAGAATTGTGGCTTTGGGAAGCCTGAATAGCTACTGGAGGTTTCTCAGTCTAAGGAGGCTGAAAGGAGAAACATAGCCAGTTTTCTTTAGTCAAGGGAAAGGCTAAAGGATAAGCTTGTTAATTTATTTGATCAAGGAAAGATCAAATAGGGAAGATGTTCCTGTACTGAAACATTGTTTAGTAACAAGAGCTTCACCTCAGTAAGATACTGTGTAACCTGGAAGAGTGAAATGTTTAACTAACCAAGTATTATTCAAAGTTCTATAAAATAAGTTACAACTTGCAACCACACGCTTTGTACTCAATAAACCAGTTATCTTTCGTTGAAGACAGTCTCATTTCCATCCATTCTGCGTCTGTATTGCCATATCTCACAGTAATACCTCATATCTCACGTTGGTGGCAGTTACCATAGATTTCATATAACAATTGGCCTCCACTATACCAGTTGGTGGCAGAATTCAGAGAATTAAACAATAAACCTCCTTCTACTCTCCTGTCACACGACAGCACGTGTGCTTTCTCTCCACTCTGAATCACCTCCTTGCAAAATTGTCACACCAGAAGTGACTTGCAGTTTCTCAGGTTGCTCCTCACACAAAAACAACAAAAAAGGAGATGCAATGGCTTATGTTTTTATTACTTTTGTTTGGTTTTATACTATGTATGAATGTTTTAAATGTTTTATGATGTTCTTGGGCATCGAATAGTTGCCTCTGTAAACCACCCTGAGTCGCTTGAAGGCTAAGAAGGGTGGTATACAAACATAGCAAATAAATAAATAAATATGATTCTATGAACTACCCAAGTTCACACTCTTCTCACCAACTGTCTTTTCTTGCAGATGAAGCGCTGTCAGGGATGACCCTGGGGACCCCATCCCAATGGCGTCCTCGCAGCCTCTGGAACTGACCGTCTTGGGGAATGGCCCAGGGTCCAGCCGCCGAACCCCAGAGGGGGAGACATCGTCCGCATGGACAGCTCCCAGGTTGGGCATCGAGAATGCCTCTTACCAGGGGGAGGAGGAAGAGGAAGAGACCGAAACATCCTTCCGGAGCGGTCAAGGGGCAGGAAGCAGGAGCACGGCACTGTCCAGGGGAGACCTCTCTCCACGGTCGGAGGATGCCACTTTGTCGGACTCACCCGGGACCTCCGTAGACTACGGCTTCATCTTGGCTCTCGTCTTCTTGGTCGGAGGGATTTTGCTGGTGATTGTGGCCTACAGCATCCCGCGGGAGGTGCAGGTCAACCCGGACTCGGTCTCCGCCAGGGAGATGGAGCGGCTGGAGATGTATTACGCCCGCCTGGGCTCCCATTTGGACAAGTGCATCATCGCAGGGCTGGGCCTGTTGACTTTGGGTGGGATGCTTCTCTCTGTTCTCCTGATGGTGTCCATCTATAAAGGGGAGCTCTACCGGAGAAGGACATTCCCGGCTTCCAGAGCTCCCCGAAAGACTTACGGATCGATAAACCTGAGGATGAGGCAACTTAACGGAGACGGGGGACAAAACTTGGTGGAGAACGAGGTCGTTCAGATGACGGAGGCTACCAATGTTGGCTAGAGCTGCTAATCTTTCTTCATAAATGGTGGATCTCAAAGAGTCCTTAGCTGAAAAGTCTGTAGGGTGGTGTTTTTCTCCTTCGTTTGCAGTTGGATGGTTCATTCATGTTTAAAGATAAGTTTGTATCACTGAGAGGAAGAAAATATGGGAATGTCACCTCTTCTGTGTTGGGAAGCTGTCCAAACCACATCTCAGGCCAAACTATCTTGACACTTAAATATAAAAATATTAAAAAAAACTTGGGGAAAACCAAATATGGCTTTAGATTTGATGGGGGAAGGAGGAGCTTCTTTGGGACACATCAAGTCTAGAGAAGACATGAGCTCCACTCCCCCAAAAAGAAATGTTTTCTGTGCTATGTACAGTCCTGGGACATTCCCCATATATCCCTTGGTAGCTTTTCGACTGTTGCACAACCAAATTGCCTACGCCGACGATGCAGAGCCAAAGTCCCTTCTCTGAGGTCTTGGTGGACTTTATTTCCATACTTATTTACGGGAGGCCTGGACATTGGAGCTAGGTGACTCTTTTTGTTTTGTTTTCCACAGCCAACAATGTCTTAGCAGTAGCTCCAACTGGAAGAGATGCAGAATTGAACATCAGCTTTGACCCTCAGAAAATATTGGAAGTTCCCTCGCTTGAATGAAAAGTAATGCCTCCACCTTCGTTACTTGGGTTTGGATGGGAATATTTTAATAAACCAAACACAGAAATAATCCTTAGAATGTGCTCTGTAACTACCACTATTCACTTTTTCACATAATCACCAGACAATTGGATACATTTCTGCCAACGATGAATAAGTTTTCTGAAGCCGTCATGGAAGAAGTCAACACTCTGTTTCTGCAGCCAGCATCTCACCGTTCTGTCAACATCTTAATAAGGAGCATAATGATGTCCCCACAGATCTTCTTTCATTATCAGGAACAGATGGAAGTCAGATGGTGCTAAATCTGGACTGTATAGAGGATGTCGTATGGTGGTGAGATCCAGTTTCTGAAGTTTCAAGTCTGTGCACTTTCATTTGATGCATCAGCATTCTGGGTACCCATCGTGCACAGATCTTCTGATAGCCAAACAAAGCAATAATGTGACCCACACATTCTTGTGAAATGCAGATTATGCTTGAAATTTCTCTCTGAGTGATACGACGATCGTCCTGAATCAATCTGTCAACCTTTTGCTTGTGAAACTCAGTGGTTGCTGTCACAGGATGTCCAGCTCTTTGTCACGCAAGTCAGATGTTCTCACCTCAACATCTTTAAACTTACTCACCCAAACACACAGTACTCACATCAACACAATCACCATAAACAGCTTGCATTCTCTGATGAATCTCCTTTGGGGTGACACCTTCTGCTGTCAAGAATTCAATGACTGCATTGCTTAAGTCGCATTGACCAACCGTCTGCGCAGGGTTCCACTTCACACTTTAACAACACCACCGTTCAATGCTAAGGCTTCCTGCCAAAATGGAACTGTAGAGGAGAGTCTACTGAACAAGCCAGTACCTGCTGCATACCAGTACTGCCATCTGTTGAGGAGTTACAAAGGTGGAGGCATTACTTTTCATTCAACTGTCGTACATTCCCTAGGTCTTGTTACTTTGTCCATATTCTTTGTACAGTAGAGTCTCGCTTATCCGACCTTCGCTTATCCGACATTCCGTCTTATTTGACGCCCTTTCCTCCAGCATTCCCCCTTAATTAAAGGAGTGCTCCCTAACTCTCTCTCTATTCCCAATATGTGAAAAAGGCAGGATGAGGAGGAGGAGGAGGGAGGAAAGGGGGATAAGAGGCAGGACTGAAAGCGGAAGCATCCTCCCCTCTGTGATTTCCACGGTCCTCTTCCGCATCGGGGCACTTCCTGCTGGGCCACTCTCGCCCCGGGGCATTGCCTTGCCATAGCCATTTGAGTCCCTGTTGTTAGTACTCTAGGCATCTAGCGCCCCGTTGGACGGGTAACAGTAGGAGACTCCGCATTATCCGACATTTTTGTTTATTTATTTACTATATTTATATACCGCCCCTCTCAGCCCAGAAGCGACACGGAGCGGTTCACAAATTGGCAACAATTTGATGCCACAACAATTATAACGAGTAAAAACAATCAAGAAATTATGTTAAAAACAACAGCATATGGTATAATAAATATAAAAACCATACAAAGCCTTAAAACATTATCGTGAGTGTCTCCATGTCAAATCGTTATTCCATTGCGTTATCAAGTAGTTCCATAATTCCATTTAGCTATGCCGTATTTGGGAAGGCCTGCTCAAAAAGCCAGGTTTTCACCTTTTTTCGAAAATTCAGGAGGGAGGGAGCCGATCTTATATCTCTAGGCAGGGTGTTCCCCAGTCGAGGGGCCACCGCTGAGAAGGCCCCGTCTCGTCCCCATCAAATGCATCTGCGAGGAAGGCGGGAGCAAGAGCAGGGCCTCCCCAGAATGGTATTGTTACTATGTGTTGCACACAAGAAAATCAATTTGTTCAGTCGTCTCCGACTCTTTGTGACCTCATGGACCAGCCCACGCCAGAGCTCCCTGTCGGCCGTCACCACCCCCAGCTCCTTCAAGGTCAGTCCAGTCACTTCAAGGATGCCATCCATCCATCTTGCCCTTGGTCGGCCCCTCTTCCTTTTACCTTCCACCTTCCCCAGCATAATTGTCTTCTCCAGGCTTTGCAGATATATTTTCCAACATCCTTGTTTATCCGACGTTCTGTTGGCCCGTTTATGTTGGATAAGCGAGACTCTCCTGTATTTGTAGCACATTCTGCAGACATGACACCATAATGGGATATCTCCACCCAGAGCACCCAACAGCCACCAGCAAACCTGGCTCTGTCGCCTCACCTGTTGCACCCAAACATTTCCGTCCGTCCGGTGCAAAGAAGGAGGCAGCTAGGTGTATCAAAGAGCCGTCCGATCCTTTGGTTTCTTCTTCGACGCGCAGGTTGTTCAACCCAATAAGTCACCTGCCTTTTGGATTCGAAAGCCGCAGCTGCTGTGGCAGGAAGGATAGAATTACATCTTGGATGCGGAAGTATGAAACATTAATGAAGGCCAGCATGCGGCTGACGGAAAGGGAAAATGTGTCGACAGGCAGCTTCAGAATGGAAATGACTCCGATGAAAGGTGACCTCTTGAAAGGCCCGGCTGCCAGGAAAAGCATAAAAATGGGTTCGAAAAAAACGAGAGTGCTGCAATGAGCCAAACCTTTCCTTTTGTAAGAAAACGTGCAGCCATATACGTACCAGCAGATCACTTTTTCATCACTTGCAATTTGTCTTGTCAAAGAGTCAAGGAGGGAAATATATTGAAATGCTGTGCAATTTGCTAATAAGAAGGTTGGCCCATCTTTCAGTCTTGACCTCGGATTGCCCCTCTGCTTGCCAGGGATTTCTGTAATATTTAAATTGATTATAATTGGGAAATAGAGGGATAAATATTACTGGAATGGTTGCTGCTGGCTTCTTGTTGTTGGGGTTGTGGATTTGTTTTGGATTTTAGTGGTAGCTTTACAGTTACTGTCCACAACACCGAAGCTCACCCCCATAATTGAATGGCTTCCTTAAGGTAAAAGGCAAAGGTTTTCTCCTGACGTTAGGGGCCTCATCACACTAGAGAGAAAAAATCCACTTACTCTCTGGCTTCTGCATCCTGCTGAATTCTGGGGTTTATAGTTCACTAAACTACAATCCCCAGAATCCTGCAGGAGGCAGAAACCGGATTTTAAATTGATTTTTTCTCTAGTGTGATTTTTTTTTGTCGTCCAGGAGCGACTTGAGAAACTGCAAGTGCTTCTGGTGTGAGAGAATTGGCCGTCTGCAAGGACGTTGCCCAGGGGACCAGATGATTTGATTTTTTTATCATCCTTGTACATGCTCTTTAGCATCTCAGTTAACGGAGACCCGGTGGCGCAGTGGGTTAAACCCCTGTGCCGGCAGGACTGAAGACCGACAGGTCGCAGGTTCGAATCCGGGGAGAGGCAGATGAGCTCCCTCTATCAGTTCCAGCTCCTCATGCGGGGACATGAGAGAAGCCTCCCACAAGGATGATAAAAACATCAAATCATCCGGGCGTCCCCTGGGCAACGTCCTTGCAGACGGCCAATTCTCTCACACCAGAAGCGACTTGCAGTTTCTCAAGTTGCTCCTTACACGACAAAAAAAATGTCCCTGTCTTCCCAGGAGATTTGCAACCTGCGATCTGTTGGTGATGAAGTATTTCATCTAGTCATGTCCAACTCTGTTGGGTGGTGCTCATCTCCCAGTGGCGCAGTGGGTTAGACCCTCATGCCAACAGGACTCAAGACTGACCGGTCACGGATTTGAATCCGGAAAGAGCACGGATGAGCTCCCTCTGTCAGCTCTAGCTCCCCATGCGGGGACATGAGAGAAGCTCACGCCGCTCCCCGGATTGTAACCTGTGACCTTTCAGTCAATAAGCTCACCGGTTTAACCCACTGTGCCACCAGGGGCTCCCATTATTATTATTATTATTATTATTATTATTATTATTATTATTATTATTATTATTTTGTTATTACAAACATTATTATTATTATTATTATTATTATTATTATTATTATTATTATTCTGACACAAAAGCACAGTATGTCACAGCAAACGAGATCTATATGCTGGATTTCGTATCACAAAATCACAAGTCGAACACTTCCCAAGCTTCTAAGACTGTGTGATGTATTATTATTATTATTAGTATTAGTATTATTATTATCTCTCAGTCTCAGATGAAGACCAAAGGAAACCCTCTCTGAACAAATCTTGCCAGGAAAACCACAGGGTCGCCTTGAGTTCACACTACAGTGTTGATGCATTATTCTTATTATTATTATTATTATTATTATTATTATTATATATTATTTTGAGCCCCCAGTGGTGCAATGGGTTTAAACCTTTCGGCAGGACTGAAGACTGACAGGTCATAGGTTCGAATCTGGGAGAGCTCGGATGAGCTCCCTCTGTCAGCTCTAGCTCCCCATATGGGGACATGAGAGAAGCTCACGCTGCTCCCTGGATTCTAACCTGCAACCTTTCAGTCAATAAGCTCAGCGGTTTAACCCACTGCACCACCGGGGGCTCCCATTATTATTATTATTATTATTATTATTATTATTATTATTGTATTGTTATTACAAACATCATCATCATCATCATCATCATCATCATTATTATTATTATTATTATTATTATTATTATGGAGCCCCCGGTGGTGCAATGGGTTGAACTCTTGTGCTGGCAGGACTGAAGACCGACAGGTCACAGGTTCGAATGTGGGGAGAGCTCGGATGAGCTCCCTCTGTCAGCTCCAGCTCCCCATGCGGGGACATGAGAGAAGCCTCCCACAAGGATGATAAAACATCAAAACATCTGGGCAACGTCCTTGCAGACGCCCAATTCTCTCACATAAGCAGAAGCGACTTGCAGTTTCTCAAGTCTCTCCTGACATGAATAAAAAAACTCCATTTCTAAGCCGAAGAGCTGGCATTGTCCCTAGACACCTCCAAGGTCATGTGGCTGGCATGACTGCATGGAGTGCTGTTACCTTCCCGCCGGAGCGGGACTTATTGATCTCACATTTGCATGTTTTCAAACTGCTAGAACTGCAGAAGCTGGGGCTAACAGTGGGAGCTCACCCCGTTCCCCGGATTTGAACTGCCAACTTTTCGGTCAGCAAGTTCAGCAGTTCAGTGGTTTAACTCGTTGTGCCACCAGGGGCTTCCTCGCAGGCAAAGTTCGTACCAAAACTCAGATGGATTCTGCATCCCATTGATAAAGAAGTAAGAATGGGACTGGGAGGAAGATGGGAAATGAGGATCCTATGAAATCAACTTTTGAGCAATAGCTAACTTAGGTCAGGATTGGAGTTTGAGGGGACTGTACCATTCCAAGCTACTTGTGTGGACTGTTCATGTCTGAAGCCTTCGAAACCCAGCCTTTCCCTTTTTGTACTTGTCTTTAGAAAAACAACAGCGATGACGACAACTGCGTATCCGTTCCGTGTACACCTCGAGTGCCATTCTATCCTCGATAAGGAAGGTGTTGAATCAATAACACGCTTTCAGAAATGTAGCTCCTCACCTGCAGTTTACAATGGTGCAGTCTACTCTCTCAGGATCCTACCAGCTCTTTCTGCAGCCCTGGGGATGGAAAGCAGTTTTCCTAACTTTCCTACTTGTGCAAAAATGAAGATTTACCAGGTTCTCCTCCTCCTGTATGTATGTATTTATGTATCAAATCCCAATCTGTTTAATAGTCTCCTTATCTGGATTTCTTCACAGCACTTCTGGTTAGTGGCCTAAATGTCTACTGAAATCTCAACGTTGAAATGGAATGTTTTAAATCAAGCATTGTATATATAAACAACCATTTAAAATATGTGTCGTGCCTTCTTTTTGATCTGTGTGTACCTCTGCACTGATGCCTGCCTCCCTGGCAACATTTGAATGGGTTGTAGGTTTTTTGGGCTATTACTTACTTAGGCGATCCCTCGTCGGCTGAGTAGGATTGTCTTCCAAGTTCGGTGTCCTGGTGGTGGGTCCGTAGGTGACTGTGGAGCCCTGTTCTTGATCTGCATCTTCTCCCGCAGTAAGGGCATTGGTTTCCAGGTGGAAGGTGGTCTCGGTTGGGGTTGGTTTGACACGCCTTCCTCTTGGCACGTTTCTCTTTCACCCTCCATTCGTGCCTCTTCAAATTCTGCAGCACTGCTGGTCACAGCTGACCTCCAACTGGAGCACTCAAGGGCCAGGGCTTCCCAGTTCTCAGTGTCTATGCCACTGTTTAAGGTTGGCTTTGAGCCCATCTTTAAATCTCTTTTTGTGTCCTCCAACATTCTGTTTTCCGTTCTTGAGTTCGGAGTAGAGCAACTGCTTCGGGCATCCGGACAATGTGGCCGGCCCAGTGGAGTTGATGGCGGAGGACCACCGCTTCAATGCTGGTGGTCTTGCTTCTTCCAGCACGCTGATGTTTGTCCGCCTGTCTTCCCAAGAGATTTGCAGGATTTTCCGGAGGCAGCGCTGATGGAATCGTTCCAGGAGTTGCGTGTGACGTCTGTAGACAGTCCACGTTTCACAGGCATGGAGCAGGGTTGGGAATACAATAGCTTTATAGACAAGCACCTTGGTATCCCTACGGATGTCCCAGTCCTCAAACACTCTCCGCTTCATTCGGAAAAATGCTGCGCTCGCAGAGCTCAGGCGGTGTTGTATTTTGGTGTCATTGTTGACTTTGGTGGAGAGGTGGCTGCCAAGGGAGCAGAAAGGTCAACATTTTCTAATGTTACACCATTAAGCTGTATCTCTGGCATTGGAAAGGGATTGGCTGGTGACTGCTGGAAAAGCACTTTGGTTTTCTCGATGTTCAATGACAGGTTGCCGTGAGATTTCTGGGCTGTCTGGCCATGTTCCAGAAGCATTCTCGCCTGACATTTTGCCTGCATCTATGGCAGGCATCCTCAGAGCTTGTGAGGTCTGTTGGAAATGGGGTTTTCTATCTGTGGAATAATGTCCAGGATGGGAGAAAGAACTCTTGTCTGTTGGAGGGAGGTGTGAATGTTTCAATTGGCCACCTTGGTTAGCATTTGATGGCCTGACAGTTTTTAGGCATGGCTTGTTACTGCCTGGGGGAATCCTTTGTTGAGAGGTGATTAGTTGTCCCTGATTATTTTTTGTCTAGAGTTCCCCTGTGTTTGAGTGTTGTTCTTTATTTGCTGTTATTATTATTATTATTTAAAACTTTTATATCCCGATCTTTTCAACCTCTGTAGAGGGACGCACTTTGGTTTTCTTGATGTTCAGTGACAGGCCAAGCTTCTCATATACGGGCTATACGGCCATGTTCTAAAAGCATTTTCTCCTGACATTTTGCCTGCATCTATGGGAGGCATCCTCAGAGCTTGTGAGGTCTGTTGGAAGTAGGAAAATTGGGTTTATCTATCTGTGGAATAATGTCCAGGATGGGAGAAAGAACTCTTGTCTGTTGGAGGGAGGTGTGAATGTTTCAATTGGCCACCTTGGTTAGCATTTGATGGCCTGACAGTTTTTAGGCATGGCTTGTTACTGCCTGGGGGAATCCTTTGTTGAGAGGTGATTAGTTGTCCCTGATTATTTTTTGTCTAGAGTTCCCCTGTGTTTGAGTGTTGTTCTTTATTTGCTGTTATTATTATTATTATTTAAAACTTTTATATCCCGATCTTTTCAACCTCTGTAGAGGGACGCACTTTGGTTTTCTTGATGTTCAGTGACAGGCCAAGCTTCTCATATACGGGCTATACGGCCATGTTCTAAAAGCATTTTCTCCTGACATTTTGCCTGCATCTATGGGAGGCATCCTCAGAGCTTGTGAGGTCTGTTGGAAGTAGGAAAATTGGGTTTATCTATCTGTGGAATAATGTCCAGGATGGGAGAAAGAACTCTTGTCTGTTGGAGGGAGGTGTGAATGTTTCAATTGGCCACCTTGGTTAGCATTTGATGGGTTGATAGGTGTGACTTGTTACTGCCTGGGGGAATCCTTTGTTGAGAGGTGATTAGTTGTCCCTGATTGTTTCTTGTCTGATGTTCCCCTGTGTTTGAGTGTTGTTCTTTATTTGCTGTTATAATAATAGTAATAATTATTATTATTTAAAACTTTTATATCCCGATCTTCCCAACCTCTGTAGAGGGACTCAGACCGGCTTACAGCAAGGATTCAGTGCTAATAGTACAATCTAAAAACATCAGATGATAACGAGTTAAAATACATATCGATTAAAATTACAATTTTTCTGGCATTTCCTTATGAGTGCCTTATAATACCATCCTGCTTTAAAGCGGTACCTATTTACTCACATTCTTTTTCGAACTGCTAGGTAAGCAGAAGCTGGACTAAAGGCCGGGAGCTCACCCTGATCCAGGTTTCGAATGGCCAACCTTTTGATTGGCAAGATTTACTGCAGCAGACGGTTTATTTATTTATTTACAGTATTTATATTCCGCCTTTCTCATCCCGCAGGGGATTCAGGGTTGCACTACAATGTGCATATACATGGCAAACATTCAATGCCATAGACACACAACATATATAGACAGACACACAGAGGCAATTTAACTTTCCAGCTTTATGAGGGTATGCTTGAATTCTGGCCACGGGGGGAGCTGTCGCTTCACTGTCCACTTGTGACACTGATGGAGTACTTCCTCATTCTTTTGCATGCTGCTGGAGATTTTTATGGTGTCATAAATTAGTTAACAGACCTCACTCCCTCTGAGGATGCTTGCCATAGATGCAGGCGAAACGTCAGGAGAAAATGCCTTTAGAACATGGCCATATAGCCTGAAAAAACCTACAACAACCCAGTGATTCTGGCCATGAAAGCCTTCAACATTTGTGACACTGGTAAAGTACTTTCTCATTCTTTGCATGCTAGCTGGAGATTTTTATGGTGTCATAAATTTAGTTAAATTAGTCTCCCCGCATAAGTGGTACCTAAATTTCCTACTTGACAGATGCAACTGTCTTTTGGGCTGCAAAGGTCAACAGCAAGCTAGACAAATGTTCGGGAGCTTACTTTGACCCAGTCTGGCTTTGAACTCTAGACCTTTCGGTCAGTAGTGATTTTAACGCAACTGACTCTCAACCAGCTATGCCACAACCTGCTCCGGTTAACCTGCTGTGCTTAAGCTCCTTATGTTTCGCCTGCAACTGTGGCTGGCATCTTCAGAGGAGGTAAAATAATGCATCGTTGTGGTTTTGATTGTGTTCATTGGTAGCTGCAGGAGCAGACATGAAATTGTGGTAGTGTTAGCCCATGTGAGAGATACTGCTATGACTACCGTGTCTGTGTGATCCATCTCTGATCGAGGTTGCAAACAGGAAAGCGTTACCTTGGATCCCTAATCCAGGATGAAGGAGGAGATGCCTCTCCCCGCCCTGTTCATATGCAGCCCTGGGCACGTCTTTCCGGCACCCCTCCATCAGGTCACGGCATTAAAAAATGGAAGGCGCTGAGTGAACATCAATTGCTTTCCCTCTCAATAAGATTAAATGCCCTTGAAAAAGAGATCAACCTGTTAAAGAGATTAGATCTGCGGAAGGCAGCGGTGTGCTGGCAGGCTGAGCGTTGCATTGTAATGGGAAGGCTCTTTTGCACAAGGCTTTAATGCAATCGGCTCGGTATTACATGGATGGAGCCTTTCCCTATTATCCTCAGAGGAGCTGGAGTGGTGGTGGCCCTGGCTTCAGATTTGTGTGTCCACTTGGAGCTGGGACCTCAAGAGTGGACATTGTGTTTATGACAGTGTAATTCTATATTGTATTGTCGAAGGCTTTCATGGCCGGAATCACTGGGTTGTTGTAGTTTTTTTGGACTATATGGCCATGGCCTAGAGGCATTTTCTCCTGACGTTTTGCCTGCATCTATGGCAAGCATTCGCAGAGGTAGTGAGGCCTGTTGGAACTAGGAAAAAGGGTTTATATATCTGTGGAATGACCAGGGTGAGATAAAGGACTCTTGTCTGCTGGAGCTAGGTGTGAATGTTTCAACTGAACACCTTGATTAGCATACAATGGCCTGACTGTGCCTGGAGCAAACTTTTGTTGAGAGGTGATTCGATGTCCTTGTTTATTTCCTCTCTGTTGTTGCTCTATGTTGCTCTATGGTAACATGGTGTGCATGCGTGGGCGAGGGAGAGCATGTGAGGCTGGAGGGAGGCTCGCACCAGTGGGTCCCTTCAAGGCATGTGGGTTCTGTGTGGGAAGTTTAGCCCAATTCTATAGTTGCTGGGGTTTAGAATGCTCTATGATTGTAAGTGAACTATACATCCCAGCAACTACAATTCTCAAATGTCATGGTCTATTTTTCACAAACTCCACCAGTGTTCACATTTGGGCATATTGAGTATTTGTACCAAATTTGGTCCAGATACATCATTGTTTGAGTCCGTAGTGCTCTCTGGATGTAGGTAAGCGACAACTCCAAAACTCAAGGTCAATGCCCACCAAACCCTTCCAGTATTTTCTGATGGTCATGGGGGTTTTGTGTGGGAAGTTTAGCCCAATTCTATCATTGTGGGGTTCAGAATGCTCTTTCATTTTAGGTGAACTATAAATCCCAGCAACTACAACTTCCAAATGTCAAGGTCTACTTTCCCCAAACTCCACCAGTTTTCACATTTGGGCATATTGAGTAGTCATGCTAAGTTTGGTCCAGATCCATCATTGTTTGTGTCCACAGTGCTCTCTGGATGTAGGTGAACTACAACTCCAAAATTCAAGGGCAATGCCCACCAAACCCTTCCAGTATTTTTTGATGATCATGGGAGTTCTGTGTGCCTAGATTGGTTCAATTCCATGGTTGGTGGAGTTCAGAATGCTCTTTGATTGTAGGTGGACTATAAATCCCAGCAACTACAACTCCCAAGTGACAAAATCAATCTCACCCAATCCCACCAGTATTCAAATTTGGCCATATTGGTTGTTTGTGCCAAATTTGGTCCAGTGAATGAAAATACATTCTGCATATCAGATGTTTACATTATGATTCAAAACAGTAGCAAAATTACAGTTGTGAAGTAGCAATGAAAATAATGTTATGGTTGGGGGGTCACCACAACATGAGGAACTGTATTAGGAAGGTTGAGAAATACTGCTGTAGATTTATAAACAAGGTTGGAGGGTCATTTGTTGTCTGTTCCTGCCTGCCAGGCTGGGGATGGATTGGATAGCACTTGGGGTCCCTTCCCACTCTTATGCCCTCTGCTTATGGCTTAATGGAAATGTCCCATCTTGCGTAATACACCCCCTTAGACTCAGGATGTGGACTGCCTTGGAAGTCATTCACTTGTCTGGGAAACCAGCTTACTCTATCTCGGCACACCCACAATGCATGGCATCTTTGTCCATTCTTCCTCCAAGTCCAACCTGCAAGGGATGCCATCTGTGTTGCATTGGCCCAAACACACCATTTCGACCTCCCCCTTCTTTCCTCGGCAGAGAACGAAACACCTTTCCCCGCACCAGCTTGGAGCATCCTCCGGGGAGAGCAATTAACTTCTCAATTAACCAGGACATCTTTGGCAAACCTTCTTCCCGTTGCCTAGCAACTACAATGGAGGGAAATTGACTTTTCTTCCCCAGAGGAGCCCAAATGGATGCTAGGAAGGAAGGGGAGGAAAAGGTCCTTTGCAATTGGGGGGAAATATGGCAGGGAGAAATGGGATGTTCAAGAGAGGCAGGTAACTTGCACACAGTGGTTAGGCATGGAGCCGACTTAGGCAGCTTGTTAGTATTTAAGTCTACCTCTAGTTAAATTCAAGCTTGCTAATTGCAGCATTAGCGGGAGCCCTCGGTGGCACACTGAGTTAAAGCGCTGAGCTGCTGAATTTGCTGACCGAAAGGTTGCAAGTTCAAATTCAGGGTGCGTAGTGAGCTCCTGATGTCAGCCCCAGCTTCTGCCAACCTAGCAGTTAGAAAACATGTAAATGTGAGCAGATCAATAGGTACCGCTCCGGTGGTAAGGTAATGGTGCTAAATGCAGTCATGCTGGCCACATGACCTTGGAGGTGTCTACGGACAACGCCGGCTCTTCGGCTTAGAAATGAAGATGAGCACCAACCTCCAGAGTCAGACACAACTGGACTTAAGGTCGGGAAAACCTTTAGCTTTACCTAACTTCAATCAGAGAAAGGTTCTTTTGCCCACCCTGGACATTATTTCATAGGTATATTGTATACAGGGACCCTTGGTGGTGCAGCAGTTTAAACCACTGAGCTGCTGAACTTGCTGACCAAAAAGGTTGGCAGTTCAAATCTGCAGGACGGGGTGAGCTCCCACTGTTAGGCCCAGCCCCTGCCAACCTAGCAGTTCAAAAACATGCAAATGTCAACAGATCAATAGGTACCGCTTCTATGGGAAGGTAACAGTGCTCCATGCAGTCATGCCAGCCATATGACCTTGGAGGTGTCTATGGACAATGCTGGCTCTTTGGCTTAGAAATGGGAGAGGAGCATCACCCTCCAGTCGGACACAGCTAGACTTAATGTCAGGGGAAAACTTTTACCTTTTACTATTTATAGACACTCCACTTGCCTCACCTCCAACAGACTTCTGAGGATGCCAGCCACAGATGCAGGTGAAACATCAGGAGAGAATGCTGCTGGAACATGGCTACATAGGCTGAAACTCACATCAACTGATTCTGGCTGTGAAAGTCTTCGACAACACATCCTTCTTAGATTGTTTTGCCTAGGACCGGTCCAGGTGAGGTCTGATCAAAACAGCACGGGTAGCACTCATTTCCATCTTCTAGACCAATGGTTTTCAACCTGTGGGTCCCCAGGTGTTTTGGCCTACAACTCCCAGAAATCCCAGCCAGTTTACCGGCTGTTAGGATTTCTGTGAGTTGAAGGCCAAAACATCTGGGGACCCACAGGTTGAGAACCACTGGTCTAGACATTATGTCCATCTTGATGCAACCTAGAATTGTCTCAAATTCATTTTGGCACAACCAAATGGTGTTGCTGGGCGTAGCATTGGGCAATGCAACCTTGGGTTGCGCTTTGCAGCGACATGAGACCATTAAAAAGCTATTAATGTGGGTACCTACCAGGACATGCCCTTTGACAACCCCCTTTATTAATAAAACAAGAACTGAATTGATGTCTGGGTCAGTTCCTACTATAAAAAGTGCCTTTCTTGGGCATCTGGGGAGCTATAATTGCCAAAAGGAACCTTTCCAAGGTCTGGGAGGACAAGAAAGAGAAGAAACTAAGTGGTTGCCATGCAAGATTTGTATGGTTTTCACTGCAAGCTGGAAAATTGTAAAATGAGAGGATCCAACAGGTGCTTTGAATGGATTTGGGAGGCAAGGCTATTTGTGAGTGTCCTGCCCCATTGTGCATTATTATTATTATTATTATTATTATTATTATTATTATTATTATTATATACGTAACAAGATTAGTTAGTTCATAGCAAACAAAATCACTATGCTGGCTTTTGTATTTGATCACAGGTCAGATACTTCCCAAATGTCTAGGACTGTGGCGAAAAATGAATCATAGAATCATAGAAGAGACCTCCTGGGCCATCCAGTCCAACCCCATTCTGCCAAGAAGCAGGAATATTGCATTCAAATCACCCGACAGATGGCCATCCAGCCTCTGTTTAAAAGCTTCCAAAGAAGGAGCCTCCACCACACTCCGGGGCAGAGAGTTCCACTGCTGAACGGCTCTCACAGTCAGGAAGTTCTTCCTCATGTTCAGATGGAATCTCCTCTTTTGTAGTTTGAAGCCATTGTTTCACGTCCTAGTCTCCAGGGAAGCAGAAAACAAGCTTGCTCCCTCCTCCCTGTGCCTTCCTCTCACATATTTATACATGGCTATCATATCTCCTCTCAGCCTTCTCTTCTTCAGGCTAAACATGCCCAGCTCCTTAAGCGCTCCTCATAGGGCTTGTTCTCCAGACCTTGATCATTTTAGTCGCCCTCCTCTGGACACATTCCAGCTTGTCAATATCTCTCTTGAATTGTGGTGCCCAGAATTGGACACAATATTCCAGGTGTGGTCTAACCAAAGCAGAATAGAGGGGTAGCATGACTTCCCTGGATCTAGACACTAGTCTCCTATTGATGTAGGCCAAAATTGGCTTTTTTTGCCACCACAGGACATTGTTGGCTCATGTTTAACTTTTTGTCCACAAGGACTCCAAGATCTTTTTCACACGTACTGCTCTCGAGCCAGGCATTGTCCCCCATTCTGTATCTTTGCATTTCGTTTTTCCTGCCTAAGTGGAGTATCTTGCATTTGTCACTGTTGAACTTCATTTTGTTAGTTTTGGCCCATCTCTCTAATCTGTCAAGATCGTTTTGAATTCTGCTCCTGTCCTCTGGAGTATTGGCTATCCCTCCCAATTTGGTGTCGTCTGCAAACTTGATGATCCTGCCTTCTAGCCCTTCATCTACGTCATTAATAAAGATGTTGAACAGGACCGGGCCCAGGACGGAACCCTGCTGGCACTCCACTTGTCACTTCTTTCCAAGATGAAGAGGAAGCATTGGTGAGCACTCTCTGTGTTCGTCCATTTAACCAATTCCAAATCCACCTCACCGTAGTTTTGCCTAGCCCACATTGGACTAATTTCCTTGCCAGAAGGTCATGGGGGACCTTGTCGAAGGCCTTACTGAAATCCAGGTACCAGGCCCGTAGCCAGGATTTCGTTTCAAGAGAGGCAGGTAACTTGCACAGTGGTTAGGCATGGGGGGGGGGGGCTGATTTTTTTTCAGGGGGGTTTTTGGGGGGGCTGAGTTTGGGGGGGCTGAGTCTGAGTGAAAGAGGGTCTAGCCTAGCAAACCTTTTGTATCATTACCCCAACACCCCCATGCATATTATATACGATCAGATCATGATATGAATCAGCAATAATATGAATATGAATAATATATCACCAGTAAGGCCTTTTCGAATAACATGAAAGTTTCGGGGGGGGGGGGGGCGAAGCCCCCGAAAAAAATTCAGCCCCCCCCCCCCCCCGAAACGAAATCCTGGCTACATGCCTGCCAGGTACGCTACATCCATGGCATTCCCCGCATCTACCCAGCTTGTAACTCTATCGAAAAGAGATCAGATTAGTCTGGCATGACTTGCTTTTGATAAATCCATGTTCTCCTTTGAGGTTAAACCCTTTCTTATTCAGGAGGGTTTCAAAGAAGGTTTTTAAGATTAATTCAGGGGCTGTGGTGGCTTTTATTTAGAATTTCATTTTATGGATTTTAAGTGATGTTTAAAATACCAATGATATTTAATTCTGTTTTAACGTTTGTATATTTCAAATTGTATAGAAATGCTTTTAATGTAAACCACTTTGAGTCTCCTTGTGGAGATAAAAAGCAGGGTATAAATAAACATAATAATTATTATTGTTATTACTAGGTTGTTGTGAGTTTTTTGGGCTGTATGGCCATGTTCCAGAAGCATTCTCTGGAAGAAACTATGAAAATGAACAAAATCTGGCTACCAGTATTAAAAACCCTAAAATCATAACAGCAAGAACAACACACAAACACAGGGGAACTCCAGACAAGAAACAATCAGGGACAGCTAATCACCCCTCAACAAAGGATTCCCCCAGGCAGTAGAAATTTCAGTTAGTCCAACGGGCGGCGGCCAGGATGTTAACTGGTGCTCCTTACAGGGAGAGGTCAACCCGCCTGTTCAAGGAGCTCCATTGGCTGCCATTCATTTTCCGGTCTCAATTCAAGGTGCAGGTGCTTACCTACAAAGCCCTAAACGGTTTGGGACCCACCTACCTGCGTGACCGCATTTCCTTATACAAACCCACATGATCCCTTCGTTCATCTGGTGAGGCCCTGCTCACGATCCCACCAGCTTGGTGGGGATGAGGGACAGGGCCTTCTCGGTGGTGGCCCCACGACTCTGGAATTCCCTCCCCAAGGACATCAGGCACTCCCCAACACGGCCAGTCTTCAGAAGGAGCTTGAAAACATGGATGTTCCACTGTGCCTTCCCAGATTAAGGAATCCCAAACAATTGTCCCTAATGCACTTTATGAGAAAGTTAGAATTGTCTGCACACCCTTCTATTCCCAAAATATCCATTCTACCTCACCTGGACATGCCCAGCATTTTTAGAATTTTAACTACTACGTTTGGCCCCGCCACAGGTTTTTAACAGTGTCGTGCTTTTGTTACTGTTTTATTGTTTGCTTATTTATTGTTGCATTGTATTGTTGTCTGTTGTGTTTTTGTTAATGATGTACTTTGGGCTCGGCCTCTTGTAAGCCGCACCGAGTCCTGCGGGAGATGGTAGCAGGGTACAAATAAAGGTTTATTTATTATTATTTTTCTCCCACCCTGGGCATTTCACAGATACATAAACTCTGGGTTGTTGTAGGTTTTTCCAGGCTGTATGGCCATGTTCTAGAGGCATTTTCTCCTGACATTTCGCCTGCATCTATGGCAAGCATCCTCATAGGTAGTGAGGTCTGTTGGAACTAGGAAAAAGGGTTTATATATCTGTGGAATGACCAGGGTGGGACAAAGGACTCTTGTCTGCTGGAGCTAGGTGTGAATGTTTCAACTGACCACCTTGATTAGCATTTAATGGCTTGGAAGTGCCTGGGGGGAATCTTTTGTTGAGAGTGATTTGATGTGCCTGATTGTTTACTCTCTGTTGTTTTGCTGTTGTAATTTTTGAGTTTTTTTAATACTGGTAGCCAGATTTTGTTCATTTTCATGGTTTCTTCCTTTCTGTTGAAATTGTCCACATGCTTCTTGTCCATTTTCCTACTTCCAACAAACCTCACTATCTCTGAGGATGCTTGCCATAGATGCAGACGAAATGTCAGGAGAAAATGCCTCTAGAACATGGCCATATAGCCTGGAAAAACCTACAACAACCCTGCAATTCCGGCCATGAAAGCCTTTGACAATACATTTACATAAACTCTATTTTCCTAGTTTCTAAACCTCTGAGAATGCCTGCCACAGATGCAGGCGAAACGTCAGAAGAGAATGCTTCTGGATATGGACAGACAACCCAAAAAACTCACAGCAACCAAGTAATTCCAGCCACGAAAGCCTTTGACAAGACATTATTATTTTGAATTTGTTTTCATGGATTTTAAGTGAATGCTTAAAATACCAATGATATTTAATTCTGTTTTAACACAAGGTGAGTCCACAGCAAACAAGATCACTCTGCTGGCTGTTGTACTGAATCACACGTCGGACCCTTCCCAAGTGTCTAAGACTGTGTGATGTATCGGCGAATAATGCGTGCAGATCCCAGTAAGGTGGCCTTTTGCAGCTGGCAGATGGTAATTTTGTCAGCCCACTGTGTTTAAGTGTAGGCCAAGGTCTTTAGGCACTGCACCCAGTGTGCCAGTCACTACTGGGACCACCTTGACTGGCTTGTGCCAGAGTCTTTGCAGTTCGATAATTATTATTATAATAATTATTATTATCCTAATTTCTCTTGACCGAAGCCTAATGCTGCTACCAAATGGGCCAAGCAGACTACCAGGTTCAGACTATGCTCACGCAAAGGAACGATATTGATGTCTCACAACATCCTTTGAAAAATAACACACCCTCAGACCAGATCATTAATGCTCAAGGGTTAGCAGTTGTCTTTAGCAAGGGTTAGCAGTTCCAAAGCGCCCCACATGGGGACAAAGTAGGCAGCACAAAGGGAAGGAAGAGAAGGCGGCGGCGGCGTTGATCTCCTCTTCATGGGCGGAGAAATCCAATCCACACAGACAGCCAGAGCTAGGAAAAGAAAGTGCCGCCCAAGACGTCCATCAAAACTGGCACCCCAAATAATTGAGGGGGAAAGAGGAAACAGTAGAGTCGGTGGCAGGGAGGCGCCTGGCTTCTCTCACATGAACATGTCGTCGTAGTTGGGAGGCGGAAGGTGGTCCGGATTAGGCCTGAAAGGAAAATACGGAAGACATAGAATCAAAGAGTTGGAAGAGACCTCCTGGGCCATCCAGTCCAACCCCATTCTGCCAAGAAGCAGGAATATTGCATTCAAATCACCCCTGACAGATGGCCATCCAGCCTCTGTTTAAAAGATTCCAAGAAGGAGCCTCCACCACACTCCGGGGCAGAGAGTTCCACTGCTGAACGGCTCTCACAGTCAGGAAGTTCTTCCTCATGTTCAGATGGAATCTCCTCTTGTAGTTTGAAGCCATTGTTCGAGTCCTAGTCTCCAGGGAAGCAGAAAACAAGCTTGCTCCCTCCTCCCTGTGGCTTCCTCTCACATATTTATACATGGCTATCATATCTCCTCTCAGCCTTCTCTTATTCAGGCTAAACATGCCCAGCTCCTTAAGCCGCTCCTCATAGGGCATATGGAGTGCCACTTTCCATATTAAGTAAGCCTAGAATTAACAAACCTATACCCATTGCTTTCACACACAGACAACAAGAGCTCCATCTCCTACAATCCCCAAAACCAGTAAAAATGAGTTGGTATGAGTCTCATATTGGGAAATAAGGCAGGATATTAAAACAGGGCTGGGCTAATAATAATAATAAACTTTATTTATACCCCGCCACCATCTCCTCAAAGGGGACTCGGGGTGGCTGACATGAGGCCAAGCCTAAAATAACAATACAATAAAACAAAGGAACAAAATAGCATCAAAATAAACACAATCATCATTGGTGGTCACAGCAGTCTCAGGAAGAGAGTGAAGGTACTGCAGGTCCCATTGTCCATGGCTCATCCTCCTCCAAACCGCATCAGGATGTAATAATAATAATAATAATAATAATTGTGCAGGTACAACTGTACCAGGAGCTCCAATTTTGTTTGCTTTGCACTGAATGTTTGTTGTAGTCCTAAGTTTCAGGAACTCTGCAGATAGGTGGCTTCTTTTGGCTGCAATCATAGGGCAAGCCACCTGTCAATTATAGTTAGGTTCCCTGGTCCCGCCCCCTTTTTGGGTTTTTGGAGGGAATAGGAGCCTTTTTGAGTTCAGTCCACACAGAGCAGCTTTCCATACAGGACATGAAACCAAGAGCTCCTGTAGAAAGCTTCATCTTCTATGGCTTGGCCGGGGAGATACAGCCCTATAGCTTGGCCGAGGATCATACAGCCTTACAGCTCCTTTGCTGAGGGACTTGTCAGCCATCACCGAAACCTGAACTCCTTTCCCTCTGGAAGTCTACAAAGCTCTGCTTGGTAAGGGTCGCTCGCGGAAGCCAGACACAGTTGGTACCAGGTGCAGGGGCTCCACGCCAACAGAGGCAAAGACAGACTGCCCAGATTAGAAGTTAAGGATTTTCCCATTAGTTAAAATACCAGTCATGAAGATAGTGCCTGTTCCCTGTGGACAAGATTGAGAGAGCCAATAGACTGTTAAGAAAGCTTTAAAGTACCTGTTTGTTTTCATAATAAAGAACTTTGTTGAACCTTTAAGCAATCTAAAGACTTTGTTTTGGGGAGGTCCAAGGGCCTTTAATCTGAGGCAGCCCCGGCATCCTGTTGGGCACACAGAATTTATGTCCTGTCTACAGTCTTACGCACAGGCCCACCGTGCGGCAGCACAATAACCTTTATTTATATCCCGTCACCATCTCTCCAAAGTGGACTTGGGGCGGCTGACATGAGGCCAGGCCCAGAATTACAGTACAAGAAAATAAAATAAAGTTATTTATTATTTTACTCTTCTTCTTCGAATCATAGAATCGGAAGAGACCTCATGGGCCATCCAGTCCAACCCCATTCTGCCAAGAAGCAGGAATATTGCATTCAAATCACCCCTGACAGATGGCCATCCAGCCTGTTTAAAAGCTTCCAAAGAAGGAGCCTCCACCACACTACTACTACTACTACTACTTCTTATTGCATTTATTATTTTATTATTACGTTTAAATTATTTTATTTCATTATTCTTTTTATTACATTTATTATTTCACTCTATTATTAGAAGGATACGTAAGCACATTTATATTGAAGAAGGTGAGAATAATGGTTTAAACAGAGTTGGACAGTTTTACCTTAAATTACAGTTGGATGTAAACATTCAAAAACATTTAAAGTACTGATGCCTCAATTAATGTAATGTTATTGGTAACTATTTTTATTTTGAAATTTACTAGTAGCTGCTGCAATGAAAGGTGCATGTGTGCTGTGTTATGTACATATAAGTATATATATATAATAATAATAGTAGTAATAGCGGGACGCAGGGAGCATACAACGCCCTTGTTGTCCCAGCTTCACTGGCTGCCGATTTGCTACCGGGCCCAATTTAAGGTGCTGGTATTATCCTACAAAGCCCTAAACGGTTCCGGCCCAAGATACCTTTTCGACCGCATCTCAGCCTATGAACCCACCAGGACTTTGAGATCTTCCGGGGAGGCCCTGCTCTCGATCCCGCCTGCCTCACAGGCACGTTGGCGGGGACGAGAGAGAGGGCCTTCTCAGTGGTGGCCCCCCGGCTGTGGAACGCCCTCCCTGTTGACATCAGACAGGCGCCCTCCCTTATGGCTTTCCGTAAGAGCCTAAAGACCTGGCTATTCGAGAAGGCATTTAATTGAGAGCTACACGAACTTGGTAATGACAACTGGAACGGATTATGGATTATGAGACTGGCTATGATTCTATGTTGTGACGGTGCGGATTTGTTAGGGTGATTTATAGTAATGTGTAATATGGTGTTGTTGATATATTGTGTGCTTTTTGTAGACTGTTTTTATATGTTGTACACCGCCGCGAGTCGCCCCAGGCTGAGAGCGGCGGTCAAAAAATGAAGTAAATAAATAAATAAATAAATAAAATAGTAATAATAATAATAATATTAGGATAAAATGCCTCTAGACCATGGCCATATAGCCCGGAAAAACCTACAACAACCCAGTGACTCCGGCCATGAAAGCCTTCGACAATACATAATAATAATAATAATAATAATAATAATAATAATTATTATTATTATTATTATTATTATTATTATACCCCGCTTAAAGCAGCCTAACCTAAAAGCATTATCATGCCATTTAAAATATACCAATATGCAAACAAACAGGATTAAATATAAACAGTATTAAAAGAAATCACAATTAAAAACCATTAAAATATTTTCAAACTTAAATGTATAGGTTTAACGAAAAGAACCACCCCTTTTGGACCCAAAGCAAAGGGAAAGAAAAGGCAAAAAGCAGACCGGCAGGTGCTAGGCAAAGAATAGGCTGTGGCCAGGTGAAGTGGCCCTCCTTGATGTCACTATGCTAGGTGACATGTGTACGAGAGGGGGAGGGAGGGAGCAAGGAAGGCCTGTTATGTGCATGCAAGTATTCCAAAGTCTGAAATCCAAGCCAGTTCTTGTCATGTATCATGTACTGCAGTTGATGGTGGTAGGTCTAGGGTTAATGTAAGTCTTAGTTCTGAAGGGTTGAGTAATCTGTAAGTAAGAGTTCATGGGTGAAAGAAATTAAGGGTGGAGGTATGCAAGAGATAGGCTGCAACTGGGCATTTCTGGATATAATGAGCTGGCCTTGGGACTGATCTTTGAGAGAAAAGTATTTGTCTTATTTTGGTGGTAGATGCTGCTGGTTTTTCCCCAGGTTTGTGGATTTTCGGTATCCTGACCTGTCTCTTGAACCCTTCGAACCCTGGAACCTTGAATTTTTGGGACTGGCTTTTGACTACTGTATAGAATCATAGAATCAAAGTGTTGGAAGAGACCTCCTGGGCCATCCAGTCCAACCCCATTCTGCCAAGAAGCAGGAATATTGCATTCAAATCACCCCTGACAGATGGCCATCCAGCCTCTGTTTAAAAGCTTCCAAAGAAGGAGCCTCCACCACACTCCGGGCAGAGAGTTCCACTGCTGAACGGCTCTCACAGTCAGGAAGTTCTTCCTCATGTTCAGATGGAATCTCCTCTCTTGTAGTTTGAAGCCATTGTTCCGCGTCCTAGTCTCCAAGGAAGCAGAAAACAAGCTTGCTTCCTCCTCCCTGTGGCTTCCTCTCACGTATTTATACATGGCTATCATATCTCCTCTCAGCCTTCTCTTCTTCAGGCTAAACATGCCCAGCTCCTTAAGCCGCTCCTCATAGGGCTTGTTCTCCAGACCCTTGATCATTTTAGTCCCTCTCCTCTGGACACATTCCAGCTTGTCAATATCTCTCTTGAATTGTGGTGCCCAGAAGTGGACACAATATTCCAGGTGTGGTCTAACCAAAGCGGAATAGAGGGGTAGCATGACCCCTGGAATATTGTGTCCAATTCTGGGCACCACAATTCAAGAGAGATATTGACAAGCTGGAAAGTGTCCAGAGGAGAGCGACTAAAATGATAAAAGGTCTGGAGAACAAGCCCTATGAGGAGCGGCTTAAGGAGCTGGGCATGTTTAGCCTGAAGAAGAGAAGGCTAGATCTAGACACTATGCTCCTATTGATGCAGGCCAAAATCCCATTGGCTTTTTTTGCCGCCACATCACATGTTGGCTCATGTTTAACTTGTTGTCCACGAGGACTCCAAGATCTTTTTCACACGTACTGCTCTCAAGCCAGGCGTCCCCCATTCTGTATCTTTGCATTTCGTTTTTCCTGCCAAAGTGGAGTATCTTGCATTTGTCCCTGTTGAACTTCATTTTGTTAGTTTTGGCCCATCATCTCTCTAATCTGTCAAGATCGTTTTGAATCCTGCTCCTGTCCTCTGGAGTATTGGCTATCCCTCCCAATTTGGTGTCGTCTGCAAACTTGATGATCCTGCCTTCTAACCCTTCCTCTAAGTCATTAATAAAGATGTTGAACAGGACCGGGCCCAGGACGGAACCCTGCAACTTGAACTCTGGACTTTGCTCACTGAACTCTAGGCATTTGACCACTGGACTGGACCTTTTGACTACAGTGTTATCTTGAACCCGCAACAATGTTTGCTGTCAGTTTTATTTTATATTCTGTGGCTGAGTGCTATCTTTATGTTTTGGACTATTAAAACAGCCAGAAAGTAAGTGCTGCTTTAATTAAATTGTTTAATACAAACTAGGAGTTTGTTTGGTTCATCTCCACCTGAATAAGGCAGAGCCCTGGCATCGTGACAGTTCTCATCCTGAGCATTTTAGGTAACAGATACTCAACTTGTTACTAATATCCTGATATCGGTTCCTGATACTTACCCGCTTCGGTTGGCTCCTGGGGGCCCAAAGGGGTCAAATCGGGCACCGGGGGGAACGGATCCAGGAGGCAGCCTAGTTGGAAGTCCGGAAGATGGATCTATTCCAGGATTCCGATATCCCGATCGAAGCGGATCGAAGATCATTCCCCCGCTTCGGCCCCTGAGCAAAAACAAAAAGGAATTATGAAACCTGGAGAGACTCAGGCCGGTTCCTTGACACAGACTCACACTTGATCCTCCAGCTAACTCAGGCATGGGCCAACTTGGGCCCTCCAGATGTTTTGGACTCCAACTCCCACCATTCCTAACAGCCTCAGGCTGAAAAGGAAGGGGCCTGAGGCTGTTAGGAATGGTGGGAGTTGGAGTCCAAAACACCTGGAGGGAGGCCCAAGTTGGCCCATATCTGCTCTACAGGAACTACGTAGAGGGTGCATCTACACTGTACAATTAGTGCAGTTTGATGCCACTTTAACTGCCATGGCTCACGGCTAAGGAATCATGGAAGTTGTAAGTGCAATAACTCCACAATGTAGATGCACCCAGAGGCATTGGCTTCTCAAGAAAAGTTATTTAGATGTAATGAAAAACCTACCCAAAAGGGTCCAGGTCTTCTCCTCCAACAGCAAATGGTCCCATGGGGTCTTGCCTGAAAAGGAAGACATATTTGAGTTTCGAAAGACCATTTGAAGAGTCTGCAGAACGCTGGTTTTCAAAAATTTGTTGCAGGTTGAGTATCCCTTATCCGAAGTGCTTTGGGACTGGAAGTAAATTTCGGATTTTGAAATACCTATACACTATGCACACACAGATGTACCTGTTGAGATATATGGGAGATGGGACCCAGGTCGAAACGTGAAATTTATTTATGGGTTGTTGTAGATTTTTTGGGCTCTATGGCCATGTTTAACAGTGAATGAAGTTTAACAGTGACAAATGCAAGATACTCCACTTTGGCAGGAAAAACGAAATGCAAAGATACAGAATGGGGGACAATGCCTGGCTCGAGAGCAGTACTTGTGAAAAAGATCTTGGAGTCCTCGTGGACAACAAGTTAAACATGAGCCAGGAATGTGATGTGGCGGCAAAAAAAGCCAATGGGATTTTGGCCTGCATCAATAGGAGCATAGTGTCTAGATCTAGGGAAGTCATGCTCCCCATGCTCTATTCCACTTTGGTTAGACCACACCTGGAATATTGTGTCCAATTCTGGGCACCACAATTCAAGAGAGATATTGACAAGCTGGAATGTGTCCAGAGGAGGTGACTAAAATGATCAAGGTCTGGAGAACAAGCCCTATGAGGAGCGGCTTAAGGAGCTGGGCATGTTTAGCCTGAAGAAGAGAAGGCTGAGAGGAGATATGATAGCCATGTATAAATATGTGAGAGGAAGCCACAGGGAGGATGAGCAAGCTTGTTTTCTGCTTCCTTGGAGACTAGGACGCAATGGAACAATGGCTTCAAACTACAAGAGAGGAGATTCCATCTGAACATGAGGAAGAACTTCCTGACTGTGAGAGCCGTTCAGCAGTGGAACTCTCTGCCCCGGAGTGTGGTGGAGGCTCCTTCTTTGGAAGCTTTTAAACAGAGGCTGGATGGCCATCTGTCAGGGGTGATTTGAATGCAATATCCCTGCTTCTTGGCAGAATGGGGTTGGACTGGATGGCCCACCAGGTCTCTTCCAACGCTTTGATTCTATGATTCTATGAGTGGTTCTCAACCTGTGGGTCCCCAGATGTTTTGGCCTTCAACTTCCAGAAATCCTAACAGCTGGTAAACTGGCTGGGATTTCTGGGAGTTGTAGGCCAAAACACCTGGGGACCAACAGGTTGAGGACCACTGTTCTAGAAGCATTCTCTCCTGACGTTTCTATGGGAGGCATCCTCAGGGTATGTAAAGTCAGTCAGCCATGGAAGCCCACTGGGTGAACTTCAGCAGGGCATACTCTCTCAGCTTCAGAAGAAAGCAGACACGGCCCCATTTTGGAGAAACCCTTTTGACGGGGCAGTTATACGAGGGTTGAATGAAAAGTAATGCCTCTACCTTTGTAACAGACCTCACTACCTCTGAGGATACTTGCCATAGATGCAGGCGCTTTGGAACATGGCCATATAGCCTGGAAAAAAACCCTACAACAACCCAGTGATTCTGGCCATGAAAGCCTTCGACAATAATTCTAGGCTGCATCCATCAGAATTTAGTATGAGGGTTGAATGAAAAGTAATGCCTCCACCTTCGTAACTCCTCAACAGATGGCAGTACTGGTATGCAGCAGGTACTGGCTTGTTCAGTAGATTCTCCTCTACAGTTCCATTTGGGAAGCCTTAGCATTGAACGGTTGTGTTGTTAAAGTGCAAAGTATGGAACCCTGCACAGACGGTTCAATGTGACTTAAGCAACGTGCAGTCATTGAATTCTTGACAGCAGAAGGTGTCACCCCAAAGGAGCAATATCGAATCATAGAATCAAAGAGTTGGAAGAGACCTCATGGGCCATCCAGTCCAACCCCCTGCCAAGAAGCAGGAATATTGCATTCAAATCACCCCTGACAAATGGCCATCCAGCCTCTGCTTAAAAGCTTCCAAAGAAGGAGCCTCCACCACACTCCGGGGCAGAGAGTTCCACTGCTGAACGGCTCTCACAGTCAGGAAGTTCTTCCTCATGTTCAGGTGGAATCTCCTCTCTTGTAGTTTGAAGCCATTGTTCCGCGTCCTAGTCTCCAAGGAAGCAGAAAACAAGCTTGCTCCCTCCTCCCTGTGGCTTCCTCTCACATATTTATACATGGCTATCATATCTCCTCTCAGCCTTCTCTTCTTCAGGCTAAACATGCCCAGTTCCCTAAGCCTCTCCTCATAGGGCTTGTTCTCCAGACCCTTGATCATTTTAGTCGCCCTCTGTTTATGGTGATTGTGTGATTGTGAGTAATGTGCGTCGTTGGGCGAGTAAGTTTAAAGATGTTGAGGTGGGAACATCTGACTTGCGTGACAAACAAAGAGTTGGACGTTCTGTGACAGCAACCACCGAGTTTCACAAGCAAAAGTTTGACAGATTATTCAGGGTATCACTCAGAAAGAAATTTCAAACATAATGGGCATTTCACAAGAACATGTGTGTCACATTATTGCTTTGCTTGGCTATCAGAAGATCTGTACATGATGGGTACCCAGAATGCTGACACCTGAAACTCACCCAACGATGCACAGTACTCACATCAACAATCACCATAAACAGCTTGCGTTCTCTGATGAATCTCCTTTGGGGTGACACCTTCTGCTGTCAAGAATTCCACGACTGCACGTTGCTTAAGCCACACTGACCGACTTGGCACTTTAACAACACAACCGTTCAATGCTAAGGCTTCCCACCAAAATGAAACTGTAGAGGAGAGTCTACTGAACAAGCCAGTACCTGCTGCATACCAGTACTGCCATCTGTTGAGAAGTTATGAAGGTGGAGGCATTACTTTTTCTGCTAAGGCTTCCTGTCAAAATGGAACTGTACAGGAGAGTCTACTGAACAAGCCAGTACCTGCCACATACCAGTACTACCATCTGTTAAGAAGTTACGAAGGTGGAGGCCTTACTTTTTCTGCTATGGCTTCCCGCCAAAATGGAACTGTAGAGGAGAGTCTACTGAACAAGCCAGTACCTGCTGCATACCAGTACTGCCATCTGTTGAGGAGTTACGAAGGTGGAGGCATTACTTTTCTTTCAACCCTCGTAGGATTGTAATGAGTTGGAAATGACTTACAATATGGTTGCGGAACTAAATGGAACCACATCAACAATATGATCTTGACGACGCTGCATTTTAGAATCTTCCCCTCTTCCGCTTCTATCTACTACTGTAAGGTCGTATTTGTTGCACTCTAGCCTTGAGACAACTTTTCACCCAGCAACACAGCAGAGCAGCTGAGGTGGAAAAGGAAGGGCCCTGAGGCTGTTGGGAATGCTGGGAGTTGAAGTCCAAAATACCTGGAGGTCCCAGGTTTGCCCACACCTGATCTAACCCTATTACTGTTGCTGACTATGAGGCATTCCTCACTCTTTGGTGCCCATACATATGACCCGATTCAGTGCCAACCTTTGAGGAGGAAGAGGCACGAAACAGAAGCACCTTCCAGCTGGTGAACTCACCAGTTGGGCTGCCGGCTGCCGTGGGGGTGCCGGGGTGGGATCCACAGCGGGTCGTGGTCCGGAGGGTTGGGAGGAGAGGGGTTCCTCTCCCTCTTGGGCTCCTTCTTGGGGCTGACGGGGTCTTTGGTCGCTGTCTCAAAGGGGGAGACGATGTGGTGGAGAATCCGCGCCTGCAGCTCCTCGGTGTTCTGGTAGACTCTGTTGGAATGAGATGGATGGAAAGGTGTCAAACTCTTGAGCCGTCCACCTGCTTCCGCAACTAAGAAATATAGGAATGGCCACCTATCTGTGAGGGAGACATACATGTTCAGACCACAAGCATCCCTTTGAAACTGTCAATATGAGCAAACATACCATACCGGCTGATAGGAATTGTGGGAGTTGAAGTCCAAAACACCTGGAGGGAGGGCCAAAGTTTGCCTATGCCTGAGACTGCATGCAATTCAACACTACTTTAAATGCCATAGCTCAATGCTATAGAATTCCGGGACTTGTATTATAGTGAGGCCTTGTAAAACCACAAATTTCCACAGCATTGGACCTGAAGTGATGCCAAACTGCATTAATTCTACAGTGTAGATGCACCAATAGAATTTCCAAGGAACGTCGTCCACTGCAGGCATTTGCAAAGTCTCCCAAGGTGACTCTATGGAGGAAGTATAACATAGAATTGACCGGAAGGCATTTCTAGCAGCCGTTTTCTCCCAAGCACAGGTAAGTGACACTGTGGATATGGATTTTGCAATTATAGGGTTTTTACTGTATTTGAAATACCATATTTACTTGTAATCAACTGTGCCGTAATATTAAAAACGTTTAGAGTAGGCTTTTCTCTTATATATATGAAATCTCGTTGGTCTGTTTTACATTTTTATTTATATTTATTTATATTATTATTACTAGCCGTTCCCTGCCACGCGTTGCTATGGCCCACATGAGGGTTCTGTGTGGGAGGTTTGGACCCATTCTATCGTTGGTGAGGTTCAAAATGCTCTGTGATTGTAGGTGAACTATAAATCCCAGCAACTACAACTCCCAAATGTCAAGGTCTATTTTCCCCCAAACTCCACCAGTGTTCACATTTGGGCATATTGAGTATTTGTGCCAAGTTTGATCCATCATTGTTTGAGTCCACAGTGATCTCTGGATGTAGGTGAACTACAACTCCCCAAACTCAAGGTCAATGCCCACCAAACCCTTCCAGTATTTTCTGTTGGTCATGGGAGAACTGTGTGCCAAGTTTGGTTCAATTCCATCGTTGGTGGGGTTCAGAATGCTCTGTGATTGTAGGTGAACTATAAATCCCAGCAACTACAACTCCCAAATGTCAAGATTCTATTTTCCCCAAACTCCACCAGTGTTCACATTTGGGCATATTGAGTATTCGTGTAGAGTTTGGTCCAGATCCATCATTGTTTGAGTCCACAGTGATCTCTGGATGTAGGTGAACTACAACTCCAAAACCAAAGGACACTGCCCACCAAACCCTTCCAGGATTTTCTGTTGGTCATGGGAGAACTGTGTGCCAAGTTTGGTTCAATTCCATCATTGGTGGGGTTCAGAATGCTCTTTGATTGTAGGTGAACTATAAATCCTAGCAACTACAACTCCCAAATGACAAAATCAATTTTTTGAGTGAAGGACATACATTGGGTTGTTAGGTGTCTTGTGTCCAAATTTGGTGTCAATTCGTCCAGTGGTTTTTGAGTTCTGTTAATCCCACAAACGAACATTACATTTTTATTTATATAGACTAGCCGTCCCCTGCCATGCGTTGCTGTGGCCCACATGGGGGTTCTTTGTGGGAGGTTTGGCCCAATATTGTTGGTGGGGTTCAGAATGCTCTTGATTGTAGGTGAACTATAAATCCCAGCAACTACAACTCCCAAATGTCAAGGTCTTTTCCCCAAACTCCACTAGTGTTCACATTTGGACATACTGAGTATTCTTGTAGTTTGGTCCAGATCCATCATTGTTTGAGCTCACAGTGATCTCTGGATGTAGGTGAACTACAACTCCACAACCAAAGAACACTGCCCACCAAATCCTTCCAGCATTTACTGTTGGTCATGGGAGAACTGTGTGCCAAGTTTGGTTCAATTCCATCGTTGGTGGGTTCAGAATGCTCTTTGATTGTAGGTGAACTATAAATCCCAGCAACTACAACTCCCAAATGTCAAATTCTATTTTCCCCAAACTCCACCAGTGTTCACATTTGGGCATATTGAGTATTCGTAAGTTTGGTCCAGATCCATCATTGTTTGAGTCCACCAGTGATCTCTGGATGTAGGTGAACTACAACTCCAAAACTCAAGGTCAATGCCCACCAAACCCTTCCAGTTTTTTCTGTTGGTCATGGGAGTTCTGTGTGCCAAGTTTGGTTCAATTCCATCGTTGGTGAGGTTCAGAATGCTCTTTCATTGTAGGTGAACTATAAATCCCAGCAAACAACAACTCCCAAATGACAAAATCAATTTTTTGAGTGAAGGACATACATTGGGTTGTTAGGTGTATGGTGTCCAAATTTGGTGTCAATTCGTCCAGTGGTTTTTGAGTTGTGTTAACCCCACAAACGAACATTACATTTTTATTTATATAGACTAGCCGTCCCCTGCCACACGTTGCTGTGGCCCACATGGGGGTTCTGTGTGGGAGGTTTGGCCCAATTCTATATCATTGGTGGGGTTCAGAATGCTCTTTGATTGTAAGTGAACTATAAATCCCAGCAACTACAACTCCCAAATGTCAAGGTCTATTTTCCCCAAACTCCACTAGTGTTCACATTTGGACATACTGAGTATTCTTGTAGTTTGGTCCAGATCCATCATTGTTTGAGTCCACAGTGATCTCTGGATGTAGGTGAACTACAACTCCACAACCAAAGAACACTGCCCACCAAATCCTTCCAGCATTTACTGTTGGTCATGGGAGAACTGTGTGCCAAGTTTGGTTCAATTCCATCGTTGGTGGAGTTCAGAATGCTCTTTGATTGTAGGTGAACTATAAATCCCAGCAACTACAACTCCCAAATGTCAAGATTGTATTTTCCCCAAACTCCACCAGTGTTCACATTTGGGCATATTGAGTATTCGTGTAGAGTTTGGTCCAGATCCATCATTGTTTGAGTCCACAGTGATCTCTGGATGTAGGTGAACTACAACTCCCAAACTCAAGGGTCAATGCTCACCAAACCCTTCTTGTGCTTTCTGTTGGTCATGGGAGTCCTGTTATGCTACGTTTGGTTCAATTCCATCGTTGGTGGGGTTCAGAATGCTCTTTGATTGTAGGTGAACTATAAATCCCAGCAACTACAACTCCCAAATGTCAAGATTCTATTTTCCCCAAACTCTACCAGTGTTCTCATTTGGACATATAGAGTATTCATGTAGAGTTTGGGCCAGATCCATCATTGTTTGAGTCCACACTGATCTCTGGATGTAGGTGAACTGCAACTCCCAAAGTCAAGGGCAATGCCCACCAAGTATTATTACATTTTTATTTATATTGATTATTATTATTATTATTATTATTATTATTATTATTATTATATATCCATAAATGAGATGCAAACCCTGGTCCCTTTCCCTCCGCAAATGCTGCAAGCTTGTACTTCCACAGCATGGGTAAACATTCCATTTTGGACTGCCAGTCCCATAATCCCCTACAATTAACACTATGCTCTTGCAAAAGAGCACAGGAAAGAAAACACTGCACACAAAACAAAAGAGAGAAGGAAAGCTGCAAGTCTGGAGAGCTCCACCTGGCCAAACCCTAACCTAGAAAATAGAAAGAAGGAACCCATTTCCCAATGTTGTCCAAGGCTGAGGTACAGCGAAGTGTGTCGTGTCCTGCTGTCCACTATGACAACGAAGAAGAGTCATGTTTTCCAACACAAAAGGCCATGAACGGGTCCAGTGACTCTTGGGACTGATCCTCGGCCAAGGAAAGGGAGTCCTAGCAGACTTTACTAGCAGGCTGCGTCGTGAAACTACATTTTTGGGCACTAAAATAACTTGGGTAGCGTCCATCGTAGCTCAGAGTAGCCAGAGCATTCTGTCCTCAAACTAATTGCCACTTACATTAAGAAAAAACCCTAAAGGTAATGTTTTAGTTCTCACTGTGAAACTAAAGGTATGCTTCCAGGGATCCGCATCTGCAGATGTTGTTCTATACTGCCATCCCTATTATAACAACAATAATAAATTGTGGGACTTTTAAACTAGCAGTAAGTTATGAAACATAGAAGGTTGATTGATTACTTAAAGGGAGTAGACTAGTTAGAAGAGCATTTCTCCATCTGGAGGTCAGGACCCCCCCAGGGGGGTGGTGGTCATGTGGGGGTATCAGAGGGGTTGCCAAAGACCATCAGAAAACACATTATTTACTGTTGGTCATGGGAGTTCTGTGTGCCAAGTTTGGTTCAATTCCATCATTGGTGGAGTTCAGGATGCCCTTTGACTGTAGGTGAGCTATAAATCCTAGCAACTACAACTCCCAAATGTCAATGTCTATTTTCCCCAAACTCCATCAACTCCAAAACTCAAGGTCAATACCCACCAAACCCTTTCAGTTTTTACTGTTGGTCATGGGAGTTCGGTGTGCCAAGTTTGGTTCAATTCCATCATTGGTGGAGTTTGGAATGTTCTGATTGTAGGTGAATCACAGCAACTACAACTCCCAAACGTCAAGGTGTATTTTCCCCAAACTCCATCAGTGATCACATTTGGGCATATTGAGTATTCATGCCAAGTTTGGTCTAGATCTAACATTGTTTGAGTCCACAGTGCTCTCTGGATGTAGGTGAACTACAACTCCAAAACTCAAGGTCAATGCCCGCCAAACCCTTCCAGTATTTTCTGCTGGTCGTGGGAGTTCTTTGTGCCAAGTTTGGTTCAATTCCATCATTGGTGGAGTTCAGAATGTTCTTTGATTGTAGGTGAGCTATAAATCCTAGCAACTACAACTCCCAAATGTCAATGTCTATTTCCCCCAAACTCCATCAACTCCAAAACTCAAGGTCAATACCCACCAAACCCTTTCAGTTTTTACTGTTGGTCATGGGAGTTCGGTGTACCAAGTTTGGTTCAATTCCATCATTGGTGGAGTTTGGAATGTTCTGATTGTAGGTGAATCACAGCAACTACAACTCCCAAACGTCAAGGTCTATTTTCCCCAAACTCCATCAGTGTTCACATTTGTGCATATTGAGTGTTCATGCCACGTTTGGTCCAGATCTATCATTGTTTGAGTCCACAGTGCTCTCTGGAGGTAGATGAACTACAACTCTCAAAACTCAAGGTCAATGCCCATCAAACCCTTCCAGTATATTCTGTAGTTCATGGGAATTTGTGTGCCAAGTTTGGTTC
Source organism: Anolis sagrei ordinatus (assembly GCF_025583915.1). Lineage (NCBI taxonomy): Eukaryota > Metazoa > Chordata > Lepidosauria > Squamata > Anolidae > Anolis > Anolis sagrei. The sequence goes on from NW_026847438.1 coordinate 8,163,325, forward strand.
CATTCCATAATTGGTGGAGTTCAGAATACTCTTTGATTGTAGGTGAACTATAAATCACAGCAACTACAACTCCCAAATGCCAAGGTTGATTTCCCCTAAACTCTACCAGTGTTCACATTTGGGAGGATTGAGTATTCATTCCAAGTTTGGTCCAGACCCATCATTGTTTGAGTCCACAGTGCTTCCTGGGTGTAGGTGAACTACAACTCCAAAACTCAAGGTCAATGCCCACCAAACCCTTCCAGTATTTTCATGTGAGTTCGGTGTGCCAGGTGTGGTTCAATTTCATCATTAGAGTTCAGAATACTCTTTCATTGTAGGTGAACTATAAATCTCAGAAACCACAACTCCCAAATGTCAAGGTCTATTTCCCCCAAACTCCACCAATGTTCACGTTTGGGACGATTGAGTATTCATGCCAAGTTTGGTCCAGATCCATCATTGTCTGAGTCCACAGTATTCTCTGGATGTAGGTGAACTACAACTCCAGAACCCAAGGTCAATGCCCACCAAACCCTTCCAGTATTTACTGTTGGTCATGGCAGTTCTGTGTGCCAAGTTTGGTTCCATTCCATCATTGGTGGTGTTCAGAATGTTCTTGGATTGTAGGTGAACTATAAATCCTAGCAACTACAACTCCCAAATGTCAAGGTCTATTTTCCCCAAACTCCACAGTATTAAAATTGGGGGGAGGGGGGGGGATTGGGTATTTGTGCCAAATTTGGTCCAGTCAATGAAAATACATCCTGCATATTGAATATTTACATTATAATTCACAACGGTAGCAAAATGACTTTATGTTTATTTTATGTTTGGGGGTCACCACAACATGAGAAACAGTATTAAGGGGTCTTGGCATTACGAAGGCTGAGAAACACTGAGTTAGAATTTTTAAAAATCATTACTGAGCGGGATTTGTAAATTACACCGGGTAACAAAATCTGAAAATAAATGTCTGTCCCTGGTTCAAAAGCGTAATTTCCTGTTCAATTGCACGGTCCTTACTTTGAAAGTGGTTGCGCAGTGGTTTGCAACCTTTGGGCCTCCAGGAGTTTTGGACTTCAGTTCCCACAATTCCTAACAACTGGGATTTCTGGGAGTTGAAGTCCAAAACACCTGGAGGCCCAAAACTTGGGCAACTACTGTGCTAGTGGCTAACCTAGCAGAATTCCTCTTGGGTTATGTTGCCACTGGTGAGGCTCTTTCCACACTGCCAAATAATCCACATTATCAAATCAGATAATCCACGTTATCTGCTTTGGACTGGATTATATGAGCCTACACTGCCATAAAATCCAGTGCAGAGCAGATAATCTGGGTTTTATAATACAGTGTGGAAGAGGCCCCAGAGTGATGGCACCAAGTGGTCATATGATGCTCTTGGGACTCCAGCTCCCATCACTCCTTGCAGACTCCTCACTGGCTATGCAAGGGAAAAGCAGGCCATAAGGCTATGGGATTTGGACCCAGAGAGTTGAGAAAGATCGATAGTTACTTGTCAAAATCAGCCAGGTGTCCCGGGTTGACGTAGTCGGTCACTTTCAGGGTCAAATCTGCCACTTTCTGGGATTTGGGCTCCTGAAAGGGGAAGGAAAGAAGATGGTTTGGGGTGGGACACAACATTGGTGGGCAGGACTCACTGCATGGAGAAAGACTACAGGGCTTGCAAAGCACTCAGCCACGGCAATTAGAAGTGGGGGCAAACTGCATTCATTCCACAATATAGATGCACCCTAAGGCATAGATTCAAAGCAGAGAAGAAAATCTGTGTTGACATTAGGAAGATATTCCTAATGACAGCTGGGTTGCTGTAGGTTTTTTCGGGCTATATGGCCATGTTCTAGAGGCATTCTCCCCTGACGTTTCGCCTGCATCTATGGCAAGCATCCTCAGAGGTAGTGAGGTCTGTTGGAACTAGGAACTAGGGTTTATATATCTGTGGAATGCAGGCGACATGTCAGGAGAGAATGCTTCTAGAACAGGGGTCGGGAACCTTTGGCCCTCCAGCTGTGGTGGACTTCAACTCCCACAATTCCTTGAGGCTCGGCATTCGCCCCAAAGGCTTACCTTGGCCCAACGAGGTTTGTTTGGCTCTTTTTCATGGAGGACGGGCAGCAAAGGGGGAGAGACGAGCGTAACGTAGCTGTGCAGATGGCGAGGAAGGATGCGGAGCCCACAGACTGGCCTCGGAGGGAGAGAGCGGGCGGAAACCCCTGCGGGCAACGCGCTTCCTCGCCGCTTCGGCCCTTAGCACCCGCCCCGCATGGACCCCCTCCCTAGCAACGACGCCGGCTGAGTGACGTCGTGCAGAGCTTGTCGGGGAAAAGGGAAGGCGAAGGCTGGAGGGAAAGGGCTCTGCGCTGTTTAAGCGGCGAGGAGGCGCGTTGCCCGCAGGGGTTTCCGCCCGCTCTCTCCCTCCGAGGCCAGTCTGTAGGCTCCGCATCCTTCCTCGCCATCTGCACAGCTACGTTACGCTCGTCTCTCCCCCTTTGCTGCCCGTCCTCCATGAAAAAGAGCCAAACAAACCTCGTTGGGCCAAGGTAAGCCTTTGGGGCGAATGCCGAGCCTCAAGGAATTGTGGGAGTTGAAGTCCACCACAGCTGGAGGGCCAAAGGTTCCCGACCCCTGCTCTAGACCATGGCCATATAGCCCGAAAAAACCTACAACAACCCAGTGATTCCGGCCATGAAAGCCTTCGACAACACATTAGTTTGACAGTTGTTTATAACGCTATTGTCTTCCCAATCCTGCTATATGCATCTGAGACGTGGGCTGTCTACAGATGTCACATGCAACTCCTGGAAGGATTCCATCAGCGCTGCCTCCGGAAATTCTGCAAATCTCTTGGGAAGACAAGTGAAATGTCAGCATGCTGGAAGAAGCAAAGACCACCAGCATTGAAGCAATGGTCCTCCGCCATCAACTCCATTGGACCGGCCACATTGTCTGGATGCCCGACCACCGTCTCCCAAAGCAGTTGCTCTACTCCAAACTCAAAAACGGAAAATGGTGAAATATCCCTTCTTGCAGTTTGAAGCAATTGCTTCGTGTCCTAGTCTCCAGGGCAGCAGAAAACAAGCTTGCTCCCACCTCCCTATGACTTCCTCTCACATATTTATACATGGCCCTCATCATACATGGCCCTCATCATGTCTCCTCTCAGCCTTCTCTTCTTCAGGCTAAACGTGCCCAGCTCTTTAAGCCACTCCTCATAGGGCTTGTTCTCTAGACCTTTGATCATTTTAATCGCCCTCCTCTGGACACATTCCAGCTTGTCAACATCTCTTGTTGTGGTGCCCAGAACTGGAAACAGTATTCCAGGCGGGGTCTAATCAAGGCAGAATAGAGGAATATTCCCGACAGATGGCCATCCAGCCTCCAAAGAGCCCCCCCCCCTCTTCTGGACTGCAATTTCTAAGCAATCATAGAGTTGGAAGAGACCTCGTGGGGCATCCAGTCCAACCCCATTCTGCCAAGAAGCAGGAAAATTGCATTCAAAGCACCCCGACAGATGGCCATCCAGCCTCTGCTTAAAAGCCTCCCAAGAAGGAGCCTCCACCACACTCCAGGGCGGAGAGTTCCACTGCTGAATAGCTCACAGTCAGGAAGCTCTTCCGAATGTTCAGATGGAATCTCTTTTCTTGTAGTTTGAAGCCATTGTTCTGCATCCTAGTCACCAGGGCAGCAGAAAACAAGTTTGCTCCCTCCTCCCTTTGACTTTCTCTCACGTATTTATACATGACTATCATGTCTCCTCTCAGACTTCTCTTCTTCAGGCTAAACATGCCCAGCTCTTTAAGCTGCTCCTCATAGGGCTTGTTCTCCAGACCCTTGGTCATTTTAGTCGCCCTCCTCTGGACACATTCCAGCTTGTCAACCCTATGACTTCCTCTCACATGTTTATACATGGCTATCATGTCTCCTTGCTTCAAACAGACAAGGGTTGTTTATTTCTCCCACCCTGGACATTATTTCAAAGGCATATATACACTCCACTTGGGTCACTTCCAGCAAAGCTGAGGATGTAGGCGAAATGTCAGGAGAGAATGCTACTAGAAAATCGCCATACAGCAACCTAATAGAATCTGGGAGGGCTTTAATGGTGTCCCGCTGCGTAGTTTGATTGAATGGCCCTTGGGGGTCCCTTGATGTCTTTGGGAAAGAGGAGGAATGGGCACCAACGCCACCCCTCCTTGGGCTCGTAAGTGGACTCACCATGACGTTGAGGATGATGCTGCCGTCCACCATGATGCCCTTCAGGAGCAGGTCGCGGGAGTCGTCCTTGGCCCGGTAGCGCATGGTGTAGAGCTCCTTGTCTGCGTTCCACCCGGGAGGCAACATCTCCGACTTCCGCTCATTGGCACCTGGCTGGGCAATGAGAGAGAGAGAGAGAGATGACACTTTTGCTGGGCTGCACCATGTCAAGTGGGACCCAAAGCGGATCACAACATTTCAAAACAATACAGATTCACCGTACACATTGCAACGGAGAGAATCGGCCGTTGTCTAGGGGATGCCTGGATGTGTTATAACCCTGTGGGAAGGCTTCTCTCATGTCCCCAACCACACACTATCATGTGAAAGCTTACTGGCACAACCTGGGGATCACAACCAGACACAGTGAAGACATAGAAGCAAAGAGTTGGAAGAGACCTCATGAGCCATCCAGTCCAACCCCATTCTGCCAAGAAGCAGGAATATTGCATTCAAATCACCCCTGACAGATGGCCATCCAGCCTCTGTTTAAAAGCTTCCAAAGAAGGAGCCTCCACCACACTCCGGGGCAGAGAGTTCCACTGCTGAACCGCTTCCACAGTCAGGAAGTTCTTCCTCATGTTCAGATCCGCCCTTGCGCTTTGCTACTCTGCTGCCGAGAGTGGAACACGTCTCACCACACGAAAACAGTGGATGTGGCTCTTAATGAGACATGCCGCATTATCACAGGGTGTCTGTGCCCTACACCACTGGAAAAATTACACTGTTTAGCCAGTATTGCACGACCTGACATCCACTGGGATGTATCAGCCAATAACGAAAGGCCCAAGGCAGTGACACTGTCTGTTCGGATATCAGCCAACACCTTAAATCAATAAATAGTTTTCTAAGATCTACAGAGACACTCGCTGGAACACCTCAGCAAGCAAGAGTCCAAAAGTGGCAGGCTCAAACTCAGAACCTCAATCCATGGCTGATACGAAATGAGGGACTCTCCCCTGGGCACACCAAAAACTAGGCGACTTGGAAAGCGCTGAATAGACTGCGCTCTGGCACCACGAGATGCAGAGCCAATATCAAGAAATGGGGCACAAAGTGGAGTCCCTGACATGCGAGTGTGGAGGAGAGCAAATCACAGACCACCTATTACAATGCAGCCTGAGCCCTGCCACATGCACAATGGAGGACCTTCTCAACGCGACACCAGAGGCACTCCAAGTGGCCATTTAGTATGATGCCCAGTTTTTTAAACTTTGTGTTTTTTCAAAGACATTGGTTAGCTCCTGATACCATAAATATCAATAAATAAATCTATCTAAATAAAAATGTAATGTTCGTTTGTGGGGTTAACATAACTCAAAAACCACTGTACGAACTGACACCAAATTTGGACACAATACACCTAAAAACCCGATGTATGTCCTTCACTCAACAAATTGATTTTGTAATTTGGGAGTTGTAGTTGCTGGGATTTATAGTTCACCTACAATCAAAGAGCATTCTGAACTCCAGCAATGATGGATCTGGACCAATCTTAGCACATAGGGCTCCCATGACCAACAGAAAAAACTGGAAAGGTTTGGCAGACATTGACCTTGAGAATTATAGTTTACCCACATCCAGAGAGCACTGTGGACTCAAAAAATGATGGATCTGGACCAAACTTGGCACCAATATTCCATATGCCCAAATATGAACACAGATGGAGTTTAAGGGAAATAGACCTTGACATTTGGGAGTTGTAGTTGCTGGGATTTATAGTTCACCTACAATCAAAGAGCATTCTGAACTCCACCAATGATGGAATTGAACCAAACATGGCATACAGGACTTCCATGACCAACAGAACACACTGGAAGGGTTTGGTGGGCATTGACCTTGAGTTTGGGAGTTGTAGTTCACCTACATCCAGAGAGCACTGTGGACTCAAACAATGATGGATCTGACCAAACTTGGCACGAAACATATACCCAAATATGAACAGATGCAATTTGGGGGAAATAGACCTTGACATTTGGGATTTCTAGTCTATATAAATAAAAATCTAATGTTCGTTTGTGGGATTAACATAACTCAAAAACCACTGGGCGAACTGACACCAAATTTGGACACAAGACACCTCTCAGGCCAATGAGTGACCATCACTCATAAAAATACTGGAAAACACAGGAGAAGAGACTTTAAAAGACAAAAAAATCTATACATGTTTACAACATTCTTTACAGAATCATAGAATCAAAGAGTTGGAAGAGACCTCCTGGGCCATCCAGTCCACCCCATTCTGCCAAGAAGCAGGAATATTGCATTCAAATCACCCCTGACAGATGGCCATCCAGCCTCTGTTTAAAAGCTTCCAAAGAAGGAGCCTCCACCACACTCAGGGCAGAGAGTTCCACTGCTGAACGGCTCTCACAGTCAGGAAGTTCTTCCTCATGTTCAGATGGAATCTCCTTTCTTTAGTTTGAAGCCATTGTTCCATTGCGTTCTAGTCTCCAAGGAAGGAAAAAACAAGCTTGCTCCCTCCTCCCTGTGGCTTCCTCTCACATATTTATATACGGCTATCATATCTGCAGGAGCCCCCAGTGGCGCAGTGGGTTAAAGCACTGAGCTGCTGAGCTTGTTGATTGAAAGGTCGCAGGTTCGATTCCGGGGAGCGGCGTGAGCTTCCCCTGTCAGCCCTAGCTTCTGCCAACCTAGCAGTTCGAAAACATGCAAATGTGAGTAGATCAATAGGTACCGCTCCGGCGGGAAGGTAACGGCGCTCCATGCAGTCATGCCGGCCACATGACCTTGGAGGTGTCTACGGACAATGCTGGCTCTTCGGCTTAGAAATGGAGATGAGCACCACACCCCAGAGTCAGACATGACTGGACTTAATGTCAGGGGACTACCTTTACCTTTACCTTTATCATATCTCCTCTCAGCCTTCTCTTCTTCAGGCTAAACATGCCCAGCTCCTTAAGCCGCTCCTCATAGGGCTTGTTCTCCAGACCCTTGATCATTTTAGTCGCCCTCCTCTGGACACATTCCAGCTTGTCAATATCTCTCTTTAATTGTGGTGCCCAGAATTGGACACAATATTCCATTATCATACGCACGCACATATATATGCAAAACACACATACACAAACTGGGCCACAGCAATGTGTGGCAGGGGATGGCTAGTAAACAATTAAACAAAACAACTTTGCAATGAAGCAAAACATAAACAATGAAACATAAGAATGCATAACACTTGAGTCATGTCAGTCTACTCTTGTCCTAAGCATTTTGGCCAACTTGCAGGCATGCTTCCCTTCTGTTGGGTTGCTTCTGGGTCTGGGTGGGGTGCACTCCACTTTTGGAGGTGCTTTGCAAGGAGAATTTGGGGGTGCCCCCCCTCCCCAAATTCTCACCTGGTCTCCTGTCCCCAGGCAGCGGTAGCCATGGCTGATGAGCTTCCAGTGCAAGTAGCAGACCAAGGCGTCCTGCGGGCAGGAAAGGTCCGGCGACACCGAGGAGAAGAGCAGCTCCAGGCCGGCCATCGCGCTGCTGCCGCCGCCCCAGCCGCCTGACACGCGTCACGTGGGAAAGGGAAGACACGCGTCAGCAGGGAAAGCGTGCAAGAGGGGAAGAACAATGCAGCAGGAGGAAGGAATGCAACAGCAGCAAAGGAGGGAAGGCTGGGCTGCTTGCAATGCAAGTTGCTGCGATGGTGCCTGAAAGTGAAAGTGGCCCAGGAGGAGGAGAGGAAACAGGAGATGCCCGGGGAGGCCCGCCCCCTTGTGCAAGGAAACAAACAGCCCATCGCTTTGGTTCCGGGAGGATTGCATTTCCCTGAGCAATCCAATGCAAAATAATACACATAAAATAAAACAAAATGCAAAGGTCCAGCAAATGCAAAAAAAGTTTTAAAGTAAAATGCAATGCAAAAACAAGAGTGCTTGCAAAATAAAATGCTATGGTTAATAAAATGCAAAATAAAAACAAAAGAAAACAAAATGCAAAGGTCCATCACATGCAAAAATAGGTTTTAAGTAAAAGGCAATGCAAAATGCAATGCTATGGTTAATAAAATGCAAAATAAAAGCAAAGCAAAACAAAATGCAAAGGTCCATCACATGCAAAAATAGGTTTTAAGTAAAAGGCAATGCAAAATGCAATGCTATGGTTAATAAAATGCAAAATAAAAGCAAAACAAAACAAAATGCAAAGGTCCATCACATGCAAAAATAGGTTTTAAGTAAAAGGCAATGCAAAATGCAATGCTATGGTTAATAAAATGCAAAATAAAAGCAAAGCAAAACAAAATGCAAAGGTTCATCACATGCAAAAATAGGTTTTAAGTAAAAGGCAATGCAAAATGCAATGCTATGGTTAATAAAATGCAAAATAAAAGCAAAACAAAACAAAATGCAAAGGTCCATCACATGCAAAAATAGGTTTTAAGTAAAAGGCAATGCAAAATGCAATGCTATGGTTAATAAAATGCAAAATAAAAGCAAAACAAAACAAAATGCAAAGGTCCATCACATGCAAAAATAGGTTTTAAGTAAAAGGCAATGCAAAATGCAATGCTATGGTTAATAAAATGCAAAATAAAAGCAAAACAAAACAAAATGCAAAGGTTCATCACATGCAAAAATAGGTTTTAAGTAAAAGGCAATGCAAAATGCAATGCTATGGTTAATAAAATGCAAAATAAAAGCAAAACAAAACAAAATGCAAAGGTCCATCACATGCAAAAATAGGTTTTAAGTAAAAGGCAATGCAAAATGCAATGCTATGGTTAATAAAATGCAAAATAAAAGCAAAACAAAACAAAATGCAAAGGTCCATCACATGCAAAAATAGGTTTTAAGTAAAAGGCAATGCAAAATGCAATGCTATGGTTAATAAAATGCAAAATAAAAGCAAAACAAAACAAAATGGAAAGGTCCATCACATGCAAAAATAGGTTTTAAGTAAAAGGCAATGCAAAATGCAATGCTATGGTTAATAAAATGCAAAATAAAAGCAAAACAAAACAAAATGGAAAGGTCCATCACATGCAAAAATAGGTTTTAAGTAAAAGGCAATGCAAAATGCAATGCTATGGTTAATAAAATGCAAAATAAAAGCAAAACAAAACAAAATGCAAAGGTTCATCACATGCAAAAATAGGTTTTAAGTAAAAGGCAATGCAAAATGCAATGCTATGGTTAATAAAATGCAAAATAAAAGCAAAACAAAACAAAATGCAAAGGTCCATCACATGCAAAAATAGGTTTTAAGTAAAAGGCAATGCAAAATGCAATGCTATGGTTAATAAAATGCAAAATAAAAGCAAAACAAAACAAAATGCAAAGGTCCATCACATGCAAAAATAGGTTTTAAGTAAAAGGCAATGCAAAATGCAATGCTATGGTTAATAAAATGCAAAATAAAAGCAAAACAAAATGCAAAGGTCTATTACATGCAATAATAGGTTTTAAGTAAAATGCAAAAAAAAAGAGTGCTTACTAAATAAAATGCCATGGTTAATAAAATACAAAATAAAAACAAAGTGCAAAGGTTCATGAAATCCAAATAGCAAGGTTATTATTTACCTGTTGTTGTTGTGTTTTGCATTTGATGAACCTTTGCACTTTGTTTTATTTTGCATACTATTAACCTTGGCATTTTATTTACCTTTTGTTGTTGTGTTTTGCATTTCAACAAAAGGTAAATAAAATGCCAAGGTTAATAGTATGCAAAATAAAACAAAGTGCAAAGGTTCACCAAATGCAAAACACAACAACAAAAGGTAAATAAAATGCCAAGGTTAATAATATACAAAATAAAACAAAGTGCAAAGGTTCATCCAATGCAAAACACAACAACAACAAAAGGTAAATAAAATGCCAAGGTTAATAATATGCAAAATAAAACAAAGTGCAAAGGTTCATCAAATGCAAAACACAACAACAACAAAAGGTAAATAAAATGCCAAGGTTAATAATTTGCAAAATAAAACAAAGTGCAAAGGTTCATCCAATGCAAAACACAACAACAACAAAAGGTAAATAAAATGCCAAGGTTAATAATATGCAAAATAAAACAAAGTGCAAAGGTTCATCCAATGCAAAACACAACAACAACAAAAGGTAAATAAAATGCCAAGGTTAATAATATGCAAAATAAAACAAAGTGCAAAGGTTCATCCAATGCAAAACACAACAACAACAAAAGGTAAATAAAATGCCAAGGTTAATAATATGCACAATAAAACAAAATGCAAAGGTTCATCCAATGCAAAACACAACAACAACAACAAATGGTAATTAAATGCTAAGATTAATAATATGCAAAATAAAAACAAAATGCAAAGGTTCATCCAATGTAAAACACAACAACAACAAAAGGTAAATAAAATGCCAAGGTTAATAATAAGGTTGTTAATAACGATATGGTTGTTAAGTAAAATGCCATGGTTAATAAACTGCAATAGAATGGTTGGTTCAGTAAAATGTAATAATAATAAAAGGCAAAGAGAAAGAGAGATGTTGGGGAGAGGTTTATTAAAAGTAAAATGCGTATTGTTTTATTATGGGGAGGGAGGCCACAAGGGGGCGCTAAGAGAGAAGAATAGTCCATTTTATGGGGGTGAAGGGTTGGCTGAAGGAGGAAAACCATTTCCCCCATTTTTACTGAGCTCTGAGGATTACCTGGGAAAGAATCCCACTGGAGCATTGCAGCGCATCCAAATACCTGGGAGTCACTCTGGACCGTGTTCTGACCTACAAGAAGCACTGCCTGAACATCAAGCAAAAAGTGGGTGCTAGAAACAATATCATACGAAAGGTGACTGGCACAACCTGGGGATCACAACCAGACACAGCGAAGACATCTGCCCTTGTGCTGAGCTACTCTGCTGCTGAGTATGCATGCCCAGTGTGGAACACATCTCACCACACTAAAACAGTGGATGTGGCTCTTAATGAGACATGCCGCATTATCACGGGGTGCCTGCGCCCTACACCACTGGAGAAATTACACTGCTTAGCCGGTATTGCACCACCTGACATCCGCCGGGAAGTAGCAGCCAATAGTGAAAGGACCAAGGCAGTGACATCTCCAGCTCATCCCCTGCTTGGGTATCAGCCAATGACTTAAATCAAAAAATAGTTTTGTTCTGTCGCGCGCTGGGCTTGTAAAGAATTTCTTTTAGAACAGGACGTGCAACCTTTGCCCAGCGGGAAGCCAGGGGGCCCAAAGAGAAGTTCTCAGAGGTTTTCCACCACAAATGATCTTTAGATGGCTTGTGAAGTATAACAAAGTCTTTTATTAATGAACAATCAAACAGAAACTTCTCTTGTCTTCAGAAAGATAAACAAATGATTCCAGGCTTTTATGCAACTGGTAGCTTCCTAAACTTGCCCACGAAGGACAGGCAACTGTCTTCAATAACTTCTTCTTTACTTTAAAGGAAAATCCCCTTTTTAACTTCTCCCAGGCTGACTGTAATCTAACCCTTACTGATGTGGGCTCCGCTACCGGGTCGAACTGCTTCTCAAACACCGAGTGGACCTACCAGTAAAGGCTTAGATGTTCTCCAGCTGGAGTTCTTTGGTCTTTAGGGCTGTTTCCCTGGAAAGTCTTTGGAGACTCTTAAGACTGTTCTCCCCCGGAAATTCTTAAGGGTTGAAGCTTTTGTACAGGGGAAGCTTGCACACGTCCTGTACATTAGCTTTCCTTGCTGAGACTAACTAAAAATGGCTTCCTTCCCTTCCCAATTGCCCTGAGCAAGGGGCGGGACCAAAACTTAACAATGATGGACAGGTGACTTGCCCTACGACTGCAACCAAAGGAAGCCACCTTCTGCAGAGTCCCTGAAACCTTGGACTGCAAGCAAACACTCAATACAAAGTAAATAAATTTGGAGCTCCTGGTACAGCCGTACCACACAAGTTTTCTAAGATCTACAGAGACACTCGCAGGAACACCTCAGCAAGCGAGAGTCCAAAAGTGGCAGGCTCAAACCCAGAACCTCAATAAGTGGCTGAGACCAGATGAGAAACCCCCTTCTGGGCACACAGAAGACTGGACAACTTGGAAGGTGCTGAATAGACTGCACTCTGGCACCACGAGATGCAGAGCCAACCTTAAGAAATGGGGCCACAAAGTGGAGTCCACGACATGCAAGTGTGGAGAAGAGCAAACCACAGACCACCTATTACAATGCAGCCTGAGCCCTGCCCCATGCACAATGGAGGACCTTCTTATAGTAACACCAGAAGCAGTCCAAGTGGCCAGCTTCTGGTCAAAGGACATTTAATAGAATGCTAAGTTTGCAAACTTTGTGTTTTGTTTGTTTGTTTGAAATGCAATACAACGGTTTGGTTCGCTCCTGACACTATAAATAAATAAGTAAGTAAATACTGGCTATTCCCCCTCACCAATTCCCATTTTATAAACGAGAAATGGGTGGGAGGAATAACAGGAAAACAGGGGTTTCCCCCCATCAACCCACCCTCCATCCCCATAAATATACTATCCTTCTCTCTTTAGCACCCCCTGATCCGTCCCTCCCCTCCCCCACCTCCCCGCCGTCCTTTTCCCCCTCCCCCCCCCCCCCTTCCCTCCCTGCCTCTCCTTCTTCTTTCCCCCCCCCCCCCCCCCCCCCCCCCCCCCCCCCCCCCCCCCCCCCCCCCCCCCCCCCCCCCCCCCCCCCCCCCCCCCCCCCCCCCCCCCCCCCCCCCCCCCCCCCCCCCCCCCCCCCCCCCCCCCCCCCCCCCCCCCCCCCCCTCCCCCCCCCCCCCCCCCCCCATCCCATAAATAATCTATCCTTCTATCTTTAGCACCCCTTTTGGCCTCATGTCTTTTTGTACTTTGTTAATCCACTCTCATGGCACCTGCACTTTGCTGCTCCACTGTTAGTCAACACGTTTTTTTGACCACTTGACTTCCATGGCTCAATGCTTATGGATCCTGGGAGTTGTGGTTTGGTCTGTAAGAATTAATGCAGTTTGACACACTTTAACTGCCATGGTGCTCAATGCTATGGAGTCCTGGGAGTTGTAATTTTACAAAGCCTTTAGCCTTCGCTCTGCCAAAGAGTGCTGGTACCTCATCAAACTACAACTCCCAAGGTTCCATAGCACTGACTCTTGGCAATGAAAATGGTGCCAAACTATCCATTCTAGGTTCAGGTCTGAAAAACATACAACTTTACAAGATGCAGTTGGACTACAAATCCCTATTCAGGTGCAAAACCCCATCTCTCCCCCCCTTTCTACCTTGCAGGGGATTCATAGAATAGAATCAAAGAGTTGGAAGAGACCTCATGGGCCATCCAGTCCAACCCCCTGCCAAGAAGCAGGAATATTGCATTCAAATCACCCCTGACAGATGTCCATCCCGCCTCTGTTTAAAAGCTTCCAAAGAAGGAGCCTCCACCACACTCCGGGGCAGAGAGTTCCACTGCTGAACGGCTCTCACATAGTTTGCAGCAACTGAAAGAAGCTGAGAACAAAGGGAGAATTGGGAGGAGGAGGGAGGAACTGGGACACTTTAAAAGCAGCTTAAAAATGGGAAGAGGGAAAACTAACTGAGCCAAATGTGGAACCCTTCCATTCTTCCCACTGACCATGCATTTTCCGGGCACGCTCCGCCATGGCTATGAAGATGTGAGCCACATGATGGGAAGAAGAGGAGGAGGAAGATAGTGCGGACGTTAAGATGATGGCATTGGCATCCTTTGGCCTCAGCTGGCCAGGCCAGGCCAGGCCGCCGGTCAGTTGCAGGGTTCTATGTTTCAAATGGGTTCTGTGTTCCATCCTCACTGCTTTTTGCTGCAGATGCCCAAGTGTTAGCAAATGCCTTGTGATCTCAGAACTGACACTAGAGGGCAGCCCTTCATCTTCGAAATATCCTTTCAAAATAAATAAATATCAATTAAAATAAAATATTTTTTTCCCTAAGACGAAACCTTTTATTGGTACCTCTGATGCTTAAGAGCCAGCCGAAAGGAAAGTTGTGCTACTTGAGCATCAAGGAGGCCATTCTGACAAAAGGGAACTTCTCTAAAGCATAAATTTTTTTTATAAGTTTAATACAGTGAAAGATAGAAATATGAATTCCTAAAAAGAGAGATCAAATTGCCAATATCCA